>OX637307.1:17278669-18478669 GCA_951799385.1 Hyppa rectilinea | reverse complement strand
TCAAAGAAATTTGAGAGATTGTGGTAACTTGATGTGCTGGCCTCTGTACATGCCCCCCAGGTATCCCACACTACGCTTGCCGATAAAGTAAGACACGACGGACCGAAATAAAAACTACACTAAATTCCAGCCAGGAATGTAGTGACTATAGAAGAGAATGTAGGTACGCATTCTCTCATCGGCTGGAATGTAGTGTAGTTTTTACACCTATCAGTCGAGTACAAAACAATAACGGATTTAAACCTTATCCGTCATAATTAATACAAAATGAGTTCTAACATCAGTCCGAGCCTTCAAGTCATTTAATGTATTTACACTTTTATTTTGATTACAGTAAAGTTCTTAATACAAAATTGACATTTTAAACTTTGACGCCCGTTTTTGTAATTAGAACAATTTTGTTTTTCTTTTGTTAAATTAAAAAAAAAAATACAGTGGAGCTCGTCGCTCAGTACTAACAGCTGCACAGGTCGATTCACCAGGTAAAGTTACGTTTGCCGGGGTTGGCCGTGGATGGGTTACCATTTTTACATACCGAGACTCCTCCGTGCCTCGGAAAGCACGTTAAGCCGTCGGTCCCGGCTGTCATTTGCGCATCATTGACTGCCGTTACGGATCGTCAGAAGCCCGAAAATCTGACAGCCTGTCTTACCAAGGAGTATCGTATTGCCCAGTTACTGGGTTGCGGAGGTCAGATAGGCAGTCGCTCCATGTAAAGGTATTCAGCTGCATCCGGTTACACTGGAAGATGACCCCAGCATAGTTGGGAAAAGGCTAGGCAGATGATGTGGAAATCGAATGCAGAGATCGAAATTAACAAAATGGTTCGATGATTATGTAATAAGGACGTAATAGTTCCTATTCAAACTGGCAGGTGTCAGTAACGCACTCTCTTGATTGTGGAATATAACACTAGGGCTAATAGCGAAAGGTGGCCGTGGTTTGAGTGGGTCGTGGTCACACTGTCGGCAGCCATTGTTCGCTACGGTGAGTGCTTTGTAGTCTGTGCCTCCGTACACATTCAATACAGATGTGGTGTGGTGTAAGTGGAATAGGCAGTGGGCGGTAAAATTATCGGTTGGTTTTGGTCGTAGTAATATTTGGTTTAGATGAAAGGTACTAAACGTTTATTTACATTTTCATTTGTCAAGTAGCGAGTGATTAAGTCTTTAGACGTCTATATGTGATAACTGAAAAGATGTCAGTTTTGAACCAAGTTTAGGACACGTAACTTGCCAATTATACTTAAATTTATACATAATTATTGCAAATACAATTAATCAGACATTAAGTATTGAATTCAAATTTATAGGCAGTTTCAAAGGTTTAATGAAAATCTTTTAATGATTTTTTTGTTACAAATTGCATAACAATTGAAATAAGAATACGCTTAAGCCTTAAGTTTAAGTTTTACCTGCTGAACCTAAAAAACCGGGTTATTTAGCCTGTTCAGGCTGTTCAGGCTGTCCAGTTGAACACTTCAAATTAAAAAAAAAACTTCAGTTTAACAAAAACACGTTTCTTGCTTATTATTAGTTATTGTACAGAGACTCAGTGAATATTTCAACTGTCTACCTATTACGGTTAATGAGACGCTGACGCACAGACGGACGGACAACGGGAGTTTAGTAATAGGGTTCCGTTTGAAACCCTAATAACCACCAGTGTCCTTTTTAGTACCGAAAGTGTTTTCCGCCGGTTGCTCATCAATTGGACAGCGCTCCCATGTTTCGCACAATAGCGCGTTATCCTCTTATGCCGGAAATATGTCTGGCTCACGTACTTTAAGACTATTGCACGATCCCACGATTGTACTACCATACTGTTTTATTGCTTGAAAATACTTTTTTTACATCATGACACTATTTCATTACAAGTCCAATGAAAAAAATAAGACAGTTACATTTAAAAACGTCTATAGATATTTATCGAATCCTTTATGCTCTTCTCTATGTTTCATCGATAGTGCGTTTCTAGGAATAATTATAATATTTTTAATTGATTTCCTTACAGCACCTGAATAGTGCTTTTCGAGGAATACTTTTGGTGCTCTTTGTTTTCCTTAAATTCTTGTCATCATTTACGCTTTTACGAACTACGTTTTATTTCTAAACAACAACATAAATCTTTTAAGTGCATGGGTGCATGAGCCTTCCCGGGTGGATGTACCCTCCGACCTCTGCAACGTCCTGCGCGCCCTGGGCAATCGATTTCTGTCGATCGACTTCACTACGGTGGAAAATATAAGTAACTATAAATGTAAACGAGGGAGACAAAAAAAATTTAGTTGTTGTTGTAAGCATTATGGGATGCAAATAAAGATAGGAATATTATTATGGTATTGATATCTGAATACGGCCCTGTATATGTTGCACTTTTTAAATGTACAACTTTCTTTCAAAAATAGAATTAAGATTTCAAAGGTATCCAGTTGAGAACATTTCTGTGACAAGCCGAAGCGACCTAACATAGTATTCCTATTACTGTGAAGTGTTTGAGAGTTACAGAATCCTCCATTTTAATTAAAATCGTTTCTTGGAACAAGATTGTTATAAATTAATTCAAATTCGCTTTGTAAATTAAACAATGTTGTTAAGGACTGTTGATTTTACACTATTACAAAAACTTGAAATACTCACCTTTAATAATTTTTAATATTAATATTCAATATTTCCTACCACGTAAAAGTAGAAGTAGGTAAGTACTTAGTACCAGTACATCAAGCTACTCCAATCTGTCAAATTTCTTTGATAGTTTTTCCACTTTATTAGAAAAGCATAAGGTTCATTTTCAATTGGAAAACATTGACAGTTAGGGATAGCTTGACGTGCTGGCGTCTGTACGTAGTCAATCACGCTAATATTATTAAGGCGAAAGTGTGGGGGTGTATGTGTATATTTGTTTGTTTGTCTGTCCTTCACGCTCAAACAGCTGAACGGATCTCGATGAAACTTGGCACAGAGGTAGTTTATGACCTGGATTTACACACAGGATAGGCTTCTTTTTATCCCCGTAATAAGTTCCCTTTTAGATAATTTCTGACATTAACAGCTAGTTAGTCAGTAATTCCTTTGATTGTACATGACACAGTAGTAAAATACGGTATCGGCTTATTGAACAAATTACATTAAAACAACCATCAACCACTTCCTAGTATTGAAAATGAAACACTGGGATGATTCCCAGTTAGGAAAAAAAGGGACATTCTTATAGCTAGCTTATATCAGTAACATTCCTCAAAAAAGGGGGATGCTTCTCTCATAAGCATACATCGGTCTGTGTGTCCAGTTCCTGACACAAACGCGCTAAATTCGGACAGTTAGCATTATTTCTTTGTTCCATATTCTGTTACTTGATTGTGTTATGAGATGCGCTGGATTTTTATTAGATTTTAGAGCCCGTATTACAAAGCCTCCCCGTGTTTCTGTCAATCCGTCTGACAGCGGGTTTTAATGGACTGAAATAGATAAACAGTTGACATTTTTACAAACTGTGTATTGTTGTTGGCGCTATAACAACAAAAAATAAAATAAAGATCTTATACAAGAAACGTGCACTTTAAAATAAAGTTTTTTTTAATATGTATTGATAGGTGGTATAGAACGCTTTGAGTTTTTATGTTTGGATTCAGCATAAACAGAAAGATGGAATCCCAATGAAAAGAGTCCAGTTAAGCTACCAGTACTAAAATTCGACTCATGAAATCACAACCCTGGTGCACAAGAAATCACAATCTATATTAAAAAGTTAATAACAGTGGCGCGCACTAAACTTCCAAACAACATAAAAAGAAAGAACGAATTTCAAATTTCGTAAAAAGAACACTAAAAATAGAACACCAATTTCTCACATACGCTATAAATTCGACTGACGAATATCGCAAAGCACGAGCTTAAATTACGCCGGCGGCTTGCACGTCGGCTCTTATCGAGCCGCTCTCTGTTCACAGTGCATAAATCACTTGCACGCTCCTGATACAGTTGGCTCGTGTGCGCGCAACCTAACATCTTCGTCCGTGACGTTAATCTTATGTTATCAGCTAGTGTTGAAGGTAAACGGTAATTAGATGGGGTTTGTTAAAGGAATGTGGTGTCAAAGCGGTTATCTTGAAGGCCCGGTTAGGAATAGCGCCTGTTGTTAGACAAAGACAAAACTATTAATGATGCTTATTCCTCATGTTTCTAAAGAACAATTAAACGATGAGTAACCTATAATAATAATATCCTTGGACATATCACACATCGCCATATAGTCCCAAGCTAAGCCACCTAATCCTTGTGTTATGGTAACGAGATGGCTGATAAACTACTTATATACATTTTTTTTTGTAAATACATACATACATATTATAGATAGAAAAACACCCAGACCCGGAACAAATACTAGTAGGTCGCACAAATATTTGTTCACTGCGGAAATCGAACCCGCGATATTCTGCGCAGCAGTCGATCGCTCAACCAATGCGCCAACCGTGTCGTCTGATTTAACTTTAGTATTTCAAAGAATAGATTTTTTCATGTTCGCTTGATATGAACCACCCGAACCAACCTGGATAATTTTAACGTTCAAATTGAATTTGATTGACCGTCCAATGGACAAACCGATTTTTTTGTAGAATTCCCCGCTTTTTTTGTGCTATTCTTACCTTCGTGCGCTAGTTCATCTAACAAAATTAAATCCAAGCTATAGTGCAAATATTTTTTTTTTTTTAATTATTGGTCCTTTTTCTTGTGACTGGCCGGCTGGTTGAATGAACAAAAAGATTTCGTTCGAAAGTTTCTATACAAATGACTGATAAATAATGATTCACGGTGTTTACAAACACGATCAAGGGTCAAAAATGTACTAATTATGTATTTTGTGATGGACAGCTAAGTGCTTACACATTGTTATATTCAGAGTACTTAATACTGTTATAAAAATAAATAGATAGGAAATAATATTTTAAGTAAGTAATTCGTTATAACGTAAATGATTAAATCGTAATCATCAAAATCAAAACTCATATATTCTAACTAGGCTGAAAATCAGAACTTTTCAAACATTAATATTACTATATTATACTGGCAGCATTGCCACTTTGTATGGCCATACCAAGCTAAAAGCCAGCCCTTGGGTCACGGGAAGTATCAACCAGCTGTTTGGGGATATCGTAAAACAAATCAAAATTTCGAATTAACTACGTGTTCTTAACAAAGCAACATTAACAAACTTTAGAATTTCAAGTGTCTATAATAAGGAGTACCTTCTTGCTTTGATCAAATATTAAGACGCTATGGCAAAATGGCCGCGTTTGGAAATGAGTGCACTCAAAGCGAATTTTATGTGTCCCCGGATGAATGTTAACATTCACTGGGAGGAAAGACGTTTCATGTCTATTGGTATTCATAATATAATATTTTGAATTCTCTCCTTAAATTTAGTCTTCTTTTCGTGTGGTTAGTGACTAACCTAATGTCAGAGATTTTATGCTGCCCATAGCTCTTCACATGCTGTTGAGAAATGTCTCTCAGACATGCTGGTTTCCTCACGATTTTTTTCTTCGCCGATTTTTAAGCAAGTGATAATTATACAATACGCAAATGAATCCGTAAAAACAGAGGTGCGTGCCTTGGCTTCGAACTCGCATTTCAGCGGTCATACCACTAAGATATCACTGCTGTGCATTTTTAAATGTTCTTATTTGAATTTGATAACCAAATGAATTATTGTAAACATTCTAAGATGATTTAGAATTCTGTTTCTATAAAGATAAAACCAATTTCAATCTGTAAGTTTAGGGATTGTTAGTTTACCTAATTCCGCGTAGTTTGTATACACACTAGTTGGTGGGTAAATCCACAAATTTATGAGACGATTTTTGAAATTGAATTTATTATATCTTTAGTGGACTGTATTTGAGGTTGCTGATAATCCTCTCGGGGAATCTACTCGACGAAGAACAATACGACGATAAGGAATAGGAATTGTGCTCACGTACCTTTGTTCCTGGGCCGCGTGGCTTATTCCGCTGATGCAGCCGTCTTTCCTGTCGCAGTCGTCTTTCCTGGTGCACCAAGGACTCGAATCGCGGATGGGCCCCGGGCCGCTTGTTCAGGTAGATTCCGGCGGAAGCGGTTTGGCCTACCAGCTGCGTTTACGCAGCGAGGCCGTCAAATTCGAGGTGCGAATTCAAACGTGTCGTCAGATGAAGTGAAGTTGCCCTCGTCATTCGCCACGTGACTTGACGTGAGCACAAAGGTGGGAGGGAAAAAGGAAAGATATATCTCGTCGCCTGTTCTAATTCTTCTAATCAACGTCATTTGAAGTAATCACTTAATGAGTGATAGAATTTACAAAAGGGACGACTAGATGGCGTCACCACTAGTGATATTATTCTAACTATTCTCATCTTATTCGTTAATTGACGCCACATTGGTGTTTTGATATGACTAATCAAAATCACGCTTTCTCCCATGCCCAGAAACTGCAGAACGTCATTATGCCACCTGTCGCCACCACATCTGTCGTGCTATTTTGTAAAAATCGCTCCGTGAGAACTTCGGTGAAGTGAGTTTAAAGTGAGCTAGTCAATAGTGTCAGTCTCTAGTATCGGGTGAAATAACAGCTTAGCTCACCTTAGTTTTCACGGTGAGACGTTTACAGAATAGATCGACTGGTTATACTCGTATGAAGATCATCACCATTAAAGTCAGCGTATGCCCCGACCTGCGAGTATTTGTTACGAGTCTGGGTGTAATTCTATCTATGATATGTATGTATTTACAAAAAAAAATGTATATAAGTAGTAAATCAGCCATCTCGTTACCATAACACAAGCATTAGGTTGCTTAGCTTGGGACGATATGACGTTGTGTGAAATGTCCAAGGATATTATATTATATTATTATCAATATGATTCTACTCTAACTTTTAAACGCAACTCAAACTCAAAGCATTTAATTCAAATAAACGAATTTTAGGCACTTTTGAATTGTCAAGGGGTCGGTCAAGTCAGTAAGATTAACCTAGTTGCCCGTTCCAAAGCAGTAGGTACCTATGGAGAAAAACGGGCAAGACACTCCACCGATACTCTTTTAAACAAAATATGGTTACAAAATATTAGTTACTTCTACTACTATAACATAATCCACCCTTCTGTTTTCCTCCTGAAACCTATACAAATTCCGATCCCAGATAATTAATAAACATAATACAAAACTTTAACCTAATGGAATACATAGTTATATGTATAAACATATTATACATGTATAATGTAACCGATTTCCTAACATAAGCAAACGTGGCCATAAAGCCTCAATTCTGTAGTAAATTGAGGTCATTAATTCTAAAGCCCTATTATTTAATTATAATTAACTCTAATATAATTAAATAATAGAGATAATTATAAGGCAATTGATCCATACCAGTAACATTGCTGTCATGTTACGGCTTCGGTTTTAGTGGTTTATGTATCGTATGGGTATACGCACCTATATTCATTAATTAAACGGATATTTTTGGGAATCAAAAAGTATTTATTTACCCTTTACAATCTATAAAATGATGACTGACGTCATAGTAAAACAAAAGCATATCTTGTTAGTTTAACATCACACTTCAGATTGATTGTCATTCAATTTAAAGGAGATTGTTCTACGCCCATACATTGTTCGCCCTGGAGCCAACAGCATAGAAAAAATCATTTTCTATTTGTAAATTGCCCTTAGTAGCCCATAAGAACAAAGTTTCTTGACGGACACTTTAGAGAACAGATTTACTTATAAAAAAGGAACAGATTTTGAGGTTACTTTTAATAATAGAAAACTTAAGTAATTCGGCTAAACTTTCCATTACTGGACTTCGATTTGAAAGTTCATATGTGTTTTGTAGATAGTACTCATAAATAGAAAGCAAGCACACAGTTTTTCTTGATGCGAAAATTCACGGTTTACGAGATATAATTTTTCAAAGTTTCCATACAAATTCAATTTTTAGGTTAGATAAATTACGATGTTAGATGTCAATTTGACATTTCACGTTCCGTTTACATTAAAGGTGTATTTTATTTGACCAAATATTTTTTTTTTACTTAATATTATGCAATTACATAGACTTTTTTACACAAAAAATAACGAATTGGAACGGAACGCAAAGTTGCCTCTTGTTTACCGCGTTTTTTTGTGTTGCTGTCAGTGACAGTCATCGTTTGTAAGCCTTAAGTTTGACTACCATGGCGTCTCCGAAGCCCTATGCATGTCTGAAGAGTGTAGTGAAGTGCAAGTGTTGTGAATATCTGAAAAATACCCAAAACCGCCTTGCCCTACCCCGACTCGGACAGGTTAGGTGAGAAGGGGATAACATGGCAGGGTCTGAAAGACCCCGCCATCCCCTTCGTGGTTATTTTTTTTTAAACCATTGAGGTCAGATCAGATCGTGATCAAACTACGTTTTTTGAGCAACTTTTGAGTGGTTAGTTAGTTAGGTTAGGAAAAGTCAAGTCTCGGAAATTGTGAGTTACCTTATCATGGGAGTGGTGCCAGAGTGGAGGGGGGCACCCCCCGCAGGTACAAGGGGGGCCCCGGACATCCCCGCACCATAAATCGATGGAAATTTATGGATTTTGTTTTCCTAACCTCAAAAACTTTAACCATGGATATCTCCATAACCATGGGGTTTCGCGGGGTGGGGATGGTACAGGGGGGTACTACCCCCCTCCCCCCCTCCCCCTCCCTCTCCCACCCCATAAATGCCAGTCCAAGTAAAGGAAAGTTTAACCAGAAATTCCTTCAAAAACCTTCTATTTCTGGTTTCTACAAAGCATTTAAATTCAAATACAATAAAATATTACTGTAAATACAGTTGTATTACAAACAGAAACAAAATCAAAAACGCCAAAAGAAATAGCCAAACACAACACAACCACAGCCAGCGCGTGAGACTCGGTGAGACGAACCGACTGACGTAGTGACGTAGAGATGCTTCTCTCGAAGATCAATCATTGTATATCGATTATCAATGACCACCTATTTAATCTGTGTGTTTAATTTAGTAGACCAAAACGACAGATCAATATGTCAAATGTAAATTAATTTGTTCCGTTTCAAACATAAACACGTTGTTGCTATGATTCTACTTCAATTAAATTAATGCTAAAATAAAATATTTTGTTACCAACGAACTATGTGAAACGTTTTAGTTTGCGACATTTAAAAATAGAGTTTAAGTACTTAAAAAGTAAAAATATGGCTAATGAAATCGTGGAATCGTTATGAGAACAATTCACCTGAGTTGCGTCGTTGACGATTGAAATGTCATTTACATTTCAATCGTTCAATCAGAGATTTTCTGACAAGTGAAAAAACATAGTTCAATAGATGGCGTGGGTAAAAAATACGTCTATGTTTTACTGGATACTGATAATATATCCGTTAATAAGAATGCTTATTTGATGTCAAAAACCAGAGATAGTGACGTATTTTTTACCAAGGCCTCTTTTGAACTAATATTTTCTCACTTGTCAGAAAATCCCTCATTCGACTAGTAAGTACATTTTGTGAATTTGTTGTATTCATTATATTTTCATCATAATCGTGCTAGGCCGTATTCATCATAAGTTCCATTAAAATGTTTACGGAACTAATTCCATGAAAAAAATATGCATGAATCTTTTATGTTGCACAATTTCAATGTTTTGGAAGTGATAAATATCGAACATCCATTATTTATCACTAGATATTATGGACATCGTCGTCGATATCGATATTTATGTAATATGAGCGAGGGCGACTCTGTCAAATCTTTTGTGACATTCACATTGACAATTCCATGAAAGATGGCGAGTTTAGTTGGTAATAAAATCAATGAGGTCACTTTTAAAAACCTATTAAGAATTAAACAGTGTCCGCTTGAATTCATTATTTTTAAAAAGCATTTTAAAATACAATTAAAATTACCGTACACGTCAAATGTTTGTTGGTTATAGGGCGGTCTAGAACAATCTCCTTATTAGGAAAACTAAATAACAATAATTTATTGTGTCATAATGTTCCTAAAATATTTGCACACCTCATGTTATGGTTATAATACAGTGTACCTTATGAACCTATTGTAATATCCTCTAAACCTGTGTTATGCAAAAAAATGATTTGATTTGAAGTCATCTATAAAATATTTAAAAAGCAGTAAAAAAGTTTCTCATATTTAAATCAAAACCTGGAAGCATTCGAAAAATTAATTATTTTAAATGCTTTTAAAAGGACTGATGCGACAACCAGACTGTAGACTAGTGATGATAGCTAGTGACGCGCCACTAAGCACTTTTGCCTGTACGTGTCGCGTTGTTTCATTAGAGCGAAAAGGAAATAACATACAAAACTTTTTGTTAAAGTTATTTAGAGGGACGGAAAACTTTACGGACATACATTTTAAATACAATTTTGAATACTTTTGTGTTTTTTTTACTTTTGTGTTGAATTATTTATTTTAGGGGTCTACAATTGGATATCAGACTGCTGTTTTTGCGAAAAAATGGAGTGAAGTGGCAAATATCTGTCGAAATGATTGAAACTGCTGAACTTTACGGTAGAAATTGAAATCACATGAGACTTAATAGAGGGCACCTACTTACATAACGTGGCATCACGCCTGTTATAAGGATTAAGCAGAGATGTACCTATACAGAGTTGATACGACAGAAGGGCTTTCCTTTAAACAGCTTATACTAGGGACCATTTTCAAGCTCTGTACCAAAAATCAATTAAATAGGAGCAGTAGTTTAGTCGCAAATGTTTTTTTAAGTTTTTGCCCCGTTTGAACACGATGTATCTTTCCTAACAGCGCTCCGGAGCGCGCGCGTCGTTGCCGCTGCGTTACAAGGTCAGTTTTTATTTACAAAGGGTGGTTGCGTTTTACTCTGATTTGTAAGCTATTTAGTTTGTTTGAAAAAATAAAAACCTCATTTTTGGTGCTTTTTATTTCTATACCGTACCGAGTTAATACTAAACACGTATAGTATACGTAGTGTAATTTAATGCCCCTCTATCATACCATAAGGAGCTAGCTCAGCTAGCTAAGCAGTGATGGCCCAGAGGTAACTGCCCCGACTTTTTTTTTTTGTAAGGCTGGGAAATCATCCAATGACTGCTCCCGCTCTGTGTGGAGTGGAAGGGAGTGTCAGACTCTTACTGACTAAAACCCATCCATGTTCCTTCCGTAGCCCTTTATGTTCCGGGGTAGCGGTAACCCTTTCGGACAATCCCGCTTAAACTGCCCCGACTTACGTCGTAGTTAATTGTATGTCGCGGATTCGTACCCAGACAGATCCTTTACTTTGTGTTTAGATTTCATCACCACTGCTCTCGAAACGGTGAAGGAAAACATCGTGAGGAAACTGGCATGTCTTATAACCAAAAATTCGAAGACATGTGACATCCACAAACCGGTACCGGGTCCACGTGGTTGATTACGGCCCACTCCTTCTCGAAGAGAGGAGGCCTGTATACCAGCAGTGGGAACATTAGACGCTGATTATAAAAGAAGCTAACCTACTGAGATGTGCCTACCGCCCCTATTTCGTGAATTTCAGTCAGTCTACTTCGTGTGGTTTGTGACTATACCCTGGTGTCAGAGTTTTAATGCTGCCCATGGGCCTCTGACTTAGCTTCACACGCTGTTGAGAAATATCTCTCAGGCATGCCGGTTTCCTCACGATGTTTTCCTTCACCGGTTTTAAGCAAGTGATAATTATACAATACGCACATGGATCCGAAAAATCAGAGGTGCGTGCCTTGGGTTCGAACTCGAGACCTATGACTTGGCAGTCCAACGGCCACACCACTAGGCTATCACTGCTTTTTATTTCAGTCAGTTAAAACATAATACATGTATTATTGTAATCAAAATTATTATGTAGGTAAACCAAAAGAATCAGATGACATAACATAACTCACTCCTGTTTTCCCAGGAAAGGTTAGGTGTGACTATAATACATTTACATTTCGCCTATTATGTTCAAGTCCCATGTAATATGAGGCGAGTCTATTGCCATCAACCGGGCACCAATCCAGACTCCGGGCTTGTAGTGAGAAATTCCAGATGGAAAAACCTAATAACACTATGCCCGCACTGAGAATCGAAGTCCAGACCGTGCTCAGCCGTAGTGCTTGCAGCCACTAGACTAACGAGGCCGTACCTATTTATCATGTATAGATATATTGATGGGAGCTCGTGGCTAAGTACTAACAGCCGCACAGGTTGATCCACCAGGTTAAGCTACGCTTGCCAGGGTTGGCCGTGGATGGGTGACCATCTTTACATACCGAGACTTCTCCGTGCCTCGAAAAGCACGTTAAACCGTTGGTCCCGGCTGTAATTTGTGCATTTTTAGCAGTCGTTACGGGTCGTCAGAAGCCTGAAAATCTGACAGCCAGTCTTACCAAGGGGTATCGTATTGCCCAGTAACTGGGTTGTGGAGGTCAGATAGGCAGTCGCTCCATGTAAAATGCTGGTATACAGTTGCATCCGGTTAGACTGGAAGCCGACCCCAACATAGTTGGGAAAAGGCTAGGCAGATGATGTATAGATATTTGTACATACTTAAGTGGAGCATGACGTGGGGATATCATGTCGTATCGACATTAAGCCACCCAGATGATTAATAACTCAAACCTGCAGTGAGTTAGAATCGAAAGATATAGGTATCAAACCTTCTACATTTTGCAATGAATGCATTTTTTCGGCATATTTCTTTTAATAGCACTTTGTTACAACGATTTAAAAACAAAGGGTTTATAACGTTTATACCTTATAACAGATAGAATAGAATAGAATATGTATTTATTTCTAAGTATATGTGTAATGTCCAATCATGGAAATCATTTGTCCACATTGCTTTTGAAATGAAGGGCCGTCGCTTAGTTCAGCTTTCGGCACGAGCTATAAAACTCATACCGTGGTCAAAATAAAGTAGTCAGTTAGAAATGCTTGTAGAGCACGTGGAATATAGGGCACCATACCTTAGTAATACTTTCAATCACAATACGAAATACTTTGAAAGAAATTCATAATAATAATATGCTTGGACATTTCACACAACGCCATGTAGTCCCAAGCTAAGCAACCTAATGCTTGTGTTATGGTAACGAGATGGCTGATAAACTACTTATCTTTTATTTTTTGTAAATAATTACATATTATAGATACAAAAACACCCAGACCCATAACAAATACTTGCAGGTCGTACAAATATTTGATCCGTGCGGGAATCGAACCCGCGTCATGCTGCGCAGCAGTCAATCGCTCAACCACTGCGCCAACCGTGTCGTCAATCTAAAAATTGCTTCATATGTTTGAGAAATTCATGAAGCAATTAATGTTGTTGAGCTGTCAAAATTAAAGTCATTGCCATCGTAAGTTCCGCAATCATCCCGCTGGTTCTCAGTTGCAGTCTTTACACTCGCAACTCTAAATCCAATAAAATATAATACACAGCATGTTTTTTTTTAATTTATTATTATATTGCCATTATTATTAATTTGGCAGTGTGTATATTCTGTTCCACAGTACATTTATACCAGACAAGCTCTAGACGTGAAGACCTGTCATTGGCTATCAGATTATCACACTGTTATTTATGACCATTGTATTTAGCTGCAAGTCTTCCAAAGTCTTTAAATAAATAATTATCAGTGGAGCTATTCTGCAAAAATTTCGCTGGGAAAACTTAAGTGATGTGAACTGTCAATAGTGTCAAGGTGGAATGACAACTCACTTCACCAAAGTCTTCACGGTGAGAGTTCTTGAGAATAGCACTATTGGCCTCAACCATGTCTACATAATTATAGTGAACACACAGCTTATGAATGAGAAAAAAAAGTGATTTCATATATATACGGCACTTAAAATCGTATCAATCAATCCTGACTACGGCAGCCCTCGCGTCATACATTATCAAAGGCGTTACTTGGACGTCTTCCATTCGGTGATATATATCTGTGCTGGATGTGACTGTAACATACCTTCTGATGAGATAATGTGCCTGATACCTGTTAGATATACACCAATTTATTTGACAGCAACCTTAAAGCAACGACAATAAAGATCACTTTGGTACCAGATCTACCGTTGAGTAATTTTACTCTAGTGCGAAAAAATACGGGTTTTAATAGTTCAAACGTTATTAGATCCTCAGGTTATTGTAGTTTAAGCGGGATTGTCTGCAAGAATTACCGCTACCCCGGAACACAAAGGGCTAGGGAAGGAACATGGATGGGTTTTACTCAGTATAAGTCTGACACTCCCTTCCGCTCCACTCATTCATTCTCTCTCTCTCGGAAGTCATTGGATGTATTCCCACCCTCAAAAAAAATGGCTATTGTAGTCCACTGCTGGACATAGTCTTCTACCAGGCTGCGCCAGAACACCCTGTCCTCCGCCTTCCACATCCAGTCTATCCCAGCCACCTTCTTAAGGTCATCGGTCAACGAGCTGGGTGGCGTCCCACACTACGCATGCCGATACGTGATCTCTACTCCAGGACTCGTCTGCTCTACCGGTAATCGGTCCTTCGACAAACATGGCCATCCCACTGCTGCTTCAGTTTGCTGACTGTGCAAGCTATTTATTTATTTTATTATTTATGTACACTGTAAAATACATTAAGATACAACATGGATAGTCTTAGTACAAAGGTACTGCTTGCTATATTTTTTTAATGAAGATTATATATTACCACTTTATCGGCGTGATTAGTATGTATACCCGATAACCGATTCATGCAAAATTACAGCTTTCTAGTACTAAGACCCCCTGAGCTAAGCGGACCAGGCGAAACTACAAAGGTTTTTTGTTTACTAGGGCACTCAAAACTACAGGGCAACGCATTGTCACTTCTAGCTCCAATACATCTGCACTTCCCCGAATTTCCTTACAATCTTAACTTTGCCGTTACAAAAATCTATTCTCACCTTAATCACTTGCTAAACAACTCACAGACGTTCCATTCTGAACCGCAAAATAAGGTTGGTGAAACAGTTAATGCCCTGAATACTATCTCACGAACGTATATTTTAGCTGTTAGCAAAATGTTAGCGCTTTGAGCATATCCTTGTAACAGTTGATACGAACCTTATTTGTGTTATTGGTTTTGTTATTGTTGAATGAGATAAGTTTTATGGCGCCTGCAGGATTTTAGCTAATGTGTTTTCTTGTTAAACGAAAATGTCGCACTGCTGAAGAATTTGAATATTTTAGTATCACTCATATATGTAATCCTCCGAAGAATTAGGCTGAGGTTTATCTATACCCACATTATCACCGCTCCCTCCACTACACCCAGAGCGGGAGGAGTCATTTGATGACTTCCCAAACTCGAAAAAAAAAGAGGTATACCAAATAGTACACCCACATCATCATAACACGGTGATTTAAAAACTATTTGTTTTTTATTGTAGGTATATTAATTTTACTAATCAACCATATTGACCATCAGATTAAGATAGTATATAAATTTTATTTATAGCAGTAAATCGTGTTGCCATCGAAACTCCTCAAAAACGAAAATCTTCTTACTATGATATGAAATCATTATAAGAAAAACTTCGCTTAGTTGAAAAAGTGTGACAAATTCGTGTCGTTTCTATCGTCGAGCATAATAATTATTATAAAGTCTGTCATATTCTTTATAATTTGCATCGTAAGTCGTAATGTAACAATTACGACACTTAAATTATTGTCCTACTTGGGTTTTTGTATTTTGGGGTCCTAAAAAGTTTGTTTTAACATAATTTGTTAAAAATACTCATTTAATATTTTATGTTAATTTACGAAAAACTTGTTGGGAAAGTATCGTGTTGAAGTTATGATACTTAATGGGTTATAGCTACGGTAGGCCACACATCCACCTTCCAGTTCTTGTCCCATTTTACGTGGTGTCGGTACAACATATGTCCTGCTACCTCTCACCCCTAGCTGCAACTCAATGAAAAAACAATTTTAAGCTGGTCTTTAATTCTTTTGAAACTTCGTGCTAACATTGGCCTGCGGTCTAATACTTACGGTATCTAAAAATTAAAAATGATTTCGGACATAATTTTCCTAAAAAGTAAAATTTCGAAGTATATTGACAAATATTTCTTAAACTATAATCGCTAAACACTTGTCTAATTATAAAGAAAATACCGTGAAATAAACACATCAACCAGAACCAACGCGATTCACAAAAACCATCGAAACACAAAAAACTGAAATGAACATCACAAAAAATCCAATCGAAAAATATTTCCACCGTATAACATGTTATCATTTCTATTTCTTTTTTCTTCTTTTTCTGACGAAGTTACCAATATTCTGGCATGTGCTCAGTTTAATATTCCTGTCTCCACCGATGAAGTTTACCTGCGGAGGAGTCGGTAACTCCTCAGGAGACCACTGTCCTTGTGAAGAACCGGTATGGGATAGGAGTGTGTTCACGGAGACCATGCAAACTAAATATGGGATTGTATGTGACAGGAAGTGGCTTGTCAGCTTTTCTCAAAGCATGCTGTATGTTGGCACGTTACTTGGCGCTCTGTTGTTTGGATTTTTCTCTGATAGGTAAGGTTCCATATTTGAAAGGTTGGGTGTCTGACTGTTTATTATGTGTGTTAAGTCATGGCACGCGTGGACGACATAGATCAGCACTTTTCGGCAGTACACAACCAGTGTCCATAGTTAGTTGTAGATATAAACTACTATAAGATGGCGCGCCCCTCCAAATTACTGTTTCAATGTTTGTAGTCACATCCTTACGAATGATTTTGTATGTAGTTGTAAGTATTCGTCTTCAGTAGCGGGCCGGCAGGAACATGCGTTGTGAGTCTCGTGGCGCTTTGTAATTTCTTTCACAAACACTTTCAAACGTTTTATGTGTAATTTGGAGGGGTGGGCTATGTTATCGTAATGTACGTCTACTCATTCTCATAACCTTCTTAAAGCATTAGTTACGTAGTAGTTAAATATAATATACACTATCATCTTTGGCTCTCCGTGAGTTATCTTTCAAACTAAAATCCAAAGTGTGTGCAAACAAATCAGCAGGGCATACAAGAAACAAAATCTCAGCTTTAGTAGGTAGGCAAAATACTAGAGACATAAATTTTGTGAATCTACATTATATGCCAATCAATAATTATTTTGCCATTGATTACACACCAATTGCAGCAGCTTTCTATGTTTTGATAAACCAATCCTTAATTTAATTATCATCGATATTCATGCCAGAAAAAGCGTCTCGTCACTCAAAATTAATTTTAAAATATTGATGAACGCTCGCACACGTTTCCAATTAATTACGTTAAGCACCAGCCTGAGAGTTTACATTGTGATATGAAAATGCTAAACTGAATTTTGTTGACGGCTGTACCACGTGAGATTTTCAAGTGATCACAAAAAAAATAATGTTGAACCTTCTGGGTGCAATTTCGGAAAGCACGTTAAGACGTGGGTCCTGACTGTCATCTGTGCATCTTTGACAGTCGTTACAGTCGTCAGAAGCCCGTAAATCTGACAGCCAGTCTACCAAGGGGTATCGTATTGCCCAGTTACTGGGTTGTGGAGGTCAGGCAGGCAGTCGCTCCATGTAAAATACTGGTATTCAGCTGCATCCGGTTTGACTGGAAGCCGACTCCAACATAGTTGGGAAAAGGCTAAGCAGATGATGATAAGTCGATGAAAGATGGTTAGGAAAAATGTTTGCTACGAGTTTAAAGATCATATCAAAATATTAGGTGAGTTGTAATACAATCATAGGAAAGTATACAAACCACTCTGCTTAAAATGATAATAGCAATGTTATAGAACAGATCAACTAACAATTTTCATTAAAGAATTCTTAGAGCGAAAATAATCTCCCAATTATGCTTCTCTATTTCCAGATACGGTCGTCTCCCCACGTTCTCATTGAGCTGCCTCACCATCGCCATAGCAGGATGCCTGGTTCGTGTCATGCCAACTGCTGCATCCTTTATCTTCATGCGGTGCATCGAAGGCATTGGGGTCGGGGGCTCCATCGTCACTGGTTACGTCCTCTGCGTAGAATATTGCGGAACTAGATACAGAGAAATGGTCTCAGCCCTGTTCCATGTCCCGATTAACGTGAGCCATATGTCACTGGCCGGATTATCATATCTGATGAGGCACTGTGACACCTTCCAACTGGTGATATCTATTCCAATGTTCTTGTGTGTAGCGTTGTGGTGTCTAGGATTAGAGTCCCCTAAGTGGTTGCTGGATCGCGGTGATGTTGTAAAAGCAACTTATGTGATGGAAAAGATTGAGCGGTTGTAAGTATATAAATTATTAAATAAATAAATATTAAACTAACAAGTACAGAGGCCAGCACATCAAGTTACCACAATCTGTCAAATTTCTTTGATAGTATTTCAACTTTATTGCAAAGACATTTTATTTGAAGGTTCATTTTTAATTGAGATAATTTGACAGTTAGGGATAGCTTGAAGTGCTGGCGTCTGTACCATTTTTTATGAACTTTTCGCACAGCCCTTCATTGTAGGGGATTTTTCGGGCTAAAATAACCTCTGTCAGTCCAAGCACTAAAGTATTTCCACGAAAAAAAAATATATATCGTCCATCCGGTCTGTTGATGCTGCATAATAGGACCAAACCGACAATCAACAAACACTTTCGAATTTATTACATCAGTCGGATAACTACACTCCTGAAATAGGAAGTCCTCCCCTGAAGTTGGAGTCGCGCCACAACACGAATTTCAAGTCGTTTGCTGTGCGAGCTCCGAGTCATGACATAGAGACCTTCCTCAAAGAGAGTTTTGGCCGAAAAGTGTCAGGTATCGGCGATTCCGCGGAAGGCTACGCGACACCACTCCAAATAAATGATATAATTATTATAAATAACTTCTTAATCTTAAGGTTTCTCTTTCAGCAACCGACATCCAACTGACACGATCAAAACAGAAATGGAAGAGTATCATGCAGCACAGTCCTCTCTGAAACACAGGAAACTGGGTTTCTGGCAAATCTTCCGCCATAAGAAGCTCACGATCAACCTAATGTGTATGTCCGTTATCTACTTCGTATGCGGCATGGGGTACTACGGCGTGTCCCAGTACATTGGCAAGATGAGTGGTGACATTCACTTGAACGTCGCCATATCAGGAGGACTGCTCATACCAGGAACCATCACCGCTGCGTTCTTACTCCAATTTCTTGGACGAAGATGCTTCCTAATGGGAACTAGCTTTCTTTCAGGGATATTCATGATCATAGTCATTATTATCCCTGAACACGCCAACTGGGAGAGGGTGGTGACCGCCTGCTTTTGCAACACTTTCTTCTTTATGTCATTTATTATAGTGTTCTTGTATGGTGTCGAGTTATTCCCGACTTCTATAAGGAATTCTGTGTTGGGGTTTCTGTCAGTGTTGTCTAGAGTTGGTCAGATTACTGCACCACCTATCAATGCTTTGCCTCAAATAGTTTCGGGTGGTATTTTTGGAGTAATGGCCATAGTTGGTGGATTGTTGTGCTACCCGTTACCAGAGACGAAGAATATAGAGCTCCCATCGTCCTTAGAAGATTCGAAGAGCCTGCCCCGGAGGTTATCCAAACCTGGGCAAGAAAGTGTGCAAATAAACTAGAGACAGCTTAAAATAGATTGAAAGAATATTATTTTATAAAATGTCTCGATTTCAACGGTAATATACAACCAGGATTCAGTTTAAACAAATTACTTGACTTTACTGTATTATATTTTATTTCATAATGAATGATGTTATTTAATAAGACGTGTATTATGAATAATTAAACATTTGAATCATTTAGGAAATTTTGTGTCAATGATTCCCAGTTACATCGAGTATTTAGTAAAAAAAGAATTTACTTTCTTTTTTACGAAATCCTCATTCGCACGCGCAAATCCGGTTCACCAGAAAAAACCCCGGCAAATCTGCAATCACGGAACGCAAAGACATACAAACACTTTGGATCCCGGACTCCCGGACTAGCAATTTACAATAAAACAAAAGAAGCCAGCGACACTGTTATTTTCAATAAGCTCCCTATACACAGGATAATGAAAAAAGTTTTTATAACCGACAATGCGGAGTAGCTAAGTGGGATAAAGTATGATGTTTTTAACTTGTCCAATATGTAAGCATATTGTTTTATAGCTGAGATGTGAGAGGATTTTGTACTTTTTCTTGTTCATTTGAATTTGTTTTGTTGGGCTCATATTGTTGTTCTGAAAAGACAGGCTGAAACTATACTTACAAGATTTATGCTAATTTAGTGTATCAATTTCAAGACGTGTTGGAATTTGCTGCCAAGTATACAAATTAAAATGAATGAGCGCTATTCATTTTGCTCACATTGGTTTCTACCTTCCAATGAAACAAACACAAATGATTTGGAAAGGTATTAACATCCTCATCACCCCAGAAGAGTTCACTGCTGAATTTGACCCTAATTTACAAACAACTAACGGTCGGTCCCATCCAAGACAAACTAAACATTTGAACATCAACCATGTCTTCAAAAGTCCCATAATCCAAAATCACGACCACTAAAACTAATACATTCAACTAGTATTACACATCAAGTTATAATCTCTCTCGCAATTCCAATTGCCTACACATTAGCCAAATCACTAACCTTTGATCCAGCTTAACACTTAAGCCTAGTAAATCTTAACCCGTGCTATTGTAAATCAATTTGAACCATTATAACGGCGGTGGATGAGCCATAATCCTCTATGAGAGTATTACGAGCTGCCTGGGGTGAGCAGTAAATTAGGCGAGATGACCCCGAGTGCTAACGTACGACTGTGTGCCCCGCCTACGGACATTAGCTGCAGTGGGTTTGGGCATTTTGTGATAGTTCCTATGTGTTGCCGCCTTTGTTTTTGGGTGAAGGTCTTGGTTCAGTTTATTGTGATAACACTATACAACTGAACTACAAATATAAAGTAAGGATGACAGTAGCGCCAGAGTCTCGAAGTCGAAGTTGTTAAAACTGGTATACTAAATGTGATAGCTTCTTTGGAAGAAGCATCCCCCTACACTAATTTTTTTTTTAGGATGGGATGTCCCTGTCCATGTAGGAACATGAATCGGAACTATACGGCTAGGGATCCTTCCTTAGCCCTTTGTATTCCGGGGCCGGTAACCATAGCACCAAAGAGCTAAGGACCGGAGGATGATACTGGGTTTACAGAATTATGAGTATTTTAGTATAGTAGGCAGATAAGAGACATCTTCTCAGCCTCTTGACGTGTTATGCTACTGATTTATAGACGGCGAGTGTATGGGACTAAGATTCCATCAATAAAAGGGTTAAGGAATGGCCCTATAGTATTGCTTAGTGCTATTTTCTAAATGCCTAACAGAACTAGATCAATTCTATCCTTCGTCTTTTTAGTTCACAGTGAGCATTTGTAGCGTAAATAAAATATTAGTGATATTGTTTTATTACCGAAAAGCAATAACAATTTACGATTGAAAATAAAACTGGGATTCTTAATAGGTATTTCGGTCACGTATTGTTTTAGAAATTTATTTATTTTTTAAAGGGGACCTCTTCAGATGTAATTACTAGGTCGTTAGGAGATTCAGACGCGAGACCAGAATTTTAAATCATAGAAGAAATTGCCACCGCTGTTTGGAGTTAGCCATTTACTATGCATTAATAGACCTGGTTACTTTGAGGTAAATTATATAGTCCTGATTGCCTTTTTATTTATAAAGGAAGAAGACGAGACGTGGTCAATAAGTATCCTTTACATAAAAGAAACTGGCACTGCCCGTGGTGTAATTACTCCATTTATTGTAATTTTTTCTTGACTATCCAAAATCTATACTAATATTATAAAGAGGAAAGATTTGATTTTTTTTTGTTTGTTTGAAATGAATAGGCTCCGAAACTACTGGACCGATTTAAAAAAATCTTTCACCGTTGGAAAGCTTAATTTTCTAGGAGTTACATAGCTATTGTTTATCCCGGGAAAAATAACGGGTCCCACGGGAAAAACCACGGGAGCGAAGCCGCGGGCAAAGTGCTAGTAAACAAAAAAGTAAATCAAATCTGTAAATGAACTTCAGCTAAGCACGATTATAAAGCGCACGCTTATGTGACCACGAAGAGACGAAACAATTATATATGTATCTGCCTAGCCGTTTCCCAACTATGTTGGGGTCGGCTTCCAGTCTAACCGGATGCAGCTGAATACCAGTATTTTACATGGCGTGACTGCCTATCTGATCTCCACAACCCAGTAACTGGGCAATACGATACCCCTTGGTAAGACTGGCTGACAGATTTTCGGGCTTTTGACGACCTGTAGTAGGTTAAATGCTCTAAGACCTGTAGCGACTGTCAAAGATGCAAATGACAGTCGAAACAATTACACATTGTAATAAATTAGCAGAAGCATAATAATCAGCCTATAATGTGCCACGGCTGGGTTCTCCGTGAGAGGCAGTGGGTCCATCACCACGCGGGCCCAATGTGGGTTGTATAATGATATCTTCGTATTTTTGGTTCTAGGACAAGGTTTCCTCACGAAGTTTCCATTCACTGGTTTGAGAGCAATGGTGGTCACGATTAACAGATTACTACGACGAAAAGTAGTAACAGAACCCTAAACTTTCCTACTCGACTAAACTTGTTAAATTCTATTTCTTAAAGGCACAATAATCTATGAAACGTAGTAGGTAGATAGTACAATAAATACAAAAGTATTTTTAGCGAGTCATTCTGGACTTAAAATGGAAAGTGAACGCAGATTGCTTCGTCCCACACTGTCTCAAGGGTCAACTTAAAGAAATTGGGTTACTTGGAGAAATGGCCTCACAATCTGTCAGAATTTTTATTCAATATTCATTTTAGGTTTATTTTGTTTACCAAGAAAATGTTTTATCATTATTTACCCGTTCTTTATCTTGCAGCATGTTGCATTCAAGTCGTTTAAGTATATTCGTGTGGGATAGCGAAACTGAAAAATAAGTATTAATTAATCTTTGTTACGGTAAGACTTACTGAATGTAGGTACATAGAGCATAAAGTACGTAAAAGTAGATACTCGTAAAGGTAACAAAGACGATGCATATAAAGGGTCAATAGTATAGTTTCCTTTGAGTATTTCTACAAACAACTGATTTATGTCCACCATGTCTTGTCTATCCAATAAAGGTTCAAAACGTTGGTTTTAAATATATTTATCCTCTTTATTTTATGTGGATTAAAATACCTATTGTTTCTTAAGTTAATGAATTAATATAACAATGAAAACTGCGATCAGCACGGTGGAGATTTGATGATGATAATGACTTTGATAGCTTAAAAAATCTTCCAAAAAACACAGTTTACTTGGTTTTCTCTTATTACAAACACAAGTAAGAAAAGACACCAGTTCATAACCATACTTGTACACAATGTAGTGCAAGGACGCACGTCAGAAAGGTAAACCGCGCTGTAGCCGACATTCTTTAGACATAGGCACACAGTACAAGAGATACAGTAAGCCTGTATTTACTCAACTACTAACAATATTGATTCTCTTGTAAAACGTTTCCATTTCAGTTGTAATACTGCATTATTTAGTGACTGGTCGGTTATTTATTGGTTTTAATTTTTTATTTTACCAATTCCTTCATAGTGTTGACGTATTCGTTTGTTTTTTTACGACACTGTGGCCGAGCAGTCAAAAGATTTGTGGAAATAAATATAATAGGGATGATGCCAGGGTAAAAAAAGAAATTATTATTTAGTCCATCAGTCAGATAATAAAAAAATATTAGCCACGTATTTTTTGCTGTATCATTTTTATAAAAAGTAACTTAAATAAAACGCATTAAATTTGGGGAGTGGGGGCGCGCTACGTCACAACACAACATATAATCTATAAAAAAGTAACGTCATGCCACATCTTAACACATAACACAATGTGTCGATGTTATTTTTTGATTACGAGAAAGAAGGAAAAGTATATAAATATTTAAAGGAAAAAAGTAAAAATATATAAGATATCCATTTTTATTAATAATCTAGCTGACGATGACGGATTAAAAAATTAATTGTCATCATCCCTATTGTATTTATCGCCTATGCAGCCAGTGTCTAGCTCAGAATGAATAAAATGCCTGCTGCCGATTGGAATGTATCAAAAAACTGATTTACACATACACATACATAAACTCAAATTCTCTTCCCATAGGGTAGGCAGAAACTATAAAACGCCACTATAGTTTCTTGTTAAGAAACGTCAAAGTTTTCTAAACAAAAACTTTCCTGAATATGTGTCTATGTAACCGTCCGTTATTTAATTTACTTATTGCTTTCTTGGTAACAAAAGCAACAACAAATAAATAATTGATTAAATTATTCATTTAACTTTTAAATAAAAAAGGTAATGAGTCAAATAAACTGACATCAAAATTACCTTGCTCTACTGTTTACATTTCACTATACTCAAGACAAACGTACCAAGGCAAGTGATATATATTATTATGAAACCACGACATGTGGCCCTAACTGACGTCATGTCAGACCAATGTCAAGCCAGACCCTCGGACCACGAGATAAATAGGCACAGAAAGCACGTTAGAGAAATAACGTTATGACGGTATCGTTATTTACATATAAGCTCCGTTATTTTATGTTATTTTTTTTAAATGCACATTCACATCAAGCTACGTAGTTCTTCATTGTTCCCCAAAATTGTATTTACCATTTAAATATAAATTTGTACGCTAAAATTAAATCCAACACAATATCGTTATTTGTCTAATGTTATAAAAATAAAGTAGTTGTAAACAAAAAAGGACGTGATATCCTTGTTTATAGTGTAGCTTGGATATAAGGTTGAATTAAACAGAACGCCATAACAAAAATCACAGATATTTTAATAGATAACTGCACTGATGCATGTTGGGCTAAACTTTATTTTTCCACTTCACCACGTTGTCTGCCAGATAGCTTCGAACATTCTATTTTAATTATCTTGTGGCAATTGCCTATCGAGACAATTGTGAAATTGACCCTAACTGTAATATTGTTGGTGCTATATTCCATTTACTATAGCAGTAGACAATTAACGGTAAAATAACGTCAGTTATTGTGCCATATTGTTGAAATGACTGCACTTCACAATATTTTTTAATGTAAATGGTAAATAGACTACATTGATTTTTATTTATAGTAAAATAACGGAAGTTATTAAATGTTTATATCCAAATAACGAATGGATGGTAATCGTTATTTGTCTATAAACCAATTAATATTAAGTGGTTTATATAGCAACCTAAAACATTCGTATAGCGAGAACCGCTGTGTGCGACGAGACTTTACTTACTGCAACTGTTCTGCATAGTGTCTAGGCCCAGGAATGTAATATTCAGATAGACCCTCTGTATGGTGTAAATCTTCGCTAAGTACACGCTAAGTATTATTGTGACGTGTAAAGCCTATTTGTTATGCGCACTCGTTTTTGAGGACTGCTGTTTAACTTAGTGATTATGTCGTGTTTTGTGTGACAAATGTCGCTTTTATGAGACGAAATGAGAAATGTGAAAATGATGCTTCATATCTTTTGGGGTTTTAGTTTTGTCCCAGTAGCAGCCTCGAAATGTTGCAACACATTGGCAAGAATCCGTTTGATTACCTGCAATTTGTATTCCATAATAGTGTACCGATATGTACCTACAATTAATTACTCAAAGATTAATAATTGTTTTGCTGGCACAAGATTATGAAATATGGTAGACAATTGTAGTGACAATAAATTGTGATTGAAATAATTTGTAGACAATAATTTTGTGGTTACAATTGTGATTATGGAAAATCGTTTATTTTTTTGAGGGTGGGAAATCATCAAATGACTCCTCCCGGTCTGGGTGGAGCGGAAAGGAGTGTCTTACTGACTACAATCCATGCATGTTCCTTCCTTAGCCCTTGGCGTTCCGGGGTAGCGATAACCCTTTCCGACAATCCCGCTGACCCAGCAGGCGTCACCCCTAACGGGCCACGAAAAATGTACGCTTTTCGATGTTACGCACATCTTTTTGAGGCTGACTGTATTTTTCGTTAATAGATCCCATTTCTGTGGTTCTGTGTGAAATAAGGGTTTTCAGCAGGAATCATAAAAAAGTTCATATTTTATAATTGTGTTAAAATTTAAAAAAATATTTAATAAAGATGAGTTAAACGATACACAAATATATAAGTTTTAAACAGTTATTTTATTAAAACCAATCACTATCAAATACATAGACCTTACAATACAAACTATCTGTATGTGATCGCCGAATTAATCTAACGCATTCCATTGTATATTAATTACTAATTTATATTTAACAATCGCTGGACCCATTTTGTTGATATCATGTTATATTAGAAACAAAGCTATTTTTTTAAATTAACCTGAGCATGTTTGCCGATCCATTAATTTAACGTTTAGTATGGTATTTTGTGTGTGGTGTCCAGTGGGCTAATCTGTAACCATCTCACCGCGATAACGCAGGTGAAGTGAGTTTTAACTCTTTGAACGCCAGAGCATAAATGCATGCGCGTGCCCTCCGCGCCAAGCTACAATTTTCATTTATTCTTGTTATCGTGAATTTCTCGATATCCATGGTGTCTTTTAATTTGTTTTATGTCATTAAATACGTACGAAAGCTTCAATTTTCAAGATATCTATAGAAACACTCACAAAAGTAATGATTTAATTGTTTATTTCGTGTTACAGTGTTGCTGCCATTGTCACATAATAATGTCGTTGGCGTACAGGGCAGGCGCTTGCTTGTCACGTATATGTGACAATGGCGTTCAAAAGGTTAAAATGAGCTGTCAATAGTTTCATTCACTAGTATTACGTGAAAGGACAGATCACTTTATGCTCAATTCACCTTCGTTTTCACGGTAAGATTTATACAGAATCGACCGACAGGTCAGACCCCACACTAATGACAAATTGTTCATTACAGTTGCCTAGCCTACCTACCCCTTAAACTGCTAGCTGGCATTAAGGTGCGCAAGCCGTTCGTATCGTTACCCTAACGAACTCTGCCTTGTAACTTGTCTTCCTTAAATTCGTTTCCTTTTTGTTCTACGACTACCGTTTATCGCTTACTCGTTGTCAATCTTTGTCTCAATATACTTTCAGTCAATCTTTGCCATGCCTCTTATTTACTCGCTCCAGTACACGCTACAAAATGTATCTATAGTGCAATGACGTTACAGGCTTCAGTAACCCAGCATCTTGTATGAGCAAGAAAAGAACTGACAAACAGACCTACTCAATTCAACGTGAAATGATAAATTATAAACACGTACATTTAATTAATTGACATGATAATATTAAATCTTCAAACATGACAGTTGCGCGCGAAGGAAAAAAGGTTCCGAAACATAGTATTGATGGTTACAAGGGCTGGTTTCACCAACCAAATTGAACGCGATTAGCATATTTAAACCGATTACAAGATAGGTCAGTGTCAATATTCTAAAGGTAACATTAATGACTCTGTCAGCTATTGAACTCGGTTTAGATGTGCTGGTGATCGCGATCAAATTTTTTTTTATTGACATTTGATCTAAGCGTATAACAATAGAAACTACTAGCGTCAATAAAATTCTTGTTAATTGTCGTTTATCCAATTAAGCTAATAACTCATGCAAATGAAAAAAGAATAAATCTGAAATCTGAATTGAATATTTTCTTAAAATCAAATACCGTTATAGTAAAAGCTTTATATTTATCACAATCAATTAGAAACCAGCATTGAATTGAAACCGCCTTCAGTTACTGCAATATTGGTTACCTACATGTGATGCTATGGAAAGCCAATGCATCAAATTTAATATTCTAACAGCGAGAATATATGCATAACATCACGCCTGTAATCACTTAAGGGTTAAGCAGATACCTATAGTAACACCCACTGACCGAAAATATAAAAACGCAGTTTGTTTAAAATCTTTCCACATCTTCACCGGTGTGGATTCCAATTATGAGGATATCGCTACTGAAAACCTTGCAACTGAGTAACATACCACCCAAAAATTATTTAACGACCCGAGCTTTTAAAAGACCTTATAATTTGATTATTCTGCCGAGATAAACCAAGAAGCTAAAAGCGGCAAAGTGGGTTTTCTAACATGGTAAATATTACAACGCGATAATCAACAAAATGACTCCAGTATAATAATACTAAATTGACACAAACATTATCGTCTAATCCACCGTGATCAGACCGCTTTCCCTGACCACTTGCTCCGTCGACACCGGATTTAAGAACACTGAAAATAGAAACAGTTGAATTAATGCAGAGGCGAAACACAACACAATGTTTAAGTTTAGTTACTAGCTGCTCTCCGCGGTTTCGCCAGGATGGACACTGACCTCTTTTCCTAAAATAAAACTTGGTATCCTCATTATTCATCATAACATGAGGTCGCAGATTCCGTAAAAATATCACCTTGAAAGCTTTGGTGAAGTGATTGGAAGTGACTTGTTGCTCCACCAATTCTAGGGATTGACACTATTGACAGCTCACTTTAAATTCACTTCACCTAGATCATCACTGTGAGATTGATACTGATTAGCACTACAGCTATCTGCCAGTGAAGGCCCATCAAAATCGGTGCAGTCTTTTCGGCGATTAGCCGGAGTGACCGGACATCACATCACATCTGCTTGCTAAGCACCATTTGTTAGTATCCTTTCATTCATCCCCTAAACATGCAACCCATCCAAATGACAAGCGCGTATAATAAAATAAATATGACTCACTTGTACTGCCAGTAAATAATTCTTGGTCTGGAATGATGCTGGCTGCTGCAATCGCTGCTTCATCCAGCACGATCACCTGGAAATTATTTACAGAATTATCAGTCTAACATTATCTGAGTCATGCCTTGAAAAACAACATGGAGACTGGAGAGAATATGGGAGCCAACTGGCTAACCCACATGGCTAGCTAATTGAACACTGCGTTAATATTAGCTTTATTCCTTTTTTTTTAAGGCTGAGACATCATCCAATGTCTTCTTCCGCTCTGGTTGGAGCGGAAGGGAATTTCAGACTCCTACTGACTAAAACCTTTATGTTCCAGGGTAGCGGTAACCATTTCGGACATTCCCGCTTACCCGGCACGCTTGGCCCTAAGGGGCCCCTTCATATGCTGACATGGACGTGGAACATATACGCGCCGTCCGGCACGGGCCTGGTCCTGATCGGACGGTGAGTCACCCATTACTCACCGTCCATCCATCTTAATAATCTAAAACAAATATTGAACACGGCCTGTAGCACGTGTCAAAAGGTAAAAAGGTCATGTCAACGAAACATAATAGTTATGCAAAATGAAGGAGCTTTTGACGGAGTGTTTCCATCAAAATATAAAATTATTTTCCATAACATCTGTTATGAAAAGCAAAATGGTTTGTCATGTGAAATGGAAAAGGTTTTTTTTTATTTGTAAACAATATTTTTCTTACATAAGGAGTAACATGTGTCCTGTAATCATAGGCCTAATGTGTAGGTTTTATAGAATAAAATACCTACCCACGAATATTATAATATCGTAGGTATTTTGTCAAGGTCATAAAAAAAATTAGGTATTATCGTACTTCATTTGTTATTTTCATTTTCTTAGACAGTCGTTGCGGGTCGTCAGATGCCCGAAAGTCTAAAAATTCAGTCTTACCAAGGGGTATAGTATTACCCAGTTACTGTGTTGTGGAGGTCAGATAGACATTCACCCTATGTAAAATACGGGTATTCAGCTGCATACGATTAGACTGGAAAACGACCCCAACATAGTTAGGAAAAGGCTAGGCAGATTGGTTTAGGTATTTTTTTTTATTGAGTATCCTTAATTCAGCAGCCCCATTATGCAGTGACTGACCTACGTAAAAATTATACCAACAAAGCAAATCAGTTCTTACATGTACCTTAGGGAATCCAAGGATCCTGGTCTTCTCAATTACATCCACAGTCTTCTTCTCTTCAAACATGGGGCTCCTTAGCGGCAGTAGGTCAATCGCATTGGCTGCCAGGGACCAGAGATGACCAGCACCCTGAGGGGCCCTGGCCCCTTTCCGAAAGTGTGGGTTGATGGATAGATTGTGTCGCACTGAGTTCTTCCAACGTTCGTCGTTGGCTTTGTAGAATGGGAAGCGATCCCTGGAAAAGATCATTTGACATATTAAGCAAGGCATTTAACGATAGACTACAATCATGTTAATCTACACGCATAAACGATAAATAACACCGTATTATTACAATGATTGTGTCGCCAACAAGAATGAGCTACCTGCAATTTGTAAAAACAAGTTGTAAAAATAGCACTTTTTGGAAACTTCCCATGTACGACATTTTTAAACATTTAAAAACCAACCCAAAATATAGATAGGTAAGACAAATGCCAAATAAACATTTTTACTGCCTACTCCAACATTTCACGAAATAATAACAGGATTAAATAGGTTTCTACTGATTGACAGATTAGAGCTTCTGTGTAAAATAAAATGGCATCAAAATCTGAAGCTTACAAAGAGATATTAATCTGGGGATTTATGAAAGCCCATCGAATTAACCTGTTCTTTCTAATCTCTTGTCAAATCACGATGATCGTGTTGTTATTTTAGTAAACTTATCATAAAAGCTACATGAGATGGCAGATTTGTTCAGACACTGTCTTCATCAGGATAATGAAGTTGCTTATCAAAAAATCTTGACTGAGAAGTAAATACCTAACAAAGACGCCACCTGTATGGAGGATAAAATCATCTATTTAATCTTTTGAGCGTCAGAGCACACGCGCGTGCCCTCCACGCCAAGCTTCAAATGATTTCTTCTTGTTATCATGAATTTCCCAATATCCACGGTGTCTTTTAATTTGTTTCATGTCATTAAATACGTACGAGAGTTTCAATTTTGAAGATATTTTATTATTTTTTATTATTTATTTATTAAAAACATACACATAGTTCACAAAAGTACAAGTACCATAGCATGAAGTTCTGACCAACAGAAAACTTAGACAGATTTAGCAGCGGGTCCCAAACTAGGCACGCACAGCCTGTATCTTGGTGACCCAAGAATATAAGAGTGTTTATATATCTACATAAACACTCACAAAAGTAATGATTTAATTGTGTGTTAGTTTTGTTGCCATTGTCACATATTTGTGTCGTTGGCGTACAAGGTCATGCGCTTCCTTGTGTATACATATTATGACAATTGCTCGCAGTCTGTCGATACAACCTACACTAAGGAAAACATCACACTAGAAGACATTTTGGCTTTTGTTAGTAGTTAAAGCTTGAATGATAATAGCATTATTCAAGCTTTAACTGCTAACAAAAGTCTCGATTTCATCTACAATAATGAACTAACCGGTTCCAGCTGGATGCTGCCTTTATTCTTACCATTTCATGAAGTTACTTAGGAGGTAATTTAATCCCAACAGAGAGACCCAAACTTCACTTAGATATTCGATATCTATGATCGATTGACCAGCCCTATAAACCAGTGAAGCTGCACTAAAATCCAATACAAAAACAGTAAACGCCTTTTAACCCCAATGCAGTATTGCACCACCTGCTTGCTACCTCAAATGTTTAAAGGGACATTGTGGCACGCGACCTCGCAGCTAGGGCGCGCGTCCCATCCCGGGCTGGTACGGAGATCGATTTGCTCTGCCAACCGAGACCGACCGATGCACGATACAAGAATTATCTAATACAACCCGGCTTATGCACCTGCTTATTGAGTTTGGGGATTAAGAGGCGAAAACATACAAGCAATTTGGGAAATTTTAAACCTTATGTGGCACAGTAAAAGTTCATATTGCATTGTCGATTCCAGATCAGCAGGTATACGGACGGCTCAAAAACAACCCCTATGTCTAATTTTAATGGATATTGTTATGCACCTGTTTGTTAATTGGTATAGAGATTAAAGTGTAAAATTAGGGTAAAAATAAACTGGTAAAAATAAACAAAGTTCAATCTTCAGTTTTTATTTCACCAGCTCCTGTAAAATATCCTTCAAACAACTTAGCAATGCTGTCAGCAGTAAAAATACAACCAACAGACACTATAATATGTGCATAACTACACTACATAATATCAAACTTACAGACTAAGGTCTAAGAGTCTCCTGTGCAGCACCAACTCCCATACAAACAACAGCTCAACAATGCTATCGGGAATGAAATAACTACCACCGTACTGTAACTGTAAAACGGTTAGACCTGAATGAGACCTGCACAGACCAGGCCTGGATAAAGTGACAACGATATGAATGGTGGAAAATAAAAATAAAACTATTTGGATTGCCATAAGCTAGCGAAAAGCTTATCGAGTCTAAAGTTTATAAAGCCCGTCGAAGAATAGCCGTCGTAGTATTTAAAAGCAATTGGGAAGCCAACCGATTATAATTACTCAGCAATGGGTAGAACAAGGCTCTCAATGATAATGGTAGAAGTATTTCCCATAACGAAAAACCTTTCACAAGGACTTTAACCATGAAGCGTCTAAGTGTTTAATAAATCCTTCTTCATAAATCTACATAAGCTCTGCAATCTACACCAAATCGCCCACTAGAACTAATCACCGACGATATAATTACACTATCAGCTATTGCTGACATAGTTAACAGCAGGATTGCGATGTTTATCGGCGCGTAACCGAGGGGGAACGATATTAATTTATTATCGCGATAATGTTTACTACCGTTTAGAGGGGAGCTTTGTGATTCGTGGTAATCTGTTCGATTAGCGGTGTTTGTTGAATGATCGCTACGGTTGTGGTGAAAGGAGGGATAGGTAAAGGCTGTTTATAGGTTTGCGAATTTTATAATAAGAGGAGCCCGTGGCTAAGTAATAACAGCCGCACGAATTGATCCTTCAGGTTAAGCTACGCTTGCCGGGGTTAGTCTGTGGATGGGTGACCATCTTTAGATATCGAGACTCCTCTGTGCCTCGGAAAGCACGTTAAGCCGTTAGTCCCGGATGTCATTTGTGGATCTTTGACAGTCGTTACGGGTAGTCAGAAGCACGAAAGTCTGACAGTCAGTCTTACCAAAAGGTGTCGTGTTACCCAGTTACTGGGTTGTGGAGGTCAGATAGGCAGTCGTTTCATGTAAAATACTGGTATTCAGCTGCATCCGGTTCGACTGCAAGCCGACCCCAACATAGTTGGGAAAAGGCTAGGCAGATTGATTAAAACGTGAGTGAGTGGCTAGTTTTTATAATTAAAAGTTTTGTGGAGTTTTCTTGACGGTGGGTGGGCCCCGATGTAGGTGTCAGAAAGAGTATGACGACAGAACCCTCCCCCCAAGGCGGAGGGCATCCGTGAGAATTATGAATTCAATTTCAATTTATTTATAAGGTAACAATTTACATTGCGTTCGAAAATAATCAGCATGAGACATAGTAGGTATTGGATGTACAATGAATTAATAAGAATACATGAATATCCACCCCGGAATGAAAAAAAAAGGTTCTATGAATTCATCATCCCTGCTGTTATCACAATATAATGAGTTGTTGAAGTGTACCTAAAGGTAATGTTGTACAAAGATAAAATTGCTGTAAACAAACCTGCTGTGTGTGTGATTATTTATTCGTGACTCTCTCACTATGAAAGGGGGAACTGTTTTTTATTGGATTGTTAGTAATCTTGTTTGTTTAGCTTGCAGGTATAATGATAAACACATGGTAAACATGACAGGTCAAAGCTTACATTATCAGGTATTGTTTGTTGTCATCTACGGCTTATTTCTATGCTTTATTAAGTGTCATTTTTTATTAATGTTTTTTTATGCCTTGCTACGATATTGATCGGCACAGACTTATTTTGATTTCACTTTATTTCATTCAGAAGCCACTCTTGATTCAAACAATCCAAAAATCGTAACTCCCATACAAATACCTATGCTGTATTCAACCAAAACGTAAGGACTACGCAGACCTTAATTAGTCATGAAACAGGAACCACTAACGGTAACAATAAACCCAAATCAACTAAAACCCGTTCACTCTATCTATACAATACCCGAACAAAGAACCAGTAAATTAAACTATAATACTGACAAATAGAAATGTCACCCCTCACATAATGGTACCGAGTAACACCGGAACATTTTCTTTTGTCCGCCTAATTAGATATTAAGGCTTTGTTATATGAAATTGGGTGGAAAAGGTTTTAATGGATTGATTGGAAAATAAAGGTAGAAAAGTAATTTTCAAAGCCTTCTGTGACCACAATTCTACCAGCGACCGGACGAAACAACGAGATTTAGCATAGTACTATATATAAGTTTAATATAATTATGTATTAAATACAAACCTTCTGGAATACATTCTTTAAATAATGGTCAAATCGCAAAAGAATCCGGGTGCGCTGTTTAGAAGAATAGCGTGGTCACACCGACAAACACGAAAAACGACTATAATTTTTTGTACTTAAAGGTTACAAGACTCCTTTGTGCTTTAAATGTGGATGCTAAGCGAAGTCAGAGGTCCATGGGCAGCTTAAGAACTCTGACACCAAGTTAGTCACTAACTACGCGAGAAGAAGAGATGTAGATACTTATAAAATAGTTTAAGATCTGTAGCTCCGCATAGCCCTAAAAGAATACCTGTAATACCATAAACTTAGCCATTACCACTAGCGGTAAGCGGGATTGTCCGAAAGGGTTACCGCTACCCCGGATCACAAATGGCTAAGGAAGGAACATGGGTGGATTTTAGTCAGTAAAAGTCTGACACTCCCTTCCACTCCACCCAGAGCGGGGGAAGTCATTGGATGATTACCCATACTCAAAAAAAAAGCCATTACCAATAAATAATCTTATTTAGAAGCTATACAAAGAAACTGGTGCAGGAATTGCGTTGTTATTGGAATACCGTAAAAATAAACTGTTGCATAATGTTATCCTCTCGAGTTCTTAGTATTACGATTCCAAAGCAAAGAGCTACATCTATGCGTCCATGTATTATGGCCTCGAAGTGAGCTAACATGAGGGAATTTATGCAAAAACATGCTATATCCAAACTCTGCTAAACAAATTAAACTTAGCATCGCTAAGACTACAGTGTGACACATCAGCAAGCGTATTTGACGACGGCAGTATTGCATCTTGCTGTACCGCAACGCTTTATGTAAGAACTGACAAGACAAAACATGAATTTCATCGAATAATTTTGTCAATAATCTAATCTTTTTAAAAAAAAAATTTGAAACCTACTATTTTTTGTGGGCTTTTCGCGAAAAACTACAGAAAAGATTATCCTGCAAGTTATGAACGAAAAGCGACGCAATTTTTTGCAACTCCTTATCACAAATTATTACGAAAACATGACCAACAAGATTGTAAATATGCAAAAAATCCTCAAAAAGTTTTCTACAAAAGTGAAAATAAAATTGAGAAAATATGTACTCACGAGATCCATTGGTATATCGCTGACACAGTCAACTCTCCATTCTCCCTGAGAGCCTTCTCTATCAGCTCAGGATATGTGTACGGGGGCTTCTTCAGTGCTGGCGGCGTATCAGGAATATCAACCTTCGGTTCTTTCACCACGGGCTCGTCATCCGGCACTTTGATGTTCACGAAATCGTCCAATCTGAAGTTTAGGAGCCATGCGAGGCTTGCACAATCGTTGTCGTCCTCTGTAGGACTTTTGGAGCATTTTCTTCGTCTCCATTTCGACCTGTCACCTGTTCTAGCCGCCATTTTGGTTGGGTACGATTGGCAGCCACGACCGCACTGATGCCGTTCGAAATTCGAACGTCAGTGTGGTGTTTCGTGCCAGTCCGTGCTATCTCTGCTACGCTTTTGTAATCTCTTTAGGGTGCATGGAGGTGGTATATCAGTTTTATTAGAAAAAGTTTTTATTAGAAGCTATATTTTTTAAAATTGCATTATTTTACTAAAAAGGTTTTATTGTTAATGATATTTTATCTGTTTTGTTTAAAAGAAAGACATGTTAATGTTTTTTTACTAGAGACCAATATTTTATGAATATCTAGTTTGTCTTTGTTATTGAATTCAAGGATAAAAATAATAGGAAAGTATCAAAAGGACGCGCGACGTAACGTTTTATTTACGTTGAAAATTTTCTTCGTTATTCTGCGAACAATATTTTGCAGAGCTACTACTTACTAGCTATAGATAGTTTCATAAATACACAATCATGATGGTAGGTACTTACCTATCATCATGATTTAGTATAATGTACAAGTTGCACTGCAATGCATAACTTTAAAGAAAATGTCTTCTATTTTTATGTAAAACTAGCTGCTGCCCGCGGCTTTGCACGCGTGGACCCTAATTCTTTCTCTTTTTCTTATATAAAAGTAGCTTAAATTACCATCGATTGATCATCAGCTATTTGAATGTAAAAGTCCCGTCAAAATCGGTCTTTACGTTTCGGAGATCATTCGGGACAAAAAGACAGACAACAAGTTTTTTTATCATGTACTTTGAAATAAAATTATTTGATATAAGCCTTAATACACTTACATTTAATTTTAATATAATAATAATTGGCAAAATAACAGCTTTTTACTAAATGTAAATGCTTGATACAATTAAACATAAACAGCAAAGCTGCTATTTTGTCATTATAAGCAGACACTGCAATTTTGTTTATTTGGGGTGTTCGTTTGATTAGGTACTTATAGATGAATCAATAAAAAATTGTATTTCAGAAAAAACGCAGTATTTTATGGTTAACAAGGATCCAAATCAAATAAGACCATTCTAGAAAGAACAGATATATTATGTTCTATTTAAATTTTAATAATTTATAAGTAGTAAGTAGTAAAGGACTAAAAGATAAAAAAATAAAGTGGCCCTCTCGTTAAGATCGGCAAATAAGTAAGTAAAGATTTACGTAAGTAAACTTTTAACATCTAGAACGAATCCCACGCAAATCATTGAATACGTAACTCTCATACAGTGCGTGGGCTCTCAACATGTTTTCTTTTAATAATTGTTTTGAGATTCAATGCCATATTTGTACAGTCCTCGCCCGCGTGAACTTTGTTTACAAAATCTTTTGTTCAATGTTACTTTTTCGCGCGAATCGCTTTTGTTTGTTTACACAAAACGACGAATGTTTGTAGAAGATTAGGTTTTATTTGCACATGATTTAGGTTCGATAATGGCGTGTTAATTTGTTTTTATTGTTGAGCTTTTGAGTTTTGAGTGCACAAGTGTCTTTGAGGATTATGGAGTTTGTGTTGATGTTACGTGATTTTATGTATACTAATTGCTTTTTAAGTACATACTTAAAGGCTTTAGACAAGATTGAATTCGGCTGTGTACCTAATCTACATTTATTTAAGTATTGAAATGAAATGCTGTTCGATGGTTTCTAAGGGTATCACTTCAGCACAGCTGAATCAATTTGGTAAGTTTTCAGGTTCGGAATAAGGTTCTTACTGATAAAGAAAAATGAAAAATTCCACTTAGTATGTCGGGTCAGCTAATTAAAAATAAAATTATGCATGGATGCTATTTGCTTAAGGGGCTTGTGGCGACATGATAACAGCCGCACGAGCCGATCCAAAGTTAAGCTATACTTGCCTCAGTAGGTTCATGGATGGCCATCCATTACATATCGGGACACTTCCGTGCACGTTAAGCTCCCGAGCAACACAAACTAGCTGATTAACTTTTATATAATAGCAATTCTGATGACTTAACGTTGTAAAAGATGGGATAAGGTTTGTATAAGCGCTTATACAGGCGATATTCAAGCAATTTGGGCACAAAATATCTTGCTTCAATTTGGATAACATTTGATTAATAGCCACATAGCAGCTGAATAAATGTACAACACACTGAATATCTTCTGCATAAATTCAGATTTTTCTTTAGTCCAGAAATTATACATATTTTATGCAGTTGTTAATTTGTGAATTCAGATATTCAAATGATATTCAAAATTCCGATCTCAGGAGTAGTTTTACAAAGAAATTATGCAAGTAAAAAAAGTATAAATGTATTTTTCCTTGTGACGAAATTATTTTGTGTTACTTAGTTCAAAAAATTGTAATGGTCGCTGATCACGTCTTCAAACATTTGGTAAGTAAATTGTTTCATACATTTTAAGTAAGTTTAAGGTGAATTATATAAACGCATGGCACTTTACTGTGAATTATCAATATGATTATTGTACATTTTTTGAGCGCCTTAAGATAAAGCTACAATTTAAAAGGTAAACAAATGTGAAATAATATGTAAATTAAATTATCTTTATTTTTTATCAAATTTCAGTCGCAGCAATTAATGAAAATCAAATTTTGTATAACTGCTAATGTTTCCTACTCACTAAACAAAGTGTTTCATAAGATAATCACTTGTAAATCTTTGACACTCTTTACAGGTAGTCAGAAACCCAAAAGTTTGACAACCAGACTTATCAGGAGGTATTGCGTTACCCAGTGACTGGGTTGTGGAGGTCAGATAGGCAGTCGCTCCGTGTTAAATACAAATATTCATGCATGAATCCGGTTAGACTGGAAGCTGAACCTAACGCAGTAAGGAAAAGGCTAGGCAGATTGATGGACTGATAACATGCTCCTTATTACCAATGCACAAATATTTTTTTCGGCACTACAAGGTTTTTTGTAAATCAAACATGACGCCAAACGCCTTCCTTATATTTTTTTACCATCAACAGCAAACAACGAACTCTGAACCGTGAACAGCCTGCAATTAGCTCTACAAAAGTTTACCCTCCAATTCGAACAAAAGCTAAGTATTCCAGCATACGTCAGGTCCTCGTCACAAAATCCCCTTTGCACTCCCGCCAGCAGATAACAGGTCACTATTAAATTATCACCGTACACAACGCTTTTTCAACCCGTTCAATGCGTACACATTTTAAATTCAATTACTTTTTCCAATTTACACGGCGCCGCGGATTTCTCCCTATATATATAAGTGGGAACCGATTGATTTGTTATATGTGTGATGTGCTCAACGTTTTTGTTTTTTCGTTTCATTATTACTGGGGTGGGGGACAAAGGTTGTTGGGTTTGAGGAGTTTGTTTGTAAATGGATCGTTTTTCTGTTCTCGTTTTTTTTACTGTAGAAGGTTTAAATAATAGGTTAAACGAGAGATTATACGCGGTAGGAGTATATATGAACTACTTTTACAAAGGGACCAACTCTGAAATATGAAAAAAAAACTAGATGCTCCATACATTTTTGTTCGCATAGTTGGACAAAATGTAGGGAACAGGTGTATTTTTTTTGCAAATTTTGGAGCCAGTCCCATATTGAATTTTCATTTCACTCTCCTAATATATGTCCCTCGTTCAACCTAAGAAACTGTATAATCAGAATTAAATGTGAGATGTACCTACTGACAGCCTGAAGTGAAAGAAGTCGGATTGTGATTATGGTGATGAAGTAACCAAACTCCAATATACTCTGTAGCTTAGTCCTTTGCCTTTCCAAAATTTAATCTAGAGACTAAGTGCTAATTTCACCAATGAAACTGAATGCGATATCTAAACATATATATATCATACCTAAACTACGTTCAAGACCTCTCAGTGTCAACAACCAACAGAAAAAATTAACTTAAACAGGGTTTATGTGTTGATCGGTTTCAGTGTCATTGGCGGAATTCCTCCTTAGTAATGCAAGTACACACAATAGTATTTCATGTTTCGTTGAAAAGTAGGTACAATGTTCCCAAGAACATTCTTTACGTAATTTCGCTATGTATTTTACTTTCAACAAAAATTAATGTTTTAGGTAACTCCAATTATTTTTTTGTAGACCCTAGACACTTTCTTATTTCTTACATAATATTTCAATTAACCCTCACTCAGAATACATCACGAATTAAATCTTAATTATGCTCTCCCAGTCTTAATGTCTCCAACTTCGCCCAAATCCAAAGGATCTTGGGTCCAACAGTACAAACAGAGCCCTTTTCTTAAGGTGCCCTTGGACCAGTTATACCCTTTTGTTTGACAAACGCCTCGAGCCCCACAATACTGTTAAGCTCAGCTGTGACCAGCATCAATGTTCATTTAGAATAAAAGAATGTTAATGGATAAACTTTGTTATTATTTTGTACGGAATGAGAAAAAGTTCGCAGCTGCCTATATGAATTTGATTACGTGCGCTTCAATGGTTTGTTTCGATGTATTAACGCGGATTTTTTATGTTTATTCTTGGAAATATTTCTTGTTGTGTGACTAAACTGTTTTAAACTGTAAAAAACACCTTGTTTTTAGAACTTTTATCATGCTGTCGATCGATTCTGTAAAAAATTTCATAGTGAAAATTTAGGTGAAGCGAGCGTGGAGTGATTTGTCGTTTCACCTAATTCTAGGAATTGAGACTATTGACAGCCCACTTTAAACTCACTTCAACTACGTCTTCACTGCTACATCCAGCACCTTAATTGCGTTATATACACTTTAAATTACAATTGGGTATTTGACAGCAGTCAATAACGTTACTTTTTATGAATTGTCAAAACGCTTAATTTGTACGTGATTTGTATGAAATATTCAAATGTGACGTCACAGATTTTTTAAATCGAATTTAATACTTATTAATACTAAATCCAATTTTACAATTATATTCTCGCATAATATTTAATTTCTGCACGGTGATGGAAGTTTTTAAGACGAGCTGTCTTTTTTTTTAAGTGATTTCATATTTAATTTTTGAACGTGTGAAATTATAGCTAATAATAATAATAATAATATCCTTGGACATTTCACACAACGCCATATCGTCCCAAGCTAAGCAACCTAATGCTTGTGTTAGCTAATACGACACTTAAAGGATACTGCAAATCCATTGCTTCATAAGTTTCAAAATTCGTCTGCTCTACAACGTAAAAATGCAATAAGCGTCAAAACGGAACCCATCGCGATCAATTGTCAATTTATTATGTTAAGCAATTATATTCCTCAAAGAGATGTCAGCATATGAAAGAACCCGTTAGGGCCGAGCCTGCCAGGTAAGCGGGGTTGTCCGAAAGGGTTACCGCTACCCCGAAACATAAAGGGCTAAGGCAGGAACATGAATGTGTTTTAGTCAGTAGGAGTCTGATTCTGGCCTTCCGCTCCACCTAGAGCTGGAGGAATTTTTTGATGATTTCCCACATTCAAAAAAAAAGACTATTATATTCGTAAATAAACATAGAAGACAAATACCAATTCCACAGATTTCAAATCTCCAAAGTCATTTGTAACTAACTACTTACCTATGTGTAAACTAGACTAGCTTTTAAATTAACGATCTGGAAAATTGGAAATGGAGAATTAACTAGCACAAGAAATTGAACAAAAATGAATGTGACTGCTACTTAATTGAAAACAGACGGTTCTTAAAATACAGACCACACGATTTAATTTATATTATAAAACGATTTTACCATAGGAAACTAATTTGTATCCAATTAGAAAAATAATTACAAATGCGGCATCGAAGCGGATATACATTGGCGTAAGGAAAAATAAAACGTCCGAGCGGAATCGAGTGAGATCCGATTTAATTCGATTACGTTCATCGCATTGAAACGTTTCGAATTGAATCGATTTCTAAGTGTTTCGATTTAATTGAAGCCCATGCTGTTCTCGTATCCGAATGCAATTATTTACCATTTACCGGCCGATGCCCGCAACGGTTATAACCAATGGTACTTCGTTCAGATGATATATTATGATCTCATTAGTTGGTAGAGTAACTTGTATGTAACTGGAAGAAATTATATACTATTCCTTTATCGATGTTTTTCTATGTTTAATAAATGTTGGGGTCGGCTTCCAGTCTAACTGGATGAAGCTGAATACCAGTATTTTACATGGGGCGACTGCCTATCTGACCTCCACAACCCAGTTAGTTACTGGGTAACAAGATACCCCTTGGTAAGACTGGCTGTCAGACTTTTGACTTTGTTGTAGGGTTTTTTATGTATTATCATATGCCTTCTTAACTATACACTGGGTGAGAAACTTACTAATCTATAAATTCAATTTCCATTTCTGTATTACTAACCGTAACTGTACCGTACTGTACTGTGTGTAGTTAAACCAATGAGTTAATGTTACGATGATAAGGATAACATCATACATGTCAATGGTAATTGGTAATGTGTAATCTGCTAATTTGGATCTGTTTGGTAATTTGATACCTATCCTTTGATACAGCCGCATACACAGAACTATAAACATGAGTATAACAATTAAGGTGTACAATGTTTTGTGGTAATTATTTTAATTATTAATTGTGTTTACTTTTAATTTAATTATTTAATAAATACTTTAAATTTGTGGTTACATGGAAATAAGTAAGTAAAGGAAATTTAATGCTTTGTGAATTTTTAAATATATTTTAATTTCAAATATAATATATAATACTTAATTAAAAATATAATATAATATTTGTTTCATAAAAACTATGTAGTTGCTAATGGTTTGTGTGTCTGACGGCTCCAACAAATAAATCCAGTTTAGTACAATACAAAAAATAATAGGTAAGGCGAATATGACGGGGCCCGTTAGGGCCGAGCCTGCCGGGTAAGCGGGATTGTCTGAAAGGGTTACCGCTACCCCGGAACATAAAGGGCTACGGAAGGAACATGGATGGGTTTTAGTCAGTAAGAGTCTGATACTCCCTTCCGCTCCACCCAGAGCGGGAGAAGTCATTAGATGATTACCCACCCTCAAAAAAAAAAGCCAGATAGGTATAATTTTCTCAGCAAATGAACTATCAACTTAAATTGACCGTATATTTAAATCACAACTGTCATTCATTGTCAATATATGTCAAAGTCAAAGTCAAATCATTTATTTCAAAAAGGCACAAGTAAGGCACTTTTGAACGTCAAAATGAACAAGAAATAGAATTGAATTGACTAATAGATTGATTGATATGTATGGCTATAATACGACGAATAAACGTAGTGAGGTTTTTTAGCTGCTTTGCAGGTGTGTATTTAATGACTATTTAGTTTCTTTTTGGAAATGTGCGTTTTGTTTATGCAGAATAATATTTTTTTCTTTACTTTCTTTCTTTCTAGTATATATTGGGTTAGCAATCATCTTCCTTAACTGTACATCACAGTATACCTTTACACATAAATACAGGGTGTCGCAAAACCTCCACATTTACGAGGTGCCACGAAATTGGCAATTGATGTCACATCATTAGCGAATGTCACGTCGCGCATGATTTGACGGTGTAATGTACCTGGATGTACTTGCTCTGCGTATCAATCTACCAAAATGGTGACGCCTCAGTACCTAAACCACACCAGTATCAGGAAATATTGGTCCTAATTATTTACTTTAACGATATTTTGCGTTGGTTGCTTTTGAAGAAACTTGCAAAACGTCTTGCTACGTAAATTATTATCAAATACTGCGTCACACTTTTAAAAAAAAAAATTTGCTTGAAAGTGTAAACGCGGTCTTGAAGAGGTCTATGTTACTACTTACGGTACTTTTAATATCTAAATAAGAAACAACCAAGCTAGCATAAAATACAGATAGATACTAGTTGTAATGCTAGCTATGGTTAAAGTAGGTAACAAAAAATAAATTTTGACAGTTTCTTAGCAATAAACAAAACCAACTAGCGTCGTTTTTTTTCTCGTGTGAACGCAGCATAAGACGTTTCCAGTACTCATTGTCATCAAGTGGCTTTAGATTGCAGGAATCCATTAGAAGCAGATACTGCGAATTAATAGCGAATGCTCCTCACTCAGTATACCGTTCGATAAAGTTCCCTATACTTTATATTGTATCGTCGGGATTCTGTTCTTTCAGAATGTATCTTTGACTTGCCATGAAAGAGATGAGTTGTTGTGGGTTGGCATTCAAATGTTTCGAGATGCTTTTTAAGGGAAATGGGGAAGCTGCAATCTTCTTGACTGTGCTGTCATTGTTTGTAGAAAAAAAAAACTGTTCCATATTTGAAATTTAGCTTTGGGACCCTACAAATCAGACATGATCTGATAAGGGTACATTAATTACTCGAACCCAATCACAAAATTAACTAGTTTATGAAGAATATACATATTTTAAATTATTGCTAACATTCCATATTATGTAAAATAGTCCTCTGTAATGTACTGCTAATCTTCAATGCTTCATATGTTCGATAAAAATTGCAATGCTTGGAAAAGGCTGCTAAGTCATAAGTACCTACTAACATTCATAACACCAAAATTGTACACTTGGTTCGCAATAAACATTTTGACTTTGACTTTGACTTAAGTTTTAGAACTGCCGAACAACGTAAATAACACAATGAAAGTTGTTGATCTGTCAAAATTAAACCCATTACTACTATTAATATGTTTCGCAATTCATTCTGCCTACCCTTTTCCTAACTATGTTGGGGTCGGCTGCCAGTCTAACTGGATGCAGCTGAATACCAGTATTTTACATAGGGCAACCGCCTATCTGACCTCCACAACCGAGTCAGTAACTGGGTAGTAAGATACCCTTTGGTAAGACTGACTACCCGTAACGACTCTCCGTCTGTGAAGATCAATGGCTTGACATGCTTTCCGAGGGATGGAGGAGTCTCGATATGTAAAGATGGTCACCCATCCACAGACCAACCCCGGCTAGCACAGCTTAACCTTATAGATCGATCCAAGCGACTATTATTACTTAACCATGAGCTCCTCTAGTTTGTTACGCAATTACGGATGTTAATTTATGCTACATTCCGGTATTAAAAGGATTTTCATTTTCAACCTCTGATAAAAAAGGGTTTTGAAGAAAAAGGCATTGCAATAAATCCTGCATTATTATTCAAGAAAAACTTATTTAGAACTTTCGAGACACTTCAATTAAAATTCTATTTTCTCCATAATTAATATGATGAATTAAAGTGCACAAAGTGGTCCTTCGCAGGGAGACGCGGAGTGCATCTTAATTTAATTGACCGGTTGCTATTATGTAGTTGCTTTGTAGGGCAACTGTTGCCCGACCGTCGCAAGGTGACTGAATATCCAGGAGTGCTATTCTGTAAAACTATCATTGTGAAAATGTAGATGAAGTGAATTTAAAGTGAGCAGTCAATAATGTCAATCAGCATTATGTTGACGACACGGTTGGCGCAGTGGTTGAGCGATTGACTGCTGCGCACTATGTCGCGGGTTCGATTCCCGCACGGAACAAATATTTGTACGACCTGCAAGTATTTGTTACGAGTCTGGATGTTTTTCTATCTATAATATGTATGTATTTACAAAAAAAAATGTATATAAGTGGTTTATCAGCCATCTCGTTACTATAACACAAGCATTAGGTTGCTTAGCTTGGGACGATATGGCGTTGTGTGAAATGTCCTAGGATATTATTATTATTATTATGTTGAACGATAGCTCACTTCACGCTCACTTCACCTTAGTTTTCACGGTGAAATTTTTACAGAATCGACAGACTGAACATCCAGTAGTGCTATTTTGTAAAAATATCCTGTGCTACTGGGGAGTTTGTTGCGCCACTTCTTTTTACCAGCTAACGCACTAGGAAGTGGTGAAGAACGCGTTTTGGGGACTTTCTTATGAAATTTTGACGTTCAAAACGTGCCGATTGTCTTTTGACACTTTGAACTTTGTTAAAACATCTCTTGATTGAATTAAGGTGACTTTTTTGACCAATATAATCAGCCTAACATATTCCCACTGCTGAGAAAATAAAAATCAAAAGTCATTTATTCAAATTAAGCTGAAAATCAGCACTGTTGAAGGTCAAAGTTACATAAGACAGTCCCCCAAAACGCCCAACCTTCACCAGTTCCTAGTGCTTTATCTGGGAAGAAGAAGTGGCGCAACAAACTCCCCAGCAGCACAGCTGTCTGTTTAGTTGGAAGAACTTGACTCTACACAGTTTTCGTATGAGAAGTAATTAACCACTACAAGGCTCAAAAAAATAGGAGATGTCAATGTATACGCTTTTATAATAAACTTCCAAGCCACGTTCAAGATCTAAGCCTTAATAAATTCAAATCGTTCGATAAACGCAAGTTGTGCCAGAATGCTTATTATACTGTCAAAGACTTTATTGAAGACAAAAGGGCTTGGGATTGAGCTGCTCCAATTGTTTACATATTGAATATTCTTTCTCTTCTTTTTTATATCCTAAACTAGTTGATTAGCATCTGAGATTACTCCTGGAGCTGCTGAAGATTCACAAAAACTTTTTGCATTATATAACTTCAACCTCTTAGCAATGTATAATTCCATAGCACGTTTGTGAGTACTATGTACCTACTATAAAGCTACCATTTACTGAGTACGTCTTACATTGACCTGAATGTGCCCTGGCGGCTGAGAGCATGTCATGCTCCCTGTAATGTCTCACTGATGGTGATGCGTATATTGGATCATTTAGCTCCCATCAAAATGGTTGAGCTGAATCATGGTGCTAATCCATGTGTCATGTTCATGAACGAGCGCCGTCAGTAGGGACAGGTCACCTGTTAGCTGCCACGGCTGTTTTAAAATTAAAATAATTTTGAATTGATTTTTTAAAACTTGTAATTATGGACGCTTTTATTAAGTTCTGCATCGTTCTCACGTGTAATTTCAACATGAATGATTTAACACAGTTTTTGTAAACATATTATTTTGATTTAAAAGAGTGTCCATGGAGTTTCTTGCCCGTTCTTCTCCATAGGTACCTACTGCTTTGGAATGGGCAACTAGCTTCATCTTTCTGACTGACCGACCCCTTTTTTTTTTTTTTTTTTAAGGCTGGGAAATCATCCAATGACTGCTCCCGCTCTGGTTGGAACGGAAGGGAGTGTCAGACTCTTCCTGACTAAAACCCATCCATGTTCCTTCCGTAGCCCTTTATGTTCCGGGGTAGCGGTAACCCTTTCGGACAATCCCGCTTACCCGGCAGGCTTGGCCCTGAGGGGCCCCTTCATATGCTGACATCTCTTTGAGGCGCGCGTGGAACATATACACGCCGTACGGCACGGGTCTGGTGCTGATCGGACGGTGAGTCACCCATTACTCACCGTCCGCAGGCCCGCACCTACGGTGGCCGGGAGTCGTCACGTGGCTCCCGACGCCCGGGGCGTCTCCTGCGGCGGCTGGGACGCGAGGACCTTTCTCTCTCCCATCCCGCCACCTCCTTCGCGAGCATGACTTTTTCGCAGAAGGAGGTGACTGCCTCCCACTCCCTCTCGCCCCGGACCATGGCTTGCACCAGGGCCGGGCGCGAGAACTGACCGACCCCTTGACAATTTAAAAGTGCCTGTAATTGGTTTATTTGAAATAAATGCTTTGAGTTTGAGTTTAACATTACGAAACACATCACATTAAAATCAATCATTTGCCACATGTCTATAAGTGAAAACTTGTTATTGGCTGTCAGTTTTTTTTCAATTTCTTATTCTGCTTTGTTTAGCTGTAAGTTTTCCAAAGGAAATAAATAAATAAATGTGTACTCAAGCGTAATATAAAAAAAAGAGCCTCCAGGTAAAAGTTCGTGCCCGCTTACATGTGCAATGCTGACACTCAGTTCCCACTGCTAAGACCCCAAATTTCCACTGCTGCGACCCATGATCACTACTGCTGACTTGCTCTTAGTTGGAGTGAATCAAAGGGCAATCGCCGGTCTTGGGCTTCGTAATGTAAAAGGACCTAGTAAATATTAAGTAATTTATTTATAACCGTTGCTTACTGTGTTATGTTTAAAATTAAGTCATGATTAGCGACTGATTAGCCATACATATTTGACATTTAAATGTCTCTTAATTTTAAACTCATAAAAAAGCGGTTACTTCTTATGGAAATACATTATTTACAGTTGATTTTTCTTACTTAGAGGCCACTAAATGAAACCAATGATGTGATAGCTATTTATATCCAACCGTCCATTGACTACCAATCTAGATAGCCCTTCTAAGATCAAGATCTCGTAGTGGATACAATCGGGACATAATAGCCGCATCTACACCAGCGCCACCTATAGCCTGCTAAGTGTAAGCAATTCAACAGAAGCGATCCGTCGCCAGTGGATTCAATTATAGCTATTGCATCTATGGAGCGGTCTCCTGACGTATAGTGTGGTCGGAATTAGAAGGTGGTTCTCGAGCCTATTGTGGATGGCTGCATGCATGGATTCCTAGTAATACTGTGGCATTAGCTGGGCTGTCTTCACTCCCGTGCCACTATCCACTACAAGGATAATGGTAAGTTACGTCACTCTATTATGATATGATACGTATGGCTAGGTTCTGAATGATACAATTTAAAAACTCGCACCTTAGATAGGTAGAATACTCTTGATTAGGTGGGGGACCACAAAACATTACATAAGGTAACACAATGGGTGGTCTTATCGCTAATAGCGATCTTTTACCATATTTCTATGGCGTCATTATTCTCCTGGCCCTATATTTTGTTCTATACTTCTCTTAATACTCGTCAGTAATCTCGATTCTGGATAGAAAATATAGAACATCTGCCAATATTATTAGAACATTTACGATGATCGGTGAAGGTGATCGATGAAGGTGTAGGTAATGGATATAGGTATAGCTACTGCATGCATATCAATGCTAAGCAATTTAGTTCATAAAAAAAATAATTTATAAACCAGTACGATAGACACGAATAGAGTTGGTTAAGAAAATACCAAAAAAAAAGCTGATGTTACTCAAATAGCTTTTTCAGTTTCATTGCTTGATTTTTTGTTTTGTATCTTTCAATCAGTAGGGAGGAACTAGAAGATTTCTTTTTAATATTATTTTTTATGGTTCCGTATTCAAAGGGTAAAACGGGACCCTATTACCAAGACTTCTCTGTCCGACTATCACCAAGCTGTATCTAATGAACCGTGATAGGTAGTACTAAAACAAACGCTTTTTCTTTTTCTGTTTTATAGGCAATGGTATGTAACCCTTCGTGCGCGAGACCGACAAGCGCTTGGCTGGTTTTTTAAAAACATGAGGTAAATCTCAAAGATTTCACTCTTCGTAGTTTAGTGTTTCATTGTGAATTTCAGCTCCGTAGACAGCCAACGATAGAAGGTTAATCGGAGATATCGGATATAGATCCTATACGGATGCGATTCAATTATAGGTATGCACCTAGCGATAGATAGGTAGGAGGTACTCAACGCTGAAATGCAGCGAGTGTTGACAGAATTAGCACTGCATCGGAGATAGGCAAGTGAACATGGCTTAAGATAGAGGGGCCAGGTGCCAAAGAGTACTATTAGCGGTTTATTTATACACCGTGCAATTTTAGTCGTCTTACAAAATGTGGTCCTCTTGATGTTTCCGACATAAATAACCTCTAGGCGTGATTAAAAAGTTGTTACTATTAATTAAGATAATAGGTACATTTAAAGAAATTATGCATTACAATAAGTAACATCCTGTTGATAATGTTTACGTATCGAACGGTAGATCATTCCATCCCCGTTTTCTTTGGTACAAAATTTCTTAAGTCTATCTAAAACAGTCCACGTCCAATAGTCTTCTACAGGCAGTTTTAAATAACGTCGTGCGTTTACGATATTGTATGTTTTTTAATCATCCTAATGTTCAATCAATGGATGTCAATGGATACATGAATTGGGCTGCCGTTGTAAGACGACTAAAATTGCACGGTGTATAATTAAACTATTTATTTTATTTATTAGGATCTCCAACAAAGAATACACAAATACAATACAGGGTGAAATTGAATTTATTGGCATTATTGTAAGGGGTCATGTACTCATGATTATGAACAACTTTCACTTTGGAAACAAATCTGAAATCGCGAAAAAAGAAATCAGCTGCTCCCTACATTTTGACGAGTTATGTGAGTATGGATCAGCTGTTTTTTCGCGCTCTTGAATTCAATTTCACCCTGCATAAGTACTAATGACACAGAAGAATCTTATAAGTGAGCTCCTTTGCTCATTTTGTAATAAAGATAGATATTTATAGAGATTTATTATCACCCCAGAACATGGACTACATGTTTTGTTCTGCGGCGTTGAAAGATGCAGATTTTCAAAATCAGTTTGTTTATAAAGGTTTTATTAGCAGCCCGGATTCTGGATTTGTGCCCGGTTCACGGCTGTAGGCTAGCCCTCTATTACATGCGACTTAAACATAACCGACAAAATGTGGGTGTACTATTGGCACACATCTGCCTAACCCTTCTGGTTTACAGGCATGATGTTATGTTTGTTTGTTTGTCATAATTTAGCAAAAACCGACTTTCATTAAGCGTTATTGGGCATTTATTGGTAAAAAATCGTTAAGTTATGGTAAGCAGATGTAAGCGGGATTGTCCGAAAGGGTTACCGCTACCCCGGAACATAAAGGGCTAAGGATTTGATGGTTTTTAGTCAGGCCATTGATGGGTTTTAGTCAGTAAAAGTCTGACACTCACTTCTACTCCAGCCAGAGCGGGAAGTGTCATTGGATGATTTCCCACCCTCAAAAAAAAAAGGTTAAGCAGATGGTAAAATAATGTTCGTCATCGAATGTCTTCATAACATAGAAGAAAATGATTCTCATAAGACAGTTAAAATCAGATGGAGGCAGCTCCTAACTTCATGAGCACTAACTGTATACCACACCAATCCCTTTTTTCTCTACGACCTAAAAGAATATTCCAGCCGTTCAAAATATTCGTAATAGCACCAAGCACATTCTAGAATTAATAACGACACGTATACTAAGAACGAAGCGTACACGGATCACGACATATCATTGTGTAGTGCACTGGGGTACACTAATCTCTACCTAGATACCGCTGCTAGACAACGTATATTGTCGTGCATATTTCTGGAAATGTTCCTACAAGAATATTGTGTTAGTTGTGTAGGTATTGGCATTTAAATTAACTCTAAACTATGTTGGATACTAATGAAGTGTGGTCATGGAGTAGAACTATTCTATCACCTGTGAAAATCAAAAATGTTCTGATAAAGTTTTTGACGGAAATCTTCTTTCGTCTTTTTCGTGTGGTTATTGACTTCCCGGTCTCAGTTTTATACTGCCGATGGGGACCTCGGGTTTAACTTCACATGCTATTGAGAAATATCTCTCAGGCAAGCTGGTTTCCTCACAATGTTTTCCTTCACCGATTTTTAAGCAAGAGATAAATATACAATATGCACATGTATCGGAAAAATCAGAGATGCGAGCCTTGGGTACGGAAATATCTACAATGTGTCGATGAAATTAGCTAAGTAGCTACTAGCATACCTCCGTTTACATGTTATTTAGTATCAACCAATCCGATAAGTCGGAACCACCAAGCCGTCTTGAGCAAGCGTGCTGAGGTGAGAATGCTAAGAGGGATGTGTGGTGTTAAGCGAATGGCTAGAATAAGGAATGAGTATATAAAATGAGGTCTGTAAGTGACACCAGTGACTGAAAAGTTGTGTGGAAAGCCGTTGTATGTACCTATGTGTTAGAGGAAAGAGAAAAATGTCAGAAAAGATTTGAGTGTGAATGTGGATAGCTATACAAGTAGAGGAACACCAAAGAAACGATGCATGGATTGTATGAAATATGATATAGCTAGAAAGGGAGTGACTACCAAGACGACACCTAATAGAGAAATATGAAAGACTACCACTTTGCCCGCGGCTTCGCTCCCGTGGTCTCTCCCGTGGGACCAGTTATTTTTTCCGGAATAAAAAAGAAAACTAAGCTTTCCAACGGTGAAAGAATTTTTAAAATCGGTCCAGTAGTTTCGGAGCCTATTCATTTCAAACAAACAAACAAACAAAAAATCAAATCTTACCTCTTAATAATATTAGTATAGAAAAAGACATGTTGCCCCGAGCACAAATACACTCACCGGCACGGTAACTTGGCCACATGTAAATTTCACGATATTTCACATTTATTTGTATTTTTGACACCGAAATAAGGGTAGATGCACTCAGTAAGTGTTACTTATGCTTTTAGAACTTGAAATTGAAAACGTCACTATACCAATAACTTAGTTTTATTAAATTGAGCACTTTTGCAGAAATAAGGAATTTTACACTATCAATTTTTAAACTCTATAAAATAAAAATATACCTAAATTGGTCTATTGTCTCTACGTTTTAGTATCGGGTGTTTCCTCCTCTAGCCCTAATAACGGCCTGCATTCGATCCGGCATGCTTTGAATAATGTTTCTGACATCAACTTGCGGTATGTTCTCCCAAGCAGTAAGTGCTGCATTTCGAAGTTGGTTAAGAGTTTCTGGCAGGTCGGAGGTGGACTTTATCTTTCTTTTGAGCATGTCCCAGATATGCTCAATCGGGTTTAGGTCTGGACTACGAGCTGGCCACTGCAATTTTTGAATACCAACTGCTTGTAGATATTCTTCAACACAATGTGCAACGTGTGGGCGTGCATTATCGTGCATTAGGAGGAATTGGTCGTGTCCAATGTATCCCGAATAGACCAAAACATGTTCCTGGAGGACCTCCTCAATGTATCGGGTTGCAGTTAGCCGGTTATCGACGATAACCAACTCCGTGCGACCATCGGAACTTATTCCTCCCCAAACCATTATAGAGCCTCCATGGAAACTCACAGTTTGTGTTGTGGTAATCGGTAGAAATCTCTCTCCTCTTCTTCTCCACACTCGTTCTCGACCGTCTGGAGCACGTAAAGCTATTCGACACTCATCTGTGAACAGCACTCGAGCCCATTGCTCGTGGGTCCAGCTGGCGTGCTCACGTGCGAATTGAAGTCGAGCTACTCGGTGATGTCTGAGGAGTTCTGGACCGCGTGCTGGTCTACGAGCTTTTAAATTCACTTCCTCCATTCGCCTTCTCACTGTACGCTCACTAACATTCACGCGTCTTGCAATTTGGAGCCGCTGGCGTATCTCAACAGCGGTCAGGTAGCGGTTTCTTAAAATTTCCAGGACAATAAAACGGTCGTCCCGGGCCGATGCCGATGTGCATCTGACGCCTCCACTGCCTGGTCTACGGGAATAGTGGCCAGTCTCCTGGTATCTTTTAAGAGCATACTGCATTGAGGAACGTGGTACATTAAGCACCACAGCAACTTCACGCTGTGTCAACCCTTGGTCGATTAATGCTACAGCCTGTGCAACCTGTGCAGGTGTTAATGGCATTTTTATTAGTGTTAAAGCACCTTTAGTTTATCAATAAACAGCCCAAAACCAAAATAGTTCAATAAGGTACCGAAAGCTTTTACAACATACAAAATTAAACTTGCGACTTAGTCGCTCAAGAGACACGATTTAACTAAAAATTTGAAGTTGCACCATAGTGCACTCAAACATAATGAATTACCCTCTTGAACTAAGAGTAAACATTTTTTAGACCTACCCTCATAAGAAACAATCAATAGAAACACTTAAAGTTTTTGTTATGGCGAGTATTTGCGAGATAAGCGCTTGGCCAAGATTCCGTGCCGCTGATGACCTCTTTTAAAAGAAAAAAAAAAGAATTTTTATTTCAGACCAAAGGGATCCATATAGTGTTAGTATGAACTTAGCCTATGTTAGTTCACTCATAAAACATAACTTAAATATACTAATTGGCTACATGAACATGTGCACGCACATATCTGCCAGCCCAGAGCCTGATAAAAGGTCCATCGACCTTGTCCGCCAGTGTAGCTAAAATACTACCGTATGACTTAATAATTATATTCAAGTTGTGTATTGTAAAGGTGGCGATCTTTACAATACACAACTAAACTATGTCTTAGGGACACGCCCTAGTATATCCACTACAGGCCAGAAACTAATTAGCATCGCTCCAGCCCGAGTTGTCACCAAGTGACCGCGCGAAGACATACAACTTGCCAACGGGTGGCGGCGGCGACACTCTGATGTCGGCTAATAACTCGGCAGCGTCTAATTTGATTGCTTTGATAGCAGAGCTAAACTACACTTGCTTACAAGTTCCAAATATAATTGTTTGTGAATATTTTGACGCTTGGCTAATATCGGCTTATTAGTAAATACCATTTTTAAATAAAGGACATTCTATAGGTGACTCGTACGTAGTTAATTTATTTCTGGGCTAATCGACAATATTCCAAAAATACGTATAGGCAATTGGCACCATTTTAATTTTGACAGCTACTATTTTATTGTGTAGGTCCTTATTTCTTGACTTTTGTAACTAACATTCATTTCTTATGTATCAAAAGTTGTAGATGGCTTGTCAAAACCCGCTGCCATGAGAACCACAATACTGCTCAGGTCACGTCCAAGATACGTGGTTTCTAAGCATGGTTGCCTTAGTCATTCAGAGATAAAGTTTTCCTTTAGACTGAACCAAAAATGTATGTAGGTAAGTAAATTACTCTTATAACGATAATGAAAAAAAAACAGTAAAAGGAGGCTTTTTATTAATTGAAACTTCGTACTACGCTAGACCTGTATTACCATGGCATTATCTATTTATAAAATTATGATTTGGCAGTAACCAATTTTATACAATCCCATTTCTTACGTGTTTTAGAAAGAATGAAGTAAACAAAAAAACTACTACACCTCCCCACCATCCTTCTAACGTTAAGAAGTTAATATTTGTGTAGTGTTCCGCGAATATTGATTGCTGGTCACCTTGACAAGGGTTTAGCAGTTTCCGAAGGTGCGAAGCTTTTAGCTATTGAGGTCAGTATTCAGTTTTTAAAGATAGAATTAATGTGATTTTACCGAAAACCTAATAAAATATATCTTTAGAATAGAAAAGTGCGGAATTCTTGGAGAAAGCGAGTACCAACAGGGATCTCTGTTGGCTTTTTTTTTTTTGAGGGTGGGAAATCATCATATGACCCTCCCTACCACTCTGGGTGAAGCGGAAGGGAGTGTCACTCTTATTGACTAAAACTCGTCCATGTTCCTTCCTTAGCCCTTTGTGTTCCTGGGCAGCGGTAACCCTTTCGGAGTATCCTGCTGTCGAGCTGATAGCTGACAACTGATAGAAAGACTTTGAGGAGTCTGGTCATCTTGATTACAAACATATTCCATTGGGCAAAGGCTGTTTCTGTGCTACATGGCAAAAGCCTCCTTTCAGTTTTCCCTATCTTCTGCTGTTTCTGCCCTCGTGAAAGAAGTCGAGTTCGTCCCCCCATGGGGCAGCCCATAGCTCCTACTTCACATGTCATGATCTTTAAAACAATTGGCAGCAAAAATATTCCTAATAGTGTTTCTGTATCAGTTATTTTTAAGTATCCTTTGAATTCCTTTTTCCGTTAATTATCATTGCTTACCATTGGTAATAATAGTGGCCATAAGAAAGCCTTTTCAATTACAAAAAATATATGACTCTATTAGCATAATAATAAACATTATCGCTCTGGTCCTCTCAGAATATTCTCCCAATGGACGGCCTCGGAATTTCAGTGGTTTACAAAGGTGTATTGTTTGTTCTCGGCTAAGATTAAATTTTGTTCGTCCACTGCTGAGCTAGGACTGACGTGTCGCTAGCCCCAACTATTTCTTTATTGTCCCCGAATCATTTTAACTTGGGTCTATATAAGTTTTTGTCTTCTTGATAGAGTGGGGTATGAAAGGATATTGCTGTGTCACGGTTGGGTGGAGAGTGACTTGCTCACGCATCTGTCTTATGACTTTCAAGGATAAGCACGGCGGTTGGTATGCTTTACTAGTTCAGAGCCTGCAAAAAGTCAAATTGATAATTAAAGTAAGTTTAAGGGTAAAAGAAATTAAAAAAAAAGGATTAAAGAAATGTATTTCTCAATAAGAAATTACTTGGATTTCACTTACTTCATAGCATAGGCTTTTTTTTAAGGGTGAGAAATCATCAAGTGACTCCTCCCGCTCTGGGTGGGGCGGAAGGGAGTGTCAGACTTTTACTGACTAAACCCATCCATGTTCCTTCCTTAGCCCTTTATGTTGCGGGGTAGCGGTAACCCTTTCGGACAATCCCGCTTACCCGGCAGGCTTCGGCCCTAACGGGCCCCTTCATATGCTGACATCTCTGTGAGGCGCGCGTGGAATACGTACGCGCCGTCCGGCACAGGCCTGGCCCTGAGCGGACGGTGTGCTACCCATTACTCACCGGCCGCGGGCCCGCACCTACGGAGACCGGGAGTCGTCACGCGGCTCCCGACGCCTGGAGCTTCTCCCGCGGAGGCTGCGACGTTAGACCTGTCCCTCAACCATCCCGCCACCTCCTTGGGCTCACCTTCATTTTTCACCCTCTCTATTTCACGTCAATCAATTGCCGCTCAGTCACGACATTCCCCTTGCCCATAATTACCCACACAAAAACCTTCCCAAAAAATAAAGGGCCGAACACACGAAATTAACACAAAACGTTTAGCCATCCATTAACACTACTACTAAAAAAGGCCGAGGCGTCAAAAGGCTCCATCTATCAACGGCCCTTAAGCTACGCCTAGCGAAAGTCGGCGTGAGTAGGAACAATGAGCTAATGGAAACCGTGCTTAATTATACACGTCATCAACATAGACAATGGAAGGTAGTTTTAGGTGAATTGTGTAGACTAGCCCTTATGTTGTGATAGATGCTTTAAACGGAGTTATGTTAAATGTGGTGGTTGGGTAATTCATCTTTTAGATCAAAATAAAGCAGAAATTGTATCGCAGGACAAAGACTAAACTGAAAGAGTTTTAAATTAATGAAACCTAGTTAGGGTAATACTACTTAAAGTAAGATAAGACTGATACATCACGCATGTATTCTCAAAAGGGACAAGCAGATGTTTTTGAACTGTTGCAATCCAGTATGAAAGGTAGCCTATGTCCTAACACAGGATATGGTCTGTCCATTTCCTAAATTTACATCAAACCTGTTCATCCGTTTGAGCCTAAAAGCGTAATAAACAAACAAACGAACAAAATCACTTTTGCCTCGATATTGTTGGTTTTCACCATACCAGGTTATTGACCCCGAAATCGTAATTCTATGGATCCATTTTAAAAACTCCCTAGTCTATACTACAGTTACCCAAATAAAAAAAAACCGCCAGCCTAGTTTTCCTTTCTACTAATCTAATTTGAAATTCATACAAACTGGTCAGTGGAGGGTGATAAAAAAATCCCAAAATAAGTGCCTAACACTGAAATCCTGACTATGATCGCTGGATTAGGAAGAAAATCCCTGAGTTGGCAACACTGGGTGGAATTACATAGCTCTGTTGGGCCTTGTAGCAGATATAAACGGAATGTAAGGTGAAACGAGCGAGGTCGAATCGGCCCCATGCGTCCAAGGAAGACATTCTCAATGTCGCACTGATGTTTTGTTTTTCTTTTACTTTTTTAATGTTTTTTGTTTCACTGACTCGTTGGTTAAGGCAAGCGCACATCAGTGGTATTATTATTTGGGTAGTGGTATTCTGGGCACTAAACTGCCCTTAATGTTACGATACGATGGCTTTCTCTATGTCATAGAGTGTAACCACTAATAAACGATACTGAACGATAATGAACAATATTAGGCTATGTTTTATCACTAGACTGTGATGAATTTTGTTATAAACACTTTGATGACGTGGTACTTAATCTTATATTACATTTATTTAATAGACTAGACCCGTAACGACTGTTATAGATTCACATATGACATCCGACGTCTGAACGTGCTTTCCGAGGTTCAGAGGAGTCTCACTTTGTATAGATGGTTACCCATTCACGGACCAACCTCGACAAGTTTAGCTTAACCTGCTGTATCGACCTGTGCGGGTGTTATTACTTAGTCACGAGCTCCTCAATACTAGTAAAAATCTAAAAGATAACAAAAACCAAATATTTTAAATGAACTATACAAAAATCTTATTCTTTTCTCATTTTCAGATTACAGATTTGATTACGAAATTGATAACTGCCATCTTCTATTACAATTTAAGCTTTGTTACAAAACTGAACGCAATTCATTACTCCACGCAAATTGGTTTTTGATGCCTTAATTGAAATAGAAGATTTTCGCAGACATGCAATATTTTTCTTTGAAGATAAGATCGTAGAGAAACGCTATCAGCAGATGTTTTGCTCAGATAAAAGAAAATATAATTTATATAATAGATCAGCTAGTACTAGACTAACTGCTCCCGCGCGGTTTTAACCGCTGCTCGACTCCTATTGGTCGTAGCATGATGTTACATAGTCTATAGCCTTCCTCGATAAATAGACTATCCAACACAGAAAAAGAAGAACTTATCAATTCGAACCAGCAGTTTCAGAGATTAGCGCGTTCAAACAAAGAAACTCTTCAGTTTTATAATATTAGTATAGATGTGTCAGAACGCAGATAGACGGTCACTCCATGTAAATTACTGGTGTTTAGCTCCTAAATATAGTTGGGAAAGGGCTCGGCAGACTGATACAAAATGTCATGTCAGTCATAAAGCTGTGGTTCACTGCCTAGTTCAATTATTCAAACCGCAGAATTTGAACCATACAATAGACATAACGGACAGTCCTATGTGCAGGGCCTGCATGGAGACTGAGGAAACAGTCACGCATGTGCTCTTTGAGTGCACAGGCGTCACACTGATCAGAACAGAGACCCTTGGGACACCCGGATCTTTCACAGATTTACTACACAGGCCAGGAGACGTGATCACCTTCTGGTGGACGTGGGCGCTAGCCCACGTCCACCAGAAGGCTGGTTATTCCAGCTATGGAATAACCACCGAAGGCCGCCATGGCCCACGCAGAATGGTCCGCCGAAGGACTGAGTGCGGAAACCATAACCTCCTAAAATAAAACATAAAACCGCAGAATTTAAAAAGTCAATTATTTATTACACCAAGTCGCATTGTGCGCAGTGAATGAAACTACAATGAATTTCAATTGAAATTAATTCAGAGCGAACTGATTTATAAAATTAAGGCGAAAAATTAATCGGAAATGAAAAATTAGAGATCTTTGTTTGATGAATTAATGTAAATTAGATTGTAATTGAAATAAATTAGGATATTAATGAAGTTGATGCGACTAATTAATACAGCGAGAGCTGTAATTAATTGAAATTAAAAATTAAGGAATCCGTAAAATAAATGAAGAAGAAAATTATATTTAAATTGGATTGGTGGTCCTGGGTTCGATTCCCAGCTTGGGCAAAGTGTTATTGGGATTTTCCATCAGGAATTTCTCAGTAGCAGCCCGGAGTCTGGATTTGTGCCTAGTTGATGGCAATAGCTATCACAACATAATGCCGGTTGCAGCCCAAGAGCTAAGCTAAGTTAGTTTAGCTTAGCTCGCCTAGCTTACACAGTTTTTCATAATTATATTCATAAAAATCATATATTTCATAAAAAGTATGAAAAATTGTGTCAGCTATGCGAGCTAAGCTAAACTAACTTAGCTTAGCTCTTGGTCTGCAACCGGCATAACTGGCAAAATATCGATGTAGGTACTATAGGTACACCTCTGCGTAACCATTCGGGGATTACAAAAAAGTGTAAATTTTAAAATGTGACAAGCGATATTACAAAAGAAGGAACGGAAATAGCTAACAAATTATGCTAGATATTTTTCAATTTTAAGTATATTATTTTGAATAGCTATACAATGTAACAAAATTTTATGAAGGTACCTATCTAGCTGATAGGTACAGACGCCAGCACATTAAGCTATCCCTAACTGTCAAATTTTCTCAATTAAAAATGAACCTTATGGCTTTGCTATAAAGTTGAAATACTATCAAAGAAATTTGACAGATTGTGGTAACTTGATGTGCTGGCCTCTGTACCTTCCTAAGTTGTTTGAATGAATGACAATTAGTATGTTTATTTTATCTCGGAAAAAAAATTCTTTTCGTTCTGAATTATAAACCAATTATAAGTCAAAGATATACTGTGATACGCCATTGCTTGCCAGTTTTATCCATTCGTTCGGCATAAAAGTAGGTTTATTTATGGATAAAGGCCACTTGCAAACAGTGGTGCAGTTTCACGCTGATAGTATCAAACATTCTTCTAATCTTAAGTATCTAATCCGATAAATACTTCAACGGTTCGCACGTGTGATAACAGCCAGTTAGGCCTAGTCGACACTTGATGATACAAGGCCGTACGCAACAAAGATCTGATAAATGAAAATAATAAAATTTATTTATATTTTTTTAGTAGACAAAGCGTATTAAAGGAATTTCTTGATTACTTTTTATAATGATTAGAAATTAGAAAAATATTACTTTTAATTTTTATTTAATTTAACTCCAATACGAAATAAGTTGACCGCAGCATAATTGAATATGATATAAATAACTATTGGAGTGCTTCATAATTAAATTGTGATTATATTATTAATATTGTGTACTTAGAATCTCGTGTATTTTGTACTGTTGTATGCCTTCTTGTTAAATATGACTGTTGCTAATTATTTTTATTTGTCTCCATATTTTTGTACTGATATTTACAAAATAAGTCATCTTATCTTACAAGTGTGGTGAAGGCCCTTGGTTGTCAGAGAAAATAATTAAAAAAAAAAAAAATATTGCAAACAAATTTACCTGATGCTAAGGAGTTACCGATGCCTATGGACAGATGAGACAATGTGTTGTGCCCGTAACTACACCAGCATCCGTACCTTTCAAACGAAGAGACAGAAACACGACTTGGCATGTACGTGAAATGACAGTAAACCTAGGGTTTTCTAATTTATCGATGATTAACGTAACTGAAACGTTATGCTAGTATGTTTTCCTAAAGAGCATTTTTGGACACCATTAAGTCAAACCCCTCTGCCATTATATTGATGACCGCCACTAATGCGGCCGTTTTGTTTTTTTTTTTTTGATAATGGCATCTCGTAGTTCAACCGTAGGGTTGTCTACTGCTTAACCGGACTTGCCTGTGGATGCCACAATAGAATTGTAACCTCCAGCCAGGGCTTAATAAAAACTTACAAACTAAGCGACTACACGCTAAGGGCACCCCTTGTGGGGTACGAAGCTCGCCTTAGGGCGTCGCTGGGGGAGGACAGCATTGGACAGGCTGGATCGGGCGTGTTAATACTACAACGCGGGCAACGCGGGCTGGCTCGAGCAAGGGTCCGGGGGGCAGGGATGGACAGGGCCGTCCATTCTGTAGCGGCCACCGCTCTTATAAGAAACTGTAGCTAAAGTACAGACGCCAGCACATCAAGCTATCCCAAACTGTCAAATTTTCCCTGTTGAAAATGAACCTTTTACTTTCGGAATAAAGTTAAAAATCTATCAAAGAAATCTAGAAGAATCTAGATTGGGGTAGCTTAATGCGCGATCGACAGTACATCAAGCTACCCCAACCTGACAAGCTTGATCAGTTGAAAATAAACTTTATGCTTTTGGAATAAACTCGAAAATCTATCAAAGAAATTTGACAGGTTGTGGTATTTTGAGTACATCGAACGAGGTCCTTTCCAAAGAGCTCTACAGAACTACATCCAAGTATCGTTACTCGTAATAGCTCATTAATGTATACCATTACCTTAAACTCAGCAGGTATTAACTAACAAACTAGCACCGTCTAGACTGGTCGAGAGTATCCGAAGCACATTATAACAACAAGTTAACTGAACAGTCTCACATAACCGTAGAGTTATACGCAACGGTACACCAGTGTGTACTAATTAGTAATACTTACAGACTTGCTCATTAATTTATTATAACGTCTTATATTTGTTCCGTGGTAGGAATTGTTTGGTTTTGTATAAAAATTTATAAACTATCAAAATGGTTTAAAACAAAGTGGCTTTTCGTGTCTGTTTGTGTGATTGCTTACATGTTCTTAACTTCAAAGTAGATTTTAATGCGGTTTTCAGTATTATTTTGAGCATTCTGGAACACACACAGTGCTAGTTTAATATAATCTACCTACATAAATGTTGTAACCTAAATAATATGACAATCTTGATGTTTCTATTTTACCCGATGTGAAACAAGGGCGGGTCGCTAGTCATTACATAACTTCAATCTAACGACTCAATTAACCTAAAAATCTCGTTAGATTCTGTTTCAGAACCCAGCCTAATCATTTGCTTTTATGAAACTACGACCTTGTTCCATTTCCAAAGACATTTTATATTACACATGAAATAAAACACTATTAAATATAGCAGCATTTACCAGAAAAAACGCGTAACTTCTTATAAATATAAATTCACAACATCATCAAGCATCTGAAACCAGGCGTTTTATACAACGACTAGAAATTATGACTGCAACCAACGCCACTACGTACTCATTAGAAAACTAAGTCTTAAGTATTAATTTATGGCGGCAACACCCGACCCCCTGGAGTTTATGAAATAGTTTAGTTATAAAATCCAGACTGCATTTAATGTGCGTTTTATTAGGTCTAGAAAACATTGGATGGAGAAAAGAAGTAATGGAGACATTTAAATAAAGAGTTAGTGCGATGAATGTCATTTGTTTTTTTTTTTGCTTTTTTGTTAAGTAAGAAGGTCAATCATCTCCGTCCAGTGCTGGACATAGGCCTCTCCTAAATTACACCACAACACCCGTTTTTTTTGCCTTGCACACCTTCAATGTCTCGACGTGTCCTTAAAGGCCGTCGGACCATCTAACTGGGGGGCATCATGTTTGTGGTCAACTAAAGTACATAGGTTCGTTCCTATTTACCAAGTAGCACTTTAAAAACTCCAGTGCTTGAACTAATTGAAGTGGCCTTCTTGGGTTTTTTTTCTCTTTCGAACTACCATTTATTATTTATTTATTTATTTTATCTAAAAAAGGTACATTTTAGGGTTTGTAACATAAATTATGTCCAACAAAACTATACACATAGTTTGTCTGTTGGATCAAGGTTATTATTTTTGCTTAGGTATTATCATGAACTAAGTACAATTAAGTATATAATATTGTAGTGGCTAGTTATATTAAGTACGTAAGTATGATTGTAGTCTAGGATATGTAACACCTACTTAGTACACTGCCTTAACCTTATATTGATAAAGCTAAGGCAGCGCACCAAGTTTTCTTTTGGGATCTATACGGGATATTTATGGACAACTAGCTTAATTTTTCTGACTGACCGACCCCTTCACAATTCAAAAGTGCCTGTAATTGGTTTACTTGAAATAAATGCGTAAAGTTTGAGTATATAACCTGTTTGTCCTGTTGTAACACCCTCACACAACAATTACATAATAATTATGTACAGTAGAATTTGGTTTCGTTTAAAAAAGTCTTCATTTTCTTCCTTAAACCCAAATAAACATAATTCCGAACAGCAAATTCCCCAAAAACAACGCACATAAATTTCAGTTTCGTAGTTAATAAGAAGCAAACAAAAAGTGTACTGTTTTATTAATTTGTGAGGAGACAATAAGCCTACAAATCCCTTGTAACAGACGACTGTTGGGTCGAGTTTGGCTCTTTGAACACCTGTACCTAGCCCCTATTATAAGTTATTAATATACCCCACTTTCACCTCGGGTACTGTGGGGACTTTTGAAAACTGATCTCGATGCAATTTTAGGAAGAAAATGGAAGTTAGACCTTTCCTGTAGATTTTTTGGTTGCTATAATTCAAAGAACCTTCCTTTTCACTCGGCTTTTTTGGCAACCGTACAGACGCCAGCACATCAAGCCATCCCTAACTGTCAAATTTTCTTAATTAACAATGAACCAGATGTTTTTGCAATAAAGTTAAAATTCTATCAAAGATATTTGACAGATTGCGGTAACTTGATGTGCTGGCCTCTGTACATTTACTTCATTCTAGAAGTCGTATAATCTCTCTTCAAATGGTTCAAATGTCATTTTCCTATCCATAGATATAAAAAGAAGGTTCTATTAAACAGTTATATATTCTTTCAAATATCGGAAATAACTATTATTTTTTTTTTATTCTGAGAAATCGTCTAGAGGTTTACGTGTACTACTGTTTACTAAGCGGTGATAGCCTAGTGGTGTGACCGCCGGATTGCCAAGTCATAGGTCTCGAGTTCGAACCCAAGATACGCACTCAATTTAATTATCACTTGCTTAAAAATCGGTGAAGAAAAACATCCTGAGAAAAACGGCATGCCCGAGAGAATTTTCTTAACGAAATGTGAAGCTAAGTCAGAGGCCCAGCATAGAAACATAGAAAATAGGGAATGGGCAGCATAGAAACTCTGATACCGGGTTAGTCACTAACCACATGAATAAGAAAGATTGTTTACGTAAGATTTTATATCTACATGTGTTCGTTTAATTTCCCCAAGGTCAGACAAGTCATTGATCCGCTGATTTCTGAAGTGTATCAGACGATGTGACGTAGAGTATGAAGATTAGGAAGCCTCAAGCTGAAGTAAGCGTTTCAGTTGTAATCATTCACTAGTGCACGTCGATCATTTCAACTTAGGTATACCTGATAACAATGACGTAAGAGACAATGACGCTCGAGAATGGTCAGAACCATTGTATGTTAAATATAAGATACATGGTAAGAACTATTGTATGTACAATATAAGAAACATGGTAAGTACCATTGTATGTACAATATAAGATACACGGTAAGTACCATTGTATGTACAATATAAGATACATGGTAAGAACCATTGTATGTACAATATAAGATACATGGTAAGAACCATTGCATGTACAATATAAGATACACGGTAAGAAACATTGTATGTACAATATAAGATACATGGTAAGAACCATTGCATGTACAATATAAGATACACGGTAAGAAACATTGTAAGTACAGAGGCCAGCACATCAAGTTACCACAATCTCTCTAATTTCTTTGATAGTATTTCAACTTTATTGCAAAGACATAAGGTTCATTTTTAATTGAGAAAATTTGACAGTTAGGGATAGCTTGATGTGCTGGCGTCTGTACAATATAAGATACATGGTAAGAACCATTGAATGTACAATATAAGATACATGGTAAGAACCATTGCATGTACAATATAACAGACTGTAGGTACAAATATAAGAGGGTTGCAAGAATTAAATATTTGTTGCTTTTGCACACCCACTTAGAAACGTTTCTTGTTATGTCAGGCAAGCAGTCAGGTTTCATAGTTAAGTCTAAGGTTTAATAGTTATTGATGCGACAAAGTTATCTACATTATGTTATTTCATAAGGTAGGCACCAAACTTCACCACTATTTAACCAATACCAGTAGGAAACCTACCAGTTTTAGCGACAGAGGAATTAATGTTATTTATTTATTTAATACTTTCAGCACATAAATGTACAGAGGCGGACTTAATGCCATAGTAAATAAAAAAACAATGCTGTGATTAATTTATCCATACAAAGAATTTCCTCGTTGACTGGACTATAAGTTCAGAAGAATGTATACCTCGTTGTGATAAAATAAATATCTCATCAAGGCATAAATATTTAAAAAACTAGATGATGTTTATAGTAGTCCAATTTTCTAATAGCAAGTTGGAAATGCCTTTTTAAACTTTTTGGTTTTGTGGCAAAATTGGTTGTATAACGTATCCGTATATTATTAGTGTAATGAAGTTACATTTAGACTATTTTGTCATAACAATATGGGGCCAGCTTCTTCTCATCAACCGGGTAAGAATCCAGACTTCAGGCTGCTACTACGAAATCCTTAATAGGAAAACCCAATAACACTCTACCCCACCTGAGAAATAATCCCAAGACCTCGCAATAGTAGCGCTTGCGAACACTAGACCAAGGCAGGTCGAGGTTGTTTAATGTATATTAACAGTAATAAGGTTCTATAACAATGCTTGTCCACTAAGCACGCGGAACTGTCACCATTTGTCAGCCGCAGCGCCTCTCAAATGAATTAATAATAACTGAGTATCAAACCCAACCACGATTTATAGTCTAATATAACTGATGTGGCCTGTAATTGGACTCAATGTTCTGCTGTGTTGTGGTATAAAGGTAAATGGTTACTGGAGTATTAGAGGGACTTCATAAACATTGTATCTATGTAATGAAATAACATGTAATGAAATGTTTATTTCTGTAAGTAGATCTGTTAAGACCCTTTAAGTCAATATTTTAAAGCTAGATGGCGCTATTTACTATCTGACTGTTCCCTTACAAAAAATCTCGAGGGAGGAGCTCGTGGCTAAGAAATAATAGCTGCACAGGTCGATCCATCAGGTTAAGCTACGCTTGCTGGGGTTGGATGGGTGACCATCTTAGTATACCGAGACTCCTCCGTGGCTCGGAAAGCACATTAAGCCGTTGGTCCCGGCCAATTTGTGCATCTTTGACAGTCGTTACGGGTAGTCAGAAACCCGAAAATCTGACAGCCAGTCTTACCAAGGGATATCGTATACCCAGTTACTGGGTTGTGGAGGTCAGATAGGTTGTCGCTTCATTTAAAATACTGGAATTTAGCTGCATCCGGTTAAAATGGAAGCCGATCCCAACATAGTTGGGAAAAGGCTCGGCAGATTGTTTTTTCCTTGAGAAAAAATTCCGAAACAAACTCAGAGGTCATGGTCTCTTTTAAAGCCCAAACACTATACTTTAAAGATTTTGAGTGATTAGCAATGCAGGGCCATGTCTGAAAGGGCCTTTTGAAGAAAGTGTCATCACAGTTTCGAATAGACCTGTCCCAACATCCTCCTGCCTGTCTCCTCATCGCTGTCAGTGGAGAATTTGCCCAAAGGCTGGCAGCGCTGCCACGTTGAATGGCTGTGCTTATTCTATGACCTAAAAATATACTATCTCTCTAGTCACGAGTGACCTTGTACATTCATACTAATATTTTTGGCAGAGAGATAGATTGTATCCCGGGGAAGGACATAGGCTACCTTTTTCTCAAAAATATCTCCCGATATTGCGATATAACCGAACTCCACGGTCAAACACTAGTAATGCTATATTAAGCAGGATTGTCCGAAAGGGTTACCGCTACCCCGGAACATAAAGGACTAAGGAAGGAACATGGATGAGTTTTAGTCAGTAAGAGTCTGACACTTCCTTCCGCTCCACCCAGAGCGGGAGGAGTCATTTGATAATTTCCCACCCCAAAAAAAAAATTGATGTTATATATTTTAGTTTTAGGTACATTTCAGTCGTTTATTCCTACCTGATTAATCGAATTTTAATTCAAGATTTAACAGTCACCAACAAATTCGTCCCTAGATATTTTCCTGCTTCCCTACCCGTGGGACTTCAGGCCAGCCTTGTGAATAATGAAAACTAATTATTCGCCAAGACATTATGAATATGAATCACCCTCGGCCGGATTTCTACTTATTTTTCTCTGACGACAAACTGTTCTCGGCAAAATGATCTCGAACAATATCGTTCTTGGTTATAATGAAAATGGATCTTTTGCGACGATCTTATAATTATTTTCTTAGTATAGAAGCGAATATAATTGTGTCGAGCTTTATAGAAGAGACGAAAATAGTTCTAGAATATTTTTTTTTTTTTTTAATTTTTGACTACCATTACAAAATTTAATTCCATAGCTCCAAATATTAAAATAACGGAAAAGAACTCTCTTCATCTCCTGGGGTCCCCAATTTTTGACGAATCTTTTCCAACTTTCATTGAAGAGAAAATTCAAAATTTTAATAACGTGTCGGAAAGACTTTTCAAAATTAACATCCATTCAGCCTTCACACTCCTTCGATACTGTTGTTTTGGTCCAAAATTTACATATAGCCTTCGTTCCTCCCCTCTTTGGAAGCATCCACAACTTTTAGAAAAAGTAGACCAAATTATTAGAAATACTCTAACTTCGATGCTAAATGTGGCCCTGGACGACCGAGCGTGGCAGCAAGCCACACTCCCCATTCGCCTGGGTGGTCTCGGTGTCCGCAAAATTTCAAGTATAAGTTTACCGGCCTTCCTCTCCTCGGTCCACAGTACCGATAAATTAACCAGGAATATTTTATCATCCTCACTGGTAAATTTTGAAGTATTTGTCCGATGCGTTGAACGCTTGGAAAATGGCTTGTCCCAATACGGATTTGCCCGACAACCTGTCCTCCCAGAGACAGTGGGACGTGCCACTCTGCAGTATTATACGGGATAACCTAGTAAACACGTCACCTAATACTGTTGAGCGTGCCCGTCTGCTGGCTGTGGGAGAATGGGAGTCAGGCTTGTGGCTTCAGGCGCTCCCGTCATCCACCATAGGCACTATGATGGATGACTCATCGTTTCGGCTCGCTACGTGTCTCCGCTTGGGCGCACCTTGTGTTGCTCCGCATCGGTGTCACTGCGGTGAAGCTGTTGACAGTCTCGGGCACCATGGCCTGTCCTGCGGCAGGAGTGCAGGTCGCATATCACGTCACGCCAGCATCAACGACATTATTCGTCGAGCCCTTGCCACCGCCGGCGTACCAGCGGTATTAGAACCAAACGGCTTGATACGTGACGATGGTAAGCGACCAGACGGAATGACTTTGTTGCCTTGGAAGGTGGGTAGGCCTCTGGTGTGGGACGCAACCTGTGTCGACACCCTTGCGCCATCTCATGTTCTTAGCACGGCGGGCTGTGCTGGCGCCGCTGCTGCCGCTGCTGAGGGTAAGCGGCGTTAACACAGTAACCTGATGTGTAACTACAGATTTGAGCCGTTTGGGGTTGAAACTCTAGGGTCATGGGGCCCGAGTGCACAACTCCTTTTTAAGGAAATTTCTCGCCGATTGGTCGACACTTCGCGTGACCAGAGGGCTGGATTGTTCTTTGGCCAAAGAATTAGCATTGCCATTCAACGTGGCAATGCTGCCAGTCTTCTGGGCACGTTTCCTGATGACAGCGATGCGGATTAGTACTTCGACGCCTAAGTGTCCTTTTTGTCTTTTTTTTGGATTTATTTGTATATATAGTTAGTTTGATAGTCTTTTAATTTAAGTATGTATAAGTTTTTATTGTATTAGATTGTAGTAATAAGTAATGAAAATACATTCTGAAGCACTACTTTATAATAGGGTTTTAAAAGAACACGGTTATTAAATTTAAATTATTTTTGGAATATTTTGAAATGCTTCCTTTGAAAACTCTTAATCTATACATATATATAAAAGAAAGTCGGGTTTGTTCCCTCCATTATAACTCGAGATCTGCTGGACCAATTTTCATGGTTTTTGTTTCGTTGGATTTGTCTCCGCCCTGAATAGCAGAATACATTTTTTTATTTTTTTTTAGGTAGGGTAGGGTAGGTAGGTAGGGTAGGGTAGGTAGGTAGGGTAGGTAGGTAGGTAGGTAGGTAGGGTAGGTAGGTAGGTAGGGTAGGTAGGGTAGGTAGGTAGGTAGGGTAGGTAGGGTAGGTAGGTAGGTAGGGTAGGTAGGGTGGGTAGGTAGGGTAGGTAGGTACGGTAGGTAGGTAGGGTAGGTAGGTAGGTAGGTAGGCAGGTAGGGTAGGTAGGTAGGGTAGGTAGGTAGGGTGGGTAGGTAGGATGGGTAGGTAGGGTAGGAAGGGTAGGTAGCTAGGTAGGTAGGGTAGGTAGGGTAGGTAGCTAGGTAGGTAGGGTAGGTAGGTAGGCAGGTAGGTAGGTAGGTAGGGTAGGTATCACAGTTAAGACAGGACAACGTCTTTCGGGTCAGCTAGTTCTTAAATATTTGAAGGGGTTAATTTTCTAGGTGATGATGATAAATTAAAATTATATTTGTAATTAGTAAATCTTTATGAAAGACATTTCTGCGTAAGCCGCACGTCTATTCACGCAAATGTCTATTCGTGGAAATATCCTTTCACGCAAGTATCTTTCGCGAAAATGTCTTTCACACACGTGGGCTCGTGCAAGTGTTCTGCTGCCCGTAAAAATAAACTTAAGTTTAATACTTAAGTAGTTTTTAACCTAACTAGAGGAGTTCACTGTGGGTATCGTAACTGACTACTTAAAAAAAAGTCTGAAACACTCTGAAGACAAAAAATTCAGAGGTCTCTTTTGTCCAGTCCAGACATAATCTTTGTCATATGAGGACCATACAGACTAATGTCTGACACGGTTTTTTTTACAAAAGAACCATGCAGATTTGTATGGACCATTTCAGTTAGTGTACGCATTTGTCAGACCTCGTGTAGCTCAACTCACATCTTCGGGAGCTCAACAACTCGTCGAAATACTCGAATATTTTCGTCGTTACAATATCTATTGATTAAAATCAAATGTGGTGCGATTAGATACTTGACAACCAATACGGTTGTTGTTATTGAATTTTATCTTATTTTAATTGTGTGGGGACAACTTTTTCTATCTTGCGTTGTACGCCAAATGACTGATTTAAATCCACTGTATAGAGATATATCACCCAAAATGCCAGTGGCATTAAGTCTGCCTCGTTATATTTCTGTAGGTACCTGTAGAATTAAATAAATAAATAATACACTGATTTAGTCATACTTCTTACTCTTAAAATAATGGCCGTATCCAATTTTCGTAACAATTATGGCCATAAATACTTACTTGAAAGTTATTTTCTTGATCCATTTGTGCTTAAGGTATTTCAGAGCACATAGCAATTATCTCCGTCACCGGCGTGCGACTGAACCCTTTTTTGTTAGTGTGGGAAATCATTACAACCCCTCCTGCTCTAGGCTGAGCGGAAGGGAGTGTCAGACACTTACTGACTTAAACCCCTCCATGTTCCTTCCTTAGCCCTTTATGCTCCGGGATAGCGGTAACCCTTTCGGACAATCCCGCTGATCGAATGAACCCTACATTGTAACTTTAACATAAACAAACTAAAATGCAACAGCCGCTGAGACCGCTGAAACATAAAATCATCACACGATCATGATCAATTGATTTGCAGATGATTGTCACTTATCACCTGACGAGTTGAGAAAAGGTGTCGTCGAACAAGTTGATAAGCATTTTCAGCGTGAGCAAAATAATTAATAATTAGCTAGGTCAAAAACGTCCTTGCTGCTACGAAATAAAGTCTTTGAAAAATTGTTGCATGACTTGCGTTTTATTGTACTTATATTTGGTCTGTGACATCACAGTCATCCGTCAATCAAATAACTATGCACTCAAACTCCAATATTTTATCACCAACTTTATCTTAACACTATCTTTTGCAATATTATTATCTTTTATTATAAAAACGAATTGAAAATCTGAATTTCTTCCACAATTTTTTGCACACTCCATCATGTGGGCAAGAAGTGTAGTTTTGTCTATTTTATTTTTATTAAATTTTGTAAAATGTTCGCCAAGAATCGATCCTTTAGTGGATACCAATGTGGGGCTCATTCGAGGGTTGAGAGCCGATGACGGAGACTACGCAATGTTCTTGGGTATACCTTATGCTCAAGTGGACCCTGAAAATCCTTTTGGAGTAAGTAATTACAATTGATAAGTGTGTAGTAGTTCAAATATTAGAAACCAGTAGTATACATATGCAAGATTATGGTGGTTTCTACGTAGGACAGGAGTGCAATCGCGAATTATTACATAAATATCAATTACATGATCACTAAGATAAAAATCAAAATATTTTAAAGTACTTGTTTCTTTTTGGGACAAGATTACATTAAAATAAAACAAACATAAGACGGATATTCATTAAGTCTAAGTAATATATTATTGAGGGTAGGAGGTAGCTGTGATGTATTTTGATACATTTATTACGTAACCTTACTTCGTAGTACAAGCCCTTAGATCGTCGTTTGACGCGTTATGGCATTTGATCTAAATTAAAATGTTTTCTGAACAGTTTTTTTTTCGATCTATCATAATAACTTATTTTGAACGTTTACAGGCAGCAACGCCACAACCGAAATTTGAAGAAATATTTGAAGCATACGATGGCTCAGCGATCTGCCCTCAAGTTTACCAACATAACGGCACAGTTCTGGGCTCACCCGACTGTCTGCGCCTCAGTGTCTACGTACCTCCTTCGGCCACTTCTAACAACCGTTTGCCAGTCATGGCCTGGATTTATGGAGGTTCCTTCCATAGAGGATATTTTGGGAAAGACTTCTATGGCCCAACCTACTTAGTGAAACATGACGTCATTGTTGTGACATTAAACTACCGAGTTGGTGCTTACGGCTTTATGTGTCTTGGTACTCCAGAAGTACCCGGTAATCAAGGTCTGAAAGATCAATTTCTAGCTCTGCAATGGGTTAAAGATAATATAGAAGCGTTTGGAGGTGATGCCAATAAGATAACTTTGTTTGGTTTAAGTGCCGGAGCGCATTCTATAGATCTGCATTTGTTATCTCCAAAAGAAAAGTTGTACAACAAAGTTATCATGCAAAGTGGCACCTCTTTAGCCACAACGGTCTTATATGAACCTGACAGATTGGTGCCTGTAAAAATAGCAGAAAGATTAGGGTTTGAGACCACGGATTTAAATGAAGCTATATCTTTTCTTGCTAAAACTGATTCAAATTTAATAGTGGCGACTGCAGTCGATCTAGGTATAATGTTCAAACCGTGTATAGAAAATGAATTCGAAGGAGTGGAACCTTTTATATCTAGTTCTTGGCTTAACGCTGAAACACCTAAAGCCAGAAACATGCCCATATTAATTGGTTTCAATGAACATGAGTTGGTTGAATCTCATTACTATAAAGATGCTGAATACTTTAGAAATTTGGACATAGTATCTAATTATTTGGAACGAATATTTAATTTTGAAGATGAAGAATTACAAGAAATGAAGGACTTGGTATCACATTTCTACTTTGGGGATGAAGTTTTAAGTCAAGATGTGAAGTGGGGGATAGTAAACTTTGATTCTGATTTCACTTATATTCACCCTATACAAAGATCTATTAAGAAATATTTAGAAGCCAAAGCTGGGAACATTTACTACTACATGTTTTCGTATATTGGCGGAAGGAACGCACTGGTTGTTGAAGCTAATGAATACGATGGCAGTAACTCGTGCTGTGCCTCGCATGCAGATGAACTGGGTTATTTGTTCAGCATGAATCACAAGCCTGACCCTACCCCTGAAGATGAAGTTATTATTGAACGTATGACGACAATGTGGACTAATTTTGCTAAATTCAGGTTGGTAGCACTTAATGCTGATAACGATTAGACATGTATAGTAATAATATGAATGATGTAGAGTGTTTGGAGTAGAGTTTCTTGCCCGTTCTTCTTCATAGGTACCTACTGCTTTGAAATAGGCAACTAGCTTCATCTTTCTGGCTGACCGACCCTTTGACAATTTGAAAGTGTCTGTAATTGGTTTATTTGAAATAAGTGCTTTGAGTTTGAACGTTATTAGGCCGTATCTCACAGGGAATCTGAGGAACAGGCTAAAACAATCGACCAACAAATTATTTAATTTTATTATTTTCAAGACACTTACCACAAATCACTAAATGCGTTTATCAAAAACATTTAAAATATCGCTTTGCGCTCTCATTTACAGACGATTGACAAAAACAGAACGATTAATTAAATTCTTTAAGCGCTAAACGTCTTATACATAATAGAGGTGTATGAAATATAATATTATTCTCTCAGTGACCCCACACCACAGACAACAGAGCTGCTTCCAGTGAAATGGATACCAATTACAAAAGAAGCCTACACCTACATGAACATTGGAGCCGAACTTACCCTCGGTAGCAGACCAGCTCACGATAGGATGGCTTTCTGGGATCTGTTTTACAAACTAAACGAGAATAAGCAGGGCGCATTATCAGGATGAAGATCTCATGAAGTCAAAACCGTTATAATTAAAGATGAGGTTATGGTTATATAGGGTGCTAAAGATGCTGACGAACGTGAAATGGAACCGTCTGATAAGCTTAATTAATAAAATATAAAAACAGTATTAATTTACGATAAAATTCAAACAAGTCTCAATATCATAATGTTCCTACATAAATACTTGTTTTGATGGACCATGATAATGAAAACAGTGTTCCAAATAAAGATTATGATCATAATTGTAAAGATTTTTGCGTCAAACATTGATACCTTTATAGTCCTTTGTAAATCACAGGATTATCGCAGAATTATTCGGCCAATCAATCTTTTGTTATCTACCCACTGAATATCTACAAAACGATTCCGCAGTTAATCAGTAGTTTGTTTCGTAAAATGTCCAATAAAGGAAATGAGCTGGTCTTAATTAACACATAAATGTTCTGTCAATCAGTTGGACAGTATCGGGCGACAGTTTAATTTGTCAGCCTTCAAATAAGTCAGCTAGCCATGCCGACATAATGGGGTGAAAGGGAGCAGAATCTGTGTTTTTAATGAAAGTTTCTTTGAAAAAATACTGTTCTTAAGAGGGGACTCTACTGGGCCTTTCTCCATACAACATACAAACGCATTCCGCTGTTTTCTTGGTGGATAATGCCGCTACAGCAATGTTTTTTTTAAATCTAGGTCTAATTAGTCCGTGCCGCTTTAATTTCCTTTTTTCCAAAACATAATCACTAAAAGAATAATGATCCAAATCCAAAATCCCGTAAAAATTGCCCGTTTTTATCGCCATGTTCAGGCAAAACAAAAGAGAAAAGCAGCGGAGGCTGCAGTTGTCCCTTTCGCACTTTACGGGGTGAGGTGCGACGCAGCGCGACGGTAATAGTTTCTTCAAATACCTATTTTTCAAATTCCTCGAGACTAGAGTCCCCTCTTAAATTGCAGGTAAAATAAGTACAGAGGCCAGCACATCAAGTTACCGCAATCTGTCAAATTTCTTTGATAGTATTTCAACTTTATTGCAAAGACGTTAGGTTCATTTTTAATTGAGAAAATTTGACGGTTAGGGATAGCTTGATGTGCTGGCGTCTGTACATCAAACATGTTGACTTGATTTGAGCGTAGTGGACGCAATGTTTTATGAAATAATACTTATTATATAGGTAGTCTCAAAAGACAAGGTAAGTAGGTGAATTTCTTCCAAAAAAATATTCTGTAACCTCTCTAAAAGACCTAGTTTCATCTTCTTCTGAGAATTGTTTACTCTCTATTAAACAGATTTCTTGGAAATAGTACAATAAAAAGTTATCCTACGTTTGATGTTACATAAATGGAAAAGTTACGTCAAACACTCTTAAGATTCTCACCCACTGATTAAATCAGAAGAAACTTAGAAGGCAAGTAAATATAAAAAACATATACCAAAGAAATAACACTACAACTATTTAAACATAACATGTGAGTACAACATGGCCGTACAAGAGAATTAACCTCACATACAGCTAATCCTTAGAAATCAATACAATCGTCGCCAGCTGGTATTATTAATTTTCCGTGCTAATAGAAAACTGTCAAAAACTGGAGACCGTTAATTTTACACGTCATTACCTCTTGAGGGTCGAATCGACCGTGCGATATCCCATTTCGTTAGCCATTAATTAGCTTTGAAGAAAGAATTGGGTTAATTGAAGTTAAGTAAGGATTGAAGGGTTAATATTTGGGACGTGATCAGAGATACGTTAATTTAGTTTTGGAATGAAAGGGTTGATTTATTTTTCGTTGGAATTCTAAAAGCGGATTTTAGACAGATTTAGCTAGATTAAAATTTGTTTTTAGAACATTTATGAGTTAAACAACAATACTCAAAACGTCCCCACCCTTGTAGGTCCTTAAAACCCATTGATTGGCATTCGGAATCTTTGACAGTGTTACTAAGGTGTATTTGTACGCAATATTTGTTTCATAGGGATCATTTATACGAAGTCGCTCCATGTAAAATACTGGTATCCGACCCTACCATACTAAGTTGGGAAAAGGCTAGGCAGATTGATTGAAGTTGAATTTGTGCTTATCTGTAGAGCTTGCCACACGACTGGAGGAGCTACAAAATATCATACTTACGACGCAACAGGAATAAACAGATAAATTAATCACTAGCTAAGAGTATATTATAGGGACAGTAAATCAAAAACTCCTCAACAATAACGCACTGATACCAAAGTCGAAATACAAAGACACGTCACAATAATTCCTGAAGATAAATAGACTGTCATAAAGTGCTTTTTATCCAAATACGAAGCTTCGGCTTCTCTCCCGTCAAACACGAATGCTGGTAAAGATAAAATATGATGCAAAAACTGAATTAATGAACGTCTAAAGTCTGTTATATTAATTACGTTTTCCGTTCCTTAAGTTTGTTTGTTTTCTTTGTTTTTGTTTTTAAGACTCGCGATGAGTTTGCAAAGAATCGTCTCGTGAGTAAATATTCATTTTTAAGTGTTGCTTAAGCTACGGTTTGCTATAACAGCAGTGGCCGGTACAGTCGTCAGCTAAGTTAATAATAAGTTACCACAAACTATCTAATGTCCTTGATCGATTCTGATCTTAAAACTCAACATTTTAAGGTTTTAAATCATTTGGAGGAATTTGACATTCTCAATTGATTCTGAACTTAACTTTTAACGTTTTAAGGTTTAAAATCATTTGGAGAAATTTGACAGTTTGGCATAACTTGATGCACTGGCGACCGTATACTCGTATAATGGCCGAAGTGATGGCTGTCATGAAAATGATGAAAGTGGCGTTTAACTTCAGGGTGTCAAAATACGCTCTCTAGGAAAACACACGATCTGACATTCATAAATAACAATCCAGAGACGTCATTCACCGGTAAATTGCAGACTCTATGAGGCGGTCACCAGTATGTCCTAGAATATATTATTCGAAAACTTGTGACATCGTCGACATCGTGTGACATCGTCGACATCGTGTGACATCGTCGACATCGTGTGACATCGTCGACATCGTGTGACATCGTCGACATCGTGTGACATCGTCGACATCGTGTGACATCGTCGACATCGTGTGACATCGTCGACATCGTGTGACATCGTCGACATCGTGTGACATCGTCGACATCGTGTGACATCGTCGACATCGTGTGACATCGTCGACATCGTGTGACATCGTCGACATCGTGTGACATCGTCGACATCGTGTGACATCGTCGACATCGTGTGACATCGTCGACATCGTGTGACATCGTCGACATCGTGTGACATCGTCGACATCGTGTGACATCGTCGACATCGTGTGACATCGTCGACATCGTGTGACATCGTTGACGCGTGGTGGATAACGACCCACTCTCTCTTACAGAGAGGAGGCCTGTAGTCATGTACAGACGCCAGCACATCAAGCTATCCCTAACTGTCAAATTTTCTCAATTAAAAATTAACCTTATGTCTTTGCAATAAAGTTGAAATACTATCAAAGAAATTTGACAGATTGTGGTAACTTGATGTGCTGGCCTCTGTACATTATAGGCTGATTATGATGATTAGGATGTGGCCGTCACCACTCTTCTGGGACCGTAGCTTTTCTACTGAAATTGAACATTTATGGGATCATAGCACACCGTGAAAACTTTTTCACTAAGTTGAAGAAGAGAGTCGTGGGCCAAACATAAACGGGAAGTAAAAAGAGGTTAATTTACATAGTTCTAATCTTTTTCATAATATGCTAAGCCCTACTTGTAAACCGAGGCTGACAAGGAGCAGCCTTGAAGCTGCCTTATGTTTTGTTTATTTGGACTGCGTTAATCTAGTGGTCGCAATCGTTACTACTGAGCATGAGGTCCTGTACTCGATTTCCAAATCGCGGATAGTGTTATTGGGTTTTTCCATTTAGAATTTCTCAGTAGCCCGGACTCTGGATTCGTAATATATGGGTGTACCTACTATGGCTACACCTTTGCCTTACCTTTCGGGGAAACGAGGCGTGATGTTTTGTACTCGCCAGCTGCTGCAGGTGAAGAAAACCTCAAACGGTGCAAATACTCCAATCTGATTGGGACTTATATGTTCGAGCCGTTTGGGGTTGAAACACTAGGGCCATGGGGTCCAAGTGCCCACTATGTTTATCGAGACATCGCCAAGCGATTAGTTGACTCTTCACGTGACCAGAGGGCTGGCCTATTTTTCGGTCAAAGAATCAGCATTGCCATACAACGTGGCAATGCTGCCAGTCTTTTGGGAACTTTTCCTGTTGACAGCGATGTGGACGAATTTTTTGATGCCCTTTGATTTATTTTTTCCATCCTGTTATATACTTGTACATAGTTATTATTAATATTTTAGGTATTTTTAGGTATGTAAATATTATGTGTATCTATAGAATTGTGTCATATAAAGTAATAAGAGTGAACTCGTATTACCTACTTCAATTAAATACAATTATGGAAGCCAAACCTTGAGCAGAGCATCTATCTATCGTCTCTACACTGTGCAACCTTGCCTTATACATCGCACAGTGTACGATAAATCATCCTTAAGTCTATCTGTAGCCAGAAGTCTGTCTACCCCAGGGAGCAGAGGGGAAACTAGATACAAATCCATAAAGTTACATGGTCATCAAATATTCACAATCCCCCGGATATCGTCCGGTACAGGGTCCATTTTCAATTTATTTGTACTTGGGGAGAAAACTTGGCAAGTACTTCAGATTTCGGATTAATGCTGAATTATTAATCAAGTTGCATTGATGATATATTCATAACTGGCATCGCTTTTTAAAATTCTTCTATTGAAATCAATAGAAGAATTTTAAAAAGCGTTGTGGCCTTGAAATTTAAATTTTTGCTGGAATAAAAAATTAGTTCCTTTAAATATGTTGGATTAAGCTTGGATGATTGTAAAATGTATTTAATTAAATATTTGGCCATTTTGGGTCGAAATTCTAGCGTCATGGAGCCCGAGTGCGCAACTCCTTATAAGGAAATTTTTAGCCGATTGGTTGACACTTCACGTGACCAAAGCGCTGGATTGTTCTTTGGCTTAAGAATTAGCATTGCTGTTTAACGTGGCAATGCTGCCAGTCTTCTGGGCGTTTCCGGACGACAGCGATGCGGATGAGTACTTCGACGCCTAAGTGTCCTTTTTTTTTGTATTTATTTGTATACCTATAGTTAGTTGGATAGTCATTTAACTTAAGTGTGTCTGTATAAGTTGTTATTGTATAAGGTTGTGTAAAATAAAATTGAAATTACTTGAAAAAAAATATACAAAATAAATGTTGCAGACATCCAAATTTAATATCATCGTCATCATCATCATCAGCTCTGTCCACTACTGGATATAGGCCTCTACAATTGCACGCCATTCAGCTCGATTCCCAGCAACTCTCATTCATCTGCTACCAGCCACCCTGCGAAGATCTTCGCCCTAACTAAAAATCTGCCTGCCTTTTCCCAACTATGTTGATGTCGGCTTCCAGTCTGCCATATACGGCTGAATACCAGTATTTTACATGGAGCAACTGCCTATCTGACCTCAAATACCCAGTTACTGGGTAATACGATACTCCTTGGTAAGACTGGCTGTCAGATTTTCGGGCTTCTGACGACCCGTAACGACTGTCAAAGATGCACAAATGACAGCCGGGACCAACAGCTTAACGTCGCCTCAACTAGTGATAGGTTTAACCATTTCTAATTTTTTATTTCGTGTCTGCCACTATTTAAATTACTTTACGTTTTTATGTAGAGGTGGAGGAGGTATGAGGGGTGTAGAGGTAAATTATCGTTCGAGATTTGAATTTTATATTGACCAACCAATTCTGATGACTCTAGATACAAGTTGACTTTGATGACCCTAAAAAACCGGATGAAAGTACAACAAAGTACCTACAGCGGCTCAAACTCAAACTCGAAGCATTTATTTCAATTAAACCACTTACAAGCAATTTTGAGCTGTCAAGGAGTAACACCCGTATTAATAAAGAAGTAATTACTTGTTGCTAAGTAATTTCTTGACTAAGTCATTGCTTAGGGTTAGAATTCTTAATTCCAAATTCTCATTCTATAGTTGAGTAACAGCCGTTACTTACTTGAGCAATTGCCCAAGTAACACTCGAAGTTTGGTGGTTGTTTCTGTGTGGCAACACTTCATGACTGCGTTTCGTTTCGTGAAAAGGCAAAAGTAAGGTCTAGATTACTTTTAAAAGCTTGCAATAATATATTTGATATAGTTTATTTTAGATTTATAATAGCAATAGCGTTATATACAGTAGTTGAAATTGTAAAAAGAACATTATTTTCATTTAATTTTGTCGGTACAAAAAAAAGAATGCTTGGTGAAACAAAACGTTTGAAACGTTAGAACCCTACTAAATTTAAATGTTTACTCTTTACACATGGATTATATACCGACACATGATTTTTGACTTAGAAAGATTATAAATTCATTTCTGTCAATTGTCAAACCATAAATTATTTCTGAAATCAAAACAAAACAATATCTTTCTAGGATAAAGTTATAGGAAGCACTCTTTTTGTCTCTGATTGTAAAGAGTCGGTAATTCTCGGTAAAATCACATGTATTGCAATACAGAATTACCGTGCGTTTCTCCAAAAGTATTGTGATACGAAATCTCTTTTTAAAACAATCTGCCGAATAGTCATGAAATGGACCCACATCACGAAAGTAAACTTTGGGATTTCTAGGTTCAGCAAGTTCTATCTCCCCTATTAAATTATCATCTATATTGTCGACAACAGCAAAAAACGCTTCGATGCTATCCAAAGTTTCCATTTTGTATCCAAAATAACGACGAAGTATTGCTTAAGTAAAGGAAATGGTGACTATTACTTGGCTAAGAATTCTAACTTTTTACAGTTCTAACTTCGATCAATGACTTAACTATAGAATACAAATCGTTACCTTAGTAATTACCTTTACTCAAGTACTTACTTTTACTTGTTTATTAATACGGGTGTTAGGCAGTCAGAAAGAAGCCCATTTCAAAGCGTAGTAGGTTTCCATGGAGAACAATGGGCAAGAAACTCCATGGACATTCTCACAATCCCTTCTAGTACCTTCTGATTATAAGAAAGGTATTATTTCCTATTCCTCACAGTCAAATATGAATCTTTGTTTTATCAAACAAACAACACTTAAGTTAATTTCATTGTTCCAATTAACTGAAACAAAACAACTCCGGAACTCAAATCTCTCCTCGCCATTCATCAAAACATTCCCAAAACACAATAATTTCACAAAACAAATATGGACGACCCTCGAGAAACACTCGGAACGCTCACAGCAATAACCTTTAAAATATCAGCGTTACTCGTAATCTTCTAGGCATAATTAATTATTTTGTATACGCCATGTCTTCCCATGTTTTAATGGAGAGAAATAGTCATTTAAAATGAATGGCCAACCATCTTGTTTCTCATCAAGATGTACAGTTAAATAAACATGGAGTGGGTACCGTTGGGCTACAGTATAGAAATAACAGTAGATCAAGTTAGTTACGATTTTTATAAAAGGTTTTTATAAAAACACGCTCCCGCGGTTTCATCCTTTCCTATTGGTCGTGCCTTCCTCGATAAATGGACTATCCAACACAAAAATAATTAATTTAATAATTCGGACCAGTAATTCCAGAGATAAGCGCGTTTAAACAAACAAACTCTTCAGCTTTATAATATTAATATAGATAAGCTGTGCTGTAGCTGTGCCTCACGGTTTCACCCCCGAGAGTTTCGATCGCGTGAAGAAGTAAACAACGGACTACTTGTTACTACTTTCTTTTTTTTTAAGGATGGAAATCATCAAATAACACTACTACCACCCTGCGTGAAGCGGAAGGGAGTGTCAGACTCTAACTGACTTAAACCCATCCATGTTCCTTCCTTAGCCTTACGTCTTCCGGGGCAGCGGTACTGTTAAAGAATAGATCAGAAAAAAATATAAACATCATGCCTCTCATCCACAAAGTAAGGTAAGCACCCCGACAGACGGCTAATTCTAGAATTAACACGTTGAGCGCCAACGCGGTCACCGGTGAGCCGCGAACAATAGTTTTTCTATTGTGTCTGCTGCGTGGCAGTCAACGACTTAACTAAACTGTTTAAGATTTTCTTGATATCGCTTTCATACAAAAGAAAAACCTTCGTACTTCTGCTTATCCTACACTGTGACCCATTATAGGCGCAGCATAAACAAACGAAATTATCTTTTGAGCTTTAAACTGAAGTTCACGACGAGTAATAGATCCGTTCAGTATTTACCGTGTTTCGTTGCCCTGACATTTTGTCCCGAATCGTACTTTATTATTCTCGAGCTAGGTTGCTGTTTCGCAGGAAGCAATGCTTGTTACTACGTCTGGAAACTTTTGCCTTCCCAATTTGAATGGGTAATTTAATATATAGTTGGTAATTTAATCTACAAAAAGATGAAAATCATTGCTGTATTCGACAGCAATCAACGCGATTTTTAAGATAGAAACACAACCTAACAATTTCTTAACGAGGCCTTATAAACTAATGTTTATTTTGTCTATACGAGAAAATAAAAATTGGTTCTCTTGGATCTTTAGAACAATTTTAATCAGGCAGCTTAAGATGTGAGTAAGCGGGATTGTCCGAAAGGGTTACCGCTACCCCGGAACATAAAGGGCTAAGGAAGGAACATGGATGGGTTTTAGTCAGTAAGAGTCTGACACTCCTTTCCGCTGCACCCAGAGCGGGAGAAGTCATTGGATGATTTCCCAGCCTTAAAAAAAAAAGCTTAAGATGTGAGAAAATGTATCTTTGGCCTAGGACAAACTAGATGTATCGACTCTGATGGTTTAGCCCCAAAGTCCTTAGAAAATACTAATGCTAAGGCATCCTGGGTACTTATCGGTGATTTGTTTTTGCTACTGATTTTATTTTCGAGTAGCGTCGTGCACGGCGGCCCTAAGATTGACAGCATAGCAACTAAAATTACATAATCAATTGACTCCAATTTCAAAATAGCTCTGGTTCTCGGTACTGACAAATTTATATTGAAGTATAGTTTCCAGACAGCTGTAGGTGGTACCTACGGCTGGTCCCAAGTTAGTAATAAAAGCAATCAAACCGGCTAATTTACGTCGAATTTTGGGAAAACAATAAGAGGTATGTGCAGCCAATAGGAGGCAGCCCAAAAGCGCTTCGGCTAGTAATCCACTAATCAAAGGCATTGTTAGGTCGCAGTCGGCGCCTAGATTTGCCTAATTACCTACTCGTTTCAGTTCTTGTGACATACGGGGCTAATGATCTTCGAGCAATTTTGAACAGTGTTTTTTGTAGAAAACTAAAGAAGAAATCTACATTAAAATGGTCATAACACCAGGTTAATAGCCAGCCAGCCTATTACCAGCCTAACAGTGATAGCCTAGTGGGGTGACCGGAATGCCAAGTCATAGGTCTCGAGTTCGAACTCAAGGCATGGATTCATGTGCGTATTGAATAATTATTATCACTTGCTTAAAAATCGGTGAAGGAAACCATCGTGAGGAAACCAGCGTGTCTGAGAGATATTTCTCAACAGCATGTGAAGCTTAGCCAGAGGCCCATGGGCAGCATAAAAACTAGTTACTAACCACACGAAAAAAAAACAGCCTATAATTGTCCCATTTTAGGGCAAAGGCCTCGTCTCACACAGAGAAGGCACGAGCATTTAGCACCACGCTTGCACAAGATGGGTGGGCGATATGTTGGTTGCCCACAATTAAAATTAAACACGAATAAGGTTAATGAAATAATCAAATAAATATGAATAAATTAATATTTTACGCTACAAACAATTACTATAAAACATCATGGATTCTTATAATTCACGGCATCATCGCATTCTATCACCACAAATCAATGAAAACTCAGCATGTTATCAAACGTGCTACGCCTCTCCCACAACAGGGTGTATCAACTAATTTTATATTCCCGAGGGGAGGCTAGGTTTTGACTATTCTGGCTCTATCTAAAATAGACGCCATCGCAATATATTCTAGTCCCTCTAATTGAAATATAATCCTGATTGATGGGTCTGTATGCCTATTTCGGTAGAATTGACAGACTACCTTATTATATTCAATTTAGGAACCATTCGATGGCTAAGTAGTAGTATAGGTAAGTAAGTACTTTAGAGAAATTTCTATTGAAGATTCTTTAGAGAAGCTACGTTCGGGCTCAAGAATATCTAGTGCTCAAAGGAGACTTTCTCATTATCAAATGTGTTCGTGTAGTAATTATTATAAGCATCTTACATAATTAATTTATTGATTTATTCAGTTCGCAAAACCACGTGACAAAGGACAAAGGGTATATCCGAACGTCGAGTCATTTAAGTCGAAGGATGTCCACTGTTGGGCTAGCTTCTCCCAAGCACCGTCACTTCGACCAGTACTCTGCTCCCGCATCAATTTGCCTGCCTTTTCCCTATGTTGGTGTCGGCTTCCAGCCTAACCAGATACAGTTTAATACCAGTATTTACCTCGAAGCGATGGTTGTAGACGTAGACCAATGGGTATCGTATTACTCAGTTACTGAATTGAGTAACACGATTCCCCGGTAAAACTGGCTGCTACGCTACGGCGAGTCTTTCTCATAAGCCCGTCAGTAAATACTCCAAAACGGCGTATGTATAACTACAGTCTGTTCTAAATGCATTTTTTTTATATATCAAGCATACAATCTTGCCGCAAAGTGTAGTATAGCTTTATGCTCTCAAAGGAAATTGCATCGATTTGGACCTATTAAACACGATTATCTTCACTAGTAGGTAGGTACTTGTCTAATCTAAGTGCCTGGTGTGTCGTATAAACCATAAAAATCATAACCTTTTTTTTTTGAGGGTAGGAAACCATCAAATGACGCCTCCCGCTCTAGGTGGAGTGGAAGGGAGTGTCAGATTCTTAATGACTAAGACTCATGTATGTACTTTCCTTAGCCTTTTGTGTTTCGGGGTAGCTGTAACCCTTTCGGACAATCCCGGTGACCCGGCAGAAAAGATCATAACCTAAACCCAAGACATTCTAAACAGCCGAGCATTAAAACAATTCAGTTTCAAAACTCGACAATGAATCTCATAACGAATAACGTACGAAATCCAACCAGTTGCCGACGACTGTGTCCACAATAATGTGACAGGAAGACTCTCGGCGATTTCATTTAGCGCAGTCGCACTCAAACTTTGTACGACCTCATACTTCTATACTGGAGCTGAGACATTAACGTAAAAACGTCGTCAAGTTCCGGAGATAGTGAGATAAGAGAGTTAGTAAACTTTTTGGATGGAAATGTGAAAACCACGGATAGTTGGTTGCTTATTATTGAGTACATTATCAGTCACATGTACATTGCCTTAAAGTCAAAGTCAAATCATTTATTTCAAAATTTCCTGTGCGAGTCCTGAATAAAATATTTTTCTTTCTTCTTTCTTAGTTATTAATAATTATGAGTAAACTCACAAACTGTATCCAGTTATTAGAGAATAGTACCAACTGAAGAGAATTCGTCACTTGAAATATTTTTGACGTGATAAACATATAGTACCATTTTAGAACATAGTTCGCTAGTTTGTTTGAAAGCCACGATATCCAGTATCCACGAAACAAATTGAATTGTGTTTACGGCAACCAGTACCGTAATTAGTACTGATATTATAAAACAACACGCAGAGACAACTTTACTTTATTCTCTAAGATCTTAAAGGAAAAAATAAAATATAATATATTTCCCAGAAAAATTTCTGAATTTAACAAAATTATTTACATTTATGACGTCATCCAATACTGTGTTGTACTGAACAAGCTTATTCCTGGTAAAACTTCTGAAGCTTCCGTTAATAAATGTTTACTTTGAGGAAAACTCTGATTCAATAGAATTAACCTCTCATCTCGATAAGAATGAAAAACTTTGTATAATATTACGTTAAAAACTGTTTACGTAAATAAAATATTGTATTATAGGATGGATAACTTGCTTAAGTAAATAATTATTTCCTTGAAATAAAAATGTTGTCATTGTTTATTTTAAAACGTTTAATTTAGATTCTGGACAAGTAATAAATGGACATCTTGAGCTAAATAATAATACTACGATCACGAAAATCCAAAAATATCACACTATTTTTTTAAATGCTCCCAAGTTTACCCAATTCACCTCTAGCGTTTATTCAGGTTTTATTTCTGTTTTTCCATTAGGGATTTCTCTGTGGCAGCCAGCGAAAGTTTATTATAGCGTGGAAACACGTCGCTATCGGTCCAAATACATAGTAGGTATGTGGAATACAGCGACCCACTGAGCGACCAATTTTATGTGAGCTTTACGTGAGTTCTGTAAATAGTGTTAATCCCTAGCACTAGGGAAAATGACAGTTACCCTCACCTCAGTTTTCACGGTAAGAATTTTACAGAATAGACTTCATATTTTACAGAATAGACTTCATATTTTACAGAATAGACTTCATATTTTCCAGTATCTTAATATTGGTATTCAGCTGCATTTCCTGAAAAGGTTCGGCAGATTGATTGACTCTCTCAGCGGAGTTGTCTGAAAGAGTTACCGCTACCTCGGAACATAATAAGAATAAGAATAATAATATTCTTATTCTTATTATTCGGAACATAAAGGGCTATGGAAGGAACATGGATGGGTTTTAGTCAGTGAGAGTCTGACCCTTCCGCTCCAACCGGAGCGAGAGGGATCATTAGATGATATCCTACCCTCAAAATAAAAAAAAAATCCTTCTCTCTAAACCACTAGATAATTTAGCTAAAGACCAGCTACAATAAATCTTTGAACACCGCAGTCTAACCCGATCGTGTGACGTTCTGAAGAGCTGAACAAATGTTTGTCCTCCGTTAATTAAACCTATATTGCTTACTTCGTACCGTTTTCCTTGGAAAAATACACCCAATGTTTTCATAGAAGCAGTCAACTCTAAAAAATAAATAACAATATCACCGTTGTTTGGATTTGGATCTAATACCGTCAGCGAGCTGTGACTGCTTCCATGTTTATATGGCCGTGCGACTGTTTATGTTTGCTACCACTACTGCACTTATATTTTTTTTCTCTGTGTTTATCTTCAGGGTAAAAAGACTGCAGTGTTTTTGCAAGGAAAATGAGAAATTATTGTTAAATGAAAATATTTTATTTTATTGACACAAGGGTTTTTGGGTCAATTAAATAAAATACATATATATAATTTTGGGGTCAATAAGTAGTTGAGTACACAGGGTACTGGGTAGCCCGCGAAATACAAATTTCCTTACGTTTTTTGTTATTTGCCGAGCAGTTTCAGGTTGTATGTTGATCAAAATTTATGATTTCGGCCTTAAGTAAGTATTTACTTTACTTGGGATGCCCGGCAGAAAACCTCCACGTGTGCCCGGGGACTGGAGTTCCTTTCTGGACACGTCCGGGGGGAAGGCCAGTCTTTGGGCCGGTGCATCCTGGGGTGCGGGCAGCGACTTCCCATTTGGGCTATTTCCCAGTGGGTTCTCGCTGTCCGCATGCTAATGTTCTGCCAGGAGGATCGCTCCACACCTGCCGCTCTGAGTAGCAGAGCGGCAACTGTGGTGGAGTCAGAGCGGGCCCGGTGTGCACTTACCCTGCCGCCGGGCAGGCAGGAGGGGTAACCCTCCTGTCACCGCTATAATCTCGTAGCCCCGGAGACAGTTACGGTCATGTCTCTGACTGTTGAAGGGGGTCGAGGGTCTTGGCTTAACCGCCCGGACCGCGAGGAAGATAACCTCTATAAAAAATTCCCCAAACCCCTAAGCGGCGGCGCACCGTGAGAGGGGTTGTAAGCTTGACTGATGGGTAGCTTGGTTCAGTCGCTAGTGCGGACCTTTGTTTTGAGCAAGTACAGATTGTTTTACACTCGTGGGAACAACTATGGATAATTCTTTTAATAAAACCCCAAACGACGAAAGGAGGAGTGATGCGGGATCGGAATCCGATCCCGCGTCTGGCGGCGCGAGCACGGGATGCTCAGAGAGCTCCCGCCGCGCCAGGGAGTTAGCCGCTGCAGCGAAGAACCGTAGGTTCTTTGCCAAGCGGCCAAGGTCAGAGGACGGCCAGGGGTCATCCTCTGAAGGGGAGCTGGCCTCAGCTCGTAAGATCCCCACCAGCAAGCGGGGGGGGGTCAGAGAGCGAGGCGTGGGGAGGGGGCTCACCGCCCGGGAGGCCACTGAATTGGAAGAAGGGCCCCCAAGGGACGTGGAGACCGGTCCAGAGGTCGCCTTGGGGCCCTCTAGTGACGAGGCGGGTGCGGCTGGCGGTCCCAAGGCGGACCGCAGAAACGAGTTCGCGGCGGTTGTGGAGGCCGCTATAAGAGATGTGTCCTTGAAGCGGGTGCGGGCTTCTAGGAGCAAGGCCATAGTCTCGGCTACGGCCTCCATCATGGCGGCGGCCAAGGAGGCCGGGTGCGCCGGGCCTCCGGCCAGTGAGATGGCCGATTTGCGGGCGGAGGTGGCACGCCTGTCGGCCGCCTTGAAAGATCTCCAGGAGGAGAATGGAAGGCTCCGCGCGGACCTGGCTGGCCTGAAGACCAACACCAGCCACAAGGCCCCCCGGGAGGTGAGCCGCCCGTCACCGCCGCCACCGCAGCAACAACAACAGCGGCAGCAGGGGCCAGGCCGGCCCGAGCCGGGGGAGAACCGGGTCCTGGACCTGGTACGCCAGGAACTCGCCGCCTTCCAGGCGCGGTTCCAGGAGCGGTTCTCCATAGTGGAGGGAATCGTCCTGCGTCCCTCCCTGGCGTCGGGAAAGGCGGCCCCGGGCCCGAGGGTGGCCTCGTACGCGGCCGCTGCGGCAACTCCCGCCCCGAAACCCGGGCCGTCGGGTACAGCCCTGGCGCCAGCAAAACCGGCACCGTCCGGCAAAGCTTCGGCGCCGGCCCGCAAAGCCACTAAGGGCAAGAAGTCCCCACCGGCGCAGGTGGACAGGGTCCCAGAGCCCTCGCCACGGCGCCCGGAGCCTCCCGCGACCGATGCCGAGTGGCAGGTGGTCGGGGAGAAAAGGAAGGCGGCCAAGGCGGCCAGAAAAAGAGCGAAAAGGCGGCGCCGCAAGGAGCGAGCCGTCGCGGCTAGGATGCGCGCCCCAAAGACGTCGGCTGTGGTAATCACGCTGCAGCCGGACGCGGTCAAGAAGGGCGTCACGTACCGCGACGTGCTCACCAAGGCACGAGAGGCGGTGGACCTCCAGGAGCTGGGGATAACCGGGGGCCTCCGGCATAGGGTGACGGCAACAGGCGCTCGCATGCTGGAGATTCCCGGTGCGTCGAGTGGCCCCACCGCTGACGCCCTAGCTGACAAGCTAAGGGCGTCCCTTAACGCGGAGGAGGCTCGGGTCTCCAGGCCCGTGAAATGCGCAGACATGCGCATCATGGGCCTGGATGACTCCGTAACGGAGGGAGAGGTGGTGGCCGCCGTCGTCAGGACGGGCGGGTGTCTGGCCGAACAAGTAAAGGCAGGCACCATACGCCCTGACTTCACGGGCATGCGAACCCTGACGGTAAGCTGCCCCGTGACGGCGGCCAGTAAAATAGTGGAGGGCCGAAGACTCTTGGTGGGCTGGGTTTCAGCGCAGGTAAAACTCCTGGAACCCCGACCTCTGAGGTGCTTCCGTTGCCACGTGGGACACCACGTTGGCGTCCAGTGCACCTCGGAGGTGGACCGCAGCACTCTGTGCTTCCGTTGCGGTCAGCCCGGTCACAAGGCCGGCTCCTGCAACGCCGCGCCGCACTGCGCCGCATGTGCGGCTGCTGGCAAGCCGGCCGATCACCGGGCGGGGAGCAAGTCCTGCGCCCCGCCTGCCGGGACCAGAAGAAGAGGCAGGCCCTCCGCTGCCACCCCCACCGTCGCCGCCGTCGCCGCCGTCGCCGCCGCTGCCACTACTGTTGCCGCCGCCGCCGCCGTTGCCGCCACTGCCGAGGGCCCCTCGCAGGGGACCCAGGGGGGGGTTAATATGGAGGAGTGATGGCCCCACTCCGCCTCCTCCAGGCGAACATCAACCACTGCGCCTGTGCTCAGGACCTCTTGCTCCAGAGCATGGCGCAGTGGTCGATTAATATCGCCGTGGTCGCTGAGCCGTACTTTGTCCCGCCCAGGGATAACTGGGTGGAGGACCTGAGCGGCTCGGTGGCCATAACTTCGTCGGCCGCCGCCGGCACCCCGTCCCTCGAGGGTGTCTCGAAGGGACAGGGGTGCGTCGCAGCACGGTTCGGAGAGATTGTGGTAGTGGGAGTGTACTACTCTCCGAACCGAACTCTCGCCGAGTTCCACAACTCTCTCACAGAGTTGAGTGTCGTCGTCTCCAGAAGCCATCCCTTCCCCGTGCTAGTGCTCGGGGACTTCAACGCCAAAAGTCTGGCCTGGGGTTCCCGCTACACGGATGTGCGGGGTAGGATGGTGGAGGACTGGGCTCTGGAAGCAGGCCTAGCCGTCCTCAATCGGGGTTCTGTTCCCACGTGCGTGCGGATGCGGGGTGAGTCCGTTGTGGACATCTCCTTCGCCAGCCCCGCTCTGTCACAGTACGTCTTTGACTGGCGCGTAGTAGAGGAGGTGGAGACCTACTCCGATCACCGGTATATCCGGTTCGACGTCTCCACCCAGACCTCAAGCGCGCCGGTCCGACAGGCCCCGAGTGGTCCGCGGTGGGCGCTGAAGCAGCTGGACCGGGAGCTCCTCCTGGAAGCCTCGATCGTGCAGGCCTGGGTTTCATCACCGGTCAGGCCTGCCGACATCAACGACGAGGCAGAGTGGTTCCGGGAGGCCATGTCCGAGATTTGCGACGTGGCAATGCCCCGAGTCCGGCCAGGATGCGCCCGACGTCAGGTGTACTGGTGGTCGCAAGAGGTGGAAACACTGCGCAAGGCGTGCGTCGAGGTGCGCCACCTGTACACCAGGCACCGCAGGCTCCGCATCCGCCCTCCGGATGCGGCAGCCACGGAGGCGGAGCTGTACGAGGGGTACAGAGCGGCGAAGACCGCCCTCCAAGAAGCTGTCCAGCGGGCCAAGGACTCGGCCCGCGAGGAGATGGTGGGGACTCTGGATAGAGATCCATGGGGGCGCCCATATAAAATGGTGCGGAACAAGCTCCGCACCTGGGCCCCCCCTCTGACGCAGAGTCTCCGCCCCCAGCTGGTGGAGGAGGTGGTGAGCGCTCTGTTCCCCTCACGGGGGGAGCATACTCCCCCGCCTATGGCTCCGCCCGAAGTGGACCACGAGGACGACGACGACATCCCCGAAGTGACCGAGGTAGATCTGAGAGCGGCGGTGGGAAGGCTCAAGGCCAAGAATACCGCCCCAGGACCCGACGGCTTGCCTGGTAAAGCCTGGGTCCTGGCCTCAGGGGCTCTCGGGCCCCGACTGGAGGCGCTCTTTAGCGCATGCATGGAAAGAGGCCAGTTTCCGCTCCGTTGGAAGACGGGGAAGCTGGTCCTTATACAGAAGCCAGGGCGCCCTGCGGACTCTCCGTCCGCATTCCGGCCCATAGTGCTGCTCGACGAGGTCGGCAAACTCTTCGAGAGAATTATTGCGGGCCGCCTCGTCGGGCACCTTGGAAGGACGGGGCCGGACCTTGCGGACTGCCAGTTTGGCTTCCGCAAGGGGCGCTCGACGGTGGACGCCATCATGCGCGTTAGAGCCCTCACGACGGGGGACGCGGTGTCCCAGGGTAGGGTCGTCGTGGCGGTGTCACTCGACATCGCCAACGCTTTCAACACCCTGCCCTGGAGTTGCATTGGGGAAGCACTCCGGTATCACCGGGTGCCGACCTACCTCCGTCGAATAGTCGGGGCGTACCTGACGGACAGAGCCGTCATCTACCCCGGTCGCGATGGGGAATGGAACCGGCGAGAGATGTGGTGCGGTGTCCCACAGGGATCGGTTCTGGGGCCGCACCTGTGGGACATCGGCTACGACTGGGTGCTGCGGGCCGACCTCCCTGACGGCGTCAGCGTAATTTGTTACGCTGACGACACGCTGGTCTTGGCGCAGGGAAGGTCGCATCAGGCGGCGGCGCGATGACACGCGGGGTTGCGATAGTCGTTGAGAGGATCCGGCAGTTGGGTCTCGAGGTGGCATTGCACAAATCCGAGGCCATGTCCTTTCATGGGCCTCGGAATAGGCCACCATCGGGATCCCAACTTACGGTAGGAGGGGTTCACATCGGCGTCGAGACCACGATGAAATACCTAGGTCTGGTCCTCGACAGCCGATGGAATTTCGTGGAGCATTTCCGACGTTTGGCCCCCAAGCTGGAACGGACTGGGGCCGCCTTCAAGCGGCTCTTGCCCAATTTGAGGGGGCCAAACGCCTCCTGCCGGAGGCTTTACGCGGGAGTCGTGCGGTCCATGGCCCTTTACGGGGCCCCGGTGTGGGTGCGTTCATTGCGGCGACGAGCCGCTCACTATCTGAACGCGCCCCAAAAGGTGGTAGCCATTCGGCTAATCCGGGGGTACCGCACGATCTCGGGCGAGGCGGCAAGCCTCCTTGCCGGACTGCCGCCGTGGGATCTGGAGGCGATAGTCCTCGCGCGCCTGTACGAGTGGCGCGCGGAGGTACTAAGCCGGGGGGAAACTCCGTTTCCGCAGCAAATTGCGGCGGAGCGGACGGACCTCCGGCGCGATCTCATGGCGGCCTGGAATCAGCGACTGTCGCAACCCAGCGCAGGGCACGCCACGATAGTGGCGGTAAGGCCCCTCTTTGAGGAGTGGCTAGAGAGGCGTCATGGCGCCCTCACCTTCCGCCTGACGCAGGTCCTCACCGGACATGGATGTTTCGGGAGGTTCCTGCACATCATCAGGCGGGAGGAAACGCCCGGGTGTCACCACTGCGAGGATCGCCCAGAGGACACGGTAGAGCACACGGTGCAAACCTGCCCCGCTTGGGCGGAGCACCGCCGTGTCCTCGTAGAGGCGATCGGCGGCGGCGACCTCTCGCGCCCGGCCCTGGTGCAAGCCATGGTCCGGGGCGAGAGGGAGTGGGAGGCAGTCACCTCCTTCTGCGAAAAAGTTATGCTCGCAAAGGAGGTGGCGGGATGGGAGAGAGAAAGGTCCTCCCGTCCCAGCCGCCGCGGGAGACGCTCCGGGCGTCGGGAGCCACGTGACGACTCCCGGCCACCGTAGGCGCGGGCCTGCGGACGGTGAGTAATGGGTGACTCACCGTCCGATCAGCACCAGACCCGTGCCGTACGGCGCGTATATGTTCCACGCGCGCCTCAAAGAGATGTCAGCATATGAAGGGGCCCCTCAGGGCTAAGCCTGCCGGGTAAGCGGGATTGTCCGAAAGGGTTACCGCTACCCCGGTACATAAAGGGCTACGGAAGGAACATGGATGGGTTTTAGTCAGTAAGAGTCTGACACTCCCTTCCGCTCCACCCAGAGCGGGAGCAGTCATTGGATGATTTCCCAGCCTTAAAAAAAAAAAAAAAAAAGTAAGTATTTACTTAATTTTCAACGTATTTTACGTATTTACTTAATCATTAAAATCATCATTATCACTCTCTAACTTCATATCACCCTATGACATGAAATCGTGACATTGGAGGGTAATTCTTACTTAGTTAGTTTTACTGATGATTCTCACGATTATAATTCTGTGAAATGATATTTTGGTCCACACAGAACCTTTCACTGACCTGGAAATTGCGAAAAACTTTAGATTTTTTTTTTAATTCGGCTCTTCGTTTTAAAGCACTTTTTTTGAACTTTTATTGTCCCACTGACTGTTAAACGTACCAAAATACATTCAAAGGAAACATGCATCCTTTGATCGTACAAGTGTGTGTGTGACTAAGAGTTTGATATGTACAGTCATGAGCACCAATATGTATCCACTTGGAAACATTCATAGGCGATTTTCTCGTGGAATAACGATAACTTTGTGATAATAGAACCTATTTCATATTAGTATTTGCCTGAAACACAGGTTTAAATAAACCTAGATCAGGCAACGCACTACATTACATTTGTAGCTCTATTTTTGACTGTATCTCATATTTGTCATACCATAGTTTATATCGAGATTTCTATAATTCTATTTAATAGACCTAGATTTATACATACCTACTTTTTTTTTTTTTTTTTTTTTTTTTTTTTTAAGGCTGGGAAATCATCCAATGACTGCTCCCGCTCTGGGTGGAGCGGAAGGGAGTGTCAGACTCTTACTGACTAAAACCCATCCATGTTCCTTCCGTAGCCCTTTATGTTCCGGGGTAGCGGTAACCCTTTCGGACAATCCCGCTTACCCGGCAGGCTTGGCCCTGAGGGGCCCCTTCATATGCTGACATCTCTTTGAGGCGCGCGTGGAACATATACGCGCCGTACGGCACGGGTCTGGTGCTGATCGGACGGTGAGTCACCCATTACTCACCGCCCGCAGGCCCGCGCCTACGGTGGCCGGGAGTCGTCACGTGGCTCCCGACGCCCGGAGCGTCTCCCGCGGCGGCTGGGACGGGAGGACCTTTCTCTCTCCCATCCCGCCACCTCCTTCGCGAGCATAACTTTTTCGCAGAAGGAGGTGACTGCCTCCCACTCCCTCTCGCCCCGGACCATGGCTTGCACCAGGGCCGGGCGCGAGAGGTCGCCGCCGCCGATCGCCTCTACGAGGACACGGCGGTGCTCTGCCCATGCGGGGCAGGTTTGCACCGTGTGCTCTACCGTGTCCTCTGGGCGATCCTCGCAGTGGTGACACCCGGGCGTTTCCTCCCGCCTGATGATGTGCAGGAACCTCCCGAAACATCCATGTCCGGTGAGGACCTGCGTCAGGCGGAAGGTGAGGGCGCCGTGATACATACCTACTACTGATCGATCATATTATTTTTTTGTGAACTTATTATTATTTCAATAAATTTTTATTATTTATATAGTATGGGTTTCCAAATACTATATCCGTAACGACATAAAATTACAATAAACGCAGAAGGAGAATATCACTTTTTAAAGTTGCACAGTGTATACATATTGGTGCTCGTCGACTGTACCCACATGCATATTTAAACAACAATTTACTCGAAAACAATCATTTAAATTTGAAACAAAATACGCTGTTATCACTTAGCAAACACATTGTTCAACAAGCATTCAATAAATTCCTCACTTACAAACTTTCCAAATTTCTAATGAGACAATGAACAAGTATCAAGCAACGAATGTTTGTTTAATAAAGCCAGAGTTTCCAGATAATAATGTAACGTAAAGTTAAATCCGAATTCATTGTTTTATAATTAAATTTGTTTATTGGACCTCATTTCGACCAAAGGGTCGGTTTTAAGTCGATTCGAAACGACAATGAAGTTTCCGACATTTTGTCAAATTTTGACTTTGATTTCGCTTGAGTGGACTTATTCGCTTGCTTTGAAGCAAGAATCCTTGCTTATTATTATAAATGCGAAAGTTTGGCTCATGGTTTGTCTTGTTGGTGGTTGGTGTGGGTCTGAAAGAAGTATTACCGATATTTTTGTAATTTGACCGTAATTTTTCGTAGCGGAAAATTAAAGCTGGTAACCTGAGTATGTACACGCGTTTGTATGTATTTTTTGTATGTAAGTATGTATGTTATTAAGTATTCTTTTGAACCATTCAATTGGTGCTTTACCTATTACGAAATCCTGTTGATTTCATTTTTGAATAAACTAAGTACCTACAGTCAACCTTAATTATGTATTATCGAAAGGCTCTAGAAAAATTTCCTTACCTATATTCCAAGTCAAAGTCAAAGTCAAAAAAATATTTAAAATAGGTAGAAACAAAAAAGGCTACTTTGAACGTCAAAATGTATACAAAATAGACCTAGGTACCCTTTGACTACACGAATCAATTCAATTTTTGGGAAGAAAATCGGCAAAAATCTTGCTACGCACTCTTATAAAATGTTAACAATATTTTGTATAATTTTATAATATGTGAAGACAAGGTCTACTCAAGCTGCCAGCTATACAGGGTGACATTAAAGTCATGGGCAATATTTTAAGGGGTCGTCGTACTCATTATGAACAACTTTTACTGTAGGAACAAATCTGAAATCGCGAAAAAAAATTAGCTGATCCCTACATTTTGACGAGTTATTTATTTTCGGAAGGCTTACAGACTAATAACAAGCTAATCACAATTATGTATAACTATGTTGCTAATTACAAGCCTTCACAAATAAAATACACATATATTATATAATATTATAATTAATAATATAATTATGCGAGCATAATGTAATTAATTTCACCCTGTATATTCATACAGCCACCAGCTGAATACTACATCCACCTACAACACCAGCTGAATACCAGTCAGAATACAGACGCGAATTGACAGAATATCAGGCGTTCTCTGCGGTTTTGTACCGCAGGATAGTTGAGATTTCGTGCAGCATCAAAACCACATTAATGTACTAAGCTAATTAATTGCAGGTAATTTCTATTATGAGGATCATAATTATAAAGCCGTGTCCGTACGTGTGTAATGTAATGTGTCGTGTAATGTAACGCCCGCTTTACTTTACACTCTGCGGGGTATTTAAATAATTATAACTTACTCTAATCAATTATATATTTATGCAGTGTACATAGTTTTATCGTATTAATAAAATAAATATTATTATCAATGTATCAATCTGCCTAGCCTTTTCCCAACTATGTTCGAGTCGGCTTCCAGTCTCACCGGATGCAGCTGAAAACCAATATTTTACATGGAGTGATCTTTTATCTTGGTATGACTGGCTTTCAGATTTTCGGGCTTCTGACGACCCGTAACGACTGTCAAAGATGCACAAATGACAATGGCTTAACGTGCTTACCGAGGCACGTAGAAGTCTCGGTATGTAAAGATGGTGACCCATCCACGGCCAACCCCGGCAAGCGTAGCTTAACCTGGTGGATCGACCTGTGCGGCTGTTAGTACTTAGCCAGGAACTCCTCATAATCTATTGTAATATTAACCTTAGAGGGTTACCGCTTGCTAGAATACAAAGCTCCTCTCTATGAGGGTAAGTGAGCCCTAGTTGAAGGATATCACATCATCTCTTGCTCCTTCACTCTTTCTTTGGTTTCTCCAAGTTATCCTTAACGTTTTTCAATCTAGTATTAAACTTACCATAATACTATAAAGGCAAGTTAAAGTACGGGCATCACACATGAGGGTATTATTCGCGGCGCGTCCGGTAGTCCGGATCGAAAGGGAATTGATTCGGAATCCCCGTTCAAATCTCCGCGCAAACGTGTTCCGTTTCTTTACAAGCTGCACTGATAAATTAGTTTACTGACTGGGTTTTTTAACAAGGATATGTTTTAAGTAATGTTCCCACTCTTGGGACACATTCTTCCTCTCTAAGAGTAGGAGTGGGCCAAAATCCTCCATGCAGGCCCAGTGCGGGTTGGCGGATGTCACATGTTTTTGTATTTCTGGTTCTAGGACATGCCAGTTTTCTAACGATGTTTTTCTTCACCCTTTTGAGAGCAGTGGTGATGAAATTCAATATACTAAGTAAAGCGCCTGCTTGGGTAACCCGTAAGTCGAGGTCGATACTAATGGACCACCACTAGTCTCAGTATTTTGCTTGAATCAGCGGAAAAACGATTTCTACATTTTTAATCACTTTTATCAATGAAAACGTAATTAAAATGAATAAATAATTAAGAATGCACTAATTATTTTCAATCGTTTTATTTTTATTATATGTTTTTTAAGTATTCTACCACTTATTTTGTGAAGTTATAGAAGAAAAAATTTAATTAATGCTGTTCATTTTTATCGTACACACTTTACTTAAAAACTTACGCAGTATTCATTTCATTTTCAGTTTTACGTAAAAACAATTTTAATACTGCGCAAAAGTACTTAAAATTCCAGCATATAACCCGAAACACGAAACCTGAAAACCGAATACATTAAAAAACAAACCAGACATGGGCTTCCTCTTAAAATGTCAGGAATATCCAACTGGAAATTTTAAAGAAAACGCCTTCAGAGCTCCGACACAGACATCAAAAATAAAATTCGTCCTCACCTGAGTCGGAGGTTTCAAAAATTGGTTATTCTAGCTATCTAGCGGCATTTCCTAGAGGGGGTGCCTCATGTAATATTAATACGATGCCCCTTGCCGACTCTTTGCTTCAAAGTACCAATATATATTTAAAAAAAACCCGCTTAGGTACAAAGTGAGAAGTTCTAGGAATGTTATAGAATAGTTAAGTAGTTTTACAGACCTTGTGTACATTTTGAATAAGTGCTATTACGTGGAAGACCGGGTTAATTTTGGGTTAGATGAATAATTTATTGGATTTTTAAAGGGGTGCCTAAATGTGTAGCGTCCTGGGTTCACTACTCAGTTCGGGAGTGTGTTATTAAGAATATCTCAGTAGTAGCGCGGAGCCCATGCATAGCATTATCAGCCTATAATGTCCCCACTAGACACAGGCTACCTCTCTGAGAGAGGCCGTTTGCTGTAAACCACCACGTGGGGTCAGTTCGGGCTGGTTGATGTCACATGTTTTCGAATTTTTGGTTCTAGGACATGCTGGTTTCCTCACGATGTTTTCCTTCACCTTCTTCTTTTCGTGTGGTTAGTAACTAACCTGGTGTCAGAGTTTTAATGCTGCCCATGGGCCTCTGACTTAGCATCACATGCCGTTGAGAAATATCTCTCGGGCATGCCGGTTTCCTCACGATGTTTTCCTTCACCGATTTTAAGCAAGTGATAATTATACAATACGCACATGAATCCAAAAAATCAGAGGTGCGTGCCTTGGGTTCGAACTCGAGACCTATGACTTGGCAGTCCGGTGGTCACACCACTAGGCTATCAATGCTTACTTTTCCTTCACCGATTTGACAGTAGTGGTGATGAAATTAAATACACTAAGTAAAGTGCCTGCTTGAGTTCGAACTCACGATCTTCGTAAGTCAGATCCTATACCAGTGGGCCACCACTCTCTAGCGTAAAGCCCGACAGGCCATAAAACGCTATAGTACATAGCAGTTTTCCACCACTAACTATAAATGCGGTACACCCAAGACTGACCGACATTCGTACTATAAATTACAAATTGGCCCTATCAATAAGCAAGTATACGGAACGCGGTGACAAGCTGCGGTCTCCAGATACTAAGTTTGTGGTTACCTTGGTGGGTAGGCGGAATGTTCGACTGGTGTTCATAGGACTGACGTGTAGGTACCTATCTGTGCAGTATTAAAGTAATGTTGATTTATTACTTATAAATGTGTGATGTGTTTCGTAATGTTAATTACTTCTCATACGATAAATGTGTAGAATCAAGTTCTTCCAACTAAACAGACAGCTGTGTTGCTGGGGAGTTTGTTGCGCCACTTCTTCTTCCTAGCTAAAGCACTAGGAAGTGGTGAAGGGTGGGCGTATTTGGGGGACTGTCTTATATAACTTTGACCTTCAAAAAGTGCTGATTTTCCGCCTAGTTTGAATAAAGGACTTTTGATTTCGATTTTGGAATCTATAATCACACTTATATAATAACAAAGTTTGTGAGTGTGTGTGTATGTGAGTTTGTATGTTGGTCCGTCCTTCACGCTCAAACGGCTGAACGGATCTAAATGAAACTTGGCACAGAGATAGTTTATGACCTGGATTAACACATAGGATAGTTTTTATAATTAAGTTCCTAAGTATTGTTTCTTTCTTCTTCTTTATTTTATCCCGGTAGAACGTTCCCTTGGGAATAACTTCCACGCGGGCGAAGCCGCTGGCAGCAGCTAGTTATTCAATAATAGAAGTTTATTCTCTGTTCAGTTTGTTTTAAGGTTTCTTACAATAATATGGTTGCTTATTACCATACACGGTCTGGAGCAAGTCAGGACACTATTCGACACTTAGTTTTAAGTCGCCAAATGATTTGAGCTATGTATCTAGCATAGCTCAATAAAGGAGTCCGTGGCTAAGTAATAACAGCCGCACGGATCGATCCTTCTGGTTAAGCTACGCTTGCCGGGGTTGGTCTGTGGATGGGTGACCATCTTTAGACATCGAGACCCCTCCGTGCCTCGGAAAGCACGTTAAGCCGTTGGTCCCGGATGTCATTCGTAGATCTTTGACAGTCGTTACGGGTAATCAGAAGCCCGAAAGTCTGACAGCCAGTCTTACCAAGGGGTATCGTTCTACTCAGTTAGTGACTGGGATGTGGAGGTCAGATAAGCAGTCACTCCATGTAAAATATTCAGCTGCATCCGGTTAGACGGGAAGCCGAATATAGTTAGGGAAAGGCTAGGCAGATTGATCTAGCATAACTCAAATAACTGATTCTAAATTCCTTAAGACGTCTGTGACCCGCAGTCTCCTGATGGCACGTTTGCGGTCGCATCGGCAGTCATTGAGTGGAATGCTCGGCCCGTGCCTGCAATGTTGCTACAGCGACGACCGCACGGAGAATTGAAACTTACTTTACGTACCTACCTGGGTGATCTTTTCTGTGGATTTAGGTGAAGAGGTAAATGTCGATGCGATGCCGGATGCGATGCCGGATGCGATGTCATTTGTGGTGCGAGCTCCGACTCATCATATAGAGACCTTCCTCAAGGAAGAGTTTTGGCCGAAAGGTGTCGTGTATCAGGGATTCCGCGGAAGGCTACGCGACACCTCGCAGCACAGCACGACGCCGTCACTTCGTGTACAATAGTTTTTGTGGTTTTTGTAAATATGTATGATAGTCTGTAAGGTTATGGGTCTTTGCTACCTGAAATAAATGATATATTATAATTATTATTATTAAATGTGGATGGATGGTAATGTTGGGCAAATAATGTATGTACATTGGCCAATTTAATTTAAGTTAATTTAGAATTTGACAATCAATTCGGGTTGTAATCTGCTTGTTGTTTGGCCATTGCAATCATGGGCTTAGAACGGAACGTACACGTGGCGCCATCTATTATTACAAGAACGTTCTTGTTGTTTTCCTCGGGAACAGTACTTTTGTCGGGATGAAACGGGCCCTATGTCTGTTTCAGTACACCTGACAACGTATATGTGATTTTTCTGGATGATCGGTTCTGTAGTTTAGGTGCTAAGAGGTAACAAGCAAACTGACAAAACTTACTTTTGCATTTATAATATTAGTAATGGTTAAATAATTACTATTTTAAAGAAAGATCAAAAGATTATTATTGTTTCAGTGTACCAGTGCCAGTAAAAATTACAGGCGTATTCATCGCAATTTACTATTAAGTTGTAAATTAATAAAACTGCATTTTGCATGTTGTAGATTCAACAACATCTTCCAAATCTCCACAAAGTATTAAAAAAACGGATATTAATACGATTTTAATCAATCGTAAAGGTCACAGCTCATTATAACAGCCACCCGGCACCCACTCCGCACGACAGGTGGTCCACGGGTGGCCGCCGCGTGATCACCAATAAACGTCTCACGGTCACCCAGTGGTCCTCGCAACTCGCAGATGTGACCTTTAGAGTGATTAAAAAGGCAGGTTATACGTATATTGTGACTAGCTTAAGCCCGCGCGTCGCGTGACGCTAGTATGATACAACAAAAGCCTACAAATTCACTGTACTGCGCAACATAATCTTCTCACTTACAATTCCCGCACAAAACTAAACAATACTAACATTCTATTACCTCATTCCCGCAACAAACCATAATACCCCACTATACTCATAATAATATTCACCTGATGAAACGCACAACTAACACTACAATGCTACGTGTAATCGTTAGCTGGCCGCACCATTTACATAAATAAATAAATATTATGTAGTTCAGTTGAAAATGCAGCCATTCGGATGCGATCGGCACTCCGACGCGGCCCTACCACCGCCCCTCTTTTCTACAACTGAATATTAAAACAACACGTGACTTCCAATATTCAGCATGTTACAATACGCCGCGAATGCAGGGTTAAGACGAGTGCAGATACGCGCGTTTTACTACATTTATCTCAAAATCAATCTGCCTAGCCTTTTCCCAACTATGTTGGGGTCGGCTTCCAGTCTAACCGGATGCAGCTGAATACCAGTATTTTACATAGAGCGACTGCCTATCTGACCTCCAAAACCCAGTAACTGGGCAATACGATACCCCTTGGTAAGACAGGCTGTCAAATTTTCGGTCTTCTGACGAACAGTACCGACTGCCAAAGATGCACAAATGACAGCCGGGACCAACGGCTTAACGTGCTTTCCGAGGCACGGAGGAGTCTCGGTGTGTAAAGATGGTCACCCATCCACGGCCAAACCCGGCAAGCGTAGCTTACTTGATGAAGCGACCTGTGCGGCTGTTAGTACTTAGCCACGATCCGTTTATCTAAGGGTTAAAATAGAGGTTATGTTATGTGGAGGCTTGTCGTAAATTAGCTCACTACTATTCTGTAGTAGCTGATGTAAGTCACCCAAACATTATAAGGTTAAATAAATAAAATAACATTGGAGGATGGCGAGTTATTAGTTAGTGTAATTTGGGTAAAAAACCATCAAAATCAAAAGTCATTTATTCAAATTAGGCTGAAAATCAGCACTTTTTGAAGGTCAAAGTTACATAAGACAGTCCCCCAAAAACGCCCACCCTTCACCACTTCGTATTGCTTTAGCTGGGAAGAAGAAGTGTCGCAACAAACTCCCCAGCATCAACTAGAAAACATTACTAATGATATAACATGTTTTGTAACGAGAACGTAGTAGGCCTAGTAGAATGAAGACGTGTTGACCACTTTATATTTAGTCACAGACCTGGGGGCCTAGACTAAGTCGCATTTTCATTAACGATAACGAAATTATATAAATCCCAAATGTATGAAATTACTTTGAAATGACACATGAAAATAACTTCTCCATCATGTCATCGCATGCTAATACAATTTTCATAAAACCAAATTATAGTTTAAATTTAACATCACAACGTTAACAGATTACCATAACCTTAAGTTATTCCGAATTAACTCAACGATGTCGCATAAATAAGGTTCGTCTAACATAATTTTGTTTTCTTAAGTTTAACTGAATTTCCCTTAATTAGCCACGTTTACAGTAATCCATTACAATTAAGTAATTAATGTTACGGCTAATTTAATAATTGTATTTTGAATAACAAATATGGTTGATGAATATATAAATGGATTAGATTTAACGGGTTATAATTTTCAGAAAGGCGAAGATGGGAGATGAGAGTGACGCCTGCAGGACAGGATCTACCTCTAGATACAGACGAGGGAAAAGGAAAAAGGCAGATTTGCTTCTTGACAAATTTCATAATTCTAGCGCAACGGAAAGTACTCTGTTGGTTTTGATTTTTATCGCGTTGACTTTGAAGCTTAGCTTAAACCTTTTCTTTAGAGGGTATTTGATATATCGTTTTTCTTGTGGTTAGTGACTAACCTGGGTTCGGAGTTTTTAAGCTGCCCATGGGCCTCTGACTTAGTTGGCTGGCTTTTTGATATTAATGTCAACTTAATGCCACCACGCGTTTCTGAGAAAAAGGCTCTTGATAGACTTACAGACAGATAGACAGACGGACAACGAAGTGACCCTATAAGGTATGCGTTTTTTCTTTTGCGGTTGGAATCCTAAAAACAATATGGCGGCATTCGGGTTTTTTGTTTCTTTAAATATTTTTTCCCCTTTTACATCGCTCTAGTGAGCACCAACCTTAAGTAGGTGCAACATAACATTTAAACAGAAGTGCACGTATGAGATGCAACACTTTTATCTTGTGCTACCTGCCAATGGCTCCTATAACGTTTACCACCACAATAGAACGGACTATATTTCAACATGTATGAATTGAACATGTCTGTTTTTGCTGTAAAGATATAAACCTATAAACGTATATTGGTTTTTAGTAGGAAGCGGTAAGGGGAACGTTTATTTGACAATAAATATACTACACATAATATACGAGGGCGTAAACATAATTGGCGAAATGTGTACTATTGGAACACCAGGTCTGCCCAACCCTTAGGGGTAACAAGGCGTGCTGTTTTATTTTACTAGTTTTTGCCAGCGGCTTCGCCCGCGTGTATGTAGGAATTTAGCCCACGGGAACCGTACTTTTTTCCGGGATAGCTTATATTATGGAGTTCCAGACATATCTTTCAATTTTAAACAACTGATTAGGCAACGCATACAAATAATTCTGTTTTCGGAGGTATTTCTTTCCGACTTACTAGACGAAAATTGCGATAGCTCGGCTAATATGTATGATATAAATATAATTTATGGCCTATAGCACTCAGGAATAATGTAGCTTTCTATCAGTGAAAATTTTTTTAAAATTGAATCATTAGTTCCGGAGATTACCCCCTACATACAAACTTACAAATTTTACCTCTTTATAATATTAGTATAGATGTCTTATTATATACGTATATACTTATTATATAAGTTATAGTGAGAAGGTATTTTACACCTAAAAATTAGACAACATTATAATGCAATACTGTTACATTTTTGGGTACAGGAAATTGAACTTATTACATAATTATCAGAAAATTTAACTTATTACTGAAATCAGTCGATTACCACTTATTTTAATAATAATATATATATTTTTATAATAACTTTTTTTTTATAATTATCACTTGCTTAAAAATCGGTGAAGGAAAACATCGTGAGGAAACCAGCAAGTCTGAGATATTTTTCTCAACAGCATGTGAAGCTAAGTCAGAGGCCACTGGGCCGCGTAAAAACTCTGACACCAGGTTAGTCACTAACCACACGAAAAGAAGACCACGTATTTCTATTAAGGACCAATTAAAGATTATTTACAAAGCCAAGAAAAACCTTGCATGTATTTTCAATAATCTTCTACACCAGTTTTTAGTTTCACACGATCTCCCAATACCTCAGCGGCCATGTTAACGTGAATATTGAAAATTCTTTTGTGCTAGTACTGAAAGAATCCGATGATATACGCAGTCGGGTTCTTTTACAAAGGAATCGAATGAGCTCAAGTTTTCAATGAAGTGTAGATCAAAATGTTGATTTAAGATTCAATAATATGCTTGGGATTGTTTTTGGTTTTTACTCGTATTGAACAAACCTGGCAAAAAGCTTTTGCATAACTACTTGTAAATATTTATGAAAATAGAAAAGTTTAACATCGGCTGCTAGATCTCGGTGCATATTGTTTTTTATTAAATTTTTCGTTAAAAAGCGCCCGACTGCTAGATATTGGTAGGTAAACATAGATTTTTATTAAAGTTTTGGTTAAAATACGGCCAAGTGCGAGTCGAACTCTTACACAGAGGTTTCCGTACCATTGTGTGTAACACAACATAATATTTATTATTTGTTGTTATAGCGGTTATTGTAATACAGACTTTGTGAAAATTTCAAGTATCTACCTATAACGGTTTAAAAATATACAGCCCTGTGACAGACGGACGGACGAACGAAAAAACTGAGTCTTCTTAATAGGGTCCCGTTGGCACCCTTTGTGTACGGAACCCTTAAAAGTAATTACTCAATTACTAAACGCTTCATTCGAGAAATGTTTGTTTGTATAATAAAATATATGAATCTTTATCAAGCAAAACTATATTGCGTTTATCAGTTACTCTAACTTTAGTTACTGTCCGTTGCATTCATTAAATAATCGAGATACCCTATCTCAAATTTTACAGCACACAAATAATCTAGAAGTTTTCCAGCTAACTTATTTTTTAAATAATAAGTATTAATAAGTGATGTACAAAAGAAATATAAAGCACAATACTGTACATTACATTTTCACTTTGGGCAAAACTTCATACAGAACTGTCCAAAAATCAAAAGTCATTTTTTCAAACTAGGCTGCAAATCTGAAGATCTGTGTTACATAAGACAGTTCTCGAAAAACGCCCATCCTTCACCAGTTCTTAGTGCTTTGGCTGGGAAGTAGGAGTGGCGCAACAAACGCCCCAGCAGCACAGCTGTCTGTGTAGCTGGAAGAACTTGATTCTGCACATTTATCGTATGAGAAATAATTAACATTACGAAAACACATCACATTAAAATCAATTCCATTAATATTGTCTTTAATACTCACTCCGTGTCTCAAACATTGCTTGTCTCACAACAATACATCTAATTAACACTCACTCAACTACCTTTAAAGGAACTTAAAACAAAAAAGGGGGGTAGTAATCGGATTTCAGGAGCTGTTTATATAGCTACAAGACAGGCAAAGACAGAAGGTCAACTATAAATAGTTGTGTGATGAACATAACTATTATATAAGAGAAAAAGTAGAACAGTATTGCAGTTAGTCTGTTAGTCTTAGTTAGATAATACTTTGTGTATGTGTAAATGTATACATATGTACACTACAGTCTACCTGCAGTACTGTTTCTCCTTCTCCCCTTAAATCCATAAAAACGTTGTCTTCAAAATATCGTTTTTAGAGATAAGTCCGCCTTACCGTGCGTGCGTGCGTCACCGTATGTAAAAAAAAAAAATTAAATGTCTGTGATTCGCAAGCCCCAAATCATTTTGATTCTCACACCACTCCATTGAAACCTTGTAACTCTGTCACAACTGTCATTTTTGGCCAAATGTCATCGCAATTTATATTGGAGAATTGGGTCTTTTTTTTTTAATTACGACCGATTTTTTTTTACATATCGCGCTTAGTGACAAGTTTACCTTCTGCTTGTTTATATGCAGCAACATAGTCTCGAGTAGCCAGCACTCATTACGCGGGTCGATTGGACCCGTTTTTACTTTGCTAGTGGCCTTTTAATTACCGTCTAACCTGTAATTACTTGGTGTAAAGTGCACGTAAAGCTTAGCGCTACGAGAGAAATTAGTCTCTCTCTACGTTTTACTGTATCTGCATAATATTCAAGTTGTATCCATGTTTATAAACAGATCTAAAAGTAGTGACTTATTTTCTAATTGCAGTTTTATTTGCGAGACATTTTGCTTGGATTAGTGTTCAGTTGTTTTGTAAAAAAATATGACTGGAAAAACTTTAATTTGTAGTCAAAATACCAGAAAATGGGTTTTGTTTATTAGAAAAATACCCAACATTTCAATTTCTTTAATCCGTTCCTGCTGAAGCTGAAGAAGAAAATTGTGTTGTAGAAAGATTTTGTCAGCCCTGGTCACAACCTTACGGGATAATCCTTTAATACGACACGAGCTTGTCCAAAGTATCTTTCATCTTTAATCTCAACATTTACAATAAAGCTTGGTCATAAAAACACAAATTTTCAAATCTTTTTATGTAGAATCTATCCAATCTGTGTGAAAACGTATCGACATCGTAGATGCTAGTGACATGTAATTTAGCAAACAATTTGTTCAAAATTAATGGCAACTAATTTTAAATCGAGTGCTTTTATACACGCTATTTTATTAATTCAAAACTGATTTATGTTTTTTGCATGAGAAGATTTATTTAGGTACTTGTGTAAACCTGTACTTGCGGTAAATGGAAGCATTATTTATCTGTGATTTATTTTTATTGGTTGCTGAGAAACTAAAAGAGTTGATAAAATACTTAAAAAAATCACAAAGTAGGTACTTATCGTTAGTAGTAAATCAAATGGTTTATGTAGATGTTGGAAATGACTAGCAAAAAATATTGTAAAAATCAACACAATGCAATGATGTATTGTATAAGTAAATAAAACAAAAAAAGTAGGCAATTTTTTCATTAAAAAAAAATCTTTTGAAAAAACATCACCGAATTTATTAGGCATACCATAAAAAGCAACCCTTTAATATTAAATCGATCGATGATGTTACAGATAACATTCAAACCTTTCAAGAGAAAGTTATGCAAATGAAAGGACTAGGCATCAATTTTCCGATGGAACGTCCGAGCATCGTTCGAACAAAACCTGACCATCATATATTTCCAGCCAGTGTTTTTTTAAACAATGAAACCACAGCAAATAAACGTCATTCAGTGATCGTTTTCAGTTTAGTTAGTTCGCGGCTTTTGTGGGCTGCGGTCTGTGGCCACTATGCAGTATTTAATAAAATCATTCCAAAATGCAATCAAATCGATACCAGTTGTATTTTGAAAACAGTTTATTATAGCTGAAAATAGATAACATAACAACATACCTGAATTTTTCCAAGAGATATTGGTGAATAAGTCTATGCGGCTTTCCAAGGACCATGAATGCGTGTTAATAATTTTTGTTGGGATGTAGATTTTAGCGTGGTGAATTGTTGGACGACACACAGAATTGAGCTTGAGGGATATGAGGTTATGAGAAATAGGAACTTGATGGACTTACTTGAGAACCTTCTGGACAAAACACGTGGATTCAAGGACAGCTAGCTTAGCAGACGTCACACGTGCTATCAGGTTTTCTTCCTTTTTCAATGTGGTGCACTTTCACTTGTTTAAATGTCACACTTGTGTCGGCCAACACTTATTTATTAATAGTTATACAGTTTTTTGATGCGATTGCGGTTTGGGTAAGCGGTTTGTAAGCGGGATTAGTATGGAGCGGTGCGGATCAGTATTCACACTGTGCAGTTGAACTTAGACTGTTGTCTCTTGCGGGCGGGAACGCTTCTGATTGGTCGTGCGTGACTATCCTCCATTGGTCCGTTGGATAGGGAATAATTGATAGGATAAGTAACTCAATTCTGCGTTCGGAAATTGCAAGTGGCAAAAACTTATAAATAAAAAACTTGCGCGAGCAGATATATAGATAAGTGTACCTATAGTACACCAGTTAAGACCCGTTTAATAGGAAACAGTCCATAGCCATGAACAGAAGTGAAGAGTCTGTAGCCACTCATAGACAGTCAGCGGGATTGTCCGAAAGGGTTACCGCTACCCCGGAATATAAAGGGCTAAGGAAGGAACATGGATGGGTTTTAGTGAGTAAGAGTCTGACACTCTCTTACGTTTCACCCAGAGTGGAGGGGTCAAGGTTGATGACTTCCCACTCCCAAAAAAAAAATTGCCTGTTATTGAGAAACTCCTAATTGAAAACACAAATACAATTTCAACCTGAAAATCTTGTGATAACTAGAACAATGAGGTAGAAGTAATAAGTTCATTTACACATACAGCAAGTCAGTTTCATAAGCGCCACAACTAACATTTTGCTCTTTGCAAAACTAAAAAAAAAGTTTCGATAATGCCAAGACACAAAGAGCTAATACCTTTTTTCTTCGACAATAATTTCCGCAAATACACTTCGATTACGATCCTTATGCCCCACTCTTACATAAAACAGCTGAAAGCAAAAAAATATAAAGGAAACACACGTCCAAACGCGAGAATGAGTCCAAAACTCATTTCCGCCGTTTCCTCACAGAGATGTCGCGTAAAGTTCTCAAATTTCATTTTCTGACCCACTAAATTTTTATTTCATAATATAAATGAACGTTTAAGTCTTGCTGTGTTATTAAGTTTTGTTTCGTTGGTAAAAGGAGTTATGTACTCACTTTAAGTAACTTGTGTGTACATTGTTACATTGTGTTTTTGCTATTCACCGCTTACCCGCCGCGTAAGTAATGTTAAAAAAAGCAACCTAAAGTGCGAGTCGGGCGCACATACGGTTTCGTAACACCGTATAATATTTAAGCATACAAATTTATTACTCTGTAAACATTTCAAGAAAAATTCAAAAACAATATAATCAAAATATTTTCTGTTTTCATTTCAATATCACGGTTAAAAAAATACAGCTCTGTGACAGACGGATGAACGGACGGACCACGGAACCCTAAAAACGACTGCTTTTGTTGCCAATAATTATAGCCTTACAGTTATAACACCAATAAGAACGCGAATTTTGTATAGCAGAGGAAAGTTTTACACACCAAATGAAAAAGATTGGACGTGGCTACGCCGTAGCTCACGCGATTACGTCAGCGCTACGCCAGACGCTGACAGCTACGTCGTAGCAGATAATCCACTACGCGCTAAGCCACAGTCTTGAAAAACTACGTGTTCCATTTTTACTAACGGTTATTTTAGTGGTCTGTTTTTTGGCTCTGACCAAATAATTATAATAAAAGTAAACAAATTTCAGTATTTAATTATTTTATCCAATGAAAACTTTTACGTTACTTACAGGGTGGGTGGTTTTATTGAATAGCGAATGTATGCTGATGCAAAAAGATATTTGCTTATTATGTAAAGAAACGGGTAACTCGTTCAATATGCTATGAGCTGGCAGCGTGTGATGATAACTTATGCTCACGTGTTGCACGTGGCTTCAAGCACCGCTAATGCATCTTCTAGTAACTTTAACTTAAACTTTGTAGGTGTAAAATCGGTAATGTACTTACCTTGACGTATCCAAATTATTATATAACGACCGATTATTGGTAACTGCACATAATTACAAATAACTATAAAAAATCAAATTAAATTCAGCACTTTTAGGACGTCAAAAGTACATTAGACAGTCCTCCGAAACGCTCACTCTTCACCACTTCTTCGTATTTCCGAGTATTCGGGAGTATTTTGCACCACTTGTTTTTTCCAGCTAAAGTACGAAGAAGTGGTGAAGAGTGAGCGTTTCGGAGGACTGTCTAATGCAGCGGTCTGTTAAAGGCCTTGTAGACTCATAGATGTATCGATTCTTTGGCCATTTTCTGGTTTCCTAACTACCTCCCTTGCAACTTGCTTACAGGCCTAACTATTAATACTGTAATTTTCCTAACTACCTCCTACTTGCTTACAGGCCTAACTATTAACACTGTAATTTTAAAACATAGCAAAAGCCAATTATTTTTAAAAGAGTAGCCGTAGAGTTTCTTTCCGGCTCTTCTCCATTAGAAACGACCAATTGAAAACGTGCAGCTAACTTCAGACGTTTCGTAAATGTAAACGTAGCTCTTAAAATAACTTTGGCTAATAAATGTATAAATTTAAAAAATATTTTTGTATCAACAATTTTCTGATAATTTTCGGTGTATCGTAGAGTATCCCAAATATATGTTTATTTTTAAAAGGCCTGTGTTCCATAAATTACGTTTATATTCGATTCAGTGTGCCACTGCCATAAATGTCATCGGACGGGCAAACGACACCACTGGGGGCGTACTGTATCAGCTGTCGGTGGCAGAGTGGTGCAAGCCACGAGATAAGAACTTGATCGTTTATCTGAGAATAATGTGTAATTAAATAAGCAAAACCATTTTCTTGCGGCTTTTCAGGTCGGCTACGCAGGTGGTTGTTAGGTCGCGAAGTTAGAAGTGAAACTAGCAGGTTAGGTTAATATTATAACTAATAGGGATGACGTCAGGTTAAAAAAATAAAATATATATTTAGTCCGTCAGTCAGATAATAAAAAAATATTCGACACGTAGTTTTTGCTTTATCATATTAATAAAAAAAAAACTTATATATAATTCAATCAAGTTGGGGAGTGGGGGCTCGCACGTCACATTTAATTTTAAAATCTACCTAACGTGACGTCATGCTACTTTCTAACACAGTGTATCGATGTACTCTTTGAATTACATAAATAAAGAAATAATACGTGTTCAATATTCCTTTATTACCTGACTGACGGACTAAATATATTTTTTTTATTTTTTACCCTGTGGTCATGACTTCCCACAATCAAAAAAAAAACGTAGTTGGGAAAGAACAAGGCAAATGAAAAAATTAAAAATTAAAGGCCTTTTTTGTTAAAACGCTTAGGCTCACAAGTTGCGCCGCACATAAAATGTGCACCAGCAAAAATCACTTTAATATTTTATCGGAAATAACGTTAAGTTTCTCAAATTACCGTAACTACCTTAATATACCTACTGTAGTTCCATCGAGCCATCATTTCCGATGGAAAATATTAAAACGATCCACTTTTTATACAATTCGAGGTTACTTTGATGGCTGATTGATAGCAGTGATTTGGTATTGCCCTGAACTGGTTCGTAATGAGTTTTCAAAAATATATAAAGACCGGTAAAAATTTTTAGAATGATTTTGAAAGGCTGAAATTTGCATGCTTTTATAATAAACTCTTTGTGTGTGAAAAATTATCATACCGTAAAATGGGGTGAATAGGGATACGGGGGTGAATCGAGACGAAACTTTAAAAAGGATTTTATCAGTGAAATAATACAGTTTGTGGGCAAAAAGGGCTCTAATATGTTTACTGTATTTTAGTGAACGATTAAGTTTCCATGTTGGCATCCTAATATATTATTTCGAAGTTAAAATCCATTACAAAGTTTCGTTCCGATCCATCCTTTCATTCGTAAACACCCCGTTGATTCACCCTTGCATTCCTATACACCCCGTTGATTCACCCTTGCATTCCTATACACGCCGTTGATTCACCCTTGCATTCCTATACACCCCGTTGATTCACCCTTGCATTCCTATAAACCCCGTTGATTCACCCTTGCATTCCTATACACCCCGTTGATTCACCCTTGCATTCCTATACACCCCGTTGATTCACCCTTGCACTCCTATACACCCCGTTGATTCACCCTTGCACTCCTATACACCCCGTTGATTCACCCTTGCATCCCTATACACCCCGTTTTACTGTACTCTATTAGTAAACAAATGCCTTTGTGTTAGTACATAGTATTATGTAACTAGGCTCTGTTTCATATTATAATCTAGAGAAACAGGAACAGTGTCTTAAGAAGGTGAAGAGACATATATAACGGTTACTAAGTGAAGTAAGTTAACAAAGATATCCCCTTAAAACAGAGTTGAGTATCCATCTGTCTGCGTCGCCATTTTTTCCACCTTTAATTGGCTAAGTAACTTTATTATCGACTATTATTGTGCATACAAGTCTAAATAGGTATCTACTATAGTTGTTTCATTTAAGCTGACAATAGCGGTCAATGACCTACAGTTTTCTAACATTTTTATTTCAAAAATTCCGCTATCGTCCTGAATCAATATCAATCGTGATTTCCAATATGTTCCAATAACGAAAAACAAATAAATAGTTAGTTATTTGGGTTCCTACGTAGAGATAGTATTGTAAGGGCAATGACCGGATTGACATGCCAAAACGTGACCACTTATAATTCTTCTTCTTTTTCGTGTAGTTATTAATTAACCTGGTGTCTGTTTATCTGCATCAGCATAATTTTTTTATGCTGCCCATGGGCCTCTGACCTAGCTTCACATTCTGTTTAGAAAAATCTCTCTAGTATGCCGGTTTCCTCACGATGTTTTCTTTTACCGACTATTAAGCAAGTGATAATTATACAATACGTACATGAATCCAAAATATCAGAGGTGCGTACCTTGGGTTTGAACTCGAGACCGTATGACTTAGCAGTCCTACTAGCTTATCACTGTTTACTTATAATTACAAGCATCTTGTCATTCTACAGTAGTGGTATTCTATAAATCTCACTGTTTTATAGTAGGTGAAGTGAATTTGAAGTGAGCTGTCAATACGTATCATTACGTTCCCTTCGCCTATGTATTCACGGTGAGATTCCAAATCGATCATCGAAAATCTATGTTGCCCTTTTTTGTCGACGAGTAGGGAGTTAATACAAGAATATGAACTCAGAACGAAGTCATATTCAAAATTTCGGAGGTCTCTTATACTTTGCATGTTAACAAAAAAACAATACGCGCAAAAAACAGGCCAACGCCATCTATCGAACCATGAAGTAAACCTATACTACAAAATTATTTTAAAGAGCTGATCATCCAAATATCATGGCGTTTCGTTTCAGTTTCGGCAAAAATCGTTATTTTTTGCCGAAACTAAACTCTTTTTACCGAAAGTACAACGAAATAACTCCACGAACTGCACCCTAATGTCAGCTCCCCTTTATCTCGCATATTAAATTGATTTAACTCAAGTTTTAACTTTCAGTTTGTCTTGCCGCTAAATTGTCGTGTGTCGGAGGTAGTCCGTATTTATTTAGGCAAACTTCGTGTACACACACAAAGTAGTGTCTTTACATAATGGAGATTGCGTTAGTAGTAAAGACAAATGATTTGTGAAGGTTGTAAGATAAATACATGCGTGATGGTGGCAATCAACTCATCAACTACACGACACGGTGGTTGAGCGATTGACTGCTGCGCAGCATGTAGCGGGTTCGTTTCCCGCACGGAACAAATATTTGTAAGACCTACAAGTATTTGTTCCAGGTCTGGGTGTTTGCCTATCTATAATATGTAATTGTATCTACAAAAAATAAAATTTATACAGGGTGTAAACGAAAGGGTATATACATACAAAAGCATATGCTACAGACCACCAACCTGAATAACTTTCACTACGGAACCATCTCCGAAATCACAAAAAAAATCAGCTGTTCTATACATTTTTGCTTATGTGACTCGTCGAAATGTAGGGAACAGCTGATTTTTTTTTACGATTTGTGAATATCACAAAAAAAACAGCTGTTCTATACATTTTTGGTCACGTGACTCGTCGAAATGTAGGCAACAACTAATTTTTTTTCACGTATGAGAATCAATTCAAACTATAATTTGGTTACAAACACCACTACTTCTGCTTACCGTTCAACCAATAACACCCATGAAAGTATAGTAAACAAAATATAAAGGGGTGTGTACACACGCCCACTATCGGCTCCCCTGAGACACGTTACAGCAGCCGTATATTTACACTGTTGATTAAAAACTGATACCGGAATTTTGTTCATGGAACAGGGCATTTTTTGCTGATCTAGACTTTGTTAATACAAACTATATGTTGGAGAATTAAAGCATTAGTTTAACTTAAATAATATTATGCTTCACTAGGTTTTGCCAGCGGCTTCGCTCGCGTGGATGTCGAAATTATACCACGAGAAAGAACCACGGGGATAAAAGTAGTCTATTTGCAATTTGAGACTATAATTTATTTATCTATGTGTAAAATTTCATTCAGAACCGTTCAGCCATTTTGTCGTGATTGAGTACATACAACAGCAAACATACAGCCAGACACACATCCATCTAAAGTTTCACATTTATAATTTTAATACAGTAAGAAGGAAGATAATAAGAATTAATATTGATGTGCACGTGTAGTTTTACTACACTAATCACAAACTTAACCACATTTTACTATTTACCATGCCGGACGGTGCGTACATGTTCCACGCGCGCCTCAAAGAGATGTCAGCATTTTAAGGGGCCCGTTAGGGCCGAGCCTACTGGGTAAGCGGGATTGTCCGAAAGGGTTGCCGCTACCCTGGAACACAAAGGGCTAAGGAAGGAACATGGATGGGTGTTAGTAAGTAAGAGTCTGACACTCCTTTCCGCTCCACCCAGAGCGGGAGGAGTCATTTGATGATATCCATTCCTCAAAAAAAAAAGTATATTATTTAGCCACAATAATATAAAAACTCTGACACCAGGTTAGCCCTAACCACACGAAAACGAAGAAGAAGAAGATTTAGCCACGAGCCACTTCGTCAGATAACAGTCACAACCAACATAACTACCACACTCCCAAAGATCATCCTAATTGAATTAAAAAGGACTTTAATCGGCTGATTGCAAAATTTCATTCATATTATTCAGAAACTCAGTTGAGTTCCGTACAGAACTTGTTTGGAAGAATTTCAATAAACGTCATCATACTAATTGCCAAGATTGTATGAACAGGCGGATTTTAGTAGATTAAGAATTTGAGGGGTTCGTTGTTTGGCATTGTTTAGTTTTGATGGAAACAAGGATAATAATAGCTAGCAGCTTTGAAATGGCCTGAATTTTTAAACGAAGCATTGATTAAAGTTGCGCAAGTCGACGGTATGAACTTGGTGGGCGTGGCTAATATGCATGCTACATAATTATATAGTTTTTTATTCAATAAGTTATTTATGAATAAATTATCTATCCCCGAAAGCTATTAATTTACGCCCAAAGATGCTTTAAAATTAGAGTTGAAATCTATACTAATAAATTAAATTAAAGCTTTTTAGTAAGTTCATAGGATAGTATAAACAGTGCTTATAACAAGCAATCGATGTTTTAAATTTTAATGTTTGTGTACCTGTTTGTTCTGGCTAATATCCCAAACGCCGGAACCGATTTTGTCGGGACTTTTACTGATCAATAGCTGACCGCGCTGCTGTAAGGATTAACTGAGGCTAATTTTATATCAGAAAAATATCGCCTGACACTACGACGCGTGCCGTGATGCCTGTCTCAGAAATATAATAATAATAATAATATCCTTGGACATTTCACACAACGCCATATCGTCCCAAGCTTAGCAACCTAATGCTTGTGTTATGGTATACTACTTATATACATTTTTTTTTTGAAAATACATACATATTATATATAGAAAAATATGACTCACAGGACAGTGTCCCCCTGATGTTTTCCTGAATTATGAAGAAATTAATTTGTGAATAATCTAGCTTACAACGAAAATAACTATGCAGTTGAATAGTTACGTTCCAAAGTAGGTTTCAAACCCGAAACCAAGTGATGAAAAAGTAGCCGAAATCTTACTGACCAACAAAAAAAACTATGTAGGTATGTAGGTAAAAATAATAGTAAAAAAAGACCAACTTCCTTCCTTAAAGTACCAACTCCGAAGAAAAGAACGTAAGACACTTCCACAAAGAATTTGCAATTACTAAGTGCAACTTAATTAAAAAGATCGCACTTTGTTCAAGAAACGCGATTTAAATTGCAAAATAAAGGCCATCCTCCACACTCACCGGTTAGCATATTACAGGGTCTTGCTATAATTGTATTAAGGACTGTCTACCACTGCCAGCGCCGCGAATTTACATCGCTAATGAACGAGTGAGACACGGAGATGTTTTTCAGTAGTTAGCTTTGCTTAGGGTTGGTGCTCATTGGTAGGACGGCTAATTTCTGGTTACGGCGACAATCTTTGGAAGTAGTGACGCAGCTGGTATGTGGAAGCAGAATAGATTACTGTACAAGACTGCAAAAGATGTAACTCGTACATTAAAAAACGTTGTTTTCTGAAAAATGTGGTAAGTAGATATAAAGTTAAATAATAGACATTTAATGCTTATTTATTTATTTATTGTTATAACATAAAACGGCCAAGGCCAGTTACATTAGTTACACGTTATACGCCAACAGTTTTTCGATTGTGTCTGCTGCGTGGCAATCAATGTTTCACATTACATATGAATGTAATAACTATGTACACAGTAATTCAACAGTCATACGCTTATCTCACAATACTCCAAACATACTGACAAGATCTTCTTCCATTCATCCGCGAACACATCACAGTCAGGCTTAGCATCCAAGAGAGTGTTGAGCGCAGAAAGTGTGCGAGGGACAGGGGACTGGGCTCGAGCGACGGTTCGAATTCGAGGTACAGCAAACAATCTGTGGCTCCTGTTACGGCTATAATTTAGTGGAATACCTAAGTTTCTTAAAGCATCAATAGCAAATAATATGATCGGCCCATCATATGCCCACTGCTGGGTCACGGGTCTTCTCTCTGAGAAAGGAAATGGGCCGTAAGCCATCACGAAGGCACAGTGCGGCTTCGTGGATTTCATGTTTTTTTTTTTTTCTAGGACAAGTGTTTCATTTCTCATGGTGTTTTCCTTTACCGTTTTGAGAGTAGTGGTGATGAAATTAAATACTCAAAGTAAAGTGCCTGACTGGGTTCGAATTTACGACCTACAACTCGTAAGTCGGGGTCGCTACCACTGGGGTCATATTGCTCCTTAAACAATCATGATTTCATAATTACACACCACAAATCCCAAAAGCAGTGATAGCCTAGTGGTGTGACCACTGACTGCCAAGTCATAGGTCTCGAGTTCGATCCCAAGGCACGCACCTCTGATTTTTCGGATTCATGTGCGTATTGTATAATTATCACTTGCTTATATCGGTGAAGGAAAACATCGTGAGGAAACCGGCATGCCCGAGAGATATTTCTCAACAGCATGCGATGCTAAGTCAGAGGCCCATGGGCAGCATTAAAACTCTGACACCAGGTTAGTTACTAACCACACGAAAAGAAGACCACAAATCCCCACATGGAGAATGTATTAAGATATTTTTTATAATTTAATATTTTGTCAGTTTAAATCCACCGTAAGCGGGATTGTGCGAAGGGGTTACCGCTACTCCGGAACATAAAGGGCTAAGGAAGGAACATGAATGCGTTTTAGTCAGTAAGAGTCTGACACTCCCTTCCGCTCCACCTAGAGCGGGAGAAGTAATATGATGACGTCCCACCATAAAAAAAATGCACTATATTATCCACGTAAGATAGGTACAGAGGCCAGCACATCAAGTTACGACAATCTGTCAAATTTATTTGATAGTATTTCAACTTTATTGCAAAGAGATATAAGGTTAATTTTTAATTGAGAAAATTTGACAGTTAGGGATAGCTTGTGCTGGCGTCTGTACATTTATGAAATACAAAAACCAGAAAACACGCAAACCAACGCTAAACGAGGTTAAGGCTATGTCTACACTTTTCACAAATAGCCTTAGTGCCCCTAGTTTGAAACAAGTACAAGGTTATTTCTGCGAGTGTGCTCCCAGCTCAAGCAAGATTTCTTGCACTCAGTACCCGCTGAGTTCTTGCGTCGCAATTAAGACGGCACTATCACGGCCCGTGTTTAGGTGCCACCATTGATTAGATAAGTAAGGCAGATATGGCATATACTTAATTATTTATCCCACTTTTGAAGCCCAATGACCTCTTCCATTATACCTGTACAGTCACGAGCGCGAATCTGTATAAACCTAGCAATATTCAGAAGCGATTTTCTTGTAAAATACCTAACTATTTCAACTTTGAGATACGAGATGTTCGGTAAACCTATGGATTCGGAAATGCAATGTGTGCATGAACATACAATTTCATTCAATAATTTAGGAAAAAACCTTCTTGTCTTCTCTGAAAAAATCTTTTGAAGTTAGCTAGGTGTATACATAGTTTTGCTCGTGACTGTACATAGTAAAAATATTTTAATTTAACATTGTTCACAGTAATTAGGATTATTTAACATAAATCAAAATCCTAAATTTTTGGTTAGTACAATTTGGAAGTAAACGCTTTAATTGATAAGGAAGCCGCTGCTATAATAACAATTAAAAACTATAACTATACCAATGTAATAACATAATATTTTTCCAATATAATATGTGCGAACATTAACAATTCGATCGAAATCTGTATGCCAATTTTGGGCATATCAGTATGACCATTCCCAGTACTTTTAGCCTACTCCCTCTATAATATCTACCGTCTGCAAGAAACAAACCTCTTGGGAATTAGTAATTCAAATTGTTCACTAAATACTTTTTGATTTATAAACGGGCGGCGCCTTCCTGCATTTTAGTATTATTTTGGTGTGAGCAAACGTAAAATTACGTTAATGTTTGTTTGAAAACAGCAGTTGGGAACACGTCTTAGACTATTACACTAACTTCCTCATTTGATAGAATATTTTATACAGATAAAAATTATAAATATTGGGACTTGCCCAAATTAAACTGAACACTAAAAAAACAAAAGTGAATTGAAAATGGCTCAGCCTCAGAATGAAACGGGAAGAAGACGAAGGATTTGAGAGAAGCCTTTGCTCAACAGTGGGAGAGTGTAGCCTAATAAAAAAATGGGTCATTGGTGCTTTGTTTTATGCCAATCTTGATAATTACCGATAACGGTAGGTTTTCAATTCGACAGGTTTTCGTCGCGTCGCATCGCATTGTTGAGACTATCACACTAATATTATGAAGGCGAAAGTTTATGAGTTTGTATGTTCGTCCGTCCTTCACGCTCAAACGGCTGAACGGATCTGGATGCAACTTGACACAGAGGTTTTTATGACCTGGATTACCACATAGTAGTACGGTAGTACGTTCCATTGGGATAATTTCCAACATCTACGCGGGCGAAGCCGCTGGCATCAGCTAGTCGTTCATAAAGTAGTTGCCTAATTACTTGTTCATATATTAGTGCTATTTTTAAGTACCCACAACCGTTGACTTTTCAATATGACGACACGGTTGGCGCAGCGGTTGAGCGATTGACTGCTGTGCAGCATGTCGGTTCGATTCCCGCACGGAACAAATATTTGTACGACCTGCAAGTATTTGTTACGGGTCTGGGTGTTTTTCTAAACAGTAGTACAGAGTAAAAAAATGTATATAAGTAGTTTATCAGCCATCACGTTACCATAACACAAGCATTAGGTTGCTTAGCTTGGGACGATATGGCGTTGTGTGAAATGTCTAAGGATATTATTATTCGTTTATTTATTCCAATTGTTACACTGTTTATCCTTATAGTTCAAGCATTATGATACAAGCATAGTGTACAATATAAAGCGATAGACACAGCATGCAAGAAAAAAAAAAGTAACTATATTATAACATTTACAAAAATAGTGCAGAAATAAGAACTCCAATAACAGTGGGTAGCTCTACAAATAATACAGTAAATACAAAGATGACAGAAAAGAAAAGAAAAAACAATAATGGTGGTTAGTTTTGATGGACCTGGCGCTTGAATTTTTGAAGTGTTGTGGAAAAAATATCTATTGATTCTTCGCAATTATTAAGAAGCCTGCAAATTCTGGGGATGGGGGAGTTGGATCCTGATACAGTTTTGCGGAATGGGGGACGTAATATTTTTATAGGGTGACGCGGATAGTTGTGGGGTAGGTTAAAATTGAACTTGCTTAACAACTGGGGGCAGTCAATTTTACTGTGAAGTATTTTAAAAAGAAAAATTAAATCTATATTTTCTCTTCGTTTTTCGAGTGAAGTCATGCTAAATTTTTGAAGTCGTTTTGCGTAGCTCCGAATCCTTTTGTCTAAACCCGCAGAATAGGCAAGATGATATAAAAATCTTTTCTGGATCCTCTCTAACCTAAGACTATGGGTTGCATAGTGGGGACGCCATGCAACCGCGCAGTATTCCATTATAGTGCGAACGAGACAGTTAAAAAGATAAATTTTAGTTTTAGGCTTGCGAAAACATTTAGCGTTACGTAACACAAAAGTCTTTGAAGCTTTTTTAATAATGTTGTCCATGTGGGGAATAAATGTTAATTTACGATCAAGAAGGACTCCCAAATCTCTGATCACATCAACTTTACTGAGGTGAGTGCCATTCATGCTGTAATTAAATTCAATGAAGTTAGCTTTGCGAGTAAACGTAATTTGGGAACATTTTTCAACATTAAGTTGCATATTATTATCCTCACACCAGTTTAAGAGTCTGTTCAAGTCATCCTGAAGTAATGCTGAATCGGCTAAAGAATCCACAGCGCGGACTATTTTCAAATCATCGGCGAATAGGAATGGCGTGGAGTTAAGGAAGCAATAAGGAAGGTCGTTTACAAAGATAATAAATATTACGGGGCCAAGATGGGAACCCTGCGGAACACCAGAGGTTATGATCATGGTTTCAGATTTATAGCCATTGGCCACGACATAAAAGGATCTGTCCGTTAGGTAGGAGTGCAGCCAATTAAGAAGAGAACCAGCAAAACCGTACGCAGCAAGTTTTTGAATCAGCACTTCATGGGAAACTTTGTCAAAAGCCTTGCTGAAATCAGTGTATATGGCGTCAACTTGCTGGTTCAAGTCAAGTGAAGCTGCAATAACCTCAACGAAGGCTACTAGATTACTGCAGGTGGATCTTGCAGCAGTAAAACCATGCTGGTGGTCTGACAGATATTTTCTGAAATAGTTTTGTATGTCAGGGCATACTATTGCTTCAAAAACCTTGGCAAATGTCGGAAGGATGGATATAGGACGATAATTACTTACCAAATCAACAGGGCCTGATTTATGAATCGGTACCACTTTGGCCAGCTTCCATTTTTTGGGGAAAATACCAGTGCTCAGAGATTTGTTAAAAATCAGGTATAAGGGGGTTGCCAGTTGGTCAGCGCAAGTTGCAACAAAGTTAGGGGGAATTTCATCGCTGCCGGAACCTTTGGATATGTCTAAGCCTTTTAAATGCTTGGCTATTTTATCCTTTGGAATCTGAATCAAGGAAAAGCTGTCGGAGTTGCAGAGAAGGTTTTCAAAGAAAGGCGAAGCTTGAACTACGTTGGAGGCCTGGGTAGGAGGACTGTAAACTGAAGAAAAGTAGTTCCCGAACATGTTGCACATCTCATTGCCATTACAAGTTTTGCTGACGCCATTAGACATTGAGGCTGGATAGGCATTAGCAACACCCCGCTTAGACTTAATAAAGGACCAGAAAAACTTGGGATTCGTTGTAATTTTCTGTTCAATGCTATTAATATAGCAGTTGTAACATTCTCTTGCCATTCTGTCACACCGCTTACTACACCAGCGTAGAGATATCTTATCCATAGGGTTTTTGTACGTACCATACCTTCTTTTTAAGTTATTTTTTTTTTTTTTTTTTTTTTTTTTAAATATAAAAAATATTATTATTATTAATAAGTGTTCCGTTTTAAAAACGTCACGAACGTTATTTCGGTACACAATCCTCGGAAACATTTCGCCAACAACCATTCATTGAACTTATGAGTTGTTGATATTTCGAGGAAAAGTTACTTTTCGAGCCGTTTGGGGTTGAAACTCTCGGGACGCAGGGTCCAAGTGCTCATGATTTGTTCAACGAGATCTCCCAACGGTTGATTTCACACTTCCCATGAACCAGGAGCTGGTTTTACCTTGTATAGAAGCTAAGCCGCCTGTCATTTGAGTACCTACTGAAGACCAGAGTGGTCTTCACAGTTCACAGATGACAGAGAGGTTACAAATGGGGAGGTCTCCTGTAATGTTCTGTGTATGAATTTGTGTAAGGTTTCCAAAATCCTTCAATGGAAACACACAGGAGGCAGCAGCTATTGAATTTATTACTTTTTTAATACATCAGTTCCGTAGCACGCCGACAGACAGTCCATCATGTTTTTTTTCTTTTAATGTTCCGTTGATTGTAAATTTTGATTTTGTTATGTTTAATTTTAATTACTATTTTGAATTTATTTTAATTTAATCAATATGTATACATGATGTGCTTACCTGTAAGAGATTGATACACTAGACCCGATTTTATTAAACCCATAATTGTTATAGTGTACTCAATTGTTGGTGAGCCAAATAAATAAATTAAATAAATGATTATTTATCTATACTAATATTATAAAGAGGAAAACTTTGTTTGTTTGGTTGTAATGAATAGGCTCAAAAACTACTGGACCGATTTTAAAAATTCTTTCACCGTTGGAAAGCTTAGTTTCTAGGAGTAACATAGGCAACTTTTTATCCCGGGAAAAATAACGGGTCCCACGGAAAAGACCACGTGAGCGAAGCCGCGGGCAAAGTGCTAGTCTTTTTATAAAAACCTATTTAAATTAATCTATCATTTCGAAAGGTCGAATGTTGCTAACCAGCTAGATTCCATTTAAGGTTTTACTTAGGATCTAAAGTACCTACTTACCTAATGTCATTCTCATACCATATTTGACTTTTTCATCATGGTTATTGTTGATAGAAGGTCACTATGCCTAGGTACTCTATTTTCTTTACAAGTCGTTATCAATATCCAACTATCACACCCGTTCCCTCATCTGCCTAGCCTTTTCCCAACTATGTTGGGGTCGGTTTCTAGTCTTATCGGATGCAGCTGAATACCAGTATTTTACATGGAGCGACTGACTATCTGACCTCCACAACCCAGTTATTGGGTAATACGTTAGCCCTTTGATAAGACTGGCTGGTGATCTACGAATGATAGTCAGAACCAACAGCTTAACGTGCTTTCCGAGGCACGGAGGGGTCTCAGTATGTAAGGATGGTCACTAATCCACGGACCAATCGGTTTTTACTTAGCCGTAAGCCCCTCAACCTATCACATCCTTTCCATTACATCACCATAATTTCCCATTCACCACAGGACGATGATGTCTGAAAAGTAAGTCAAGTCCAATCAACAATGATAAGCCGCTCATGATTAGCGGCTCAGAATGCGCGCCACGTGTTGATAATCAAGAAAGTTGGCCGAAGACGACGTCAGAGAGACGTGACGCCCATTCAGCCAATATGGCACGTGACAGACGGCAAGGAGTAGAGAATAAAGTAGACAGTTTCTTGCCTACATGTCATGTTCAATACTTTATCTAGGTGTAAGTGAAATGTGTAAAAGAAAATACATCATCATACATCTATAGGTACTAATATTATAAAGAGGAAAGATTTGATTGTTTGTTTGGCTCCAAGTAGTCTTAACTGATTTGGAAAATTCTTTCGCTGTTGGGAAGCTACACTATCCCCGGGTGACATTGGCCATATTATATTTCCAAAAACATTAGGGATCCCTACTAAAACTCCAATAATGTAACAATTTCCAACATCCACGCGGGTGAAGCCGCGGGCTGTAGCTAATACCCCATAAATTGCTATTAAAGAGACTTTTAAAAATATTATTTTATATTTTATGGTTATAATTCTATAAAAAAAATTGTAGAAACAAATGAAAAGTGACTTTTACGTTAACTACGAGACAACAATAAGAAACTGCCTTTACTTAATGTTCGAAGTCAAAGTAATTTATTTTATTATCCTTATCCTTTATATAATATAAAGGATAAGGATGCTTGGAAACATGCTGGTCCTGCTCCACAGGGCAATCTAGTGTCTAGACAAAATCAAACTGGTTGCTAAGTAAATTAGGTAATAATTTATTATTTATAAAATACTATTTTAACATGTTGAAATAACTTCTCACACATTGATTGATTTATTATATACTAGCTTCTGCCCGCGACTTCGTACGCGTATCCTGTTGCTTATGCCAGCGACAACGGGGTCGTCAAAATCGAAGATCTGAATCACGATCAGCGGTCAGTCACGCATCACGTTCCCCACTTGTCTTTAGAGACCTAGAACTCGATGCGTAGAAACGCTTGGAACTCAAGCGTAATTCTCTATCCATGAACGTCTCCGATTCTCGAGACAATGCATGACTTGCACGATCTGCGGTCAGTCGCGCATCATATTCTTCACTGGTCTCTAGAGACCTGGATGTAGATGCGTAAATACGCTGAGAACGCAGGCGTGCTTCGCGATCCGAAGAGGTTTCCACGGAGCGAGTTGCAGCCGGATGTTTTCAAACAGCATCAAGTCTCTCGTGACGCTCTTTGGTAGATTCTTGGGATCTTATGATCTTCAATCTTTTAGCTCTTTTGGAACATTGGGAAAGATTTGACCTCTTTCTAGGCATGGTTATAGTTTTATTGTGAATATAAGTGATCAATTAAAATCTAAGGGACTGCTCCCAGGCGTTATCGGGTAGGCTACTGTGTCACGAAGATAAATAGAAAAGGAAATTAAACACTAAAATAACATAAGTCCGAAGGCATATTTATTTGGTAAAATAAAAAAATAAATGGGAGTTTTGGCCAGCAGGGTCAAATTTTCAATGATATAAGTACAGAGGCTAGCACATCAAGTTACCACAATCTGTAAAATTTCTTTGATAGTATTTCAACTTTATTGCAAAGACATAAGGTTCATTTTTAATTGAGAAAATTTGACAGTTAGGGATAGCTTGATGTGCTGGCGTCTGTACCATCGTCAGCGAAAATCAGTCCTAAACTGTTACCGCCTTCACCGCGTGTAAGTTCTCCCAGCTTTTGTTATTTTATAATTATACAGTGAAATTAGTGATAGCTTTGATTTCCACATCAGATGTTTCTGATTTTCGATTTTTAGAAGTCAATAGGAAATGACCATCAGACCGAACAACATTTGCTAAGACGTCATTCCTATACAGAGTCGATATGACAGAGGGGCATTAAATTACACTACGTATACTATACGTGTTTAGTATTAACTCGGTAGGGTATAAAAAAAAATAATGAGGTTTTTATTTTTTCTAACAAACTAAATAGCTTACAAATCAGAGTAAAACGCAACCACCCTTTGTAAATAAAAACTGACCTTGTAACGCAGCGGCACCGACGCGTGCACGCCGGAGCGCTGTTAGGAAAGATCGTCGTGTTCAAACTAAAAATTTGCGACTAAACTACTGCTCCTATTTAATTGATTTTTGGTACAGAGCTTTAAAATGATCTTCAAATTTATTCTCTCAGCAGAAAATGCTCATCACGCGGAACAATTTTTGCTACGGTATTATTTTTGTATCTCTTATAGTTTAGCTGGTCAGTTGCGGTTCTGCATCAGGTGTTCAAGTTTCCAATATAAATTATAGTTTTTTTATTGCCCAGACTAAATACCTACACAACAAAAAAAAATCATTCAAAACCGTCCAGTAGTTCCGAAGATTAGCGTGTACAAACAAACAGACATGCAGACAAACAGACCGATTTTTTTTTGGATTCGTGCTCTATTACTGTTTCTAAACCATTCAATCATTATTTTTTTAATATATTCAATGTACAGACACAGTTTTTTTACTGTTTTATTTTATTATAGATAGATTTTAAGGAAAATTTATTCAAAGAACCTAACCTAAAAACCCTAAAATATAAAAAAATGAAATATGCAAACAGTCAGTATTCAAGTGAATCGCAATAATCGAATGCCACTATTTGCCTATACTCTCCAGGATACGTGCGTTCGCTGCGAATAACTGAATCCTTATGGCAGCGTGGTGTTTTTTTTTGATAGTGGCATCTCGCAGCTCAACCATAGGGTTGTATACTGCTTAACCGGACTTGCCTGTGGATACCACAAAAGAATTGTAGCCTCCAGCCAGGGCTTATAAAAACTTACAAACTAAGCGACTACACGCTAAGGGCACCCCCTGTGGGGTATGGACCTCGGCTTAGGGCGTCGCTGGGGGAGAACAGCAAGGGACAGCTGGATCGGGGTAACAGCGGCGCGGCTCTCAGCGCGCTTTATATAGCCACGGACGCGCAGGCGCGATGCGTATACGTACTCTGATAGAATACCTTAACAAATGTTTGCCGTGATTCTTTAAATTGACATAACTTTTTTATTTATGAACCGATTGACATGAAATAAACACTAAATGTTAAGTGAAGCTTACTACAATATATTAGTGAAAACCGTATCTAAATCGAATAAGCCGTTTCTGATATTAGCGTGCACAAACACACAGACAAAAACACAAACAGACAAACAGACAAAAAAAAATTAATTACAATTTCGGGTTCGGCATCGATATAATAACAACCCCTGCTACTTTTTTTTTTATATATTTCCATTGTACAGACACCACTTTTCTACAAATTTATTATATGTATAGATTAACTTTTAGAATGTTTGTAAATATGTGAGCACCATGTACTTTTGACATACTTAAGTTACCTACCATTACTATATGTGTTTTTCTTCTCACCTTTTGTGGTGTAGTGTTTTTATTCTGGGTGCATCGTCTTCACATATAATGTTATAATTCATGTATACAAAACATTTTAAAAGAGTAACGGTGGAGTTTCTTGCCCATTCTTCTCCACACGAAACTACCTTTTGGAAGGGGCGACTAGAATCAATTCTATTTCTTGTTCATTTTGACGTTCAAAAGTGCCTTACTTGTGCCAATTTGAAATAAATGATTTGACTTTGACTTTGACTTTGACTTTATTGAAACTATTTTTATGTCATTATGAATCACAATAATACCCGTCTTAAAATCAGTTAATTATTCTAAGTTGGGAGCCCAATATTAAAGCCTTATTTTAAATTCAAGTTTAGTTACATCAATATTACAAACAAATTAGAAAACTGCCTCCGAAATATTTTAAATCTAAACTTCACGAATGGCTCATAGACAATACTTTTATAAAAAGTAAGTAACAAATATTGTTTCTTAATAAAGTAGATATTATATACATTATAAAAAAATAAAATCACTGTTTTGTAAGAGTTGTGTTGAGGTGAATAGTAGTCTGAAAACATTATTATAATTCATGGGAAATGAAATGAAAAAACAACATAATTATTAAGTTGTTTTCTTTAAAATATTTGTATGCCAGTCACTGGCGAGACATGTAGAACATAACCCTTTATTAACACAACCATTGTACTACGTTTCAACGCAAATAAAAATATTCTATTCTATTATATAATAGTTTGAAACAAGATGACAACTTACTAAGAACAGACCTATCTGCAAAAACAACGAACTTTAGTCTATGGCGTTACCGAATTACTCAAAGGTCTGCGTTGCATTATAACTTAGAAGTTGACGCGTGCGTACGTAAACCGGGATTTATTCATGTAATCTTCTTCTCGACTCGCCCCGACATCGGGAAGTATGTAGGATAACCGACCGATCTCTCGATATTGCCTAATTAATCCTGTCTATTTATGATAGTTTATATATATTTTTTTGTATTAATGAGAAATAAAGTACTTAATAATTCATTACAATATACAATGTGGAGAAAACAATACATCTGACAATACTAGTGAATAGGACTATTTTGGAACTATCAAATAAATCCTAACACTGAAATTTAAAAAGTGTTTTTTTTTAAACAAACTAAATAATAGTGGTGGACCGACTATTGGTTTTGGCCAATCTTTGACTAGCTTATAGTGACTAAACTATTGGATATATTTGATTGAATTTTTGTACGCAGGCTGGGAACAGCATTAAATATACGTAGTTTTATTTATGATCGTATTGTATTCTGCACTTTGTAAACTCCTAAATTTTACCTTTCGACAAATAACGATTTTCGCCCAATCAATAATTTATTAATAAATTATTCAAATTATTTCGATATAAACGTAATAAGCTCCCAGTCTAACCGGATGCAGCTGCATACCAGTATTTTACATGTAGCGACTGCCTATCTGACCTCCACAACCCAGTAACTGGGTAATACGATACCCCTTGGTAAGACAGGCTGTCAGATTTTCGGGCTTCTGACGACCCGTAACGACTGTCAAAGATGCACAAATGACTGCCGGGACAAACGGCTTAACGTGCTTACCGAGGCACGGAGGAGTTCCGGTATGTAAAGATGGTCACCTATCCACGGGCAACCCCGGCAAGCGTAGCTTAACCTGATGGATCGACCTGTGCGGCTGTTAGTACTTAGCCATGATCTCCTCATAAGCTATTTATATACTACACAATACTCAAATCGTTCAGATCTCTTTGAACTACGCACTATGCCCGTGTTGGTGTAATCTGTGTTCGTGGGCTTCAGCAGATTTTTGGATAATAGTGGTGACGACTTCCATTTTAAAGTCACAGTGGATGTCGTCAATTCTAATGTACCAAGGTGCATTTAATGTATCCCTGAGTACTTCATTTTGGATTTGTTGTATTATTTTAACGTTGCTTTAGCGTTAAGTACAGCCCTAAAGATGGATACCATACATTCAAATTGGCATAAAAATATGCTTGTATAATATAATCTTAGTATTGATAGCAAAAAAATAATGTATTGTTTACTCGGAAGGAAATTCCGAGTAAACAAGCATCCGTGCATTTTGTTGCTCTGAATTGGAGTGTTTACCATAAAGATGGTATCAATGTTATATTTGTTTTGAACGAAATATCAAATTTTTATCAAATAAAGTTATACGAAATAAGTTTTAAAATATATGAATGTTATTTGTGTGGCTAGGTACAGAGGCCAGCTCATCAAGTTACCACTATCTGTCAAATTTCTTTGATAGTATATCAACTTTATTGCAAAGACATAAGGTTCATTTTTAATTGAGAAAATTTGACGGTTAGGGATACCTTGATGTGCTGGCGTCTGTACTGACAGCCGCACAGGACGATTCATCAGGTTAATTCAACTACACTGATAAGCTTTATCAATTCTCAGTAAATCTGCTATTTCTGTTGTAATCATATTGTATTACAGGCCGTAATAGATTATTGCTGTGTTAAAGTCTTTACCTCATTGAACATTTTCATCAAAATATGTGAAATCCGTAAAAAATCTGTCTAGCTCAATCCGCTACGGTTTCGAGAATTCTATTGATAATAACATCACTAATCATGTTCTGAAGATTTTTAACAAATATTAATATTATAGAAACTACAATTTCGGGCCATGTTATCGTAGTTTATCTCTAGTGAGTATTCTTATTTTCTTTTTAAATAATTAGATTCAGATTGGTAGTTCGAGAAGCGCTGCTGTGATCCTCCTTACAGGTAGACGTGCCAATAAAATTCCAAGCACACAAGACTTTTCAACTTGCCGTTCAGGCGGCCGGGGAATCAACCGGAACCGGGCAGCTATGTCTGTCGCATACTGCACAACCTATGGACCAAAACAGCTCAAAGCGGAGGCTGAGAGAAGGAAATGATATTACCCACGCCATGCAGGAGATGGCGGGAAAAACTCGACGGCGGCAGTCTACACACGATCAGAAAATAAAATAAAAGTCGCCCCCTTTTATAGTGCCGTCTATGTATGAGTTGGGTGTTGAAATATACAGGGTGAAATTTAATTCATGGGCATTATTGTAAGGGGTCTTTGTACTCATCATTATGAACAAATTTCACTACTCTGAAAAAAAATCAACTGTTCCATACATTATGCTCGCATAACTCGTCAAAATGTAGGGAACAGCTGATTTTTTCCCATAGTGAAACTTGTATATTTATAATATTTTCATGAAAAAATGTATCCTCCTAGATATCTATGTACAGACGCCAGCGGAGTGTCAGACTCTTACTGACTAAAACCCATCCATGTTCCTTCCGTTGCCCTTTATGTTCCGGGGTAGCGGTAACCCTTTCGGACAATCCTGCTTACCCGGCAGGCTTGGCTTGTTTACCCCTTGGAAAATGTTTAAAAAGGCAAAAGATCCACGGTTTTATTTCGACATCCCCAAAAAATAAAAATATACATAATTATCACTACATAGTATAGAGCAAAGTCGCTTCCGCTGTCCTAATGTCTGTATGTATGTATGCTTAGATCTTTAAAACTACACCATGGATTTTGTTGCAGTTTTTTAATAGATAGAGTAATTCAAGAGGAAGGTTTATATGTATAATAACATACAATTTCCGTCATCCACGCAGGCGAAGCCGCGGGCAGAAGCTAGAAGAAACCTTACGAAAAGATTAAAAATTAGAAAGATAATATTATTACTTACAAAATAGGTGACAAACAACTGAATGCTTAAAACAATAGTGGATATACTTAACAAAAACCTTAGATAAAAGATATCAAGTGATTGAAAAATCGGCCCTCAGTGAATCTCAACCCTTACCCAGCAAAGAAATCACTACATTTGTAGAAAGATAGACAAGTGGGAAGTAGAAAAAGATGGCTCCGATAAACAGGTACCGGCCACTGGAAATACACTCCGAGCCGGAAACTATTGGTTGTTAAATGTACAGTGTTTCTAGAAGAGAAAATATTTTTAATCCTTTTCTGCCAAAGGGGACAATAGAGTCTGGGTATTAAGATGTTTGAGCGTGGCTCGGATTTGTTCTGGACTTTTTTTTTGCAAACTTGTGTTGGATGAAGCGGTTTTTTTTTTTGTGAACGACCGGTGTTGTGCTTGTACTGGTGGATATAAGACGTGGGAATTTTATAGGTTAGGAGATAGATGACAAACTCGTGGCTAAGTAATAACAGCCGCACGGATCGATCCATCAGGTTAAACTACGCTTGCCGGGGTTGGTCCGTAGATGGGTGGCTAGTTCGTAAGTGACCGAATATTTGTATACATCAAAAAGAAAGTCGTAGCGAAGACAAAACTGTACTTTGAATTATTTTGAAAAAAAAAATGTTCGACAAACAAACCTTTAAACCTTTTTCGCAGTCGGTTAAAAAAATTATAATCGTTCCGGGGTCTGGAAACGACTCTGAAACCGAAAATGTACTTTTTATAAATTTTGGTCGGTTCTGTTTGTATGAATGTACCTATTTTCAGGCATCACGCAAATACAACTGGATAGATTCTATTCAAATTTTCTTTGTAAAAATGGATTTAATGTTAATACGTATTCCATTTGATTCCAAAAATCTGTGACGTCACATTTCAATATTTCATTTTCATAATGTATTACATTCTTCTTCTTCGTGTGGTTAGTGACTAACCTGGTGTCAGAGTTTTAATGCTGCCCATGGGCCTCTGACTTAGCATCACATGCTGTTGAGAAATGTCTCTCAGACATGCCGGATCCTCACGATGTGTTCCTTCACCAGTTTTAAGCAAGTGATAATTATACAATACGCACATTCGCGCATTTCTACATATTAACAACTTATACATAATTAAATTAAATGACTATCTAACTAACTATATACAAATAAAAACAAAAACAAAAAGGACAATATATATATTCCTTTTATGTCTAGACAGTCTGTAGGCTGTAAATTATCACGCTATTTAACAGCTCAAAGGGTTTTATAATAAACCCATACCCCTTGGTTCCATAGAACAAAATTTGTATTATTGCTAATAAAAAAGTTTCAAGAATGTTTTTTCATTGGAAGCTAAGAGAGGTCGAGACGAAGCGACGGAAGACGCCACTTAATTCAGACATCCCTTTAAGGGATTAGTTTAGATGAATTCGAGAGCTGTCTTTTAGCAGAAAAGTTTTTAGTCTGCCTATTGTATCTACCCCACAGCTATCTAATTTTAATCAGCTTTGTTTTTGTTGTAATATTAAATAATTAACCAACCAGACTTGCAGCAAGCTGAAGTGGCAGAGAGGTAGTCATGTCTCTCACAAAACTGACGAGAGGTGGAGTAGAAAGGTTCTCGAATGGTAACCGCGCGTAGGTAGACGTAGTGTGGGATGCCCTCCGGCAAGATGGACCGATGACCTGAAGAAGGTAGCTGACAGTAGCTGGTTGAAAAAGCGGGAGATCGTACGCTGTGAGACTCCTTGGGGGAGACCAATGTCCAGTATGGTTATAATCATGATGTTGGTAAGTAGGTACGCATCTATTTACCAACATCATAACAATACTCAGCTCAAATAACGTAAACAGAGCCTAGCAACACTAAAGCTAAAAATTTACCAAATCCTCAGACCCGGAGTTCTGTAATTAATGACATCCCAACATTATTTTCGTTCTTCCTTAATTTATTGTCGTTGTTGTGGCCCTTTTAAAATACTTCCCAAGTCTTTAAAACTTTCTAGAGACCCGAATTACGTGTTTTTTTTTTAAATAACAAATTTACTGTGGAGTTTTATTTTGGGAAGGGATCAAAATTGGTTTACGTAAAAGTTGGATAAAAGTTTGAGGGCTTTACTTTATATTGGTCTAATGGACAAGTTTAGGTACTCTGTACCTTGAAGTAGACTTACGCAGGAAGTATTTATACCAGTAAATTCAAAAAGAAACCCACCGTGTATGTGTTAAGTATGCTTACCAACCCATTCGCGCGATTTCAATTTGTCTGGCGTATAAACATCCAATTTAATTCTTTCCAAGAAAATCCCACTTACCTATTACCTAAGGAAACCTTACATGAAAGCTTACCCATTTATCAAATACATCTGACGTTTCCTTTACCACGCCGGTGTAGAATAACAAAGACTGAACGACACACGCCTTTGAGGTGCAACCGCCAGCGCTACATCCAGCCACATTAGTTTAACAGGGGAACGGCTTGTAACCGAAGAGCGCTCGAGATAGCGACCAAAGCGCTTCTTTGTACATCGCTGTTAATATTGGTGTGAAATATTGGATGTACTTGGAGTTGAATCGAATGAGGTTAAAGACTGTTTTGTGGAGTTTTTGATGTCTTTCCACATTGAATTAATAGGTATACAATGTTTGGATTTGAATAATCATTACCTGTGTTTTATAATAAAAAAAAACAAATGAGGCATAGTAGTGTCAACTTATCCTGTACCATCCATAGCTACAGTAGGTAGCTACAATATTAAAATTAAATCGGTTATTCAGATTTACAGAGAATTATATTTGCCCAGTTACTGGGTTGTTGAGGTCAAAGGCAGTCGCTCCAAGTAAAATACTAGTATTCATTTGCATCTGGTTAGACTGGAAGCCAACCCCAACATAGGTGGGAAAAGTCTAGGCAGATGATGAGAGAACCATATTTATTTAAGAGAACCTATAATTAATGAAAACTGTATTCATCATTAGGGATGAAACACTGTGTCCACTTAGTTTCCGAGACATCGGCAAGTGGTTGGCCGACTCTTCACGTGATCAGAGAGCTAACATATTTTTTACAAAAAAACAGCATTGCCATACAACGTGGCAAAGCTAATAATAATAATAATATCCTTGGACATTTCACACAACGCCATATAGTCCCAAGCTAAGCAACCTAATGCTTGTGTTATGGTAACGAGATGGCTGATAAACTACTTATATACATTTTTTTTTGTAAATACATACATATTATAGATAGAAAAACACCCAGACCCGTAACAAATACTTGCAGGTCGTACAAATATTTGTTCCGTGCGGGAATCGAACCCGCGACATGTTCCGCAGCAGTCAATCGCTCAACCACTGCGCCAACCGTGTCGTCAAGCTGCCAGAGTTTTGGGCACTTTTCCTGTTGACAGCGATGCGAACGAATATTTTGCAGCCAGCAGTGGTGGCCCAGGTGGTATCGGCCCTGACTTACCCGGAGGTCATGAGTTTGAACCCAGACAAGTACTTACTTTGTTTATTTAATTTCATCACCACTGCTCTCAAAACGGTAAAAAAAAACATCGTGGGGAAACCGGCATCCTATAAACAAAAATTCGAAGACATGTGGTCTTCCACTTCTTCCACCAGCCCGCACTGGACCCACGTGGTGGATTATGGCCCACTCCCTCTCACCAAGCGGAGGCCTGTGTCCCAGCATTAGGAACAGTATAGGCTTATTATACTATTGATTTAAATAAATATCCAGATGATGAAATTTTTCTATTCTCTTCCCCATACAGCGGCGGTAATGGCACCTAATTAGAGCCATACAAAGAAACGTCAAAATCATATTTGTAATCCAATTATAGGCAATTAAGATCTCAATTCAGTTTCTCATTTGAAACGGCAGCGGTTTCAATCAGGCTCGGTAATTAGCGGCTCCCGTTAATTAGGGCTCATTTAGACTGATTGCTTCAATTTGAAGGTGATCTTAGCGACTCATAGAAATTTCACGTTAAGCTCTATCTCGCGGTTTGATTGATTAGTGCAATTATGTACACGTACCTTCCTATATGGGAAAATTGTAGAAGTGTTATTGTAGGGGGTAATTGGGGATATGTATTTTAATTGGTGATTATAATATTTGTATTGGGAGTATTTAGTCCAAGACTCAATACTAGATAAACATTGCTATGTTTTCTACTGATTCTATCGCTCTAATTTTACATTACATTGTAAAATTAGAGCGATCTTAATTTGCGACAATCCTACTGTCTGAACTTCTCATTTTTTAGTTCAGGAAATTATTACTATAGTGCTCTATAACAGTAGTGACTAAGAAACAACTCATTTACAACCACGGCGTCCAATCTGAGTCAGTGAACGTGATGTGAATCCCACCCTTCAATATTATCGATCGTTTTTAATATCAGCGCCGGTAAGCGCCTGATAAAAAGTTAATAGCAAAGTTGCACTAAGAGAAGATGAGTGCTCAGTTTTTTTAAAAGGAAAGTAATATTATTTTTCTGTTAGAGGGAGGGACAAATATGGCTGTCATTTTCGTTTCAGTTTTTAATCCTACGAACTGGTATTTTTTAAAAAGCGTGTTGTCATTCTTCAAAGCCATATTAATTCTAAATGAATAAATCGTTTGAAGCCATATGTGGGTCCCTGAAGTAATAAGTGGAAGCTGCTCGTTTACAATCACGGCGTTTGATCTCAGTTCACGAACGTGAGCTGAATGCCCATTCATATTGATCCTTTATCATTTTTAAGGAGCGCCTGCAGAAAAGTTTCAGGGTTTTATTGGCTGGCGGTCTGATGGAAAATTATTTTGAAACTCATTGGAAGCGTTTGCAAACACCAATATTGGTTAGGGTTAAATATGCAAAGCACTAACAATGCCTACTAGATACCTAGAAAATCTCAAATCATTAAAATGGTACGTATTTTTGTATATCCAAATATTTAAAAAGTGCACCCCAAAAAGCATTCTACTACGAAAAACATAAAAAAAAACATTTCGAAAGCAAATACAGCTAAAAACGTTCGAGTTTCGAACGGAGGACGGAAGTGAGGAGTGGCGGTGTTTCCGTTGTGTGACGTCACCAGCCAGATGTGGCGGCCGCTTCCGGCCGGTCATGGCCGCACCGCCATATTTGATGCAATATGGCCGTTGATATATTTAATTGTATTTTTTATATCTTCCTTATACTGTGCTGTATATGGGGTCAAAGAAATATATCTTTTGCCGCCCAAGTTGAAGTTATGACGAAGAGTTGATATACTTTTGATGCGTAATCAGCCTATGATGTTTCCAGTGCTCAAAGTTTTGGTTCTAGGATATGCCGGTTTCCATGCAATGTTTTCCTTCACCGTTTTTAGAGCAGTGGTGATGAAATAATTTACACAAAGTAAAGCGCCTATTAGGGTGCGAACCCAAGACCTACAACTTATTCGCGGTCGTTACCACTGGGCCATCAGCCCACCACTGCTCTTTACTTTTGATAAAAGACGTTGTACTCGTAGCTATCTACGAGTACAAGGTCTTTGTGTGTATGATCACATGCATTTTAGTACCTATGTACTAGAATGCATGTAATCATGCAGTTGAATTTAATTACTACCTCCAAAGGTAAGCAGTCACTTTAAACATTCTAGCATACCTAACTATTTAAAGGCATTATTATTATTATTTATCTGTTGTAAAACAGGCAACTAACTCTTTGTTTCGCTTCTTCTAGACACGCCATCCAGTCAATAATCGTTTCGGACTAGTGTGTTCCTACGTCAAGCATTTGCTTTTTTGCGTGAATACACAATTTTATTCCTTTGTCTTCTAGAAATTTTTACAGCATTACCAATGAAAATCCTTTAGAAATCACCACTCTGTCACCACCTCTCCCAAGCTTCGCTATCTCAAACCGATAATCTAAATGCATCTGTTAACAGATAAAGAGTTTGCAAATGAGTATAATATATTTCAATTTATATTTACATAAGCAATTCGGGATCATAACGGCCGAATTAATCAGATTAATGGACTCATTTACAAGTCAAAAATGATTATGGTGTTGACAATAAAGTTTATAGTCGCATTAATTTTACTAGAAAAGTTATTCGTGTTCGCGAATGTTTATTATGATATTTAAAGTTAATTTTGGGGAATGAGTTTTACATTTTGATGGACTTTATGGAAGTTTGTGTTGTATTGTGTGTTATTTAAAATGTATGATTGAGTTTGGTCCAAAGGCAAAAAATATTTTCGTAGTAGGTATGTAATAAAAAAAGACGTTGTAGTACGTAACAGTAATCATTTTTTTATAGGTAATTAAATACTGATAATTAAAACTTATAGGTATGTACAGATGCTAGCATATCAAGCTGTCAAATTTTTCCAGTTGAAAATGAACCTTATCCTTCTATGATAGAGTTGAAAAACTATCAAAAAAAAATTGTCAGATTGGGGTGTGATGTGCAGGCCTCTATTACATCTGTTTACTTCGTAAAGAAAAGCCAACGGAGACCAATAAAAGCAGCGAGGTAATTGCATAACACACTAACAGCAATGGATTCCATTTTGCAGTTCAACAACATTCATTGCGTTATTTACGTTTTTGTACAGACAAATTGTACAGCAATATCACTGATATTGTATTACGCAGTAATATATACGGAGCTCGTGGCTAAGTAATAACAGCCACACGGATCAATCCTTCAGGTTAAGCCGCCCACTTGCCGGGGTTGGTCCGTGGATGGGTGATTAGTGACATATTTATATATCCAGAGTCCTCCGTGCCTCGGAAAGCACGTGAAGCCGTGGGTCCCGGCTGTCATTCGTGGATCTTTGACAGTCGTTACGGGTATTCAGAAGCCCGAAAGTCTGACAGCCAGTCTTACCAAGGGGTATCGTATTACCCAGTTACTGACCGGGTTATGGAGTAAAATACTGGTATTCAGCTGCATCCAGTTAGACTGGAAGCCGACCTCAACATAATTGGGAAAAAGCTAGGCAAATTGAAATTTAATATTGATCCTAATTGAATACCTATCCATAAAGCAAAAAGTATAAACAGGTGAACAAGTTATCAACAACATGATTTTCCAATCCATCCACGTCATACCCAAGTTTATCAAGTCCACCTTGGAAGTCCATCACTGATCCAAGATTAGATAAGCCTCAGTTATAAATGGCAAGGAAGCGATAATCTTCAAAATTTAAATAATCCTCGAGTTTCAGACGAGTTTGGGAACATCACGGAATGTGTAATTTTTTTAAAGGGATACTCTTGTTGAATTTTGATTTTGGGTTAGAATGTTCTTGATCCTGATAAATTGGGGTTTATGGAACTTGTTCAATTTGTTGGTAGTATATTCGTCAAACAGTATATAAGTGAACGATATGGTAAAGGCTGTTCAAAGTACTTGATTAACCTTTATCATACACCCAAATTTAGGCTTTTTATCAAACTGCCTCTCGTTAGTCTTTCTTTTTTTTTGTTGGTGGAGCGGAAAGGGGTGTCCAGACTCTTACTAATTAAAACCCATCCATGTTCCTTTCTTAGCCCTTTATGTTCCGGGTAGCGGTAAACCTTTCGTACAATCCCGCTTATCTCGTTAGTCTTGGAGATCTAATAGAATAATCAGATATATGCTGCTAGGGAGTTTGTGGCGCCAGTTCTTCTTCCCAGCTAAAATACAAAGAAGAACCGCAAGGCAGGCGTTTTGGAGCCTTATGAAATTATGACGTATTGATTCTCAGCGTAATTTAAATAAATTACTTTCGATCTCGATATTGACCCGGTCGGGCTGGGCTAGTTTTTCGTAATTACTTTATTCTTATCACACTGAGAAAGCAGCTAAGCTTCACGAGCACCGTTTAAGTCCCTGAATTTACGCAATGAGTCTTCCATGGCGTAAATACTTACCGACCAGATTTGCAGAGGATCTAAAAAGGTTCTATCTAGTTTGTCTGTACGAAGACCTATTTGTTCTATTCTTGATATTCAGAAATTCAACCCACATCACACAACACAAACATAACCTTAAATATTTCCCAAAAAACCAACATCTTTCCCCTGAAATGAGGGCACAAGTTATAAAAGAAATCCTTTAATAATTCTCCAAACCTTCGTTACAGCATACTCGGGCTTTGCCCCGCATAGCGTGGATTATTCCCTAGCACTGGACATTATAACGCAGAACGGAATACTAAGGCAGGCTAGATAATAAAAAGACAACATTGGAAGTGTGTTTTTAAATAAATTAATAAGTATTAGGTTGGAGTTACACTGGGTTACCTAATATTTTAAGCCGTAAATATACACGGTGATTTTTAATTTAATGTTAACCTTTAAGGTCGTGACAGTGCCGATGACTATGAACAACTTTCACTATGAGACCAACTACGTAAGAACAAGCAAAAAATACATCTGTTTCATACATGTTCATCAACTAAATATTGCACTTTTGTTTCTAAAAACCGTTTTTTTTTTTTCGATATTTCAGAGTTCGTCTCAAAGTGAAAGTTGCTTATCATGAGTACTGTCACGCCCTGAAAGGTTAAGAGTAAATTAAAAATCACCGTGTATATATTTGTACCTACTTTTAGTGTAGACCCTCCGCCTTTTTTTTTTTTTTAAGTCTGGGAAATCATCCAATGACTGCTCCCGCTCTGGGTGGAGCGGAAGGGAGTGTCAGACTCTTACTGACTAAGACCCATCCATGTTCCTTCCGTAGCCCTTTATGTTCCGGGGTAGCGGTAACCCTTTCGGACAATCCCGCTTACCCGGCAGGCTTGGCCCTGAGGGGCCCCTTCATATGCTGACATCTCTTTGAGGCGCGCGTGGAACATATACGCGCCGTATGGCACGGGTCTGGTGCTGATCGGGCGGTGAGTCACCCATTACTCACCGTCCGCAGGCCCGCGCCTACGGTGGCCGGGAGTCGTCACGTGGCTCCCGACGCCCGGGGCGTCTCCTGCGGCGGCTGGGACGGGAGGACCTTTCTCTCTCCCATCCCGCCACCTCCTTCGCGAGCATAACTTTTTCGCAGAAGGAGGTGACTGCCTCCCACTCCCTCTCGCCCCGGACCATGGCTTGCACCAGGGCCGGGCGCGAGAGGTCGCCGCCGCCGATCGCCTCTACGAGGACACGGCGGTGCTCCACCCATGCGGGGCAGGTTTGCACCGTGTGCTCTACCGTGTCCTCTGGGTGATCCTCGCAGTGGTGACACCCGGGCGTTTCCTCCCGCCTGATGATGTGCAGGAACCTCCCGAAACATCCATGTCCGGTGAGGACCTGCGTCAGGCGGTAGGTGAGGGCGCCGTGACGCCTCTCTAGCCACTCCTCAAAGAGGGGCCTTACCGCCACTATCGTGGCGTGCTATAGACCCTCCGCCTAAGTGCAAGTTTTACACACAGACGACAAGCGTTAACGATAGAAGCCATTGCAGCTGTCGACACGCCGGTGATTGCCGTCGACAACAGCTGCAGCCGGCTATGAATATGTCAATATAATAATAATAATAATAATGGACATTAATAATGGACATTTCACACAGCGCCGTATCGTCCCAAGCTAAGTAACCTAATGCTTGTGTTATGGTAACGAGATGGCTGATATACTACTTATATACATTATTTTTTGTAAATACATACATATTATACATAGAAAAACACCCAGACTCGAAACAAATACTTGCAGGTCGTACAAATATTTGTTCCGTGCGGGAATCGAACCCGCGACATAGTGATCATTATGATGTGTATGAGCACTCACTGCAACTGAGTATGACTACTGTCGCAGTGGCCGAGCGATTGGTTTTGTGCCTTACTTGTAAATTACTGCTCAGTACAAAATTACCTACATATAAAGTTTTTGGTCTTTGTGTATTAGGAATAAAGATTACAGGTCTAAAAAAGTATGTGTTTGAAAACTTTTACTATACTCGGCTTTCCTTTCTATTCAAAGGTATATCTGTCAGAGAACACTATTGATATGGTCAATATCGATACCGGCATTCGGTATTACCGAAAAATCGGGGTACCGGTATTTCTTCCCGTTATTTTAATACCGGAATCTAAAGTAAAACCGAATTATCGGTATTATGACTCGTGGATATTTTCTAACATTAATAGTGATTTTATAAAAATAGTAGAGTCATGACACAACGGAAAAAGAATTTTACATCAATTCTAAAGAATTAAATAAATACCGAAAACATACCAAAATACTAGTTTTGAAATCTTTAAAACTAAAACAATATCGGGATTTCCATGGAACTCAGTACCGGAGATCCATAATGATCACTCATTGTACTCACACATTACATTCGCGCTTCACGTCCCATTGTTATCTAAACTGGTGTTCAATAATAGGTTTTGTAACGATTAATAAATTATAGTTTTAAAAATGTTTTAAGGCGTCCCTACAAAGCAGTGATTCTGTAAGGGTATCTGTAAGTTTAGCATGGATTGCAGTAGCCATTAGAATATTATATTTTATAATAATTGATTGTCGTGATAGTAAGTAATTACATATTAGTACGTACATCATACATTAGAAAAATCGTAAAACATCGTGAGGAAACCAGCATGCCTGAGAGATGTTTCACAACAGCATGTGAAGCTAAGCCAGAGGCTCATAGGCAGGGGCAGCATAAAAACTCTGACATCATGTTAGTCACTAATTACATGAAAATAAAGAAAGTACGTACGTAAAGTAACATAATATTATATGTTTTACTCGCACCCGAAATAAAACATTAAAAAACAAAAGAAGTCATTAAAACTAAAATTACTTAAAGTAATTGGATATAATGCTAAAAAGTTCTAAAAGCTTGATGCGTGAACGTCCTCTTAGACTTAAAAATTTATCGATCTTTTAAGAAAATATTAGTACTTAACTGTTCATTACAAACTAGTTTTATTTAAAAAAACATACGTAGGTATGTTTTTCTTTCAAGAATTTGCTGGCTCCCGGTGTGCCAGCAACTCAAAGCGCCCGCTTCGGTCCGTCTCGATATTTTTTATTCACTGTAAGAAGTTCCCCGGTTACCTCAAGGCTCAAGGCTTATCCTACATACAGGCTTAAAGAAATGCTGGAGACATTCTTTTTATTTCTGGAAAATCTTAATTAGTTTCCTCATCTAATATAAGTTTAATGCAGTCTTGTTATTGTTGGAGCATCAGCAGTGATAGCCTAGTGGTGTAACCGTTGGACCGCCGAGTCATAGGTCTCAAGTTCAAGACTGAGGCACGCACCTCTGATTTTATGGATCCTGTGCGTATTGGTTTCCTCACGATGTTTTCCTTCACCGTTTTTGAGAGCAGTGGTGATGGAAATCAATACACAAAGTAAAGTGCCTGCTTGGATTCGAACTCACGACCTACGACTCGTAAGTCGAGGCCGATACCACTGAGCCACCACGGCTCTCATGTGACAAAATAGTCTTATTTATTCCGAAATCATACGGAACCAATAGTGTAACAAAATGATAAAACATTAGTCGACATGTTCAGTATAATATCGCCTGTATCGTAACAAGAGTTGCGGTGGCAATTCCCAATGTAGGAATTCCATTCACGCTTCCTAGTATGGGAGCTAGGGACCCGGAGAAAAATTTATATTCTCGGGTGAAAATATCGTAAGAAAACCTTAACTAGATAGTACGAAATTGACAACCAACATGCAATGAGTTTCAATACTGGAATTTTCTGTATAAGAGAGCAGTTTTTGCCTTGCAATTTTCTGGATTTACTGGATTAATGTAAAAAGACAGCTTCAAACAGGTCTCTTTCAGATATTAGAGAAATTTAAAGACACAAGTCTTCAAATAACCACGTCATCAATCATCATTACAGCCGAAAGAGCATTGCAAAAACCAATCCTGCACTCCTCATAGGCTCATAGGAATAATGCTTCTTTGAAGTCCATTTTTCCCAAACACAAAGGTAAGGTAATCGCATAAATAACAAACAGTAATAACAATTTATGTACGTCATTGAGTAGATGAAGATTCCAAACATAATTATGAAGCAGTGAATTAGCAATCAATCTGCCTAGCCTTTTCCCAACTATTAGCAATTTCCCAAAAAAACCCTTTGGATTTTGGAGAAAACCCATTGGCCCCAAACTAGGCAAGCCTGTATCTTGGGTACCAATTTTGGTGGGTTTACCATTTATAATTATATGTTATGTTGTGTTGTTATGTTATGTGTTTATGTTGTTGTTATGTTACCTATTGTTTTTAGTTTTTATTTTTGTATTCTGCCACTTTACTTTTTTGAATAAATTATTATTATTATTATTTATTATTATTATGTTCGACAATAAAACTAAAATAGGATTGCTTCAAATTAAGTACAAAAATGAAAATAGGAATCATGAAAGTGTGTTACGCAATCACAGTGCAGGTTTTTTTTTAGGGTGGGAAACCATCCAATGACTCAAAATTCATTTATTCAAATTAGGCTAAAAACCCGCTCTAGGTGGAGCGAAAGGGAGTGTCTGACTTTTACTGACTAAAACCCATCCATATTCCATCCCTAGCCCTTTATATTCCGGTGTACCGGTAACCCCTTCGGACAATCCCGCTTAACAGTGAAGGTCTTAACAACACAATGGTTCAAATTTCGAATCGTCTAACAAACAACAACCCTCCCTCCGGGCCTACACATCGCAGTGCACATCGCTCCGGTATTAATATTGCACGAACATTCGCAGGTGGCGCATGCGGCCAAATTGAAAATTGCTCGCATCGGCGCGGCGCGCGCTACAGTCGCAATTATACACGCTCAATCTGTATCCTTGCTAATGAACATATTAATTTTGGCTTGTGTTTAGATGTTCAAATTGACCTCTGAAGTCAAAACGCTTGACGAGGTTAGCCGTGGATGGGTGACTATCTTTATATACCGAGACTCCTCCGTGCCTCGGAAAGCACGTTAAGTCGTTGGTCCCGGCTGTCTTTTGTGCATCTTTGACAGTCGTTACGGGTCAGAAGCCCGAAAATCTGACAGCCAGTCTTACCAAGGGGTATCGTATTGCCCAGTTGCTGGGTTGTGGAGGTCAGATAGGCAGTGGCTCCTTGTAAAATACTGGTGTTCAGCTGTATCCGGTTAGACCGGAAGCCGACCCCAACATAGTTGGGAATAGGCTAGGCAGATTAATTGATTGTTTAGATGTCTCCTGTCCCTCGCACACTTTCTGCGCTCAACGCTCTCTTGGATGCTAAGCCTGACTGTGATGTGTTCGCGGATGAATGGAAGAAGATCTTGTCAGTATGTTTGGAGTACTGTGAGATAAGCGTATGACTGTTGAATTACTGTATACATAGTTACTACATTTATGTAATGTGATTAGACTATTGATTGCCACGCAGCAGACAATGCAAAAACTGTTCGCGTATAACGTGTAACTAATGTAATTGGCCTTGGCCGTTTTATGTTATAAATAAATAAATAAAATTGAAGCCAAGGCTTGGGTATCTCAGACTTGACTTTTGAATTTTGTTTATTTTGGTACCTACTAAAATAGCAGTGATAGGCTAGTTATGTAACCGTCGGACTGCCAGATCATAAGTATCGAGTTCGAATCCAGGGCACGCACCTCTGATTTTATGAATTCATGTGCGTGTTGTATAAAATCGTTGAGGGAGACATCATGAGGAAAACTCGTATGTCTGACAGGTATTTTTCAAAAACATGTGAAGCTAAGTCAGAAGACCTTGGGAAGCATAAAAACTCTGACACCAGGTTAGTCAATAACCACAAAAAAAACTAAATTACCTATAACACCTAATAAAATCAAATAGGAACAATGAAAACAAAACGAAGAATAGTATCGAGTGGCGTGATCGTGGACAAAAGCAATAAAAAAAAGACATCACAGTTTAAAAAGTAAAAAAATAAAAGCCGTCTTCAAGGTGTTTTCAATGATTAGATTATAAAAACTCATTATTGTAAAGTAGCCTACCGGTAAACAAAATCAATAGTCTATACTAATAGTATAGAGCTGAAGAGTTGGTTTCTTTGAACGCGCTAATCTCTGGAACCACTGGTCCGAATTAAAAAAATATCGAGGAAGGGTATAGGCTATGTAACATCACGCTACGACCAATAGGAGCCGAGCAGCGAGTGAAACCGCGCGGGGGCAATTAGTTAGAAATAAAAATCTTTTAAGTATCTACTAATTATGACATAAAAGAAGTACGAATCGGGTTGCCTTTCATCGAAAATGACAAATATTGGATAAGCTAATTCAAAAATCGTATTACTTACGAAACGATTTTTTAATTAGCTTAAATTATTTTAAGGTAAAAAGACAATTAATTAACGATGCTTATTCGGGTTTATCACAAAACCCACATCAATACGTTCTACTCACAATGTATAAAGTAATTTTAAAAAAAACCCAACTAATGTTTTAAATGGGAAAGTGAGTTTGTTTGTTTATTCTCTTTATTTTTGTTTGTTAGGCTTTCACGCTCGAACGGCTGATGGATGTTGTATTTAGATGATATTTGGCACACGGGTAAACCATGACCTAGCTTAGGACATTGACTACTTTTTACTTCAGTAGTACTGTGCGATCTTTGACAGTCGTTACTGATCGTCAGAAGCCCGAAAATCTGACAGCCAGTCTTACCAAGGGGTATCGTATTGCTCAGTTACTGGGTTATGGAGGTCAGATAGGCAGTCGCTCCATGTAAAATACTGGTATTCAGCTGCATCCGGTTAGACTAGAAGCCGACCCAACATAGTTGGGAAACGGCTAGGCAGATGATAATGTCGTGAAAGTCCATGATTCCTTCAATGCTCTTATCCATTGCTGACTGCCATTGGAAGCCGACCCCAACGTAGTTGGGAAAAAGCTATGCTAAGATAATTTCCGACCGCAACACGGGCGAAGCCACAGGCAAAAGTTAGTAATAAATAAAACATTCATAAGGAAAACCGAATTGTTTATCTCCTACCAGTTAAACACAAGTTTTTTACTAACTTACTTCGTTCTTTTGTTTATTTTTACCTTTTTTATTTAACAATTTTGTTTTGCCGAATAATCCCCACACATACCTACATTCAGCGAAAAACATACATACCCTTCTTTGCAGTAAGGTAACAGTAGTCGACACCTCTAGTACGGTACTCAATTCCATGTTACTGCATACTTATATACAACTTATATGGAGCACCATTTAACGCGTATACTCACAGTGTCTGTCAAAATGGTTGCCATGGGCAATACCAGCCGGATTGAAATAGCCTGCAAATGTAACAGAACACGAGCTGGTCTTCTTCTTTTCGTGTGGTTAGTGACTAACCTGGTGATAGAGTTTTTATTCTGCCCATGGACCTCTGACTTAGCTTCACATGCTGTTGAGAAATATACGAGCTGGTAGGATTCTAGTTAATTTTGTAAAGGGACATTTCAGTAAAAAAAAGTATTTTTTTGAATGCGAAATTCAATCTGTATGTTTACACAAATCCATTTGTTATGGCACTAACAAACCCGCGTTCATGTTTATCTTGACACCTAAACAAAAGGATTTAATAACACCGTCGAAACATAAATATTTATTTTATTTTTAACCGACAAAAAAAGGAGGTTCTCAAGTCGATGCGTATACACATTTTTTTCTTTTAACTTACATAAATATCTATACAGTATTAGGTAGTTATTTTTTTATAAACTCTAGGTACAACACTACTCCTTCCAATCAAAACTGGTGTTCATAACACTTAGATTTTCTTTCTTTTCTTTATCCTTCGATATTATTGTCTTTTCTTTTGTTCCCAAAGCTTCAGCCTCCTTCACGGTGTCAGGTAAAGAATCGTTTGCAATGTCGGGAACCAGGAACGTGACCATTCCTGCTATGAGGGACGATATCCCGAATATTAGGGAAGGCAATCCTTCCCAGTACTGCGTCTGCAAGTAAAAAACAAAGTGTTACCGGGCATCACAGATACAGCTATGTTTTGCCTAGAAAAAGCGCAACTAGCTACTTATGTTCTTCAAAAAACTTCGAAAACTTTTTGTATCAGATCATTAACTTAGCCATTAGGACCAATTATTATTATACATTTTTCCACTGACAAATATATTCCAAAAAAATATTTGATTTTCCTCAAGCACTCTAAAACAATAAAGCTTGCAATACCAATGCCAATACAAAAATGGTCTAGAAAACAACAATGTGTATATAACTTTTAATATTTTTATATGTGTATAACTTATTATGTGTAATAATCATGGATTCAATAATAATTGTACCTAAGAAATTTTCACGCCATGAGAAATGGCGGACATGTCGTGAGTGACTCTTGTTTAAGATCTTGCATTCATGTATTATTTTATTACTGTATGAATACACGTTTAAGCTAATAAAATTTCTTATTCTTAAGATAAAAGATATAAACATCGACAAGAATTCATTAGATTAAACACAATCATTGTTCCATTCTATAATAATTATGAAATCTATGTGAAGCTACAAATATTATATTACACATTATACATGAGGTTCCACGCAACGTGTTATGGCTACAGTTTAACACAATTATTATGGAGCACAGATTGTAGACAATATAATTAATAGGAATGTTGACTAAAATTTATTTTTAAATCCGTCAGCTAAAATCAATCTGCCTAGCCTTTGCCCAACTATGTTGGGGTCGGCTTCCAGTCTAATCGGATGCAGCTGAATACCAGTATTTTACATGGAGCGACTGCCTATCTGACCTCCACAACCCAGTAACTGGGTAACACAATACCTCTTGGTATGACTGGCTGTCAGACTTTCGAGCTTCTGACTACCCGTAACGACTGTCAAAGATCCACGAATGACAGCCGGGACCAACGGCTTAACGTGCTTTCCGAGGCTCGGAGGAGTCTCGATATCTTAAGATGGTCACCCATCCACAGACCAACCCCGGCAAGCGTAGCTTAACCTGTGATCAATCCGTGCGGCTGTTATTACCTAGCCACGAGCTCCTCAAATAAATCCGTCAGCTAGATTATCAAAAAATATTAGACACGCATTTTTTCCTTTTTTCACTTAAGCAAAAGATTACGTCGATACCTACATTGTGTTAAAATGGTTTTTTTTTACTCTCTGTTATCGTTGACCCTGACAGGAGCTTAATTCTGTGCAAATTGTTTCATGACCACTGCTCTCACAACGGTGAAAGAAAACATCACCCGGAACCTGAACGTCCGAGAACCGAAACTTCAAAGATGTGTGACATCTACCAACTATGCTCGTGTAGTGGATTACAGCCTCCTCCCTCTCACTGAGAAGAGTTGTGTGTCACAGCAGTGGGATCATTATAGGCTGATAATTCTGTATTTTAGCTTGGTCATTTGCCGTCGTCTTTAGTGACTACTTTTGTAATCATTATAGATTGTTGTGACAGGACTTCCACGTCCCGGTGGGGTCTTAGGCAAGGTCAAATGGTACATAAATTCACCGGTTGGACTTTGGTGGGCGCTTCGACCCCCGGGCCCGGCGGCGGCCCGCAGCTTCAGTTTTCAAAGTCAAAGTCAAAACATTTATTTCAAATAGGCACAATTATTTATTTATTTATTTATTTATTTGGGACAAACAAACAGTAACACATTATATCTGCACAAACAATATAAACAAAGATATTATATAAATGTGAAACCCACACCGTTATCCACAGCATATAATTAAGGCACTTTTAGACGTCAAAATGAACAAGAAATAGAATTGATTGTAGTCGCCCCTTCCAAAAGGTAGTTTCCGACCTTGACAGTGGATATAACCTTGAGGGCGGCAGTGTATAATTATCATTTGTTTAAAATCGGTGAAGGAAAACAACGTGAGGAAACCGATATGTTCGAGAGATATTTCTCAACAGCATGTGAAGCTAAGTCAGAGGCCCATGGGCAGCATAAAAACTCTGACACCAGGTTAGTCACTAACCACACGAAAAGAAGAAGAAGTGGATATACGTAAGAACTTACCAGCAGCGGTGTCTGGGGTGCAACTATGGACCCCACCCTTCCGAGCGACGAGCACAGCGCATGCATGGAGTTCCTGGTGTAGGTGGGGAACAGCTCCGACGTGTACATGTACGTGATGGTGAAGTACAACGACGCCATTAACTTGCTGATCATAAACATTGTCACTGAAAGCCAGGCCATGTCTGAAAAGTTAAAGAAACGTATTACATGGCTGTTGTATCAGGTTTGGAAGAAATCTTGACGTCACGGCAGTGTGCATAATGGGATCCCATAATGGCAAAAAAAAACATCCTTTATTTAATTCTTAAGCCCATTAGATGTTCGCCTATTAGAAGCCATTTGCTTATAGGAGCTCAACAATTTATACGGTTATATTTATTGTCGTTTCGAGAGAATTTTTCTTATGAACTTATGCGGTTCATACGACATTTGAGGGGTGACAGTCTTCACGATTTAGCAATCGAAAAACAATGCCAAGTAATTATAGGTTATGAGTATTAGCAAAGTATTCAAATAGCCTTTGTACAACAATTGAATTTCCCACTTGGAACGCAATGTAAAATTTTTGAGCTGTACAATATGGTGGTACGTACGTCTAACTGTCAACGTGCCCCTTTGCCCTACAAAGGATTAAGGGGATGAATTTCTTACTTCCTTTCTTAGTGCTCCTTTCCGTTATAGAACTCTAGTCTTCTCTTCAAAATTTCATGCCTTTCTTCTAGACCCTGCGGTGTATACATAAACTCACGTCTTCTTCCCATCAGGTAGTGAGAGTCGCCGCCTACTCTACCTACTATGCTCCTGGAATACTCCTTTCGCTTCGTATACATTCATACATCTAGTCATACACGCACGCCAGTTGTGATTACTACACACCTGACCTATCGCAAGAACATCACCAATTGTCATCAAATTTCCTACCATGTCAGCGGGATTGTCCGAAAGGGTGGAATTTGTCACTAAAAGTCTGACACTTCCTTCCGCTTCACCCAGAGTGGGAGATTGGGAGGAATCATTTGATGATTTCCCACCGTCAAAAATGTTCTCCCAAAGCGTCCCCTCGCGGCGTTTCCACTCCCATCTGCCTTGTAAATATTTTCTCTTACTCGCCTTTCATTCTACCTTTCAACATGTAAAACCATCTAAGCATTTTCTTTTAAATTTTCGTCATAATTACCATGGAAAATCACAGAGTCGTAATCCATTTCGCATGGTGCATTACGCGAACCGAGTCAACCAGGTTATCAGCCTCAAAAATAACTTCGTCATAAACATTAGTGTTTGCCCATTGTTGTATGTTACCATGTTTATAAAACTTTATCCTTGATTTTTGCTTTACCGTAACGAAAGAGGTTCATTGACGCTGAAGAACTCATATTTGATTCTTTTTTTTAAATGCATTGTGTGACAAACAAGCAGAAACCTGAAATCTGTTCTGAGTTGCCAGTGGCAAAAACGAAGTGTTTTGCACCATCAATGACATGGGCATCTATACTCTTAAAAATAGACCAAAATAATATACTCACGTGTAGGCAAAAACGGCTGTCCCACACAAAACACGCCAGCCAATAAGAAGCTAGCGATCAACGGGAACTTTCTCTTAAACTTCATCAGCACATACATCGCTATAAAACTGCCTGGAAGTTCAGTAATTGTGACAAGAGCATAGTTCAAGTACTTGTTCCCTTCCAGCGACACGGATGTTATCGTCATCCCATAGTTCACGAAGGTAGATGTCGTCCACCATATTACGCAGACTATGAATCTCTTGAACAAAGCTGTTGATGTAAATGTACTCTTCAATACCTTCCCGAATGCTACATTCTCTTCTTTATCCGTGTCACAAACTAAATTGTCCAACACTCTCTGGTCGATTTTGACGTTGTTCTTTTTTGATATTTTGTCTATGACAGCGACTGCTTTTTCTTTCTTCCCTTTTATTAGCAGCCATCTTGGACTCTCGTCTATGACGTATATGTAGAAGAAGAAAAGTAGGGCCGGGGCATATAGAGCTCTGAGGAAGTTTCTCCAGTCGGGTACCATCCAGGCTACTAAGGCTTTTAGCACGCCTCCAACACAGTATCCTATGCCGCATAGCATGTAGTAAGGAACACGTTTCGTTGTGGCTATTATTTCTACATCTGTGGATAAAAATAACTGTGTATTTAAAACTCTGCTTAAATATAATTATGACTTTAAAGTAATATAGTAGCGGTACGAATTAATTAAATTTAGGTACTAAATTGTTTTACAATGCCTATAATCTAAATTGTGTTACCACAATCTGTCAAATTTCTTTGATAGTATTTCAACTTTATTGCAAAGACATAAGGTTCATTTTTAATTGAGACAATTTGACAGTAAGGGATAGCTTGATGTGCTGGCGTCTGTACGTGCTTTGGAACGACAACTTCTTGCTCGTATTGTGCAACAATTGTACATGTTGTTTAGGCGGTACCATTATAATGTTGCTTCAATTTTATGGTATTCCACAGGCAATAAACTTGCACCGTGTAAATGGGAAACTCAATATGGCAACCATGAAGTACCTACTCTTCGTACTCGAGCAAAGTTTCGTACTAAAATATACTTGAACTTGAATCATCATCATATTGTGGTCGCCTTCCGGGTATAGATACCAGTATTTTACATGAAGTGACTGCCTGACCTCCACAACCTAATACGACCTGTTCTGGAAAATTCCCACCTCGAGAACGTGGGTACAGAGGCCAGCACATCAAGTTACCACAATCTGTCAAATTTCTTTGATAGTATTTCAACTTTATTGCAAAGACATAAGAAGGTTCATTTTTAATTGAGAAAATTTGACAGTTAGGGATAGCTTGATGTGCTGGCGTCTGTACCTTGAAGTCAGTTGTCAATCCCTTGCGAATGGCACCTAGAATAGACCGGCAGTAATATACATAGACCAGTTATTAGGTAACACGACATCACTTGGAAAGTATACTTCTTAGTGAAACTACATCATACTTACTTAAAATATAAGCTGGCGAGCATATATCCCCGAAGGCTGATTCCAGAAACTCAAGCGCTATGTACAACCAGTAAGAAGTGACGAAGCTTCTGGCAACACCCAGGATACCACCAAGTACACCTGTCGCCACTATCATTGCCTTCCGGCCTATCCTGAGGAAAAATATCACTTTAATAAGTTGGTGGATAAAATGACCAAAATCTTTTTGAATAAAATGGGGTATCGTGAAACTTTGCTAAGGAATTATTTTGTATTTATTGTATTATGTTATTTTATTAAAGAAAAGTTTACAAAACCCTTAATTTATTAACTATGCCCCACAAAACCGCTTTCACGGTGTCTGTGGGAACGAAACATATAACTTTATATAACTACTATATTTGTTCTACCTCAACAATCTGTAAACCACTTTCCTAAGAATCTGGTCTACAAACTCTGTATTTATGAAGCCATAGCTTAGCAACATCCTCTATATGAAGTCATGGAATTGTCAAACACTTTAACCTAGTTTAAGTAGATCATTTATTATTTAGTTTTATGATAATTAATTTTAAATTTTTGACACTATTTATTTTACATGTTATATTAAATATTGTTAAGAATCCAATTTTACCTGGAAAAGTTATAATAAGCATTTTTACCGTCTGCGACACAGGTATATCCTAGTGCAGGCATATTTAACATTATGTTACCAATTGTTTTTCCTAAGTTTTATTTTTGTATTCTGCCACTTTACTTTTTGAATAAATTATTATTATTGACTGCCACGCAGCAGAAACAATACTAAACTCAAACTCAAAGCATGTATTTCAAACAAACCAATTACAGGCACTTTTGAATTGTCAAGGGTGGGTCAGAAAGAGATAGAACTATAGAGAAGAACGGGCAAGAAACCATGAACACTCTTTTAAGTCAAAATATGGTTACAAAATCTGGATTACATCATTCATGATGAAATATACATGTGAGAACGGTGCAGAACGTGAAATTGCGTCCATAATTAAAAGATTTTTAAAAAACATATAAAAAATTAAATTAAATTTTAAAAGAGCTCTGGTAGCTAAGAGATGACCAGTCTATACTGATGGCGCCCGTTCACGAACATGACGCATGGATAAGCACCATTCAGCTCAACCATTTTGAAGGGAGCTAAATGATCCAAGACACATGACAGCAGCATGACATGCTCTCAGCCACCAGGGCACATTCAGTAAATGTATCGTTCGCAGTCACCGGTGACCGTCATCGCGTCTAACGTGTTAAATCCCTCTATTAGCAGTAGTTCGGTTGTTAGTTCGGTTGACCGAACTACTGAAACTTTTCAGTTGCAATAGTGCGGTTCTAAAAAAACACCGAACTACTGAAACTTGGGAATATGCTTCGTGTAGCAGTAGTTCGGTTATTAGTCCGGTTGGCCGAACTACTAAAACTTTCAGTTGCGATTGTTCGGTTCTAACAAGGCACCGAACTACTGAAACGTAAATATGTACCCCTTTAGTTCGGCAAAAATAAACTAGTCATATAATGTAAACAAATAAAAAATGGTAGTCCGTTGGAGCAAGGTCGGGCAAATACGGAGGGTGACGAATGGTTTCTAATTGCAGTTCCTGTAGAGTTAAAACGGTTTCTCGTGCTGTATGAGGTCTCGCGTTATCATGGAGCAACAATGGTGAAGATCGATTCATGAGTCGAGGCTGTTTCACTGCTAGTTTTGCTATCATTGTTCGGAGTTCGGCACAGTAGACATCTCCCGCTATTGCTAGACCAGATCGGAAAAAGCTTTAGTGAATAACACCATGCTGAGACCACCAAACAGTTACCATTAACTTTTTATTGGTAAGCTTTGCTTTAGGACACTGTTGCGGCATTTAACCTGGGGTCAGCCATTTCATTTTGCAGTGCCCTCTTCAAATGAAACATTGATATTGCGAGTTGTTTCTGCCCCAATTTCAAAGGGGTACATATTAAGTATCAGTAGTTCGGTGCCTTGTTAGAACCGAACTATCGCAACTGAAAGTTTTAGTAGTTCGGCCAACCGGACTAATAACCGAACTACTGCTACACGAAGCATATTCCCAAGTTTCAGTAGTTCGGTGTTTTTTTTAGAACCGAACTATTGCAACTGAAAAGTTTCAGTAGTTCGGTCAACCGAACTAACAACCGAACTACTGCTACTAGAGGGTTAAATCAGTTTGAATAGTTATAACGAGTCCTATTGGCTCAGTAGTATTACAAACATTTTTTTACGACAATTTGTATTTAATACTCAATACTTTATTGCGTTCCAAATGTTGCATAGATGGTTTTGAAAAGTTAAAGATCAATATGGACCCTGTCGGGCACGGCAAAAATTAGGAGAAAGCAAGAGGGCTAAGTCACAGTTCAATATTATTATAGAATATTATAATTGAGTATTTGATAGGGTAGTCAATAATGTTACGCGGATTTTGTACGTATGTGATTTTTAGGAAATATTATAATGTGACGTCACAGATTTTTAGAATCAAATGAAATACTTATTAGCATTAAATGCAATTTTGCAATTCTATCTTCGCAAAATATTTAATTTTGTACGGTGATGGAAGTTTTTATGACGAGCGGTCTTTTTTGTGTGCGATTGCATATTGTATTTTTGACCGTTTCAAATAGTCAATTAGATGTATTTAATTATGTGTAATATTTTTAATAGCCCGTAGCCGTTCGTAAACAGTATGTATGTAAGAATTGAAATCGACGAATCGAAAGCCCGCTATAAGGATAAAAGACAATAACGCAAAATAATAATGGTTTACAGATAAAAGTGCGATTTTTCACGCTCTAACACACATAAAAACATATTATTGCATTATTATCTTCAATGTCCACTTTGTAGTGGCATTTTACATTGTTAATACGGCCAATTACCATTTTTACAGGTGAAATATCATTAAAACCACGTTGTTATGCACGTTTAAATGATGAACGGTCAAGTACATGTTTAATTAAGTGTGAAGCATGTGCATCGAAATACATAATTGATGTTTTGTATGTATTTTAAAGCCAGTCAAAATTAAAATCATAATCACCTGCAAAGCAAAAATACTGACGCGCCATGGTTTTTAATTACAACAACAAACTTAGTAATAAGGCAGTGGTAACCTAGTGGTGTGACCGTCGGACTGCCAAGTCATAGGTCTCGCGCTCGAACCCAAGGCGGTAAACCTTGGATTTTACGGATAGATGTACGTATTGTATAATTTGGTTTAAAAATCGGTGAAGGAAAACATCGTGAAGAAACCAGCATGTCTGAGATATATTTCTCAACAGCATGTGAAGCTAAGTCAGAGGCCCATGGGCAGCATAAAAACTCTGACACTGGGTTAGTCACTAACCACACGAAGAAGAAGAAGATTAAGTGTGAAGCATGCGCATCGAAATACATAAAGGATGTTTTGTATGTGTTTTAAAGCCAGTCCAAATTAAAATCATTAATCACCTGCAAGGCAAACATACTGACGCGCCATTTTTTTGCATTACAACAACACACCCTATTACCTACTTATACTCAGAACTTTCTTCAACGTCACGTTCAAGGCGCTTCAGTCTTTCTTCTTTAGAGGCAAAGATATTATGTTCTCTATTAAAAGAAAAAAAGGAACTGGTACCATTTAAACGTCAAAGTATAAAAGAACAATAATCTTTGAAGTCTTAGGGTTCTGAATCGAATCGAATTTGTCTCGAATTATTGCCAAATTGAATCGAATTGCCTCTGTCAACTATTTAGCAGCATATACACATAAATTAACCGTTACTAATTCGAAACATTAAAGAACACCAAATGCCTTTACTTGCTAGTGTTTAATTAAACTGAGATGAAAGGGTCCAAAACGTACAAACTTTGAAGTCACGTTCAATCCAATCACAGTGTAATGTAACTTGCATAAACAGCAATGTACAGTGGCCAGCACATCAAGTTACCACAATCTGTCAAATTTCTTTGATAGTATTTCAACTTTATTGCAACGACATAAGGTTCATTTTTAATTGAGAAAATTTGACAGTTAGGAATAGCTACGACACGGTTGACGCAGTGGTTGAGCGATTGACTGCTGCGCGCTATGTCGCGGGTTCGATTCCCGCACGGAACAAATATTTGTACGACCTGCAAGTATTTGTTACGAGTCTGGGTGTTTTTCTATCTATAATATGTATGTATTTACAAAAAAAAAAAAATATATAAGTAGTTTATCAGCCACCTCGTTACCATGACACAAGCATTAGGTTGCTTAGCTTGGGACGATATGGCGTTGTGTGAAATGTCCAAGGATATTATTATCTATACTTAATATTATAAAGAGGAAAACTTTGTTTGTTTGTTTGGTTGTAATGAATAGGCTCAAAAACTACTGGACCGATTTTAAAAATTATTTCACCGTTGGAAAGCTTAGTTTTCTAGGAGTAACATAGGCTACTTTTTATCCCGGGAAAAATAACGGGTCCCACGGGAAAGACCACGGGAGCGAAGCCACGGGCAAAGTGCTAGTAATTTATACAAAGAAAAGCGCTTGTCTGCTTTCGAACCTATCACCAACAACTCGTATGTCGCGGTCGTTACCATTGGGTCACCATTGTTCTAATGTAACTTACCTATCAGACAGTGGTCCTACGAATAGAAGACCAATCATGTATGCTAGGCTGTGCACTGTTCCAACTAACGTTCTCTTCCAATCATAACAGGCTAACTGAAACTGAAAAACATGTCGGTAAGAATAAAGATTCTCTTTAGATCGCATCTCTCCGAACCAATGATGGCACTTATGAATATACGGGGGAAATTGAATTCATGAGCATTATTTTAAAGAGTCATTGTACTCATCATTATGAACAGTTCACTAAGAGAATAAATCTGATACTGCGAAAAAGAAATCAGATATTCCATACATTATGGTCGCATAACTCGTCGAAATGTAAGGAACAAATGTAGGGAACAGCTGTTTTTTTTCATCCTGTAGAGACGCTAGTTAGTAAAGTATGTGTACAAAATCATAGAGCATTCAAGTTTTATTCATCATCATCAACATCTTTATTTATTTATTTAAACTTTTCGCACACAATAAAGGTACAAAGGCGGACTTAATGCCTTAGGCATTCTCTACCAGTCAACCAAGGGGTGTGAAGAGATTAGATGGCAGGTGCTTTATCTTTCAGGGATCTTTGCCAGTGTCTGTGTTCCCTTCGATATTTGTCCCGTCTGCTTTCAAAGCAAAAGTGAACAGGCTCCTTCTGGATACGCTCGTTTCATCTTAGACGTCATCCATCGAGGCGTAATAGAACTCAACAGCAGGCAGATCAGTAATTAAAAAAAAAAAAGTACACTGCTGGATATAGCACTCCCTAAGTATCGCCACAGGACCGGTCCTGCACATCCCGTATTCCTGCTCAATACACTTTCATACACTGCAGAACTTTCGGTCCTATGGGCCATTCTTAATTATAATTACTTCTCATACGATAAATGTAAAGAAACAAGTTCTTCCAACTGAACAGACAGCTGTGCTGCTGAGGAGTTTGTTGCGCCACTTTATCTTCCCCAGCTAAACCACTAGGACGTGGCAAAGGGTGGGCGTTTTTTGGGGACTGTCTTATGTAAATTTGAACTTCAAAAAGTGCTGATTTTCAGCCTAGTTTGAATTTGATTCGCTTTGCAAGCAACTGCCATTTAAGTTTGGCATCTTTTTGACGTATAAAATAAGCTAAGTAATTCAAATCAACATATCAGTGAAGTATCCGATTTACAGCATTAACATTCAAAATATAAAACTAATATTATGTAAGTTACTATCTAAGTTGTGAGAAACTAGTTAACAAATGACTTTAACTTTGACTTAGTACGAAAGCAGTTAAAAATGTACTAATAACAAATGACTTTGACTTTGTAAGAAAGCAGTTAATAAATGACTTTGACTTTGTTAGAAAACAGTTAACAAATGACTTTGACTTTGTAAGAAAGCAGTTAACAAATGAACTAATAACAAATGACTTTGACTTTGTAAGAAAGCAGTTAACAAATGAACTAATAACAAATGACTTTGACTTTGTAAGAAAGCAGTTAATAAATGAACTAATAAAAATATAGATACATACTTCTGCTACAAAACTGTCAGTTTTATCGTACACGAATTCTGAGCACGATGTCCCATTGATTGATCCGCACGTGTTGTTAGCAAAACGTTCGTCTTTACATCTAAAAAAATAAAACAAACAAATTAATGTGGTTATTTCTGTAAATATTTCAGAAAAGAAAGTTGTGCAACACCAGCGCAAATGTTGACCGCAACATCGTATAATTATTATTTTCTTGACACATTTAGAGGAGGTTGTGGCTAAAGACTAACAGCCGCACAGGTCGATCCATCAGGTTAAGCTACGCTTGCCGGGGTTGGCCGTGGTTGGGTGACCATCTTTACATAACGAGACTCCTCCGTGCCTCGGAAAGCACGTTAAGCTTTTGGTCTCGGCTGTCATTTGTGCATCTTTGACAGTCGTGACGGGTCGTCAGAAGCCCGAAAATCTGACAGCCAGTCTTACCAAGGGGTATTGTATTGCCCAGTTAGAGTTGGAGGTGCAACTGCATCCGGTTAAGACTGGAAGCTGACCCCAAAATAGTTGGGAAAAGGCTAGGCAGATGATAATACATAACAACTACAACTTGTTCTGTTTTGTTTGTGTTTTTGTTTGTGTCATGTTTACCAGAAATATATGTATGTATTTTTTTTCTTTCTTTCTTTGAACAACAATGTTGTGTAACTTTTGCTAAAGATTTATACGCAACATCAGAATGCTTCAACAACACAAAACATGTTTCTGAGACAATTGATGTCTGGCTACATTATCCAAATTAATTTTGAGTAGAGATGTCCCATATAGATACATTGATCTCATTGGTAATGCATTTTAAATAGGGCCTGTCATTCAAGCAACTGCCAAGTTTATGATTGAATGTATGCGTGTCTATAATCAAAGTGATTTGTACGGACTATGAACCGAAGCACGTGGTACTCTATAGTTAAACTTACGTTTGCCTCGAAGGGACAATGATTAATCATTCTTTCACAAATTGTATAGAGATAAACATCCAATAACGTCCGGAATCTGTGTTGTTTATTTTACGTAATAAACATAATAGTAAGTCATATATATTTTATTAAACGTCTGCATGAATAGAAATCATCCTTATCTCAGAGACACGTGTATTATTATTTCATTTACCACGTTAATCTATTAATAGTGGGTTGATTTTGTTTAATTTAATTAAATAAGACAGAATGGAAAGTACAGAAACTAAAAACCAAAAACTGAGTGAAATGTTTTACTTGGCACGCGTGTAATATAGATTCTATCGGGCATGAGAAACCGCGGGTGATAGCTAGTTAAACTACACGCAAAAACCTTCTTTTTGAATCACTCTATCTATAGATAAAAACCGCATTAAAAGCCGTTGCATTATTATTTAAGATCTAATCGTACAGACGGCGGGAAGAGACTTTGTTTTATATTATGTAGAGATATATCCCATTACCTTCAAACATAGGTATTGTTTTTTTTTTGTTCTGACAAAAGATTTTTATTACTTTTTTCAGTCATAATGACAATTTTTTTAAGAGCAATTTAGATGCTTACCGGCAAAGGTACTTGACGTACGTGTAAAGGAACGTGTTCCGTTTGCTCAGATATTTCTTGTGTTGGCGATATAAGATCATCGCAAATAACCTACCGAATACAAGCGTTATACTTATACCAAAAACAAGTAAATACGTTAAAGGAAATGTCCCGTAGAACGTCATTCGATTGTCTGGTTACTGTTTTCAATGAGAAGTATTCTTAAGGCTGTATAACCATGAAATACCTAATTAGGACACGTTGTATCTTTCAAAAACTAACAAAACTAAATCGGCCCATGAACCACGAGCGAATTGATTTTCCGGAGTGAATAATAAGTGATGTGAAATAATTAATGTCCTTTGGTGTGTAAGATAAAAGAAAATATACGTAGATAATAGATGGTATGACAATGTATTGTGTTGTTAAGATAAACTGCCACGAAATAACATCTTTTTCATACGTTAATCTCTTTGAATAGATTATTATTCATGATAAATATTAAATACATCGTCTTATTACAATTATTTACGCCAAGAATATTAAGGCTTTGTTTGTGTATTGTTTAATAATAATAATATCCTTGGACATTTCACACAACGTCATATCGTCCCAAGCTAAGCAACCTAATGCTTGTGTTATGGTAACGAGATAGCTGATATACTACTTATACACATTTTTTTTTATAAATACATACATATTATAGATAGAAAAACACCCAGACTCGTAACAAATACTTGCAGGTCGTACAAATATTTGTTCCGTGCGGGAATCGAATCCGCGAGATGATGCGCAGCAGTCAATCGCTCAACCACTGCGCCAACCGTGTCGTCAAAAGTGTGTTTGAGCAGGCTGTGGTAGTCCAGTAATGGGCGCGGCTAACGAGTTGTAGGTCGTAGGTTCAAACCCGGACAGGCGCTTTATTTTGTATTAATTATTCCTTCACCATTGGTCTCAAACCGGTGAAGGAAAACAGTGGGAAAGTAAAATTCGAAGACATGCCACAATTACCAACCAATAGAACCAATTACTCACCGATAGAATATCTGACATCCAGCAGTGGGAGAGAAGTGTTTTTTTTTGAGGGTGGGAAATCATCAAATAAGTCCTCTGGGTGGAGCGGAAGGGAGTGTCAGACTCTTACTGACTAAAACCCATCCATGTTCCTTCTTTAGCTCTTTATGATCCGGGGCAGCGGTAACCCTTTCGGACAATCCCGCTTAAGTGGGAACATGCTGATACTAACATATTAATGTAGTTTATAAGAAACAGTCTATAGGTCGTGGTTGACTAATAAAAAAAATATTGTGCTCAAAATGCAGTTACTTTTTTAAACAGTGAAGCTACTAATAAAGTATCTGCAACTGATTTGTAACATTAATAGCTTCTTGTTTGTTCTCAAGTCAACAAAATGTTGCTATCTTTAACAACATAGCTAATCGACTACACGAGGCAAGCTAACTCAGCGTGTTAACCGCGAAGTTGTTAATATAACTATGTTGTTAATGTGTTGATACATTGTTGGTAACAACTTGGCTACAGGACAGGTTAAATATCAACTGATTGAGGGGTCTGTCAAAATAGTTGAAATACTTAATGTCAACCCGCCAAATTAAAATGTTTCTTACGTTTTTTTGCAATTTGCTGGTCAGTATTACAGTTTATTCCCCTTTAGGGCCAAGCCTGCCGGGTAAACGGGATTTTCCGAAAGGGTTACCGCTACCCTGGAACATAAAGGGCTAATGACGGAACATGGATCGGTTTTAGTCAGTAAGAGTCTGACACTCCCTTCCGCTCCACCCAGAGCGGAGAAGTCATTGGATGATTTCCCTACCTTAACAAAGAAGGGAAGTGCCAACTAGCCGTTTAGAGATTTCTGTAAACAAACCATGAGCACTTGGACCCCACTGCCCGAGGGTTTCCACCCCAAACGGCTCGAAAATATAATTGCCGATAAGGGTACTATATTTTCGCCGCTTGAGGTTTCACGCAGCTGCAACAGCAGCGTAGCCAGTTCAGTATTAAGTTTTATTCAATTCAATTCAATTTATTTGCCATAAGCGTTGGTACAATTTAGGTCTTAACTATAATACAGATCCATAACACTTAGTCATAATATGTGACATGCAAACATTAGTGTTGTTAGCAATTTATCAATAATTTAAAAATCGAAATATAATTAAAATTCAGTATTGATGTTGTTATAATATTAAATACATTCTCAACATAAAAACTAAACTATAAAACCAAATTAAAAAATTTGATTATAATTTATTCTTTATATTGATAAAAAAATAGTTTAAAAAAACTAAAAAACACGCTTTTTATAAAAGCGTGGGGTGCTTTTTAAGATAATATTCAACACCACCATGCACCCCACGCTTTTTAAAAAGTAAAATTTATTTTCTATTTTTAGTTCGGTTTTCTATAAAAAGCGTGTTTTTTAGTTTTTTTTAACTATTTTTTTATTTCCTACTTATTAGTTCAAATTAATGTATTGTCATCGGTCCTCGATAAATCTACAAAGTTTGAACGAAATCTGGCCGTTTAAAGTGGGTCAAAATCGCTTCCAAATGAGTCGGTTACAAACATACACACAAGTGAAGCTAATATTAAGCGTGTAAAAATAAGGATAATGGGAAACTATTATCAAATTATTGCATTGTCATCGGTCCTTGAGACGTGTGCAAAGTTTCAAGTTGATCAGACTTTTAGAAACCGGTGAATATTAAGCTCAAAGATTCCGTTACATACATACATAGATACAACCCGAGCTAATAAAAGCGTGTTAATAAAAAGATTCGCGGTTGCAGCAAGTACGTTTAAAAGGAACTGTTATCATTAAATCATTAATACAATCCTTTCAGTTCATACGGTATGGAATGAATATTTCATGAAATGATGACTTTGGAGAGCAATGAATTCTAACTAAGAGAGTTGTATTGACAATTTGAATAATAATCATTCTGTAAATACTGATTTGTTACGGCCGTGAATCATATTTTGATCCACAACCTGACACTGAGAAATTACAAAAAACGTATGAAAAAAAAAAGTATTCAAATTTGCATTTCGCGGTCTACCTTGGCCCCTTACCTTACCCCTTAGAGCAATGATGACTAGACTTATAAATGGTTCCGTATACATCATTTAACCTTACAATCCGACAATGTCTGAGGTATCTCTACAATCAAGTTCACACGTGCACAATGTGTAGCTACTATTAGTATTCGCTTGGGAACGCGTTCACATCGTTTCCGCAAAACATACGCATTTCTCAAGCTACAATCATTTAGTACCTACCAACCTCTGAACGACCTAGAAAACTCTATTGGTTATTCGGAAAAAGTTAAGAAAAAGAAATATACTTAAAGAAGAAGATAATTTATTAGGCATACCAGTGTCAATCGCTCCGTGTCGATTCGATTTCGGAAATTGTTGATCTAACGGTGGAGTTTCTTGGCCATTCTTCTCCACACGAAACTACCTTTTGGAAGGGGCGACTAGAATCAATTCTATTTCTTGTTTTTTTGACATGTGCCTATTTGAAATAAATGATTTGACTTTGACAATTCGTTATCTCAGCGATTCGGATTGTCAAGAACGCCACTTGTCAACGCATTTGTATGGGAATATTGATCGTTTCGTTACACAATTTGACGTTGTCGAGCACTTAGCGATCGAAAAAGATTGATCACGTGACATTTCGAAAGCTTATGTCAATTCTATACATTTCGGATTTATCTAATTTCATTATCTTTAAAGAAAACGTGAGTCTCAGTCAACAATGGAGATGTTTGACATTCCAATAATACCTATTCATAATGTATACATACTTTCTGAGTTCATCTAGGAAATAACTGACATCGCTAAAAGAAAACATCGGTCGTCAGGAAACCTGCCGAACTTTTACCGTGAAGTGAGCTTGAAATGGGCTGTCATTCTACTCTACTGAACTGACAGCTAACTTCACGTTCACAGTTTTCACGGTGAGACTTTAACAGCATAGCAATAACAGCAACTGTACAGTAATGATTGTTGCAAGACCAGACTGCCTCATCCAGAGGCACCTGGTGGAGGTGGCTCGTATAATATAGTAAAAAAGCTCAGAGTTATCTACTAACATTACTAAACATAGCAGATAAGCACAAATTTTTACTAATTCCTAACAATCAATGGACTGTAATGTCTGAAATAAATTATTTTTATCTATTTTTTTATTTAATAATTTTATAGTACGTGCTTATTTTGTATGAGAGCCCGATTTGGACAATATAGGTCAGTATTATTACATTATTGCAATAATAATTAAACAAGCGAAACTATTACATTTGTTATCTCAAAAATGCACAATAAAAGTAAAACAATATTATTATTATGATGCTTAGTAACCGGTTTCGAACCGCGAAAGATATAAAAACCGGTCAAGTGCGTGTTGGTCCACGCACAATGAAGGGTTCCGTAATTGAAAGTAATAAGTTGGTAGTTGAAAAAATGTTCTCCCATACATCGATATACGTCACGTTAAATTCTCCAACTGCAAATGTAAGTTTGTAATCGATAAAACTTCAAATGATCCTTGGTTCTTGCATGATTCTAGGTCAATGGAAAGTACTCTATAAGTTTTTATTTATTTCCAAGTAAAAATAACTCGCATAAATGACGTTTTTTTTAGGTACGTCGACTTGATTGAGAAGCTTGATTTGTTTTGCTCCAAAGAACCATAGACTTAGTTATTTGGTATTCATTTCAACTTGTTAACTCCATGCGCTCCTAAGAAAAAAGCCTGTGGATATCGACTTCTTCAGAGTGATCTTAAAATGGTTCCAGTTTTTTTCTTAAGGAACCCCAAAAATGTCAAGAATCATCCAAATACGGCATGCGAGTAGGTAAATAAAGCGCATCTCGTATACTCAACTACTAGGAAATCTAGAGTACTGTATGTTGTGCATACAAATAAGAGAAAGTAGACTGAACTTGACATTAACATCCTTATCGATGTTTATTTAGGAGATAATTATACGTAGGTGATCACGACAATCAAATAGAACAATAAAATGTTCTACTGGCTCCTGAAAATCATGTTCCACCACCTATCCTGTTCTCTGTGTTCCAACACACGCAACCAAAGGAGGTGGTATGTTTTATTATCGATACTTTTGTCAATGGGGGCACTAGTTTGGATTTTTTTTTCCATTTGCTAGAGGAAGCGTGTGTGGCTGTCCCATAGGTAACTTTGCTTGGGTAGTTTTTGGGCTAGCTTCAATATACTTATTAGAGTCTGGCCAACGAAAGCTGACCAAGAAAAAAGGCGGTAATTTAAAAAAATCAAGAGCTGCCAACACTGGTTATACGCTGCTTAAACGGACTTGATATTTTTATTATTCAAGACTAATAAGCGATATTTACACTGCTTCGAATTTCTCAGTAACAGTCACGGAGTCTGGATTTTTTCCCGATTGCTGGCAATAGGCGCCCCTATAACATGGGACTTGCCATAATATACCACTCAATCAAATATTTATATAAAATCTTTCCTCTTTATAATATTAATATACATATTATAAGAATTTTTTTTAACTTCTGCGTGCATTGTAGTTCACAGCTCGACTTCCTGGCACGACATTATATCGAAAAGGTAGAATTAAAGAAAAAGTTATAACTAAAAGTTTATTTCATAACACAAACATAGGGGCTAGGAATCATAGTCGAAGTTCAATTCAATTTTGACAGTGCTAAATAATTGCCATATCAAAAGTTTAGAAATTAATTCGTGGTCAGCTTTCGTTGGCCAGACTCTAGTAAAGCCTAGTGGTGTGACCGCCGGACTGCCAAGTCATAGGTCTTGAGTTCGAACCCAAGACACGCACCTCTGATTTTTCGGATTCATGTGTGTATTGTACAGTTATCACTTGCTTAAAATCGGTGAAGGAAAACATCGTGAGGAAACCGGCATGTCTGAGAGATATTTCTCAACAGCATGTGATGCTAAGTCAGAGGCCCATGGGCAGCATTAAAACTTTGACACCAGGTTAGTGTCACTAACCACACGAAGAAGAAGAAGAAGTAAAGTACAGTATTTGTGTAGGGTAGGCAAAACAACTTAAAAAAACACTTCGATGTAGTGTTCCTTTTTGAAAGTCAATTTTTTTTCTAAATAAAAATTGGTCGTTTGCTCCGCGATCCATAAAGAACATTTAAAACATTAAAACACTGACCTATATCCAACTTCTTCGACAGCAAATACATAGTTTGAGCTATAGGCCGAGTTTGAGGCGTAAGCTAGACCAATGAACAACATCAACTGTCCGTGGTATGGGCCAAACATAGCAAACTTTCCCAGCACATCGTCCAAATGCGTTTTCTTCGGTTTTTCTTCGGAACCCATCGCGGAATGCGGCACAACACTGTTTTATTCACAAAATAATATACTTGAAAAACTTTTTCCAACTAAATCTGATTGAACTGTTTCACTGTTTTTTAAATAATAATATTTTTACTTTCTACGGTCATTTCTTTACTTTATTTTGATCATAGATCCTATTTTTTTTAATTATACTTTAATTCGATGGTTTTCGTATTCGATTTTACCGGCAAAATTCTTATTAAAAGTCAACTAAATAAAAACACTTGTCCGTAAACATAACGCGTTGTTTTGAATGCACAACATAATAACTGCCAAGTAAAAAAAAAAAAAAATGTTGCGACTTTTTACGAGAACATAATATCGCGCGACTAAATCTCAATGTTAAATGTTAAACACAATTTGTAGGACAAGGTGCAGTTCGGCCAACGAACAAATGCATTGTGACTCGATTGTCGTAACGACTCCCATTCACGGCCCGACCATACTCGCACATCCGCTTCTAATATCAGCGAGCAGCGACTAAATCGACGGCCGTATATAATTTTTTTTTGTGATATATACGCACTTTTCTGCATGCCGTCAGTTAATACTTTTTTAGATGTTTTTTTTTATTTTTTATAATTGAATGAAAATTATGCGCAAAAACTCCATTTAAAGAATTATGTGTACAGATTTTATTTTCTATTTATAAATTAATCATAATAGGCGACCTATTTTGCAATTTTGTGTTGAAATGAAACTCCACGAATAATTGAAAACTAATAATTCACGGTATTCTGATTACAATTACGTACTGCATTTCGCAAAAACTGAAGTTAAAGTTTTTATTCTATGACCGTCGATTGTCGTGATATTTTCGCGTACATTGTAGAGACAATTGAGATACTATTTTTAGTTTGGAATACAGGTATTTGATGTTTGAATTTAAGATCTTTTTTATTGGGTCACAAAAGTGGACGCCGATTTTAAGCTGAAAACGAATATAACTGACTTTATGGTTTCTATTTTATGTTTATTTTAAGTCATAACCGTTTTTTGCTTAGCCGTTGTCGTGTAAGAAGGATAGTAAGAATATCCAATAATAATAAGAATAATAATAATATTCTGTCTTCATTAATTCAAATGTGTTAAAGATGTTTGTTATGTTTTAAAGATGCTGGTTTTTTACTGCGTCATGTTTGCCGCAAATAAATGTACTTTCTGTCTTTCTTTATTTATTTCTATGTAATCATCCGAAATACGTCCACTGCTCGACATAGGCCTAAAGTATGTGAATAGCGATGTATAGTACAGAGATGTGAAATAACGATTTTATTTATATTTGCAATAAAATCGCATTATGAATGGCACTAAGTTTTTAAGATAGTTAAGTCACGGCCTTGATTAAAATAATGACTGGGGTTTACTTATGCGTACCGTGATATTAAAGATGATTAGAAAATCATTTCGTAAATAAAAACGCTATAACATCAGTGCAGTAGTGTAAATTCCGATTAAAACGGAAAATTGATTTTCTTATGTGTGTATTTTTGATATATTTAGTGACTGTTGTATAAGCATTAGCTTGATTTACATTGCCAGTGTTACTAGTAACGAAATAACAAAAGTCCTGACAAAAAACCGCTGGACTTCTTCAAGTCAGTTTTATAGGTGTCAATCCCTAGCGATAGGCCCAATGACAGCTCACTTCATCTAAGTTTTCACGACAAGATTTTTACAAAATAAATTGGCTGAAAATTTGCAAAAAAACAGTCCGAAAATTATACTTTTAAATAATCTTTATTTTTTCAGTGTTTACTCAATTAAAGTGGCTGTATAAATAAAAAAACCCTTAATTCGAAAAGTCCTTACAAATAACAAGGCCGGACATAGACAACACAAAACAACACAACAACACAAACAGAACACAACACACAACACAATGAACACAATGAGTCAATGTTAATCGAAATAAAGATAAATATATATACATATAAATATAGGTATATATATATAGTCCAGACAAGATGCCAGAAAGCCGGACATGTCCGGACGGGTGGTAACCCTTCACGGATGCTTTATGGTATTTTTAAATAAATTCGCACAGGCAAGAGGAAATAAACAAGAAGTATCTATTACAAATAAAATAATTTTAAACTATAGTGTATTTCTTTTACAGTGTCCAATTTGGTAAATAAACACGGGACGAAAATTCTGATTTTTCGTATCAATCAAACACTTTGAGTTAAGCATAAACGTCTTGAACTTTGAATAATACACTTAAGGCATGAAATATTTAAAAAAATGCTTCAGAGACACATACATTACCTAGAAATCTTAATATTAGTCGCGACATTTGTTAACCAAATGAGACAACTAAAGAAAAATACACTATAGTAACATTTACTGTTTAACAGGCCTTTAGACCTCGAGTATTTCATTGATGAGTTAATGAACCACAACAATTTTTATTTATTTTTATAACCATGATAAAAATAAGGCTATAAATATAATTCTAAAAGTTTTTTTTTTCAATACAATGCCATTCATGGCGAGATGAAGGTCTGGGCAACGTAGCGTGTCATATTTTAACCGCTGCTACCATTATCACCGATAATTGCAATTGAAGTGTCGTTTGAATTTTCAAAAGAACGTGGTTATATGATAACAGCCGCACGGATTAGTCAGTCCGTGGATGGATGACCATCTTAACATACCGAGAATCCTCCTTACCTCGGAAAGCACGTTAAGCTGTTGGTTATGACTGCCATTTGTAGATGTTTGGCACTCGTTACTGAAGCGCAAAGTCACACAACTAGCCCACCCAAGGGTTATCGTGCTACCCAGTAACTGGGTTTTAGAAGTCAGACAGGCACTCGTTAACTTACGCAACGCATGCAACGGAAGTTGTCAAAAAGGAATATTTCTTGCTGTTTTTGCAACATTTTTCATTTATGCTCCGCTCTTATTGGTCGTAGTGTGATGTTATATAGCCTATAACATTCCTCCATAAATAGTCCATCCAACACATAAATATTTTTTCAATTCCAACCAGAAGTTCTTGAGATTAGCACGTTCAAATAAACAAACTCTTCAGCTTTATAATATTAGAATTAGAATAGATTTGAATACATACGTATAACATTTTCTTCCGCAAATGAAGTATTTATTAACCAGCTTCAAATCTATTCAGCCAAGCAATCGAAACATTGCTTGGCTGTGTAAATGACACAGTGCCTTTACATACAAATTCGAAAGGTCTGGTTGTCTGCAACCATACTAGTAGATAATAATTATTTTATACAAGGAGGTATTATATCCAATTAAATAAACAAAATACCGATACGTTTCATGAACGTTGCAAATATTTCCTCTACAGGGTGAAATTGAATTCACGTGCAATATTTTAAGGGGTCATTTTACTTATCATTATGAACAAATTTTATTATAGGAACACACCTGAAATCGAGAAAATTCCCTACTTTTTGGCGAGTTATGCGAGCATTATGGATGGAACAGCTGATTTTTTTTCCTGATTTCAGATTTGTTCTTGTAATAAAAGTTATTCATAATGATGTGTACAATGACTCCTTAAAATCTTGCCCATGAATTCAATTTCATCCTGTATAACATTCTACCGGTAAACAGAAGCGTTTATATCTTTTTGAAGTTAATTCCTATAGTCAGAAGGTTAAGTTAGTTATCATAATGGTAATAGCGAGTCATTGACGTCTTATAAACTCGTTTTCTAATTAACTGTTTAGTTGTTGAGTGTTAGATACCGAGACAAACGTGAGTGCTCACAGAATTCTGACGGTCTTCTTCATCTTTTCGTGTGGTTAGTGACTAACCTGGTTTCAGGATTTTTTATGCTGCCCATGAGCCTCTGACTTAGTTTCACATGCTGTTGAGAAATATCTCTCAGGCATGCTGGTTTCCTCACGTTTTCCTTCACAGTTTTTAAAGCAAGTGATAATTATACAATACGTACAATTCTATAGAACTGTAACAGACATATTTGATGTCACATACGCACATGAATCTAAAAAGTCAGGGGTGCGTGCCTTGGGTTCGAACTCAAGACCTAAGACTTGGCAGTCCGACGGTCATACCACTAGGCTAGGTTATGCTGACCGTATGTTTTTGTCTTATAAATTTCAGTCCTGACCAGACACCTGAACTTTTTTAAATTCCACTTTAATGTACAGTGGTCTTTTATACATTGTATCGGTTTGTATATTTAATTACAAGCTTTTATTTAACTTGTAATTGTGACTGTTCCTACATTACCCCAGGCTGATAAAATTTTCGTTTTTCCTAACTTCGTTAATATTAGTGTTTGGGTCGGTTCCCCCGTAGGGGGAAGAGCCGCGCCCCGCCTTCCGCGCGACTCTGTAGGGCTCGTCCCGGACTGGTCACCCTCCCACCGACATAGATTAAATGAATTCCAAAAGTGAAGAAGTCCAATACCTTGTCTCAATAATAGAGCAAGGAAAGGATTGAAAGGAATGGTATATGAGGCTTAGGAATTCATAGTAATGAAATTGGAAGTGGTTTTAGAAATTTAACAAGATAATAGGGGAATGCAAGTCTAATATTATTATAGAAACTTGTGAGTAGCCCTTACACTAGTGTAACGGGTATTTAGACAGACATTACTCACACGATACCTCGCATCTGCAAGTCACGTGCTCGTACAATTTTGACTCAATTATTGGCTTGGTATTAAAGATACAATATTCAAGAATTACTGGATAAAAGAGTTGAGAATCTAGGCTCAAGAGTCATTATAATTATAATAGAGTTTTAGATAAAACTCTCCTAAAGGTCTAATATTATTGATCTGAGGCGAAGGTGAAGTTAATAGAGTAGATAATTGAAACTCAGTAATAATTGTTATAGTAGAGTCTTGGGATAAAAGATCTAGTAATATTCAAGAATTACTAGTTATTATAGTAGAGAATCAAGTCTCGAGAATAATCATTATTAATGAAATGTGCTGTGGGTCAACACACAGTCTCGTCGGTGAAGAAGGCAAAGGGATCGTTACGCTTGCGCTTTAATTCATTATTTATAGTTACGTTAATTTATTTAATTACAATGTACCCACTTCAGTGAGATCGGGAACCGTTTTACAACGTTTGTCTCATTCTACGTGTTCTGCTAGACCTGACGCATAGAGCCTCTAACGACCCTAATACGATTCTAAAAGAACACGTTCCCTAGGCATAAATTAAATGTCTTACTCAATCCTAAGGCAGAGTGCTGCGAAGTCCAACTGCATTGAGGAAGACAAGTATTGAGTAGTTCTAAATACAGACTACTGTGAATCTACCCTGTGAAATTACCTTTACGGCGGTCTAGCCGCCTTCTTTACTATTATAGCACAAATCTAGCACAAGCGCACCGTAGACTCAGTCTCTAGCAAAATGCATTACGATCGTACTTGGTGAGCGCCGAAGTGGTAATACGTCACCTCACATTTCCTTAGTCTTCCCCATTTAGAGGACGCGGTGCGGCTATTAGCGGCTTTGCATCCAAGTAGCGTGTCTCGCTAAACAGTGACGATTTAGTAATAGTCCTACAAAACGGACGGGGTTATTTTAACGAGACACGATCTCTAGTGTTTTCACAGCGTCTACCAATTCAGTTTGGGGTACTTGGTGAAGCCTACCCCCACTCCCTGGAAATGTGCGTCAACAAGCCTCACGCAAAGCATTCTGTGGCAAGACCTTTTTGGAAGCAGACACCATCAGTAACGTTTGATTGGCTTATATAATTATAGATTGGCCCGATGGCCTAATAACTATGATATATACGGTTCTGCCTTCCAGGTCTGGAGGGTTAGTTAAAGTCATGGTCGTCAATAGTCAGGAGCAGTAGTGCTCAGTGTCAGGGGAAGGCCTTCCCCGTTTCCCTATAACCAAACGTAACTGACAATTATCTGTCAAGGTACGGATTAGGAGATGGGCAGGTAATATAAACCTATCCTATCAGCCTAGGATAATTATTGTAGTAAAAGACTCACCCAATCGCACCAACACACACACACGCACACACGTATACAACGTTAAGTACTTGCTTGGTCTAATCTGGCCTTTACTTGACTTAAATCTTAATACTCGCTGTCTTGCAACAGCCTACTCGGACATAACCCATGGTCTACACCAAGCTGCCCATCCTTCCTACTCTGTACCAGGACGTCCGTATCGTATAGCCGTTCAAAACCAACTGCCTTGACTGATTGCATCAGTCTCCTAAATTCCTCCAAAACACCACGCTTAACCCATGTTCCCACACTTTCGCAGGACAGATGTATGACCGTTTTTGTGCAATTGTTTCAAGGGTCCATTTGGGTACCGATGGGCCCGACTTATGATAACCAGATGTGATACAAGTATTGTAAGTGGCGCTTAGAAATCAGATATTTTACTCGTTTCTTTAGAATTTGCTGAATTATTGCTTTCGACCCGTCGGCTGTCATTATCCCTAGTTTGCCTGTCATTAAATAGAGAATTTATGCGTTTCTAAGTGTCCCGAACCAAGTGTTGGTTTTAAAATAAGTATAATATTTTGTTATTAAATAGGAGTACGTGACAAACAGTCACATAATGTATGTATGTATGTAACTACGTTTGTTCAGGGGGATTCTTGCAACTCAATTTTGAATATCTATCATATCTTCAACCGATTGAACTAAAATTTTGTGTTCACGTTTAGTTTGTTCTTCTGACGGACGCTTGTTAGCTCTCTCAGCAAACTGTATTTTTTTTTTATATTCTTTATTCTTCTTTTCGTTTATCTTAACAGCGTTACTTAAAAGTATCTTATTAAAAGATTGAATATTAACAAAATAGGCCACTGTCTCTACAGTCCCTACCTATACCTACCTGATTAGTTGTGAATGGAAATCGACAAGACTTCTGGCTTTTCACAAACACTCCCACGTACATACCTACATAGAAACGCCACCAAGGTTGAAAAGATCTGACACTTACGGTTTGCAAAAGAAAATAAACTTTGTCGTTGCACGCCGAACAACTAGTGACATTGAACCGTAGGGTGGTAATGATAAAATCTTTGATTAAAAATAATAAAGACGAAAACGAGATGATATGATGATGACACAGATCATGTGTGTCAATAGCGTCGCACACCGCACCCAATCATTCTTACAACACACTCCTACAACGGGAGAACATTGAACTTGCCTTTCTAAACGCCCCCGGGCACCTAAGCAGATTACATCTACGACCGTGAACAAACCTACGACGTGACATTTTGACTATACATAGATTGTTAAAAAAAAATCTATAAAAACCAAAAAAGAAAAAAAAATGCTACACTAGGTACTCAAATGACGTTAAAAAGGGAACGTTGCGTTATTGGTAAACATGTTGTGAAATTGTTTTGTTAAACGTATTGGAACAACAAAATGGCGACACGGTTGGCGCAGTGGTTGAGCGATTGACTGCTGCGCAAAATGTCGCGGGTTCGATTCCCGCACGAAACAAATATTTGTACGACCTGCAAGTATTTGTTACGAGTCTGGGTGTTTTCTATCTATAATAAGTACCTATGTATTAAAAAAAATAAAATAATATAAGTAGTTTATCAGCCATCTCGTTACCATAACACAAGCATTAGGTTGCTTAGCTTGGGACTATATGGCGTTGTGTGAAATGTCCAAGGATATTATTATTATTAATGGCGGAGTTAGTTCCAAGTCTCACTACACGCCATAAGAGATGAAATATGTTATAATAAAGAAATCAAAATAGTAACTGCAATAAAAACAGGAAGATGAATAAATATGATTCAGATATTTAACCTAAATAATCAGGCTAACGCAAATATTGACGCAAACAACACAAAAAAAATCTCTTTCATTTTTACTGCACATAAACTTAAATAAAACAAACAGAAAACATTGACATTGTAAAAGAAATTAAATAAAAACATGTTTAACTTGAATGCTTCATTTGTTTATTTAATTTTCTTTATTAATATGACAATGCAAATGGTTCGTCATCATAAAAAAGTATATGCATGAAAAAGGATATTATCAGCAATATTTTTGATGCGAACACCTGTTACTATGAACAAAATATTGTTGATAAACAAATAAGCGTTAACACTAACTGTAGCTAATCTGTAGTTGTTTCATAAAAATTAAATGCTCTTGGTGAAATAAACACTTTAGAACGGCTGAACCGATTTGGCAATTTTTTATTCTCAAATGTCAAACAGTCCGACTCAGAATTTTACGGAAAGAAAAAAATGAAAAGAGGCCAGGAAAACTAAAAGTGCATTTTCTAAGGGAATGTTGCATTCATTAAATTTGGACATGACTTCTGCCACCAGTTATATTTTTTTAAATTATATTATGCAAAAAAGTCTCTTTTCATGTGTGTTGGTGTGACCGCGTTGTTTTCCAAACTCTGCAACGGATTTTGCTGCGATTATCATCATCTGTTAGACTATTTATTTCGGGGACGTTTGTTTTTATAAAATTTTACGGTCTTTAATAATTGACGATTTTCCATCAAGTCGTAAAACACGTGCCAAGCATGTATTGAATAGCGTTATTTCAGAATCCATTAGCTTAACTACATACACTACACTAGCGGCGTATAATGTGAACACACATTTTGCGTAGCATTTGTGCATTTTGCATATTGCATGACATGAAACTATTCTCATAAGTTCAAACCCAAAGGATATAAAAATAAACCCATCCCAGTATTTCCTAATACGTATTAAGAAGGGCACAAAAGTATCTACATTACGTCTATCTAGTTTAGATAGAGAAGAGGTCGTGGCTAAGTAATAACAGCCGCACAGTTGATTCATCAGGCAAAGTTACGCATGCCTGGGTAGGTCCGTAGGTAGGTGACCATTTTTGCATACAAGACTCCTCCGTGACTCGGAAAGCACGTTAAGACATTGGTCCCGGCTGTCATTTGTGTATCTTTGACAGTCGTGACGGGTCGTCAGAAGCCCGAAAATCTGACAGCCAGTCTTACCAAGTTTTGGCGGTCAAATAGGAAGTCTAGATCGTTCTCCCATGTATAATAATAACATGAATGATGTATCCAATTTTTGGTACCATATTTTGTTTAAAAGAATGTCCGTGGAGTCTTGCCCGTTCTTCTCCATAGGTACCCACTAATTTGGCATCTAGCTTCATTTTTCTGACTGACCGACCCTTTAACAATTCAAAAGTGCCTGTAATTGGTTTATTTGAAATAAATACTTTGAGTTTGAGTTTGAGTTCGAGTCGCTCCATGAAAAATATTTGTAAACAGCTGGTATTAAAAAAAAAGTTATTAAGTAGCATTATGCTCCTCAATCATAGATGCTGTCACTGGGTAAAGACCAGAGAAGATTTCTTGATAACTTTAGCATGCTATTTCTGAATTGCATGTTTAATTTTGTAAGTAATTATCGGCCGTAATTATTCATGGACATTGCAGTTTATCATTAGAAATGCAATCAACACGAGTCAACTGTCAAGATATAATCAAGTAGAGTCAAGGCTGGGGTTAATTAGATGTAATGTAATTTGCAAATCAATTAACAGTTGTCACTTACCATGCTTACAAGTACCTACGTAATATAGGAATGGAAACCAAAAACTTTCCGGCTAAAAGAAAGTACAGACGCCAGCACATCAAGCTATCCCTAACTGACAAATTTTCTCAATTAAAAATGAACCTTATGTCTTTGCAATAAAGTTGAAATACTATCAAAGAAATTTGACACTGTACTTTATTTTATTTTTCACTAGCTTCCGCCCGCGGCTTCGCCCGCATAATATGGTGGTATGGTGGTGGTATGGTTTTACAAATTATACACATAAACCTTCCTTTTGATTCACTCTATCTATTAAAAAAAACCGCATCAAAATCCGTTGCGTAGTTTTAAAGATTTTATCATACATAGGGATATAGGGACAGAGAAAGCGACTTTGTTTTATACTATGTACTGATAAAGCAAGTTGGTAAGTAAAGTGATGGGTGAGCAATGGTAGCTGAACCGGTAAACGACATCGTGAGGAAACCAGCAGGTCTGAGAGATATTTCTCAACAGCATGTTAAACTAAGTCAGAGGCCTTTTTTTTTTAAGGCTGGGAAATCATCCAATTACTGCTCCCGCTCTGGGTGGAGCGGAAGGGAGTGTAAGACTCTTACTGACTAAAACCCATCCATGTTCCTTCCGTAGCCCTTTATGTTCCGGGGTAGCGGTAACCCTTTCGGACAATCCCGCTTAAAGTCAGAGGCAGGGCAGTAAATAAACTCTGACACCAGGTTAGTCACTGGCCACACTAAAAGAAAGAAAGAAGTGGTAGCTAAGCGATAATAGTGTGACTTATGAGTTGAAGGTTGGTTCGACCCCAGATAGGCACTTTACCTTGTGTAAATTATTTCAACCGGCATATCCTAGAACCAAAAAATCTCAGACTTGACATCTACCAACCTGCACTGGCCCCGCTAGATTACGGCCTACTCCCTCTCACCGAAAGAAAGCCTGAGTTCCCACTGCTGGCAACATTATAGGCTGATTATTAGTTATTCTTGTTTTGTTTGTTATCATAATAATTACTAGCTTTAGCCAGCGACATCGCTCGCGTGTATGAAGGAAATTTTCCCAAGGGAAACGTACATTTTACCGGGATAAAAGCCCGTTTGCTATTCCGGACTATAATCTAGCTCTGTGCCAAATTTCATCCAGATCCGTTGAGTAGTTTTGCGTTAAAGAGTAACAAACATACAGACGTCAGCACATCAAGCTATCCCTAACTGTCAAATTTTCTCAATTAAAAATGAACCTTATGTCTTTGACATAAGGTTGAAATACTATCAAAGAAATTTGACAGATTGTGGTAACTTGATGAGCTGGCCTCTGTACATCCGTCCCAAACCGTCCGTCCCATTCGCCCTCACAAAACTTTCACGTTTATTATAAGTAAGATATTTATTTTATTATCGAAAATTGATGTTAAGGTGGAATTTAATATATATACGACTCCCGAGTTGTATAAATGGTACTGTTCCACAAACGACGGGACACTGAATATCGTATCCTGCGGGTCCTGTCGTCTGCACTTTACAGGAACTGATGGACGCTAGTGATCGTGCCAGACTCGTTACCGAATCCTGAGACGAGTCCAATTAGTTTATAATCGACCCGGTAAGAAGTGTATTAATGAGTGTTATGTATTATCAAGTTAAACTAAACTTCATGTTAATAAGATTTTTTGTCGTAGTAACAACGTACTTATATTAAAAAAAAAAACTTTGACATAATCTGCCTAATTAAAGCAAGCAGTTATAACATAGTGGTGTGACCGTCGGACTACCAAGTCTTAGGTTTCCAGTTCGAATATAAGACCTCTGATTTTCCGAATTCATGTGCGTAGTGTATTATTATCACTTGCTTAAAAAACGGTGATATGAAAATATCGTGAGAAAACCCTGAGAGATATTTCTCAACAGCATGTGAAACTAAGTCAGAGGCCCATAAACAGCATAAAAACTATGGCACTAGGTTAGTCACTATCCACACGAGAAAGAAAGAATGAACGTATTTTTAGCCGATTCAAAAAAAGGAGGTTATCAATTCGACTGTGCCTATAGTTTATTTTGTATAAATGTTTTTACTAATTCATTCCGACATAGCCCATTTACTTAAAACCGGTCCGCTCGATACGATGTTAAATTGACAAATTAAAGACAACTAGGCCCGGTACACATTGGAGGCACGGCGCGGCAAGGGATCCTTCGGCATCGCTCCGTATAAGCGCATTCTGATGGCAACGATGCCGCGGTATCCTTAGGCATGCCGCGATGAAGTGGGATTGTCTGAAAGGGTTACCGCTACCCCGGAACATAAAGGGCTAAGGAAGGAACATGGATGGGTTTTAGTCAGTAAGAGTCTGACACTCGCTTCCGCTCCAGGCAGAGCGGGAGGAGTTGAAAAAAAGGGCATACCACGACGTCCATTGAAATTTAAACATCATTGTCACACTATCACGTTATATTAGGTCTTTACCTATGAAATTGCCGTTCTGCAGTACTGGGCATTTCAAATCAAAATAATTTTTGTTTGGCTAAGAATTCTAATTTCAAATTAATTTTATTTTTAAAACGTGGTTTTTTTTTCCAAAAGTCGTCATTTGTTTACTGATTAGTGTTACATTTTCATCGCATTTCAATCTTTTTCATCATCGTGGATACGTTAAAAATTCGAGTAATTATGGAATATGAGTACCGTCGCCGCGTCGTGGCAGCAACGCGGCACAAGCGGCACGCAACATCAACGACGTTTACGGAGCTAACACTACAAACCAACGCACCACCTGTTAATGGTTTGTTCGCTTTCGTTCTGGAAATTTCGACCTGAAAAATGAACCTCGCGGTCGTCCGAAGACTTTGGTCGACAATGACGAATTAAAGGCGATTGTGGAAGCTGATGATACACAATCTACGGCTGAATTAGCAGCAGCTTTCGACGTTAGCGTCAAAACAATGTTGGTCGATTTGCGTCAAATTGGCAAGGTAAAAAAGCTTGACAAATGGGTGCCCCACGAACTCAATGATCGCCATCGCGAAGTACGCGTCGAGACGTGCCTTGCACTGCTCAACAGACACACAAATGAAGGAATTTTGAACCGCATTGTTACCTGCGATGAAAAATGGGTTCTGTTTGATAACCGCAAGCGCTCAGCATGTTGGTTGGATCCTGGTTCAGCACCTAAACAATGCCCTAAACGAAAACTTACCCCTAGAAAAGTGATGGTCACTGTTTGGTGGTCTAGCGCCGGTGTGATTCATCACAGCTTCTTACCAAACGGGGTGAGCATTACTGCAGATGTGTACTGTGAAGAACTGAACACAATGATGGAGAAGCTGGCACATCTCCAACCAGCATTGGTCAATCGCTCGTCTCCGCTGCTCCTGCACGACAACGCGTTGTCGTCCGTGTGCTGTGCAGTATGAACTGCACAGCACACGGTCTCCAAGTTGCAAGAACTGGGGTTGGAAGCTCTCCGTCATCCGCCCTACTCACCAGACCTTGCGCCTACAGACTACTACTTTTTCCAGAATTTGGATAACTTCTTGGCGGGAAAAAAATTCAATACCCGAGAGGCAGTATAAAATGCCTTTGAAGAATTTGTTGCCTCCCGTCCAGCTGATTTCTTTAAAAAGGGCATCAATAAACTGCCACTGCGTTGGCAAAGATGCATTGATTGCATGGGTGATTACTTCGATTAATACAAATAAAAAATACATGACATAAATCGTTAAAATTCCTTGCCCTGCCGTGCCGCCAATGTGCGCCGGGCCTTACTCCACTGCTTTCTCTAACAAGCAGTTGACATACATTCCTATCTTCCAAATCAACACACGCACATACAACACTACCTACACCGTAGTTATTTACAGAAGACAGCCCAATAAACTAAGTTAACATGAAATTCTTCCAGACTACGTGTTAACCAGAGGAGTTACTCCATCCGTCATGCGAGTAGTAATTCAATTAGGCAAGTCTGGTCGAGTCTTGTTAAGGCACCGGCAGACTAAACTAGTTTTTGTCGTAGGTAAATAAAACTATGTAAATAGACTACGAGACACTGACTCGCAGTAATTTGTTCTACTATTTAAAGTAGTCCGCGATATTAACATTTTCTTACGTTTATTGCAATTTGCTGGTCAATGTAAGGTTGATTTTGATCAACAAATGATACGCAACCATAACAAATATGTTTATAAATCATTATAACCATAAGAATCATCAATACATTTTATAAATCACTAGCTTTTGCCAGCGGCTTTGCCTGCGTGTATGTAGGAAATTATCCCAGAGGAACCGTACATTTTTCCGGGATAAAAGCAGAATAAATAATGAAAAAAAAATGTTAAAACTCTCCCTTATTATTTTTGATCCTTGGCAAACTCCAAAATCATAACTCGTCAAGATTTTGACCATGGCTGGAGGGAGACAGTGGTTCCATGTTATTCAAACTGATTCAATTATGTACAGACCTACTATAGTATGGAGGAACTATTTCTAAATCTGAATCCAAAAGTATGTCTGAACCCTTAATATACTACACGATAATATATTATGTATGAGTCTGTTGGTTATTCCTGTAAACGCCGGGGGCAATTTCTGAAACAAGATTATTCGTAGTGACGACGTGCCGAACTCATTCTAAAATAAGAACCAAGCCTTTTGATATAGTCTTAAGTAATATTCGAAAGAGAAACAAAATGTTTGTTTGTAATGGATAAACTCTTTATTGATTGATTTTACTTCGATGGTCCTAGTTTACCTATCATTTGCAACTTCGAGTTACGGCTGTATGGACATAGTTTTACAACATTGCACATGTAAGCGGGCACGCCCTTTTACCTGAATGCTCTTTTTATTTCTTTAATTTATTTTATTTACGCTTGAGTACAGTCAGTTTTAATTGGTACTTTGGCGTGTGCCAGCTGACATGTGGCAAACGATTGATTTTAATGTGATGTGTTTCGTAATGTTAATTACTTCTCATACGATAAATGTGTAGAGTCGAGTTCTTCCAACTAAACAGACAGCTGTGCTGCTGGGTAGTTTGTTGCGCCACTTCTTTTTCCCAGCTAAAGCACTAGAAAGTGTTGAAGGTTGGGCGTCTTTGGGGAATTGTCTTATGTAACTTTGACCTTCAAAAATTGCTGATTTTCAGCCTAAGTTGACTAAATTACTTTTGATTTTAACTCAAAAAAATATTTACCCATTTTAAAAATCCTTTCGCGTATAGAAAGCTACATTATCAGCTTGTAAGATAGGGCTGTATGTTATAGACATCTACGCGAAGGACGTTGCGGACAGAAACTAGTTGTTTGTTCTAAATTGCATTGCATTTGTTTATCTTTTCACCTTTTGTGGTGTGGTATTTTTATTCTGGGTGCATTGTCTTCACATATAATTTTATAATTCATGCATACAAAACATTTTAAAAGAGTAACAGTGGAGTTTTTCCCCATTCTTCTCCATACGAAACTACCTTTTGGATGGGGCGACTAGAATCAATTCTATTTCTTGTTCATTTTGGCGTTCAAAAGTGCTTTTCTTGTGCCTATTTGAAATAAATGAATTGACTTTGGACTCATTAGAAATAGTACAAGTTTTTGTGAAAGTGAATGCAGTAAAATACATAGTTAACGAGAAAAAGTACTTATGTGTGTGTGTGTGTGTGTTTTTCCTTCAGTCACAAAAACACGTGCATCTTGTACTTTACTACTATAGCTATGAGTAGCAACTTATTTATCTAAGAATAACGGGGCTTTGAACTTTAAGAAGAAAATGTGTGAGTATATTATATTTGCTATAAGCTTAAGTGCGATAATATAAACATTCAACAAGCAAACAATCCATGAAACTAAATTTATGACATACAAATACATATAAAATCCTAGAATGGACAGAGAAATAAATTGCAAATAACAATGAGCTATTGTGACCCAAGTTTAGAAAACAAAATGAGATATATTGCCACGTACATAAATTCGAAGCTTTTTGACCAAATGTCTGTACTGTATAAAATTCTGGATCTTTATTTTAGTATTATTATATTAGCCGCAGATGGATTTTATGCAACTACATACAACGTGGCGCTACAATGGTAACATTAATTTAACACACGGGAGGACTAGAGCCTATAAATCATGTAAATGTTGATAGGTTAAAAAATTCGCAACATGTTTTCAAATACACTAAATAATAAAATCAGTTCGCCTACTTTTTGCAGTTGTTTCGTCCCAATAGTATTGCTTATTCGTTTTAATTTCATTGATGCGAATGTTATGATCCGTGACCCCGACAAATGACCGCTGAGCGGCAGTTCTTTAGGTACAAGGTTGCTCTAAGATGCTATTTTCTAACATTTTAAATAAATCCGTAAATGTGTATTAAATTAATGTTACCGTTGTAGCGCCTCGTTGTATATATCGATACATGTTTTATTTGAATGTTGAGTGACAGCGTCGTTCTTCTAAACAGAGTCACGGATTTTGATGCGGCTTTCACTATTAATTCCGAAAGGTTTTTGCGTAACATAATTAATAATTTAGTAAACTCGTTTTTCCAGTTGTCAAAAGCAAAACCGTGGGAAACGTACCGGATAATTATCAATCTTAAATAAAGCTTGATTTTTCACACCATTATCCATTTTTAAAGACTTATGTGATCTTGTATCTAAGTCTTACATTTTAGAAGAAATGTTTTTGAAGAGAGAGAGAAGAATTGAGTAAGTTCATCTGGTTTGTCGCTTTCATCAAATAAATTATTCGAATTCCAACCTAGAACTTAAGGCCTTGCCTATTTATATAATTTGCAGGTGCTTACTTAAAGGATTGCTGTTTTTACGAATAAATTAAAAAAGTGATTCGTAAATAAATGTTATCATAGCATAAATGAATATTTGATTGATAAATGTATAGAATTGACCTGATTATATAAATTTATATGATTTTTTTGATTAAAATAATAATTAAGTAATAAAATGGTACCTTAGATGAACCTTGTTCAACAAATGTTACCTTACCACCTAAGCATATACATTGTGGAATGCAATAAATGATTGAGTATTGAGTACTCACACAAATAATTATAAATTAAAAATATAGTGTTCCATTAATACATTTTTCGAGGGACCTACAGATTCGTATATGTTGTTAAGTGGTCGTTGTCAACAAATATTGCCATACTTATTACCAATTTCTAGCATCGGTTTATAAATATTTTTAATATGTAGTACTATTACAGGACAAAAAATATTATAAAGATTCTACTTCACTCATTCCATGTTCCAGAATGACTATCGCTTAGAGATCTACCTATCCATAAAAGAGTATGAACATACAAACATGATTTTTCTCCAGAAATAACTCCCAAAGCGTATCTTTTAAACGAAATATATCTTAGATTGTTATAAAAGAAAAAGATAAAATTCAGTATTCAAATCCTAAGCGTATCATGAAAGGCTTTCATGTCAAGAGCATAAACAAAGGTGATTCCAAAGGGTTCGCGACTTCAAGTTAAAAGAATTTTAATATACGTGAAATCAGTACCAAAAGGAGTGGTTAAAATTTCTGGAATAAATCTTTAAAAATGTAGTAAGAAGTCATTCAATGAAAACGAATAAGAACGGAAAGATAAGATCTAATAAGGAGATGGACTCAGATCCTCCTGGAACCGCTAACTGTGCTGGCACTGCTGCTGCGGAAAGCCGAAAGTATAACAATTTTATTTTCGAGGCCCTTGGGGTGGAAACGCTCAGGTGGTAGCGCCCGAGTGCTAATGATATCTTCAACGAGTTGTCCAAACACAGAGCTTTTCTTCCCGAGACCCAATGGTTGACTTTTACCTTGGCCAGAGGCTTTTTTTTTTTGAGGGTGGGAAATCTTCAAATGATCATCTCCTCCCGCTCTGGCTGGAGCGGAAGAGAGTGTCAGACTCTTACTGACTAAAACCCATCCTTGTTCCTTCCTTAGCCTTTTATGTTCTGGGGTAGCGGTAACCCTTTCGGAGGGGGATTCCCCTTACCCGGCAGGCTTCGGCCCTAACGGGCCTCTTCACATTGATTCTGATCGGACGGTGTGCTTTGGCCAGAGGCTAAGCCATACAACGTGGCAATTCCGCCCGTCTCCTGGCTACATTATATGTATAGGTATGGTAAAACAGCAACTAATAAAAAAAATAAAGACATTTCTGAAAAACTGTCAAAATAACCAATTAAAGTTATTACTTATAGATTGGCGTTGTTACATCATAATTTTTTGAGTAATATCAACAAAACACATAACATCACGGCTATATTTTCTGAAGGGATAATCAAAGGGGTACTTTTAGTAAGTATACCCATATTTCGTTCGTAACGGACCTCCCGACTCGAAGGACCCGGATCAAGCAGTTTAAGATAGCCGTTTATTAAAATACAGAACTAGAAAGAAGGTTGTTAAATTAATAGTGTAACATGAGAAGGCTTAATTGACTGAGCTCTTCATACAAGGTTATCCTTTCAGATTTTCGTACAGACGCCAGCACATCAAGCTTTTCCAAACTGTCAAATATTCCCAATTGAACATTAACCTTATTTTTTTTGTCATAAAGTTGAAAATCTATTAAATTAATTTGACACATTGTGGTAGCTTGATGTGCTGCCCTCTGTACAACACTTCTTGAAGTTTGCTCACAAGCACATACCCTCTTTTTTTTCTTACTTTTTCTAAAAAATTCCGTTTCTTCTCTCCCGCTCCATCTTCACACTTGCGTCGCCCGTAACATAAGTGCGTAGTAATGGAACTTTGTTTGTCTGCAGACGACATTCGCGAAGTCTCACACAACCATTATGCCGTTAAACGAGTAAGGAATGACGATTTATTTAATAACCCCTCATTGTACATTCGACTTTTACTTGTTACACGTAATAAGTTGCAAGAAGGAGAGAAGTCAGATCAAGGAGTTTAATTTTCGTTTTTCTTGCGTAATATACTCGGTTAGGTTATATTGAAATCAAGAATCTCTTTGGATTGAACGCAATTATTCATACAACACTTAATACATACACACCACGACTTTTCACTGCCGAACAGTTTTAAGTGACAGATTATAAAATAGTTTTTACTGGAATTTTAAAAACGCTGTCATGTTGGTATACAACCTCCATCAAATCTTTTAACTCACTAAGAAGCCAGGTAGGCCTCAGCACAAAAAATGCTTCACCTCTCGTCATGCTCTCTATATGAAAGCCCCAGCACTATGAAAGACCTTTGCAAAGCCAACGCCAGCGCTATCGAAGAAGCAGAATACTGGCCGAATTTTAAAAAGAGAATCATCGATACGACGGATTACAACCTATACAGGGTTACTGGTAACTCGACGTATTCCTTGCAGGACGTCATAGTAGGGTTAAAATGCAACAAATTAAGCCACCAAATGTTCTACCGAAATTCAGTAGTTTTTGAGTTAGTTCGATTTTTAGAGTTTTTATGAATAATCCCAGATTAAATCATTTGAAACCAATTTAAAAATTATTTACGGCGCGACAGTACAGAAATTTTAAGTTATTATCGTAGTTGATGCCGTAGCAGATCTTTGTTAATAATTAAAAGTTCAAAAATGCCTTAAACCTTGGCAAATATCACTAATCAAACATTTTTTTTTTTGTAATTTTTGTTATTACTCCATACAAATTGTTGTCTAGTGCAAAAATAAAATACTACGCCTGATGTACAAATTACTAGGAAAATATCCTTGTCTTATCAGCTATTCAGAAAGGTATGATTGTCAATACTTTTGCATGTATGACAGGGTAGAGAAGAGTTTTATGGGGAGCAGGTAAAATTGTAAGACAATCAACATTTTGTTTGTTATTCGTAGTATTCGTAGTTTTACCTGAGCTTGAACTCCAAACACACGGTAAGCTTTGTGATTGGTTACTATTGTTCTCTCGGCATGACTCGGGGTGCGATTTTCTGGTCGTCAGCGTTAGTCAGTCTCAACTCTACGTCGCGTAAGCTCGTGTTTTGTTATCTGGCTATCCCTATCGCGTATCTTGCTCTCGTGCTGTGCTGTGCCTTCATAAGTGCTGACTATGGCTGCATATTCTAATCCAGAATACGCTGACATAATTTACTGTTACGGACTTTGTGACGGTAACGCTGCTGAAGCGCGGAGAGAATATGGACTTCGCTTTCCCAACCGCCGACTCCCACACGTTAGTGTCTTCGGATCGACTTATCGGCGAATATCTGAAACTGGCAGCGTCCAAAGAACCAGGCAAATTGACACTGGTCGTTCCCGGAGATACACGGCTGACGACGAAGAGCTGATTCTTCAACGTTTTATTGACGACCCCAACATATCGACAAACATCGTAGCGCGTGAGCTTGGTATGTCACAGTGGAAAGTCTGGTCTGTAGTTCACTTGTCAGGCCGACATCCATATCACTACCAACCAGTCCAGTCATTAGAAGAGGGAGATCCGCCGAGACGGCTTGAATTTTGTCGTTTCATGCTGAGTGCCGACGCCGAAGGCGAAAACTTTTTAAAAAACATTCTGTGGACCGATGAGTCATGTTTTGACCGTGATGGTATCACAAACTACCACAACTTACATTACTGGGCACCGAAAGCAGAAGCAAACCCTAAAAAACTGAAACCAACCGCATCCCAGCGTAGGTTCTCGCTTAATGTTTGGATGGGTATTATCGACGACAAATTAATCGGCCCACATTTTTTACCCCGAACACTAAATGGGGAACTTTATGAAGATTTCCTTAGAAATCATTTAACACCACTGCTCGCGGATGTACCGGAAGAAAGAAGAGCAAACATGATTTATCAACATGACGGATGTCCAGCCCACTTCCGAATCACAATTCGACAATTGCTGGATGAAAACTATCCAAACCGATGGATAGGGCGCGGTGGGCCGATTCCGTGGCCTGCGCGAAGCCCTGATCTGACGCCCCTAGACTTTTACGTCTGGAGTCATATGAAAGACCTAGTTTATGTGACCCCAGTAAATTCAATTGAAGAACTAAGGGAGAGAATAACAGATGCGGCGGACCAGATGAGGGCAACAATCACATCAAGAATCACAAAAACTGAAATGAGGAAGCGAATAAGAACATGTATTCGAAACCGAGGGCAGCACATCGAACAAGACGTGTGAAATGTATGTCATAAAAGTTATTAAATTGAAATTTATTAAAAATAATAATAACATTCACGAAATTGTTTTATTTGATTTTCCGAATAATCACCTTTTTGTGAGACGCACGTCTTCCTGTACTAAATCAAAAACGATTTTCATAATGTAGTCCATGACTTTGTATTAACATTCATACCTTTTTGGATAGCTGATAAGATAAGGATATTTTCCTAGTAATTTGTACATCAGGCGTAGTATTTTATTTTTGCACTAGACAACAATTTGTATGGAGTAATAACAAAAATTACAAAAAAAAAAATGTTTGATTAGTGATATTTGCCAAGGTTTAAGGCATTTTTGAACTTTTAATTATTAACAAAGATCTGCTACGGCATCAACTACGATAATAACTTAAAATTTCTGTACTGTCGCGCCGTAAATAATTTTTAAATTGGTTTCAAATGATTTAATCTGGGATTATTCATAAAAACTCTAAAAATCGAACTAACTCAAAAACTACTGAATTTCGGTAGAACATTTGGTGGCTTAATTTGTTGCATTTTAACCCTACTATGACGTCCTGCAAGGAATACGTCGAGTTACCAGTAACCCTGTATAATATCAACCGACTTCATTTTTGCTATTTCTTTCATTGCATAATTCGTACTTGTTTATCTATGTTCCCGTATAATTAATAATACAATTCTTTGTATTTACATTTAAAAGCTAAATATTCATAGTAATATATACAGAAATATATTACTATGAATTATTATTATTATATTTATCTATTGTCTTTTCGTTCTCACTTTTGCCATAGTGTCATGAAAAGTGATTTAGAAATAATGTCATGAAGATCTTCTTCTTTATGTCATAGTATTCCATCTTCATCATCATTGGCACCCTTGTTCCATCCACTACTGAGTATAGACCTCCTCCTGTTTGTTCCATGCTTTCCTGTCTCAACCAGGTCTTCCCCGCGGTCTTGCATGCCTCCCATCGACTATTGGTGAAATTGTATTATCAGCAGCTATTGTCGTACGATGATTAATCCTAGATTTGGTAGCTACCGTCTAAGGAGCTCTTAAAACAATTTTTCTAACCTTTCGTTTAACAAAGCTAAAAAATTCCAACTTAAATTAAAATCTTTCTACCCCATTATAATAGCTCTTTACAAAAACTGGACCTAAACTCCCGCACAAAGCTAACACCAACAGTCAGCCACTTAATAGTTATACGTCAGGTAATATTATGTAGGTTGACTAGACATGAACTGTCAGTATAAGTTGGCTAACTCCTGTAACTTAGTCTTGCGGGACCTGCGATCTTAACAGGACTATTACAATATGAATCGTGTAGTAATGGGTCACGGAGTATTTAATCGTGGAATGTTAGCATTGTACTGTATTGCATTTTCAAGCTCCACAGTTGCAGACACTAGGTCAAATACGTAAAATACGCGATTGGACGTGTGACGTCGGTTCAAGCGCGTTTTTTGCGTACCGGAATGTTAGCGCTGGTTACGTTTGAGTTATGCTCATCATCTTCTTTTCGTGTGGTTATTGATTAACCTGGTGTCAGAGTTTTTATGCTGCCCTTGGGCCTCTGACTGAGCTTCCCATGCTGTTGAGAAATATCTCTCAGACATGCTGGTTTCCTCACGATGTTCTCCTTCACCACTTATGTTATGCTCATTAAATTTGTAATCTGAAAGAGGAATATGTTTTAATTTAGCTGGTTCGTGGGGTCATTGTATCAGCACGTAATTATAAGCTTATTGACGCCTTTGATAGGTATAGGTGCCACGAATGCTTTGTCAACTATGTGAATATATTGTAATAGGCAGAGGATGTGGACAGAGGTACGCGTCATCACAATACACCCAAATTATCTAATTATTAAATTAATATTTCGTATATAAAGCTATATTTAAAAAAACAATAGGATAAAGGGGATATTTGCTCATAGGATATAGCTGTGCTGCAAATTGAGTAATCCGGTTCTTTGCAGAGATTTTCGAAATACCAATCATGTCCAATTGAATACTGTTCAACCTTACATAACACTCTATTGTTTTTATCATCTGTTGTTCCGGTTGTTATGATTTCTGTAACTGCTTTGTAACTCTTGACTCAGAGACAATGTCGTGGAAGTTGAAAACTGTTGTGACAGGATTCGACGAACTAGTGAGCTGTGAAATGTGGTGATGCTTGAAATGTAAGACAAAGGGACAAACCGTGGTAATGTGGCAACGCGCACTGACGCAAATGGTACGAAACACTTACTAGAAACTTCATTGTAGCTACACAAATAATAGATATTCGAATGAATTCTTGTCTTTTATATTAATTTGAGTCTGATATTACAGACTGTCTAATGGTGAATGCTATTTTAATCAATAGATAGAATGATTCAAGAGGAAGGTTTTTACGTGTAGTTTAGTTTGGACAAAGTCGCTGAATATTGTTATGCTAAGTTTCATAAACGAAAATTCATTATATCCTAAGGTAGGCTGGTAGAAAATGTATTAAGACCGACTTAATCAGTTTTTTTTACTTGTGCATTAGATTTTCTATACTAATATTATAAAGTTTGTTTGTTTGGTTGTAGTGAATAGGCTCAAAAACTACTGGACCGATTTTAAAAATTCTTTCACCGTTGGAAAGCTTAGTTTTCTAGGAGTAACATAGGCGACTTTTTATCCCGGGAAAAATAACGGGTCCCACGGGAAAGACCACGGGAGCGAAGCCGCGGGCAAAGTGCTAGTAATAAATAAAGTTTAAATAATTACTTGTCCTTTTTTTTTAAATGACGTACCTAATTACATTTAAAAGCTAAATATTCATAATAATATGTACAGAAAAAATATGTATAATAATTATAATCAAAGAGCATCAGAAAATTCGTCCACATCTTCTTAGTTTAAATAATTAAGTTGTAAATGGCGATTTATATACACGCTATATATCGAGGGGTGAAAGGCTATTTGGTTTAAGCGAAATCTTGGGCGATATTGAGTTATATACATATTCGGAATCAGCAATTTTTTCTCCGTCGGATGATGCCGGATTCATTTAAATCTGAGCACTTTTTTGGCGCTTCAAACAACTCTATTTTTGGGTGGTTTCCAAAGTGGCAGTGTATTAACTGACGTCCTTTTTGCATTAATTTTTTACTAGTGTACTTGAACTATACAATGATTTAAAGAACCGAGACATAAATCAGTAGGCCTTTCTCAGAAAAAATATTCAATATCGGTTAAAGCGTTTTTCTTGTTTCTATTTTTTAGTAACATGTGACTTAAATCATTTTGATTTCCACGATTTACATGTCGCGATGTCGCTTAATTCATTTGTCCGTCAACAAAATACGACATGGAGTGTCGCTTAAGCTCTTCAGCTCTTCAGCTCTTCTTCTTAATTTCGTACAAGAGTTCTACTTTATTATTATTACGTGACTTAATAAATACTTGAACTGATTCTGTGTATTTCTTTATTTATTCAATATCAGCACCTAAAATTTTCGGTGATAGCGGTATATTCAGGTTGTTTCAACAGCCATTGACTGACTAATTTTGGGCTGCGTCACTTCATGCTGTTTGGCTTATTCTGAAAATATACTGCAGAGTCGCTTAGTATTTTTTTCCTGTAGCCAATCGTAGTTATGAAGTCACTTAAATCTTTTTTCCGTTCCCTGAAAAATAGTGGCTTAAGGCAATTTGTATTAAGCGACATTTATCTTCTTCATTAAAGGTCCGTTTTATATGGTATAAGCATCAACACCTTGACGTTTTTAAATTAATTTAAATTAAGTTTACTCCATTCCAATAGCTGAAGAAGTTTTTTTGTTATGATTTTTTTTCGGAAATTTTAAACTTTAAATGGCTCTCCTGTAAAGTTGCAAAAATGTCGCTTAAACCAAATAGCCTTTCACCCCTCGATATGATATTCATTACACAATTTATTTTACAATATTTAACACAAGTAACTATTTACACTAGATACTAAATTAAATCACTAACTAACTATACAAATAAAAACAAAAGCAAAAGGATACTTGGGCGTCGAAGTACTCGTTCGCGTCGCTGTCATGCGAAAACGTGCCTTGACGACTGGTGATATCGCCACGTTAAAGGCAATGCCAATTTTTTGGACATAGAACGAGCTAACCTTCAGGCCGCGCGAAGTGTCGAGCAGTCGGCGAGGGATTATTACTATACGCGACATCTATCAGCTACTTATTAAAATACTTCACGTAGCTTATTCCGGTTAGGAATCGTCCTTAACCTTGCATTAAATATGCATCCGCAACCATTTTAAGAAATGCGCATATTAATACACTACTCAGTTCTTCTCACACATAATGATTGTTTAATTTTTCCTTATTATTGCAACGACTTAGACCTTGTGTTTGGTTTCTCTGATTGTAATTATAATAAGGAAATCAATACACGTGTGGCTGAAATACGGACATAACCTAATATACAGGACGAATTTGAATTCATGAGCAATATTTTAAGGGGCCATTGTACTCATCATTATGAACAAAATTTACTATGCGAAAAAAACCAGCTGTATCCTACATTTTGACGAGCTATGCGAGCATAATGTATGGAACAGTTTTTCATAAATGAGTACAATGGCCCCTTAAAATATTGCCCAAGAATTAAATTTCACCCTGTATAATCATTAAAAAAAATAGCATCGGAGTACTGTCCGGTGGCTAAAGTGAATTTATTTACTACTGAAATTAAACTACCGGATTAAAAAGTATTCTATATCTTTATCCAAGTTATGGTCTACCCTTGTGCCAGATTCCATCCAATGCCGTTCAGCTGTTTAAACAAACACACCACTTTCACATTTATAGTATTAGTTAGGATAGTTCATGACCTAGACGCCTCATACTAAATAGGAGCAGTCTATCATAATCGTAATCACAAACCGTGACCCTGAAATGGTACATGTCTGCTACCAACATCGGCGCAATTCTTAGTAAGTGCCCGGAGTTTGGAAGACGCCCGTGTGGCTCGGAAACCACGTTAAGCCGTTGGCTTTGCTGGCCTGAGGTAGTGCTGGATTGCCGTCCCTTTATGAGAGTGAGGGAAGGGAGAGTACACCTGTATCTGCACATAAACTTGTACACTATAATATCTCCCGCGCTGAAAGCTGACCAGCCTCCCGCTGAGATTGGTCACAATGGCCGAAATTCGGCCTGGAGGACTATTATTATAATAATTTAATTTCAAATAAATCGTTTACAAAAAGTGTACATGTAGCCAACAGTAATAATTTTTCCATACAATTAAAGTGCCTAAAACTAAAACTAAGATTTTATTTAGGTGCAAGTACTGGTTGTTCGGAATTGCAATTTTATGTAGCGACCAGCCTGATCTAGGTTAATTTAAACCTGTGTTTCAGGCCATCACTTTACAATCCAAGGTTATTATATGTCTGCTAAAAGATTCTTGAGACGGTATCTACATTAGTGAGTTTTTTTTTTCAAAAATAATACGTACGGGATACAACCACGTATCCCTAACAAAAGGAGTGTATTTTATTGTAAACGGGTTGCAATAACTCGGTCAAGAGTATGTCCTTTGAGTCGGCCGGCAGCTGCCAAATCGCACAAACTTCGCCCCTTCACTGAAAGACTTGCTTTTTGGTCTAAAAGATGAGAGACTGCTATTTATGTTATGAAAAGATATTTTATACAACCGTTAAAAATATTTCTGATCATCATCATTACACCCAAATCACCCCATTTGCAGTGATAGCCTAGTGGTGTGACCGCCGGACTGTCAAGTCATAGGTCTCGAGTTCGAACCCAAGGCACGCACCTCTGATTTTTCGGATTCATGTGCGTATTATATTGTATAATTATCAATTGCGTAAAATCGGTGAAGGAAAACATTGTGAGGAAACCGGCATGTCTGAGAGATATTTCTCAACAGCATGTGATGCTAAGTCAGAGGCCCATGGGCAGCATTAAAACTCTGACACCAGGTTAGTCACTAACTACACAAAGAAGAAGAAGACCCTATTTCCACGTCCGCGGCTGAATATAGGCCTCCCCCAAGCATCGTCACAGTGATCGATTCTATGCTCTTTGCATCCAGCGGATTCCTGCGGCCTTTATAAGATAATCAGTCCATTTTGTGGGAGGCCTTCCAACACTATGTCTTTCGGTACGCGGTCGGCATCGGCCATCTGTTCTGCTAGCAAAGTGCCCTGCCCACTGCTACTTAAGTCTAATAATTGTTTGGGCTATTTCGGTGACCTTGGGCCTCCTACGGATCTCTTCATTTCTGATTCGATCACGTTGAGAAACTTCAGGCAGGTTTGGGTGTCTTTTACCACGTTCCAGTACGCCATGATGCTCATCACAGGCAACACGCACTGGTCAAAGACTTTAATCTAGAACATAATATTTGGAACATAAGAAATTCATAAGCGGTCAGGCGCGTATGATTACAGCATTGCGTATCTAAGGACCAGGGGGCCTAGACAAAATCGCATTTTAATTAACGATAACGAAATTAGATAAATCGGAAATGTATGGAATTGGCATAAGCTTTCGAAATGCCACGTGATTTATCTTTTCCGATCGCTAAGTGCTAGACAATTTCAAATTGAGTAACGAAACTCTGTTAATATTCCCATACTAATGTGATGACAAGTAGCGTTCATGGCAATCCGAATCGCTGAGATAATGAATTGTTCGATCAACAATTTCCGATGCAGAGCGATTGACACTTGTCTAGGTCCCCATGCATGCTTCCAATTTCACCGTTCACATTGTTACACCAAAAGCAACATAGTACAAACGAGAGTTTGCAGAAAGATGAAGATTCCTGAATGTATCAGGATAACCTACATACTTTTCGGGGTAGCCATTTTACAGGGTTATAAAAAAGCTATGCCCATATTATTATAATCTGCTTATTACCGCCTTTGTCATATTTTCTTCACTCAATTATTCCAAAACATTAACTCAGAAACCAATTATACAATCCCGTCACACAAAACCCAGCACACATCGCAACCGAGCCACAATCTGAAAAAAGCCATCATTATATGTGTCATACCATCCGGAAGACGTCCACTGTTTGCCTACCCTCCTATTATTTAAAGAAAACTATCGTAAAACGTAAAACTATCAGGTTAACCAGGTTAACCTGATAGTTTTACGGTTATCATTATGTCATGAAAGTACTAACAGCCGCACAGGTCGATCCACCAGGTTAAATTACGCTTGCCGGGGTTGGCCGTGGATGGGTGACCTTCTTTAAATACCGAGACTCCTCCGTGCCTCGGGAAGCACGTTAAGCCGTTGGAGACGGCTGTCATTTGTGCATCTTTGACAGTCGTTACGGGTAGTCAAAAGCCCGAAAATCTGACAGCCAGCCTTACCAAGGGGTATCGTATTGCCCAGTTACTGGGTTGGGGAGGTCAGATAGGCAGTCGCTCCATGTAAAATACTGGTATTCAGCTGCATCCGGTTAGACTAGAAGCCGACTCCAACATAGTTGGGAACAGGCTTGGCAGATGATAATGTCGTGAAAGTTCACGATTCCTTTTTCAATGCTCTTATCCATTACATTAGTAGAGAAGTTATTGATGCTTTGTTTCTCTATAAACTGCTGAGAAATAAAATAGACTGCCCAAACTTATTAAATCTCATAAAGTTTCGTGCCCCAGCCCGATATCCGCGAAATCCCATCACACCATTGCACCCACCCTTGCGTAGAACTGTTCTGGGTGCCAACTCACCGATAGCTCGCCTGTGTAAAAATTTTAATAGTTGCAGTGATCTTATTGATATACATCACGACAGCATTGGAAAATTTTACAAAATAATTTTAAAGCACTGTTCTGACCTCCAATGATCTCGCCACTAAATGTTTTTAAATATTTTTACTAATTTTAATTCTATTATTATAAATGTAATTTTCATTATCTAAATGTATAAATCCTAATCTAATTGTTATCAACTTGTTTCTCTAATTTATAAGAATGAAATTTTTGTTATTATTATTTTTACTTTAGAATTGTTTTATTTATATTAATCTAATTAAACATATTATTATCTAATGTTTTTCTGTACAGTATGTAAAACCATAAATGTTGCATGTGGTGTTAGCCTATAAGTAATTGTTGCACTTATAAATGCACTATTATGAAATTATTTTTAATGTATTGTGTAAACAATTGTTGGCTAACCTAAATAAATAAATAAATAAATTACTGATTGCCATTGGAAATTGAAGCTGATTGATTCTGAACATCCCGCCGCTTATGCCTCACACCTTCAATATTTAGAAGCACGTGTAAACAGAATTAGCGGAGTTTGTGCCGTGTGTGGGTCCTCGGGCAACAATTGAATTACGTTGAGCACCTCCACTAATTACGTCTTCACTCTCATCGGATTTAGATAATACGCCAGGAGAGAATCGGGAGTGGCGTTCAAGGATTTTTGGTCAAGTGTCGGGTTGTTGCGTGGTGTGCCTCTGTTATTATGGGAGCGGACTTGCTATGCGGTATTGCTAATGATGGGGGTCTGCTCTTAATTATTCTCAATTGTAGTTGGAAGATATTTTTGCTGAATTGCATGTGTAATGTGTAATGCTACCTAGGAGGCTCGTTCAGATGTCAATGTATACGCTTTTATAATAAACTTCCAAGCCACGTTCAAGATCTAAGCCTTAATAAATTCAAATCGTTCGTTAAACACAAGTTGTGCCAAAATGCATAATATACTGTCAAAGACTTTATTGAAGACAAAAGGGCTTGGGATTGAGCTGCTCCAATTGTTTACATATTGAATATTCTTTCTTTTTTTTATACCCTAAACTAATTGATTAGCATCTGAGATTACTCCTGGAGCTGCTGAAGATTCACAAAAACTTTTTGCATTATATAACTTCAATCTCTTAGCATTGTATAATTGCATAGCACGTTTGTGAGTACTATGTACCTACTATAAAGCTACCAATTACTGATTACGTCTTACATTGACTTGAATGTGCCCTGGCGGCTGAGAGCATGTCATGCTCCCTGTAATGTCTCACTGATGGTGGCAGTATTTTGGATCATTTAGCTCCCATCAAAATGGTTGAGCTGAATGGTGTGAATCCATGCGTCATGTTCATGAACGGGCGCCGTCAGTAGGGACTGGTCACCTCTTAGCTGCCACTGTTTTTTAAATCTTGTAATTATGGACGCTTTTATGAAGTTCTGCATCGTTCTCACGTGTATATTTCAACATGAGTGATGTAACCCAGTTTTGTAAACATATTTTGATTTAAAAGAGTGTCCATGGAGTTTCTTGCCCGTTCTTCTCCATAGGTACCTACTGCTTTGGAATAGGCAACTAGCTTCATCTTTCTGACTGACCGACCCCTTGACAATTCAAAAGTGCCTGTAATTGGTTTATTTGAAATAAATGCTTTGAGTTTGAGTTTGTGTTTACCCAAAGGCAAGGAAATTATTTTTAAGAGGCTCAAAGGATTGTAGAAATTATGATTTGTAATCGATGTGTAAAATACCTTAAAACATCATGCACGTAACAAAACCCTGACAGATCAAGTCGGTCATGGTTTTGTTAGAAAAGAGTCTATTGATAAAGTATTTTCAAAAAAATACCCCGCTGCAAAATTGGCAGCGTTCTAGAAACATAAATGCGAAGAAATTAACATCTACCAACCCGTACTGGGCCGGCGCCCTGGATTATGGCCCACCTCCTCTTACCGAAAGGAAGGTTGTGATCCAACAGTGGGAACATTATAGGCTGACCGCCGTGTTGTGTACTCCGAAGTTATTTTTGTTTGAATTTACAACACGATTTTTTAAGTTATGAAATTGGGGTAGATACTTAACTTTATTATTAAAAACGTGATTATCAAATAGCAACAACTTTATTTTTTTCAATAATTATTTATTAATTGATTTTTATTAATTATTGATGTTTAATAAAATGCATCATCACCAAATTACGTGAATAATTTAATAACAAGAGACTCCCTGTAAACTGAAATCTACAGGGAGACTCTACAAAGCACAAACATTAAACCCAGAAAGGAAAAAAAACACGAGGAATTGAGAATAACCTAAAAACTGGCACAAATAAATAACATTATGCAGGAAAAGTTTCCGTTGACGATAAAAAGAGGCGAAGTAAAATATGAATTATTAACACCGCGTGGATTCTGAAATGCACTGAAAACTGCACCCACACGACTAATGCGTCCCAGTTAATGTGAAAACATTAAAGTTTTCACTAAATATTGTACCAAATTTAACGTTACTGCTCAAATTACCAAAGTTGGCATAGAAGTGGGAGAAAAATGGAATAGCTAAATATATTTACTGACCATAACCGACAAACATATAATTATGTTGGAAAAAGCCAGCATTTGCCGCAAGGTGTTAACCCAATTAGAATACAGTAAAGCTTGTATGGCATAAAATAATATACAGGGTGTACCTAACCTAAAGGCTATATACATACAAAAGGACCATGCTACAGACCACCAAACTGAGCAACTTTGACTATGGGACCAACTTCAAAATCGCAAAAAAAAACAGGTGTTCTAAATATTTTTCGTCACGTGACTCGTCGAAATTTAGGAAACAGCTGATTTTTTTTCACGATTTTGTATGTATATACCCTTTCGGTTACACCCTGTATATTATTTTTACCAAAAAAAAAACATTATTCAAACTAGGTTTAGAATCAGCACCTTATAAACGTCAAAATTACATTTTTCAGTCTCCCAAAACGGCAGCCCTTCACCACTTCCTAGTGCTTTAGCTGGGAAGAAGTAGAGATGCAACCAACTCCCCAGCAGCACAGCTGTCTGTTCAGTTGTAAAAACTTTTGATGATTAACTGTTTGATTATAAACAACAGTACCGTATGCAAAAATGTTTTATTGTGCATTACGCAACACAATATATTAAATAAAATAATTGCCATATGTCAGCTAGCTCACGCAGTTAAAATAAAAAGTTATCTTTTATATGTTTTATACCCTTAGGAACCTGTTTATTACAATAGTAGGCCTAGCTTATTGCCTAAAGCATCTTTATAATTAGGTTAATCTTTCTTTCCTTTCTTTTTCGTGAGGTTAATGACTAACCGGGTGTCAGAGTTCTTTATGCTGCCCATGGGGGTCTCTGACATATCTCCACATACTGTTGCGAAATATCTCTCAAGCATGCCGCCGGTTTCCTCACGATGTTTTCCTTCATCGATTTCCAAGGAAGTGATAATTATACAATACGCACATGAATTCGAAAAATGAGAGGTGCGTGTCTTGAGTTCGAACTCGAGGCCTAGGATTAGGTTAGGATAGGTTTTGGATTAGGTTAGTGGAACTACTTACCGTAGGCACCAATAAAAACTTGACATCAGCCAAACCATATCGTCTGACAGGATCCTTGGAATTTTGGCAGTTCCAAGGATTTGTATGGAACATACTTCCAAGGTCTGTGTTCCCTTCCACACAGTATAACCCTGCCTTCAGAGCAAGAATAAACAGGTCTCTTGTGGGCACACTCGCACCATCAGAGAGCTCATCCAGCATCCAGAAGGCCCATTCCATAATAAGAAAAACGAGTGATGCTTACAGCTTCTAAGATACATTCACTTTTACACGCCTTTCATGACGATGAATTTCTAAAAAAAACAAGTCTTGTCTATAGTCAAAACTTAGGAAAATCTGGAGGCACTGTAAAAGTGTATTTAAATTAAACCCTACGAAACAAAGATTTACAAAAAATAACTTAACACAAACAGTATCAATATTTCCAAGTGATAGAGACAGACAAAAACTAAAGAACTTCTCAAGTTATGATAATAAACTCAAATATTTTATTTCCAACGATACATACTTATCGTTTTCTCCATTTTTATTACTCTGTATCGGATGTCAGAAGTTCTACAAACTTCACTTTAGTTAGAAAATATAAACAAACATGGAATAATTTTCTGATGCCTTTTGATTATTATACATATTATTATGAATATTTAGCGAATATCTCAAATAGGGTATCGTATTGCCCAGTTACTGGGTTGTGGAGGTCAGTGAATATTTAGCTTATAAATTAGCATGGAATAAGTGGATTTTAGATAACATTTTAATTGTGTTTTAGTGTTTTTTAAGTTCCATACCCAAAGGGCGCCAAAGAGGACTCATTTTAAAAGCTCCGCTGTCCGTCCGTCTCAAGGCTGTATCTATTGAACTGTAAGGAAAGAAGACACATGAAGAAATTAAAAATTTCAAATATTGTACGGTGGTATGAAACCCGTGGTGTACGACTCCGACTCATACTTGGCCGCTTTAATATTTTTCTTTTATAAGATCAATATAGTAAGGGATACCCAATTTATGCGAATAGTTGTCTTTATGATAAAAGATAAGTAGATACATTCAATTTTCGAAATGGATCGTTTCACGTTAAGATATTTCCTGATAACAAATCAGCTAACAATTCCTTTTCAGTAAGGGGTGTCATATTACCCAGCGATTGGATAGTGGAGGTTAGATATATAGTCGCTTCATGTAACATACTGGTATTCAGATGCATCCTGTAAGACTGGAAGCCGACCTCAACATAGTTGGAACAAGACTAGGCAGATGATGTTGACGACTCTTTTTGATTGGGATTTCTGTTTTGAGAAACTACTACATGCATATGAACCTGCGTCTAGAAATCTTCTGGACTTTCGTATTCATAATATTGATACGGATAACAATGCCTTTTAGAACAAAGATGTAAGCCGGATTCGCCCACAAAAAAACAATTTCGTGCGAAACGCTAATAGAAAAAATTACATTATTTAAAACTAGCTTCTGCCTGCGGCTTCGCGTGGATGACGGAAATTGCATGTAACATACATACAAACCTTCCTCTTGAATCACTCTATCTATTAAAAAAAACTGCATCTAAATCCGTTGCGTAGTTTTAAAGATCTAAGAATACATACAGGCATTAGGACAGACGCGGGAAACGTCAAAGTCGTTTCCCGCGATCACTAGATGATGTGTAGATTCTCACATTCAGACCAGTGAATGCGAATCGATGAATAAGCCACAAGAATTACTTTCAAGCTATTCATTATCCCTCATTCCTGTTCCAACCACAACAAAGAAGCTATCATCAAACGTTTTGAACACTAAAAGCAGCTCGAATAATTCCCCAAAGAATAACCGACATTGAATATTAATAAACAAAGCGAGTATTAAACAGACCACAACAGATCCTCTGAACATAATATTTTCTGTAATCCGACTGAAATATTTCAATAACTCGCAAAGTGAAGGGGAAATATGCGCGCCCCAAAAGTTTCGCATAACTTTCCATCGATTCGTCAGAATACGTATACAGGAATATTTTAAGGGATTCATTATTGTTTAATTGAATTTTTGACTATATTTTATCTTTTGTTTTTTTTTAAATTAATTTTTGTTTTTTAATACAGTGAAAGCACCAGTGGTTCAGTTAATAAAAGCAAAATCTATTTAAAGAATTAATTCGCATTAGGAACATCACATTGCATACTTACTGCGTGAGTCGATGAAGAGAAAACACTTCTTCTTCTTCGTGTGGTTAGTGACTAACCTGGTGTCAGAGTTTTAATGCTGCCCTTGGGCTTCAGACTTAGCATCAAATGCTGTTGAGAAATATCTCTCAGGCATGCCGGTTTCCTCACGATGTTTTCCTTCACCGATTTTAAGCAAGTGATAATTATACAATACGCACGTGAATCCGAAAAATCAGAGGTGCGTGCCTTGGGTTCGAACTCGAGACCTATGACTTGGCAGTCCGCCGGTCACACCACTAGGCTATCACTGCTTTTAAAACACTGTAAAATATGATTTGTGTCTGTCTTTTAATCAAAATTTTTTGATTGGTTAATTTTAGATCAGATTTTTTTTTATTATTATAATTTAAAAGAAATAAAATTTAATTACAATTCCTTCACTAATTCATCGAAAGGAACTTCGTTCCATCCGGGTGTCCCTTGACACCTCTCAAGTTTTTTAATGTAATTATGTTTTTTTTTTTGCTTTTGCAATATTATATCTTGTCTGGCAACTTATTGTACAGTACGATACCGCTAAGTCATATATAATATTTTTCTCCCGTAATTGGTTTTGGTAACATTGAAACGCCTTTTTTTCCGATTTAATTATTTTAGAAATGTTATGTTTACAATAAGAACTAAATTTCGTTGCACCAAGTGACTGAAGGTCACCAGATGGTTTTCCAGGTTTATCGGTGTAGATCGTTTTAGCGTTTATTTTTATTTTTTTTCAGAGCACCTTAGAAGTTCCTAGATCTTCAGGGTTACTCCATATTGTCGCGGTATAAATTTCACGAATCTATCAACTACATTATGACGTAGACGTAGACCGCATAATCTATTATCTTGGTAATTACCCAGTTAATTTACTGATGCAGTATGCATGCAGATGCCTACGTATGTACGTTATATAATAAAGATTGTAATCGTGTTAATTTCCGCTTGGAGTCACGGACAGTGCCCAATAACAATGAGAACTCCTCTGTAGACTGGGAACTGTGGGGAACATAAAGCCGCAAACCCTGGACTGGCAGGCTACTCCTGTCGAAGACTATCGTGGACTGTGATGAGCATTTTGACGACAGGCCACCGCAGCCCTCATCGCCAGGTCAGGCCGTGGGACGGTGGTTTTAATGAGACCTAGGTACCGTGTTAGGAGCAGTCACAGATATAGATAGACATAGATAACGCAAGAGCAACTACTTCGCGTGCCTAGCTTACGTACAAAAATCGTAAGTGGTCACTTTCTCGCTCAGTCTGCATCGGTATACAGCGCTAGTCGGATCATCATACATCACTAAATAGTGCTTGTGAGTCATAATAGGTAGTCAAAAAATGGCACGCTTGGTTTTCGATCATCATACATCACTAAATAGTGCTTGTGACGTCATAATGGGTAGTCAAAAAATGGCACGCTTGGTTTTCATACAGATCGTGATACTTGCGTTATCTATGTCTATCTATATCTGTGGTATTCACCCATACGCTGCCATGAACACGTATGTCGTGTGTGGGCACAGAGCTTAGAAAAGCACGAAAAAATGTGGCAGTGTGTGTGTTAACGCCTTCAAGCAGTAAGTCAATATCTTCACCTACTCATTGGATTGGTGAACTTTTGGGCAGTTCTGGGTCTTTTTTGATAGATTATGTGCCACAACGACGAGCATTAATTGGTGACCATGTTCCAACGAATGACGTGGACAGTGGCAGCAAGCCGTAAGGCGTAAGGGGTAGTTACCCCTTACGCCCCCCCCCCTTTCCCGTTCATGTCGTCCTGACCTAAAAACCATATTTTTGGGTTGACTCTTCAAGCCTACTTCTTCCACACACCACCAGCAGTTATCCAGTAGGTATTCTTCATTTCCTCAGAAGGCTTATCTTTCACAATTGGTATTTAATTATTACAGAATAAATTATAATTTTATAAGAAATTTCTAGGACAAGGTCTTTGACGGATTTACTACTAAATATAGGATGTTCCTAAATTTAATGGAATGGGAATGGTTATTTGAAGTCGAAGCCAACAATCCCACAACCACACGTGCATTGAAGGACGAAGAAATTCAGCTAGATTAATTTTTTTATTCATAAAAAATTTCGACAAAATAGTGCGTAAGTCAGCTAAGCCGTAGAGACCATTTTTCCGATGTGCTAATCCATACATACCAAATGATTCAATAAATAAATATTAACAAAAGACAAAAAAAAAACTGTGTTGTCTATTTAATTCTAATCTTGCGTAAATTTGGAACACCTCATAAATAAACAATTTGAAATATTCTATAAAATTCAGGAGATACCGAAGCAAACTTCAAAGTAAGAAATTTTATTAAAGGAATATTTTACGAATTTATTTCTTTCGGCCGTAATCTTTGATCTAAACTTACCTAACTACCTTACGAAGATATTTAAAATATTCTTTTAAGTAAAATTATGTTATCTTATCATTAAGTAACTATCTTGTTTCGCTGCCTTACTTTTCTCTTAGGGTGCGGTGGATTTCAGTTCGATTGCATTTAAATCTTAACAAAAGCTATTTTTATTGTAATACTTATCAGCCTGAGGACACGCACTGAACACTATCGTCACTACATAGTATAAAACAAACTCGCTTTCTCTGTCCCTATATCCCTATGTATGCTTAAATCTTTAAACTACGCAACGGATTTTGATGCGGTTTTTTAAATAGATAGAGTGATTGAAGAGGAAGGTTTATATGTATAATTTGTCGACATATTATGCGGGCGAAGCCACGGGCGGAAGCTAGTCAACATTAATTGGAAAAAAAAGCGGACAAGTGCTAGTCGGACTTGGACCTTCGGTGGACAAGTCCGACTCGCACTTCACCGGTTTTTTTTCGTTCTTAGTAGGTACATATTATAAATAGTTCCGATTTAGTATAGGACGATATTACTTGCCTAATTTCATAGTTCTAGGTCAACGGAAAATACCCTATAAATTTTTAATACCCTTGAGAGTGACGAAATATTCGTTTTTTGCGGCATAAACGGCGGTGTCTTTTTTTACGATAACTTGATTTAGAGTTTTTGATAAGAAGTTTAAGTTTATTTTTTTGCACAGTTTCAAGGGACTGTAGATTTAGGTATATTGTTTTTATTTCCACTTGATACCTCTACGCGTTCCCGAGATGAAAAGTCTTGACAGACAGATGTTCAGACAACAAGGTGATCCTATAAGAGTTCCATGTTTTTCCTTTTGTTGTATGGAACCCTAAAAATTATCAAAAAAAAGCTCTAGTTACAAAATTCTGTGTAGGTATGTGCAGACGGCAATGTGAGCACTTTACCTTGTGTATTTAATTGCATCACCACTGCTCTCAAACCTGTTGTCCATGGGCCTTTGACTTACCTTTATATGCTGTTGGGAAATATCTCTCAGGCCGGTTTTTCTCACGATGTTTTGGTGAGAAAAACCGGTCTGAGAGATATTTCCCAACAGCATATAAAGGTAAGTCAAAGGCCCATGGACAACAGGTTAATCACTTCCTACACGAAAAAGAAAAAATAGATCAACAACTTTGTATCAAAACTAAGCTCTAAGCTGGCAACATAGTTCGAAGTAACGTTTGACAAATTAAATTAGCATGAGACGCCTACCTCAGTGCGCACACAAGGTGTCAGGGTTCGTTTCTCAGCAGCTAAACAGACCTGACACCTGCATTCACCAATTACTACTGAGTATAATTGAAAACGTAGGACATAGAGCCTACAGGACACAGAGGCCAGCCCATCAAGCTACCCGAATCTGTCAAATTTCTTTGTTAGTTTTGCAACTTTTTGACAAAATGCAGAAAGGTTCATTTTCAATTGAGAAAATTTGACAGTTTGGAATAGTTTGATGTGCTGGTGTCTGTACAAAAACGAATAACGGGTGCATATTATGTGAACAAGATGTGGAAAACAATCTTCATTGATAGCTACATAAGTTGAGATACAAAAAAAACCTTCGATTTCAAAATTGTTAAAGGGGTACTTTGTGTTTAATATGGTTTTGAGGTTAAATTATTGAACCGATTTTAATGGTTCAAGAGTAATAGGTACCCGGGAACATAGAAGACGTAATTTAAACCAATTTAAACTGAAAAAACTACTCTGGTGCACTACAAATTACTGTTGTTTTTGAAAACTGGGCACATGTTTACTTAACCAAAAAACTGTATTACATAACTTGACATGAATCTAATCTTACTTTAAAAAATCTTGCTAATTGAATTACAGAAATTACCAAATTAAAAAAAAACAAGATGTATTTTTTTACTGACTCACTGACACAGATCTTGATAAAGTTTCATATAAATATATCCCCATAAAAACAACAATTTCACAGAACAATCAAATCCACAGATAAGCACTCTCATATTTCTGTACGTTTGTCAAAAACAAAACGATGGCCGCCATTTTGTGCGTGCCACGATAATGGATAAAAGTTTTAATTCAAATTTATAGTAGCAACAGCTCTGTATTATGGGCACTGAAGTAAAACAAATGGGTTATTTTATTTGCAGCACGCAGTTAATTTAATGTACGAGCAGAATATCATCAGGGTTGTTGATGGTAGCGGGCACAAGAGTTGTGTGTTGACTATACTTGTCATACTGTATGAATTGTGGTATTGAGATGTTTGTGTGGCGATTGGGTCTGTTACTGATAGTGAAATTATGCCCGTATATTAAATATTGGTAAATTTACCAGGTTTTTTTTTACCATAGACTTCATATTGTCTACATCCTGTAATCTAGAAGCGGATACTATTTTCTGTATATTTTTTTTCTCAGGCTCGGTGCGCGGGCCTGCGGACGGTGAATAATGGGTGACCTATATACCTACTAAATTGCCAAACCAATTTAGTACCTACTGCTTTGGAATGGGCTACTAGCTTCATCTTTCTCACTGACCGACCCCTTGAGAATTCAAAAGTGCCTGTAAGTGGTGAGTTTGAATTCAGAGCAAATTTGATGTGACAGACAGACGTACAGATAGACACTGTCTGCAAGGATAAGGACAGACAGACAGTGTCTCACTTAACTTTTGACAGCGTTGCGTGCGGAAGTGCTACTACTCGGCCGTTAAATGTAATCTGCTAATTCTAGTATGTCATTATTTTCTTGTTGGTTTCCTTGATTTGTTTGGTGATGATTTAGTTCCTCTGATTAAAATTGTACTAAGTTTGAGATTCATATTATTAGGTTGTAGGTTAATAAATAAATCCTTTTCTAAATATGATTTGACTTCTGCCCTAACAGTTTCAGTATCAGTTCTGTTTTTCATTTAGACATACAGAACCCTAAAGAATTAAAAGCATAAAATAAATAAATAAAAAAAAAACATTTTTTTTAAGAAATTTTTAAAAATTGCGTCGTTTGATTCAACCCCATGTATCGGAAAATGGCGAGGCCAAAGAAAAAGAAGATTTGAAATGAACATAATTTTTTATAGCCAGAATGACCTGCGGTTTTTCAGATCTTCTTCCCAGCTAAAGCACTAGGAAGTGGTGAAGGGTGGGCGTTTTTGGGGGACCACCTTATGTAACTTTGACCTTCAAAAAGTGACTTTTGATTTTGGGTTTGATTTTCCACAAACCGACTTTACTCACGCCTTACTTTATTATATCAATCGCTGTACCAGCCTCATCGACCAGCAGTAACACTCTAAAAACAATTGAATCTTGTATACTTCTCTACTTTTTTAACGATACCCTCACAAAACCACTTTACAGCAACCGAGCAAATATTTACGGTACATATTTTACAATTACCATTCTATACCAGAACATTATCACAAACCTTCATACCCATTACCAGACACGGCGATGTTCCAGACATACCCGGCTATAGGCCTAGGGCTACCTATGTGCTAGTCATGTCAGCAATGTACTCTGCGATGTACACCGTTGTGCGGCGTGTCGTAATCTTGTACTACCTACTCGCTGTACACGAAAAGCCCGAAGTATCAGTGTAAATGACCGGCTTTTGCGAGTCTTAAATGGTATCTTTAAAGTTGGTAGCCGCAGCAATAGGTGTTGGTCAGTTCAAGAATTAAAAAAAATATATATCATCATCACCATCAGTAGCCTAGCCTTTTCCCAACTATGTTGGGGTCGGCTTCCAGTGTAACCGGATGCAGCTGAATACCAGTATTTTACATGGAGCGACTGCCTATCTGAGCTCCACAACCCACAGTAACTGGGTAATACGATAACCATTGGTAAGACTGGCTGTCAGATTTTCGGACTGCTGACGACCCGTAACAACTGTCAAAGACGCACAAATGACAACTGGGACCAACGGCCTAACGTGCTTTCCGAGGCACGGAGGAGTCTTGGTATGTAAAGATGGTCACCCATCCACGGCCAACCCCGGCAAGCGTAGCTTAGCTAAAAAAATATCTTCTAAGGCCCAATGGAACCAAATATCACTAAGAGCCAATATCACCAATAAATTCGACCGTGATCAACACACCTGTAACGCGTTCAAGAGCCGCCACAGTCAATATTCCATAGAAAATACTTTCACTGGCAGTTCTTAAACGTAGTTTATGCGCTGATCGCGTTCAGTTTCATTAGTGAAATCTGCTCTAAATACGTATGGTTATGAGGTATGGTGTGTGGTATAAATAAGTAGGAAACTCACGTTGTACAGGATTTATTGTCCACAAGTCCTTACACAGTTAACACAAAGTTCAGAAGGCACAATAGGGTAGTGTTCACAAGCACAAGCTCAAGCACAGTATAGCAGCGGAAGGATGAAAGTAGAAGAATGATAGACAGGTGAAGTATAGTTGAGATTAACATGAACAAGCAAAGCTAAATCACGATACCGCGTGTTTATGATTTTGAGGCGACAAGCGTGCGCTCCGCGTCGAGGTGTAGTCCTGACTGGTTTGACCTTGCGCGGCGAAAAGACATGCGCCTGCGCATCCGTATATGGCTATTGATACTTGTACAGATGTTGGTAATTAGTGAAGATGGTTCGGTCGATAGTTTAATGACCATCGACTATCGATGGTAAATTTCTCGACCAACTGGTAAGGAATTATGTAGTGTTTGTATTCAGTGATTGTGTGTTTAAATTGTAAATATATATATATAGATTGTATTGTTATTTGTAATTGTGTTAGTTTGTAAATCTTAGTTTTAAGTTTATGATATAGATAAATATATGTAAATAATTTTAATTAATTGTGAAGTTGCCTACACCACCCCCCTCCAGAGACCGTCAAGGGCGATAGAAGTCAGGAAATTTAACTCGCCTCCCAGAACGTGTTGTGTAACTTGGTGGTATTACCGGTGGGGGTTCCTCCACCTGGTTAGATAGAATGAAGGCAGGCTTCAGTCGGTCAATGGTCACTGTCATTTCCTTGTTTTTAACGAGTATTTTAAATATCTTGTCCCCTCGAGTGATAACTTTGTATGGCCCAGAATAAGCAGGCTGGAGAGCACCTCGCAATGCGTCTTCGCGGAGGAAAACGTGATCGCAAGTTTGTAGCTCTTTATAAACGAACACCTTGGGGTTGGAATGGCGGGAAGCTGGTACCGGTCGCAGTTTCTCGGCGAAATTTCTGAGCCTTGCGGTAAATTCTGATGTGTCAACTGTACCGTTGACCGTTGGCTCAAAAAATTCTCCGGGTAACCTTAGCGGCTCTCCGTACAGCAGTTCCGCAGAAGAGGCTTGGAGGTCTTCTTTATAGGCAGATCTTACGCCTAATAAAACCCATGGCAAAGATTCCGTCCACCTATCGTTTGCATGGCAGACGATTGCGGCCTTAAGCTGACGGTGAAACCGTTCAACCAAACCATTGCATGCCGGATGGTAGGCTGTCGTCCGCTTATGTTCGAATCCGGCTATCCTCGACAGACATTGAAACAAGGCCGATTCGAACTGGCGACCACGGTCGGTTACAATATCTGTCGGGCAACCGAACCGAGATATCCAAATGGACAGCAAAGCCTTGGCCACCGTTTCCGCTGTAATATCTTGTATCGGTACTGCCTCTGGCCACCGTGTAAATCTATCAACGGCCGTTAAACAGTACCGATAACCCTGGGAAGGTGGTAGTGGACCCACCAGGTCAATATGGATCTGCTTAAACCGTGCGCGCGGTAAGTTATAAGTGCCGAGAGGAGAAGTCACGTGGCGGTTGACTTTCGTCCTCTGACACGGTATACAAGCGCGCGCCCAGTCCCTACAATCTTTTCGCACGCCCGGCCATACAAACCGCTCGGCTATCAGCTTGGCCGACGCATTGGCACCAGGGTGGCTTAAAGAATGCAAGCTATTAAAAATTTGCTTGCGAAGTAATTTAGGTACGTATGGCCTGGAAGCTGAAGTACTGACGTCGCAGTAAAGAGGATTTCGACTTCCAGGGACTTTGAATTTTTCAAGCTGCAGGGTAGAACCTTCGCTCAAAAGCTTACAGAGTTCTGAGTCAGAAGCCTGAGCTTGAGCTAATTTCTCGACGTCTACGGGGTCTGCTAGCTCTTCAATTCGCGACAAGGTATCTGCAACCACATTATCCTTACCAGAAATGTGGCGGATATCTGTCGTGAATTGGGAAATGTAATCTAAGTGTCGATACTGCCTAGGCGAACAGTTGTTCTTCCTTTCATTGAAGGCAAAACTTATCGGCTTGTGGTCAGTATAGATTATAAAATGGCGAGCTTCTAGCATGTGCCTAAAATATTTAATGGCCTCATAAATTGCTAGAAGCTCCCTATCATATGGTGAGTATTTCACCTGTGAAGGGCTCAATTTCCTTGAAAAAAATGCTAACGGCTGCCACGCATCGTCTGTAAATTGCTGCAGGACCGCTCCGATAGCCTTGTCGGAGGCGTCTGTAACAACTGCAAGCTTAGCGGTGCAGTCCGGATGAGCTAGGAGAGCAGCGTTGGTTAGGCTTTCTTTGCAGGCTTCGAAAGCAGCTAGTGTGTCGCCTGTCAAGGAAATTGGCTGTGAACCTTTGACGGAACCTGTTAGTAAGGCGTGAAGTGGGGCTTGGATTTCGGCTGCGTGTGGAAGAAATCTCCTATAAAAATTAACCATGCCTAGGAAACCTCTTAGCTGGCGAACGTTGGTTGGTGGGGGAAAATCCTTGATCGCCTGAACTTTGGCATCAAGTGGCTTAGTACCACTCTCGGTAATCCGGTAGCCTAGGAACGTTACCTCCTCCATACCGAAAACGCATTTCGAAGTGTTCACCAACATGCCATATTCCTTCAGCCTGTTGAAGACCTGACGGAGGTGATCCTCGTGCTCCTCTGGACTTCTAGAAAACACGAGAAAGTCGTCCAAATAACAATAAACGAAATCTAGACCTCTCGTCATTTCGTCCACGAACCGCTGAAAGGTTTGGCCCGCATTCCTAAGACCGAATGTCATAAATGGAAATTCAAATAAGCCAAATGGGGTTGTGATGGCGGTCTTAGGAATGTCCTCGGGACTGACAGGTATCTGATTATATGCTTTTTCTAAATCGAGAGTGCTGAAGACTTTACATCCAGCTATACTATGGGTAAAGTCATGGATATGCTTAATCGGATACCTGTCAGGCACTGTACGGGCATTCAACTTACGGTAATCGCCGCAAGGACGCCAGCCGTTGTTTTTCTTTGGCGCTAGGTGCAGCGGTGACGCCCACGGGCTCTCAGAAGGTCTAGCTGTACCAAGGGCCAACATAGACTGGAACTCTTTTTGGGCAATCTTAAGCTTGTCCGGTGCTAAACGACGAGGTGAAGAGTAAACTGGAGGGCCTGGTGTCGTGCGTATGTGGTGTACTGTGTTATGTGGAGTGCAGTGTAACTTACCAGCTGGTCGAGTTATTTCCGGAAACTCGCTGAGAATTTTATGAAACCGAGTCTCACCAGTCACGACTTTAACAGAAGAAATATTAATACAATCAGCTATAGCAGCAGTAGTTGAAATAGAAGTTAAATTATCAATTAGGCGCTTGTTACGACAATCAACTATAAGATGGTGAAAGTTTAAAAAATCTACACCTATTATAGGCTTCGTTACATCGGCTACAATGAAACGCCATTGAAAGGTTCTGCGTAAACCAAAATCTAGTTCTAAATTGATACAACCATATGTAGCTATACTAGAACCATTAGCTGCACACAAACTATAGTCCGTACGAGCACGACGGTCATGAAGCGCTGACCGTGGGAACACGCAGAGGTCGCTCCCTGTGTCGACCAGGAACTGCGTCTTCGAAGATCGGTCAGTCACAAACAGGCGACCAGAAGCGGGCAAAGGGCAATCGTCAGTCGCCATTATCGACCGCCCTTGGAGTTTTCCGCCTTGTAGTCGCAGGGCCGGATACACTTGTTGGCTTTTTCTCCGAATTTGTTGTGATACCAACAATTGGGAAACTTTTTGTAGTTCGATTGAGAGCGCTGCCTCGAATTGTTGCGAGTGTTTCTGGTGGAACGGGAGCGTGGACGGCTGTTCCGAGTTGACATCTGCTGGAACTGTCGGCGAAGCTCAGCTATCTCCCTAGTTAGTTCGTTCAGACCCGAGCTAGGGACAGCGTCGCTCACAACGGCGACCTTCGGAGTCGTCGTAGCCAGGTCGTTCACTCTATCGGCTAAGTCAGCTAGATACTCGAGAGATGCTACCCCTGGTTGGCCTGCGAGCACCGTCTGGATGCCATACGGTAGGCGACTAACCCATATCGTCCTCAAGAATTCGTCAGGAACGTTTGAGCCTGCCAGGCTTTTCAAATGGCGAAGAAATTGTGATGGCTTGCGGTCGCCAAGCTCCTCATGCATCAATAACTGCTTGATTTTCTTCTCGTTAGACGCGGTGAGTCGCTTGATTAGCTCGGTCTTCAGTGTTTCATACTTGTTGGTGGCAGGCGGGCTAATAATTATATCCTTTACTTCTCTAGAGTACTGGTTGTCCAGATGTCCAATGACGTAATTAAATTTGGTGACGTCACTGGTTATTCCAGCTATACTAAATTGACCTTCGACCTGGGCAAACCAGATCTCCGGTTCTTCAGCCCAAAACGGCGGCACTCGTACGCCGACTTTAAAAACATTGCTTGGGTCTATCGACATCTCCCCATCACTAGTGCTAGGTGGCGGTAATGTTGCCGCGCCTTGTGCGTCTTTAAACATATCCCTTTCCATTGTTCTTCACGGGGTCACCAGTATGGTTATGAGGTATGGTGTGTGGTATAAATAAGTAGGAAACTCACGTTGTACAGGATTTATTGTCCACAAGTCCTTACACAGTTAACACAAAGTTCAGAAGGCACAATAGGGTAGTGTTCACAAGCACAAGCTCAAGCACAGTATAGCAGCGGAAGGATGAAAGTAGAAGAATGATAGACAGGTGAAGTATAGTTGAGATTAACATGAACAAGCAAAGCTAAATCACGATACCGCGTGTTTATGATTTTGAGGCGACAAGCGTGCGCTCCGCGTCGAGGTGTAGTCCTGACTGGTTTGACCTTGCGCGGCGAAAAGACATGCGCCTGCGCATCCGTATATGGCTATTGATACTTGTACAGATGTTGGTAATTAGTGAAGATGGTTCGGTCGATAGTTTAATGACCATCGACTATCGATGGTAAATTTCTCGACCAACTGGTAAGGAATTATGTAGTGTTTGTATTCAGTGATTGTGTGTTTAAATTGTAAATATATATATATAGATTGTATTGTTATTTGTAATTGTGTTAGTTTGTAAATCTTAGTTTTAAGTTTATGATATAGATAAATATATGTAAATAATTTTAATTAATTGTGAAGTTGCCTACATACGGTTAACACATTTTTCTATTTCAGCCAATCGTTTAAAGATGATAGAGGCAATATGACGTTTTAAATATTTTATTATTGCAGTGATAGCCTAGTGGAGTGACCGTCGGACTGCCAAGTCACAGGTCTCGAGTTCAAACCCAAGGCACGCACCTCTGATTCTACGGGTTCATCTAAGTCAGAGGCCCATGGGCAGCTTAAAAACTCAGACACCTGGTTAGTGACTAACCGAACAAAAAGAAGAAGAAACATTTTATTTGTGGACTCAAAACCACGTTTAGTTTCCTACAACCAGACTGACCCAGAGGTCACGTACGACGGCGCTTTATTACACGAACTAACCAGGAGCAAATACAGCAGTTTGGTTTTACAGCCAACAAAGCTATGATGGATCGCCAGCCTTTCACCTGCATACTAAGGTTATTCTTTACAGAGTCAGTTTCACAACCAAAAAGTATCAACAAAGTCTTGTGAAAAAGACAATTTAAAAGTAATGCACTAAAAATACCTAAACTACACTCGGAGTCACAAAAATCGCACCTCTTTAAGAATTCCCTTCAAAGTCATTTTAACCCTATTAATCAATGGTAGACATATGACTATAAGGTATCATTGGAAAGGCAATTTATTTTTATTTCAGAATAAATCAATGGATTTGGTTTTTTGTTTACCAGGGAATAAAAAAAAGCAAGCTAATGCAAATGATTAAAAAGTTAAATTTTATTTTATCAGCAAAAATTACAACAAAGTCCTTAAAAACAACTTAAAACCTAGTGTTACCCCCCCTAGCCCTGATGACTGCTTCCATGCGTTCTCTCATGGACCTAATTAATGTGACAACAGTCTCTTGAGGAATGTTATCCCATTCTGCAACGACGGCATCTTGGAGGTCTTGGAGAGTGGTAGGGGCAGGATCACGAGCCCGTACTCACCGTTTCAGTTCATCCCAAAGATGCTCAATAGGGTTCAGGTCTGGACTTTGCGCCGGCCAGCGCATAACAGGGATTTAGGTGTTAGTCTCTTACAATTAAAGCGGTGTGACAGCGGGCGTTACCGTGCATTTACGTGAACCCATTGCCAACAAAACCCGCATAAGGGACAACCTGCTCCTCTAAGATCTCTGTTATGTACCGAGCAGCAGTCAGCGACCCTTGCCCGCGAGCACTTCCAGTCCGAGAAACACACACAAGGTTCGTTTTACCGTCGATTGACATGCCGCCCCAGAACATGCACGAGCCACCCCCGTATTCCACTGTCTCTTGAATACAGGCTTGTGCGAATCGTTCCCCTTGCCCCCTATACACTCTTCGACGCCTGTCGTTGCAGAAAAGACACACCCTCGTCTCATCCGAGAAGAGCACAGCCCTCCATTGGTCTATTGTCCAATCCACATGTTCACGGGCAAATTGCAACCGGTCTCTCCTATGCTGTGCAGTCAATTTTGGCCCTGTAGCAGCCCTATGAGCTGCAATTTTCTTCTCCCGCATTCTTCTTCTAATCGTGGAGACGCTTACAGAAGTTCTGCGAGCTGATCGCAGTTGTTGTTGCAGCTCAACAGCATTGGAGAACCGATTACGTAAAGACGTCGAAACAATGAAGCGATCGTCTCTTTCGGATGTGCACCGTTGTCTTCCAGATCCCGGTCTTCAGATATAGCCACCAGTCTCTTGGAAGCGTTGGAACACTCGTCGAACGGCAAAACGACTCAAGGTCAGTTGCCGAGCAACATCACATTGCCGCATCCCTGATTGCAGTAGTGCAATAACTTGAGCGGCTTCATCTGCAGTGGTATCCATCTTCTGGGGTATTTTTCTTGCTGTAGCTGTTCACGTGTGTTCACTTCAAAGGTTGAATAGCGAATGACCCACATTTAACCCGGGTCGCCCGTTTTACACCCTTGTGCAATTAGCAATTAGTGGCCGTTGCAATGCGTATTTTGACAACATTTTTTTTAACGTTACGTGCTAATGAGATCTGTTGTGTTTAGGAATTCTAACTGTTGTTATTTTAAAGGTTGTTAAACATACTTTCAATTGATACCAATATTAATTGGGTTTAATGTATTCGTTACTGGCGGGACATATTTTAAACTTATTTTCGAAGAGGTGCGATTTTTGTGACGCCGAGTGTATATTGAGGGCAGAATATAAAATTAACTAAAAAATAAAGTAAACTCTACTTCGGGTAAATAGATATATACAGAGTGTTAGGTTAAATGGTGGACATTCTTTCAGGGGGTACTATAATCATGAAAATGAACAACTTTGAGGGTAGAACTATACCTCAAATCACGAAAAAAAATCTGCTGTTCAGTACAAAACTGTCCAGATTCTCTTACGCTCTTTTTCAAATAAAACAAAGCACAAACACACAAACAGCTATGGCTGCTTACTACGCATATGCATACTCATGGCTGCGATATGGAATCATGCTATGGGGAAACAGTGTTAACGTAGATGAACTATTCATAATGCAAAAGAAGTGCATAAGAATTCTAGCACAAATAGATAATATGGAGAGCTGTAAACCCTATTTTATAAAATATCAGATGCTAACTCTGCCTTCAATATACATACTTGACATTTGCGTATTTGTTTTTAAAAATATCGACAAGTTCACTAAAGTGGAAGATACGCACAAAGTCAACACTCGTCATAAAAAGAGGTTATGCGCCCCAACCTCAAGAATTAAAATGTTAAGCAATAGCCCTTACTATATGGCAATAAAAATATATAACAAGCTGCCTAACATGTTTAAAACTGAAAAATCTGTAACAATATTTAAAAAAAGGCTAAAACTATACCTAATCCAAAAATGTTTCTACTCAGTAAAAGAATATTTAGAGTCAAGCTTAATATAACGATCTTCTATCGTGTTCAAATGTGACGATCTGTCCTGTACAAACCTATATCCTATATCCTGGTTTATATTCATTTATATAATTGTATTACCTTAAATGGATGACATTAATTTGCTGAATAATTGTATTAAATTCATTATTATTATTGACATTCAATTTCGACATAACTATAAATTCTCAATTTAATTGCACAAATATAAAAGAAAATAATTAATTAATAATAATGTTTAATGCATGCTAATTAAATAAGATAAGGGCAGGCGAATGAAAATTGCAATGCTTGGAAAAGGCCGCTAAGTCATAAGTACCTTCTAACATTCATAACACCAAAATTGTACACTTGGTTCGCAATAAACATTTTGACTTTGACTTTTTGACTTTGACCTACATTTATGTTCGCATATTTCGGCAAAATGTATGGAACAGCTGTTTTTTTTCATATTTCAGAGTTGGTCCAATGGACAAAGTTGTTGATTTTCATGAGTTACAACATGAAAGTATGTCCCTCGTTTAACCTAACACACTGTATAAGCTGAAAGCCTAAGTTAAATACTCGCATTAAGTTTACCTGTACGTAAAGCAATGACACTTGAGTTTTTAAAACCGAAGAGAGAAAAGTTAACAAAGAAATTAACAAACAAGATACGCGCGAAAAACATAACCCTTCTTTGGCAGTCGGGTAAAAAGGATTACTGTTTTTAAATTAATTCAAATCTTGGTTCATTGCTTTGCTACAATATATTCAAATCCTTTTACGAAAACGACTAAATAAACAAGTTAATCTAAAACTTAGACGATCTAATTATGGAAACACAACCAACTGAAAAATACATTGACTTTAAAATACATATGCACTGCAGAGCTCCCACGCTTTCATAATTATCTTACAGCCGTTGTGTTTATTTTACATATGCAAAAACAAAAATCTGAATTTCAATATTGGGTTGGCAGCACCTGTACGCCTCATATACATCGTATCGTAATAGATTATACTTTGAAATATGCAGACTTATGAACAGGCTATGTGAATCTGTTCAGTTTATGTTTTGGATATGAACGAACTTAAATCATAACATATCATTACATTATTAAGCGGGATTGTCCGGAAGGGTTACCGCTACCCCAGAACATAAAGGGCTACGGAAGGAACATGGATAGGTTTTAGTCAGTAAGAGTCTGACACTCCCTTCCACTCCACTCAGAGCGGGAGAACTCATTGGATGATTTCCCAGCTTTAACAAAAAAAAAAAACATTACATAATTCCTCCAATTCCAAGGTCGGGCAAAGTGATTGGGTATTTCTGCCTAGACTTTCTCAGCAGTAGCCCCGATTCTGGATTTGTGTTTTTGATGGCAATAGGCTCGGTACCTATTATATGGCGGAATATGGGTGTCCAGACGCTTGCACATCAAGCTATCCCAAACTGTCAAAATTTCCGAATTGAAAATGGGGGTGGGCTCTCGTACTTTAGGTACACCTCAGCAGCATCAAGAAATGATGATAGTTTTATTGAAAATCCTATATTACAAAGACTTAAATAAGTCTTAATATACTTAAGCACATTTAACTAGCAATTCGTAAAGGTTCTCTCATCCAATTCAATTAGTGCACAATCAAAGTGTCTCCCAAGTTAAACACTTCGCTTTATTAAGCCAATGTTCGATGTAACCTCTAAATTGCGTCATGTTATAACTTGCTGAGCAAATAGAAGCGACTTCGCGGAATACATTAGCTGTGTAACGCGTAAACGTAAACTGCGTAATATTCGGTGGTGACTGCAAACATCAAGTCGTTTAGGGTGTGTTCAAACAGTTACGGAAACTCAACTTACAATATTTATTTTTAACACACCCCCTGACAAATTTATCGAACCATCTTAAACTCTGCTCGGCACGGGTTACGTACTGTGGCCGACTTGGAAGTCTCTAAATAGACTTCGAATCCAAGTTAGTTGGAGCAAAGGCAATTTCCACAGATAGAGATGGACGAATCAGATCTCAAGTGCGTATGCGGCGTCTCCCACAACAAATAATGGCCCACTTTCCATCTCCCACCTATTTATTGAATTTCGGACTAAACATGTTTGAAGTTTTTACCATTACTACGCTAAGAATAAGATTTTCAGCACAGAGAACGGAGACGCTGCGACGGCCGCTGTTTCTTGCAGGAAGGTCAACACTTTCCATACATACTAAGCGTGTCACTATATAAGGTCACAGCTCATTTAATCCACCCGGCACCCACCCCGCACCGGCTCACCGCACGGTGTCCACTCGTTGTCGTCAGATGGTCCACGGGTGGACGCCACGTTATCACCAATAAACGTCGCGCGGTCTACCAGTGGACCTCGCAACTCGCAGTGAAATGAACGCAAGGCAAGCATGCGAGCAGCGAGTTGGCACCGAGTGGTCCACCCACCGTCCACGGGGGCTTACGGCCGAGGCGATTCGGTGACGCCACGGAGTTGAAATAGTGAGCGCATACCCATACAAGTCCATATAAAGAATACTTGCCGCAGGAGTAGAGGCGGTGTGGACTGGGTGCTGGATGGCTCTAATGAGCTGTGACCTATACTCTTACTTCGATGCAAAATGACGAATAGAAAGTGACAGCTTTGCAGACGGTCCGTGATAGAAGTTTTCACTCAATGCCGTCTCACCGCCATAAATTTTATTAGTAGTGACGTCTGTAGACGATACCAGCGCGGGGATTCTGTGTTCTGTGATTTTCAGTTTCTTGTTACTCTACAGGTCAAAGGCTCCCTTTCTCCTTTTTATTCCTCTCCATCATGATGCAGTGTGAACTAATGGAGTCGTAAACTGATGCGAATACCTACAACGGTAAATTCACGATAGTTTTATGTACCATTCTGTAACTAAGTCATTACTAACATCACCGCTGAATGGAGCTCTAAAATGTTTGGGACATTTTATTTATGCGCTCGCTGATTCCCTATCTGTAGTTTGAAAATGAAAGATTAGCTTTTAATGGGATTGACACGCTTACTTTTGATTGCACACGGTGTGGACATATCTTTACGAGAATGAACTACTCTAGTCAAAATAATTATTTGCACGCTTAACACAGTTAATGGTTAGAATCCACTGGAACGGAGTAAATTAGGGTAATTGCGATGTTTGCAGTAAATAGAGTCTTTGTCTGAGTAAAACTTGTTTGAAGAAAAAAGCATATATTTGAGACTTATTTTACAAGCAATTTACAAACAGATAGCAAAGTTTGAAAGTTTTAAATCCGAATAATACTTTGCCATCAATCTCTCTCTCTCTGTAAATAAATTTATTTCCAATGATTTTAGCCATTTCAAAAAAACTTCTTCTACGTAGCGTGCAATCTAAATAGACTTGGCCCAGAATTCGGCTACGTGTTTGGTGCCATCACTAGCGTCCATCAGTTCCTGTAATATAAGTTTTAAAAATGGCAAACCAATTATTGACATCACTAAAAGTACCAACTTGTCTTGTGAATGATGAAATATGAAGTTTAAAAAAAATACTTTTACCCGTCAAAAATAAATTATGTTTTTAAAAATTGATGAGGTCGGTGTTTTCTATCCGACTACTCTGAGAAGAATTTCTGAAACAAGTCTCTTTTGAAGTGTAGGTGTTGTGTAGCGATGCAAAAGTTTAGCCGAATAAAATTCATGAATAAAACACACGGTATGGTTTTGGACAAAGTCACGTTCTTAGCAAAGTATTTTCCAGTACCGTCACAATCATGTTCTATCCGTTTATACACTCTTACAATTTTAGTCGATCAAGTGATTATCGGAAGTTAAAATATTGAATTAACAATCACTACATAGTATAAAACAAAGTCGCTTTCTCTGTCCCTATATCCCTATGTATACTTAAATCTTTAAAACTACGCAACGGATTTTGATGCAGTTTTTTTCAATAGATAGAGTGATTCAAGAGGAAGGTTTATGTGTATAATTTGTCGACATATTTTGCGGGCGAAGCCGCGGGCGGAAGCTAGTTTAAACATAAATGTAAATTATAGGGATCAAATTATAAATATTTTTTTATTTTTAGGTCAAAGAATCAATTGCCAATAGCATTGCCATCAAACGTGGCAACGCTACCAGCATTTTCGGCACATTTCCCACTGACAGCGACGGGGACGGATTTTTTGCCGCCCTATGAGCTCTGCTCTTTTTTTTTACTTGTACAGAGGCCAGCACATCAAGTTACCACAATCTGTCAAAGGAGATTGTTCTACGCCCATACATTGTTCGCCCTGGAGCCAACAGCATAGAAAAAATCATTTTCTATTTGTAAACTGCCCTTAGTAGCCCATAAGAACAAAGTTTCTTGACGGACACTTTAGAGAACAGATTTATTTAAAGAAAAGGAACCGATTTTGAGGTTATTTTTAATAAAAGAAAACTTAAGTAATTCCTTCTAAAATCGCTATTTTAGGTTTCTACAAAGCATTAAACTTCAAATACAGTAAAATATTACTGTAAATACAGTTGTATTACAAACAGAAACCAAATCAAAAACGCCAAAAGAAATCACCAAATACAATGCAACACAAGACTCGGTGAGACGAACCGACTGACGTAGTGACGTAGAGAATAGAGATGCTCTCTCGAAGATCAATCATTCTATATCGATTATCAATACCTATATAATCTGAGGTTTTAATTTAGTAGGCCAAAATGACAGATCAATATGTCAAATGTCAATTAATTTGTTCCGTTTCAAACATAAACACGTTGTTGCTATGATTCTACTTCAATTAAATTATTGCTAAAATAAGATATTTTCTTCCCAACGAACAATGTGTAACGTTTTAGTTTGCGACATTTAAAAATAGAGTTTAAGTACTTAAAAAGTAAAAATATGGCTATTGAAGTCGTGAAATGGTTATGAGAACAATTCACTAGAGTTGCGTCGTAAATGACATTTCAATCGTTAAATGAGAGATTTTCTGACAAGTGAAAAAACATAGTTCAATAGATGGCGTGGGTAAAAAATACGTCTTTGTTTTACTGGCTACTGATAACAAAAATAAGATCCCTAAATAAGAAAGCTTATTTGATGTCAAAAACCTGAGACAGTGACGTATTTTTTACCAACGCCTCTTTTGAACTAATATTTTCTCACTTGTGAGAAAATCCCTCATTCGACTAGTAAGTACTTTTGTGAGTTTGTTTTGTTCATTATATTTTCATCATAATCGTGCTCGGCCATATTCATCATAAGTTCCATTAAAATGTTCTCGGAACTAATTCCATGAAAAAAATATGCATGAAAAACTTTTATGTTGCACATTTTCAATGTTTTGGAAGTGATAAATATCGAACATCCATTATTTATCACTAGATATTATGGACATCGTCGTCGATATCGATATTTATGTAAGATGAGCGAGAGCGACACTGTCAAATCTTCTGTGACATTCACATTGACAATTCCTTGAAAGATGGCGAGTTCAGTTGGTAATAAAATCAATGAGGTAAATTTTAAAAACCTATTAAGAATTAAACAGTGTCCGCTTGAATTTATTATTTTTAAAAAGCATATTAAAATATAATTAAAATTAACGTACACGTCAAATGTTTGTTGGTTATAGGGCGGTCTAGAACAATCTCCTTTCTTTGATAGTATTTCAACTTTATTGCAAAGCCATAAGGTTCATTTTTAATTGAGAAAATTTGACAGGGATAGCTTGATGTGCTGGCGTCTGTACTTACTTTTTTAGTTTTAGGTTTTATAGTGTATTTAAGATTTGTGATGACGTTCATACATGAAAACGTTCTTTATAATTATTAATTTTAATGTGATACATAGCGTTCACTGATTCCTCCGTCATACCGCGGATTCCTACTTGGCTTTCTCAGTAGTCGCTTTTAACACATGAGTGAGTTTTAACGAAAATAATACTTAGATTTGTAGGTATTTACTGATCAATCTTGACCTTAACCTGTCCTAGACTTTTATATCCCGGCACAATAACACCCAAACAGCCTTTCCAAAAACTCATTTATCTAACCTAACATTTACGACTAATTCGCAACGCAACTAAACAACCAATCGACAATAAAATAAGAAATACCTTTCCTATTCCCTCTATAAAACTGTTATATTACAGTTATACACCCTTATAGAAGAATAGAGGCGTTAAATAATACAAAAGAAACGATATAAAGTGATATAGAACCTTGTTTCCAGTTTATGGGAAGCTCATAAAAATGTTATGGCGGCAGGTACGACTTCTCAAGGGTCGCGAAATAAAACAGGTAAATATAGGTAAGTACCTCCTATGCTTTTTTATTTGATCACCGTTTCATATTTTTTTTACTTTTTAGTGTTTTAAATAAAAGTTGTCTTTGTTGTGTGTGTTTTGTAATTTTGATGTTGATGGTTTTTTACATAACATTACATCACCTTTCTTGCTGAAGGGTTTAGAAGAAGTCAAAATCAAAATCAAAAGTCATTTATTCAAATTAGGCTGAAAATCAGCACTTTTTGAAGGTCAAAGTTACATAAGACAGTCCCCCAAAAACGCCCACCCTTCACCACTTCCTAGTGCTTTAGCTGGGAAGAAGAAAAGAACCGTCGAATACGTGTAATCCTTTTTTTGCTGTAAGTTAAAAAAGATAGGTTATTTATTATAGCCGCTTGTACACCACACACCACCTCCGGGACCTCACGTTTGGTTCGAGTAATCTGGTTTTTCATTGACGGACCGTTGACATTGTACCGGTAAACGGTGTGTAAGTTTACGGTTGTGTATACCTGACTTCGATGACTGTGTGTTAAGACAAACAAATGACGCGCATCATTCTCCTACCTTTCTTGAATAATGCCTGTAATAATACCCAACGTCTAATGGGCTCTTCAAGAAGTACGATGTACTTTCTGGTTCCTAGTTTTTTGCCAGCTCTTCTCCATAGGAAACGAGCAACTGGAGCCTTCTGACGTTTCATAACTGTCCATGTAGGTGGATGTGAAATACATTATTTTGAATTTGATTTCTTTCTTATGCGAAGCTTTATTAATTATGCTTCAAGAAGATCAAAGAACCGCCTGACAATTGACTATTTGAAACGGTCAAAAATAAAATATGAAATCACATAGATAGAAGACCGCTTGTCTTGAAAACTTCCATCAACGTACAGAAATTAAATATTATCCGAAGATATTATAATTATTGTAAAATTGCATTTAATGCTAATAAGTATTTCTTTTGATTCTAAAAATCTGTGACGTCACATTGTTATATTTCACACAAATCACGTACAAATTCCGCGATTTGACAATTCTTAAAAAGTAACTTTATTACCCTTTCAAATACCCAATTCAATTATTTTTAAATTATTATTTTTTTGTAATTTTATATACAAATAATTCGACAGTCTCGATTATTAATGTAAACTACCCTGACGTCAAACAGTACAGCGTCGCATCTATTTAGTTTTTAATATGAATGATTGGTTTTAATGAAAATCAATTACTTGTATTTATGAATGAAATTTAGATACCTCGAAACTTGATGATATCTTCGAAACTATACATTTGTGGGCCACATATTCCAGGACTTTGTATATAATTTTTACTTATAAAATAGAACATCTCTATGTGATATAAAAAAAAACATGTTGTATATTACAAATATCACGGATGTTGTTAGAAGGATAAAAGAATTTTAATGACTTCAGAAAGTTTCAAGGGCCATCTATAATTTATACAGTTGTATGGAAAGACGAAATCGTCGCCGTGTATGTCGAAACTCAAAAGAAAATAACATAAAAAGAAATAAGTAACATTTCACATTAACTTTTAACGATAACGAACGAACTTTGTAGGAAGCGACAATAGTAAACTTAGTAATAATGTTTCCAAAATACTTCCTTCTTATTGAAATATAAATTATTTGTATTACACACATCTAACATGTCACATGGTGATGGTGATTACCAACTGGGATGAAAATACTGAGGTACCTAGTTCGAGAAGCATACTGACAGGGTGACCATTATTCTATTTCTTCGTGGTTTTCTACAATACAATAGGAGTCAGAAACTGTGGTGGAGTGAGAAATTTGGAGGGGTTCGCCAAGTTATCGTAGTTTGTTACTCCTATTAAACCACCAAAAATAATTCTAGTAATTTCTATTATAGAAAGCCACGAAGAAAAAGCCGTGCTGAACGGCGCATACGTGTTTCACGCGTGCCTCGAGATGTCAGCATTTAAAGGAACCCGTTAGGGCCGAAGCCTGCCGGGTAAGCGGGATTGTCCGAAAGGGTCACCGCTACCCTGGAACATAAAGGGCTAAGCCAGGAACATGGATGGGTTTTAGTCATCAAGAGACACTCTCTTCCGCTCCACCAGAGCGGGAGGAGTCATTTAATGATTTCCCAACCTCAAAAAAAAAACCACCTCCAAATTACTATTTCAATGTTTGCAGTCACATCCTTACGAAAGAGTTTGTATGTAGTTGTACGTATTAGTCTTCAGTAAAAATAAACTACATAGGGAAAAAAAAAGAATCCCGACCCCGGCTATCAGTCTAAACTCTAGACAAGCTCTTAGAACCGAAGAGCTATCTACCCATCGAGTGTGCTCCACTGGGTACTGGGCACTGAGCAGCCCGCGCTAGGAATAAAACATTTGTATGGCCAAAGAGAACACATACAATTTGATAGGGACAAGTGCTCGAGAGCGCTGGAGTTTCACGTCGGAGTTACAAGTGGATGACCCAGACCAGTATTTTGTTTTCATGTTTGATGTTATGTATGTGCTGGTGTTTTTTTTGATACAAGCATTATACATTCATCTTTTTTAAGGTATATCGTGTCTCACGTTGTTTTGATGAAAAAAGTTTGTCGCGCAAACTAGACAATTATGTAGGTGTCTACGCACAGTCACAGTGTACTTTAATTGTTGAGACAGGATTTTAGCTTATACTTGCTCATCCAGACGTGGAAAGTCATAATATCTTGAATTTCGATTTGCGGGGCCAGCAACTGTAACCTAGTGACAATTGTTTTAGCGTAGCGACGTGTAATGTTAACGGTGAAATATTATGATTGATTTTTGACATCGACATTTCAACTGTCCTGGATAGGGCAGAAATAACGATTATCTAATGAGCTCTAATTCAAAAGAGGTCAGTAGCGAAATAGTTTGGATAGACGTGTTCAACCTACTTTATAATCTCTACAACTTTAAACCTCTATTAGTAATTTTTCATCTTATTTGCGAGCATCCGGTTTCAAATGGTGCTTAATCGTGTAAAGTCGTGTAATCTCGTGAATCTATAAAAATGCAACATTAAAAAGTTTGTAAGTGGCTCATCAATTAAAGTCCGTGACTGTACAGAGGGCAGCACATCAAGTTACCAAAATCTGTCAAATTTCTTTGATAGTATTTCAACTTTATTGCAAAGACATAAGGTTCATTTTTAATTGAGAAAATTTGACAGTTAGGGATAGCTTGATGTGCTGGCGTCTGTACATTATATTCAACAAATGTTTTTATTTTATTAAATAAACAAACCGAATCCTATCGTGGATTTTAAGGATAAGAAAACATGAAAATCCTGTCTCACACCTTGAATCATAGTTCAACCGTCGAAGAAAACAATCTCCCAAGATCACACAATCTTTTCTATATTTTCATCTAACACAATCTGACAACAATATTCCAAGTTCCAGTTTGTAGACAAACTGGACGAGTACTGGAACAATCTCGCCGTAATCCGAGTAACGTGGGAATTGCAGTCACTGTTCCTTGGAACTGGTATTTTCAACTGTTATAGTATTTCAAATTGCATTTTCAGTGTTAAAGTGTTTAAAGTTTGTTATTTGACTGTTTAAATAGTTAAAAGTTTGCTACACAATAGCAGGATAAAAAAATGTAAAACAGAAAGAGAGAAAAAATCGCAAGGAGGGGGCATAACGCTTTTTCCTTACGTGACGATTTCTGCCAGTCAGCGTTCCTCATAGATTTCGTCTAAGAAGTATGTTTCGATACTTACATAAATTTCACATGCACGAACAGTCCGCAAACATTGGGAGTCATGTAATGTAGGTTATAAAAATATTTTGTTAAATGCGAGAATCGAAATTTGAGTTAATTGGTCGATCAATTTTAAAAACTTATGTCTGGTAGGTAATTAGACATTATTTTTTTTGTAACTAATTTCATTAACGCTGTAACCAATATTTTGTAACCATATTTGTTTAAAAGATTATCCGTGGAGTTTCTTGCCCGTTCTTCTACATAAATACGTACTACGTTTTGGAAGTGGGCAGCTACCTTCATCTTTCCGACTAACCGACCCCTCGACAGTTCAATAGTTCCTGTAATTGGTATAATTGGCCTCTTCTAGGGGACTAGACAAGTGTAAACCGCTCCGTGTCGATTCGATTTCAAAAATTGATCATCGAATTTTGTTACACAATTTGACATTGTCTAGCACTTAGCGTTCGAAATCTATTGATCACGTCGTGACATTTCGAAAGCTTACGCCAATTCCATACATTTCGGATCTATCTAATTTCGTCATCGTTAATGTAAATGTAACTTGACACGGTCAACGTATCTAGTGTCACTTTACACACATACAGGCACTTTAAAGATACAGCCCATAATAAAAGTCACACTACAGACGAATTGATACCAGACTTGGGAGCAGCAATAAAAGTAACGTATCATTCGAGTGCAAGTGCTTGTAAAACATTAAGTGCTATTCATTGCTGTGGGTCATTTGACGGACATAGCGACGTGTATTGGCTACCTGGGGGTCTTGATCACGTTAGTACTGAAGTTTTCTTATCATATCTACTTGTTTTAACCACATAGTAACAGTGCTGTGTCGATTTAAGGGGTATGTGTTTGTAGCTGTATCAGAATGCTACGCGTCACTCTGACGTCACGCATAATTCTGCATCGCACAAGCAAGATTTTACCACGCTAAAAGCATTTTATACAACATCCTGACATCAATCGTCGGGCAGTACCCAACCAGACGCAACAGCCATATGGGGCCCAATTCTGTAAAATAACCAACTTGTGAATAGTGTGTCGGTAGTGTGTAAGTAGTATCTCAATAGACTAATCATTGGCATTTGGTATTCAAGAAATTATTTATGGTCATTGACCATTGTAGTGCCATTGAAACGCCATAATAAGACTATTGGTAGTCTGCTCCACTATAATGTGTCAATGTCATCGTGATATCCAAAGTTAAAAGTCTGTAAATATTTTAAGCGAAAACCATAGAACTGCCATACTATCGACACTCTACTGAGCCACCACTGAAAGGCCATTGAAGTTTTTGCAGAATACCAAATTTGCAATCGTCGCAACATAATGTCTGTCGATGTCGATAGTGTCAATGTCGTGTTGCTTTTCTCGAAGTTACAGAATTGGGCCCCTGGTCGGAGGATCTTTGGAGGATGAGTAAACTTTACATCCTGTTCTTCAAACCCACAGGGGTTTAAATAATAGCATACCTTCTCCTACCATACAACTACAGTAACCTTGGTTAGTTTTATAAAATAAACTGTCCCTAACCAAACATTTTCCCCTAAAGTTATAATGCACTCCACACCCCAACAAAATATCAAAAACATAAACACAACACAATACAATATTTGCTCATTCTCCCATTTTACGCGCCACCTTATAACCAGTGAAATATGAGTGAAGCCAGGCCATGACAACGAGTAGCGATAATCATAATATTTTATTATAAACCGATAATATAAGGTTCCAATGAGGACTCAAAAGTTGGAAGCTTCATGCTTGTGGCATAAAAGAAAACGATCAACTTACACTATTTTCGTGGCGTAGACTACACGTAAGGGAGTGGGTAGCTTGGATGTGGTAGTTTTGTTAGAGCTTTTATTGTTTTTATGTTTAAACATAACAGCCTGTGAACGAAGGGTAAGTCAGAAGTGACATTTCACCAGATATTTTTAAGTCACAGACTCCGAGCAACTGCTGAGCAATTCCAGATGTTTAAACCTAATAGCATATTTTATGTTTACATGGCGGAATTTAATAGGTTGTAGTGCGAAAGCGTTGCCAAACATTTTAAGCTGAAGTTAAATTGTTCAGGAGTTAAAGGGTGAGAACAAAGACTGTATAGTTTTTAAAGGAGGTATTGAATCATGTTAATAAAATAGAGTTTCCCTTAATTATATGGAAGTGATGCAGGATGAATAGTTATTTGATGTTGGTGCCTACTTAACAGTGACACCAAAACATGAATGATTCTAAATCATATTCCTTCCTTTAGGCTTTTACTTTTTGTTTTCCTTGCCAACTCAAAGCCAAAGTCATATTCCACCCAATTAATGTCTTTTATCCCAAAAATAAGCTCAATTCACTCAAACTAGGCCCTTGTTGAAACACACCAAGACGCGTAGGTACAATTTTTTCTCATATCCTTAGAAAGTGATCCGTGGTCACCCACTTGCCGTAAGCCAGGAGCCAATCAGGCCGAATGTTTTCCGAGGCAGTATAGAGGCTCGGGTGGGCCCTTATTTCCTGTACAGTTATCGTGGCCCCTACTAAGGTTGATAATCGAATAATGTTATTAAATTGGGTTTAGCGTGTGAGTTCATCATGTTTGATGTATTGGGTGAGTTCTAATTTTTCTTCTATGTTTTGGGGAATACCTATTTTATTTGTGTAGGTGATCGGTAGATTGTTGGTTAATAATCGACTACTTCGATGTAGATATTAAATGTAGAGAAATAACATGATCTGGACTTTAGAGCAATTAACACTATTAAGTACGTATGTTTCAGCGGGATTGTCCGAAAAGGTTACCACTGCCCCGAAACACAAAGGGCTCAGGAAGGAACAGGGTTTTAGTCAGTAAGAGTCTGACACTTCCTTTCGCTCCACCCAGAGCGGGAGGAGACATTTGATGATTTCCCAGCCTTAAAAAAAAGATATCTACGTTGCCTTAAATTGACATACCGGTTTCAGGTTCTTGTCGCTCAAATAATATGTTTTTTTTTCTTTTAACTAGAACTTCAAATAATTTTTCAAATAGGTAAACGACAGAAACTATAAAAAACCAACGGATGGAAAATAATTTTAGGTGAACTAACAAAGCTGAATTTTTTGACGATTTCTTTTCATAGTCAATCCGATGGTAGGGGCTGGAGCCACAAGCCGTACCCTACAGAACCCACGTCATCGCCGACATTGTGCCTCACAACGATCCCGTCTCATCTTTGGCGTTCCTATAAAGTGGTTTTGTATTGAGAATTGAATTGATCTGTTCTTTTATCAGTCCTATATGTTTTGCTTGGATGGCCGCGCAGGAAATTGCTGGGATTTTCTGTACTGCTGTAATGAGTTCTTGTTATTTTAATGGTAAGGATGGTAACATATTATAAAGTTCAATCTTTATGATCTATTGTGTATTTAGGCTAGTGTTTTTTTGCAAGTTTCGTTCTGATATTTAATGTCACCAATTTTTTTAATACCTGTCTAGATACCAAAGCAACTTTTTCCGCTTCATCTGCTTAGGAATATTGTCGCTTTACTTGAATAAAGCCGAAATATCGCACGACAAAGTATTTCCAATATCGCTTCAATTTTCTGATTTCAATGATTCCGTATCTTTCATCGTTTTGAATTAAATACTCATAAATGTCTTAGAGAAAATTAACCTAGAACTGCAGTTATCCAAAAACAAGCACAAGTGGTTTGCCACACTCCATAGCTTGCATGACAATGAAGTTTAATGGCCATTGCAATTAGAACGAGCTCAGAGCCGTCCAATTAGGGCCTCATTAGTCCAATGAGCAAATGGATCCGATCTGCAGAATCAAATCAGTATGGATTTAAGATGAAAGCAATTTAGGGTAATCTCTTTGGAATATATTTTATTTTAATGGATGCTGCGCTGATCTTAGGTACAATTTCCTCAGATGAAGCACTGGCTGGTAGTGTTCGGAATATTGTTGGAAAATTCTGAGAAACTGCCTGGATTTTGGGATTAAGGCTGGGGAATAGGAATAAGCTGATTTGTTCTTTGTTGGGCCTTACCATCAGTTTCTGGAAGTTAGGTTATTGTTGTTGTTATTAGAAAATTGACATTGAACAAGTCATGAGAAATACATAAGTACCTATCTATGACCAGTAGGTATCACAAAATATGTACACATGATGTTACAAAAATTACCAGAAGCACACGATACCATATACTTAAAAAAAAAACGGACTACAAGAGATCCATAAATTGTTAGTAGGTAACAGGCTCACTTAAAACACTGTTGTTGTAACTTAAAGTACAGACGAATTCATGAGAAGACCTCCCATCAACTAGAACGAGAAATGGAAACTATGGTATAAGTCTTCTCACAAATTGCCTTATTACATTATGTCCAGAAAAAAAATTGTCTGTTTACCAAAAATAACGCAGCAAATTGTAAAAACAATTTTAAACAATACTGTCTCAAGTTGCTATTAAAAATGCAGTAGGCGCTGTAAATAAAAACGAATTAAATAAACTGACATCGCATTCCGAGGCTGCTTAAAACTCAGACGAGAGAAAATTATGCTTAAAATGTTACTTAATTGCTTGATGAATTCATTTTAATGAATGAATGTCTGCACAACATCAACTTTGCCGCGAAAATATTGTAACCACCTAGGTCAATATAAGCTTAAGAACCGCATTTCATGTCATTTCAAATGAATAATTAAGTGGCCATTATTTTCATTCAATTTATGTTTAAGTTGAACATTCCCTTTTAAGGATCATTTATTTACTTTTTTTTTAAATGAGAATTCGACTTGATGTGTAAGAAATCTCATTTAATTTTTTTCACTGAAGTTTGAAAATAAAACTACTACAATAAGTGTTGTGTGAGTGTGTGTGTGTGAGTGTGTGGGTGTGTGTGTAGTGGATGTGTAGTGTGTAGTATAAGTTTAAAATTGACTTAGATAATATTGAAGCGTTACTGCTGTGCATGAGGTAATGGGTTCGATTGCCTGGTCAGGCAAAAGTATTGTTGGTTTTTACATCTGGAATTTCGTAATAGTAGCCTGGAGTCTGGATTTTTGCCCGGTTGTTGAAAATAGGCTCACCCCCAAGTAATTCGCGGACATAAACATAACTGCTGAAATGTGAGTGTAAAAACCGTAATGCATGTGTGTGTGTGATGTTGTGTGTTTATGTGCGGATATGTGAGTGTGTGTGTGTAGCAGGTAAACCTCTGCCTATCCCTTCGGGGAATAATACAAGCGTGATGTTGTGCTCTGTTATAACGAATGGCGGGCAAATGCTACATACAAAATGGCTGCCACCACTTATTATGATAATAGTTGTTTTTTTTTGTAGTTTTCAACTGTGAGTTTGTGATATGTAAATGATACTATATTACAAACAACTATATTCAAATTAACACAGTTCGAAACTTCCAACCCAGTGCATTCAATTATCCTATATTATAATATGGAATGTAGTTGATAAACTCCATTCCTAATTCAAAATGTCGAACGTATTCTGCGAAAATTAGACTTCGCATTTTAATTGCGTAACTCACTTTTACTGGCTAAGCGAGACAGGAAGATCAAAGAAACGACGGATGGACTGTGTGAAAAATGATATGGCTAGAAGGGGAGTGACTACCGAGATGAGATGAGAAAAAGACATGTTGCGCCAAATTCAAATAAATTCGGATAAGGGCAGGAGAATGATGATGACTTTCAATCAAAATCAGACTTCTGAAGGAAATTGCTTATCCATTGCTTCATCGATTTGGAAAATTCGTCTGTTATAATAATAAGGCAATGAACGTGGGTGAACTGTCAAAATGCGAGGAATTGTCATTTTATTTGTCGCAATTACCCGCTGAACTGTAAAATAATAAAATCATCATTTTTTTCAGGTAATAAAGCCCCTTAATATATATCCTTACAGACTATCATACATATTTATAATAACCACAAAAAATAAAAATTATTGTACAGACGCCAGCACATCAAGCTATCCATAACTGTCAAATTTTCTCAATTAAAAATGAACCTTATTTCTTTGCAATAAAGTTGAAATACTATCAAAGAAATTTGACAGATTGTGGTAACTTGATGTGCTGGCCTCTGTACACGAAGAGACGGCGTCGTGTTATGCTAATTTGTGTCATGTAGCAAAAAATTGCACCATGAAAACGTACGGTGACGTGAAGTGAGTTATCAATAGTCGCAATTCTAGCATTGACAGCTCACTTCACGCTCACTTCACCTCAATTTTCACGATGAATTTTTTACAGAATCGACCGAGTGATCTTAACTTGAAACAGACTCAATTATATGAAAGTGAAGTTTGTGAGTGCAATGTAAACTGGCCTCAGGATGAGCCCGGTATTTGTGTTAGGCGTCAAGAACTATTCAACCGCTCAAACTTTTCTCATAATAAACTCGAACTCAGTTGAATAAATGGAATTTCTAATTGCATAATAGGGTCTTAAAGTTGCTTTGTGAAGAATTGGATTATTTTTGTGAAGAAATAGGGATGTGAATGGGTTGCATAAAACTATAAATATTTTTTTTATGTTGATAAAAAATAATTTTCTCCATATTGTGTTTGATTGAAAATAAATACTCATAAGGTAGAAGTCCATCGCTGTTCTATCCAACCAATCAATCTGCCTAGCCTATTCCGAACTTTATTGGGTTCGGCTTCCAGTCTAACCGGATGCAGTATTATACATGGAGCGACTGCCTATTTGACCTCCATAACCCAGTCACTAACTGGGTAGTACCTGGGTGAAAAACAGTTGTTCCCTAGTTTTAGATTTTTTTTTGCGATTTCGAAGTTGGTCCCATAGTAAAAGGTGTTCTATAGTGGTCCGTAGCATATACTTTTGTATGTATATACCCTTTCGGTTACACTCTGTATACCTACCAACGGATTATAATCATCAAATGAATACGACTGATAATTAACAGCTACTTACAAAGTTCTAAATAAACATGTTTACTTCTCTAAAAATAATACTTGTTTATTTATAGAAATTTTCTTTCAGTCCTCAAAAATTCCACCTTAGCATGAATACGTCATAAATATTAAAACATGCTTCAAAACGCGAGCGCTCTGAAGATTAACGTTTCCCTCTAAAGTAAATGACAAAGTCTTAAAATTACTGAAGTAAACAACTTTCCAGGTGTTGAAATGGTAACAAAGGACAATCGCGCTCATTCATCACGTTAATGACAGCAAACACGTCTGTAGCAGGAATATTGATGGTTCTCATAGCCTGGGCAGTCCCCTACTGGAGGAATTTCTTTAGAGCCATTTATGCAACATTGTTATTTTTATTATTCGCCTTTCTGCTAGACGAAACTCTTGAGATTCGTCTAGCAGAATAAGTCTAGCAAAAATATTAATCACTGGCTGAAATGAAGTATGGGCGCCAACGCATCAAGTTATACTAAACTGTCAAATTTCTTTAAATGATTTTATACCTTATACCGTTGAATGTTAAGTTCAAGATTCAATTAAAATATTGAAAAACTATCAGGGAAATTTGACAGATGTGCTGGCCTCTGTACATTAACTTTGCTTTGACGATGTTCGTGGCTAGTTTTGCTATAGGACTCCTGTTGAAGAGATGCAAAAAGGGGATACCGATTGGCAAAATGTAATAATAATTCATTATTAAAGGCAGTCAATTATTAAATATCTAAGTTTTCTAACTAGTGCTCAAAACAATGTCACAGATAAAATTGTTTGGCAAAGTATGGTATTTAAATGACGCGCATTAGTATGATTTACTAACAATATACGGAATATTTTTTGATTCTGAATGATAATAATTTTTTCAGTCAGTGAAATCATTGCCATACAACGCGGCAATGCTGCCAGCCTTTTGAGATCTTTTCCTGTTGACAGCGATTTGGACGATATTTTTGATGCTCTTTGATTATATATATACATTAATATGTTTACATTATTTCTGTACTTACATATTATTATTTATATTTAGCTTATGTAAATATAATTACTTTTATTATGAATAATAAATATATGCATTAGATTGTATATTTTTTGCTTGCAGGCCAAATATTTTTATCAACATTGGTTTTCTAATCGACAAGATCATGGCGACTATATCATGCGCCATAATGTACAGAGGCCAGCTCATCAAGTTACCACAATCTGTCAAATTCCTTTGATAGTATTTCAACTTTATTGCAAAGACATAAGGTTCATTTTGAATTGAGAAAATTTGACAGTTAGGGATAGCTTGATGTGCTGGCGTCTGTACTTTTACACATCAGCCCACCTGGTTCTGAAAAATACAATAGAGTAGCATAGAATAAAAGAATAAACGTTTATTGTCTCCAGTATTACAGCACAGCAGCACACAGCAGCAGTGGTGTGTACACAAAACTATAATACCGGAAGCAAAAGGTTTAAGCGTCAGCATTATGCTTAGGTCCCCTGGCGAGTTGCTAAGCGCTTGGCTTTCAGATTAAACCTTTGACTCCTGTTTACGAAACGAGAAAATGAAAGAGGTACATTTAGCAACAACGGATTAGCAAAGTAAATAATAAAGCTGATAATTTCTTCAATATTTTTTACACGGATAAATTTTCGGTAAATCCTCTTAAGCAGTCATTATACTCATTATAACGAGAAACTTGAAAACCAAAAAAATATTTGCTGTTCAGTACATTTATGTTCGCCTAACTCGTCAAAATTTACTAAAGAGATGATTTTTTTTTCGCGATTCCAGGTTTGGTCCCATAGTAAAAGTTGCTCGTTATAATGATTACAATGACCCCATAAGGAGTTTTAAACGCCTTAAATTTAACCGTGTTTTCTTATTTTTTTGTAAATGAGGTTTTAACAGTTTTTAGCGAAGACTGGCCATTTAAATATCTATAAAAATGATAAAAAAAAAGAAAATACAAAGATTGGACTACCTGCTAAATAACGATGGGCATGGTTAAAAGCAATTTCTTGCTTCGTCTAACTGCATGGACCTTGGACATTTTTGGTTTCTGTGGGTAGTTTTAACTAGCTTCTGCCAACGGCTGCGCCCGCGTCGATGTCGGAAATTATCCCACGGGAACGTAGGTACTACCGGAATAAAAAGTATCCTATGTGCTGTTCCAGGCTATAGTCTATCTCTGTGTCAAATTTCATTCAGGGGATCTGATTCTCAGCCGTGATTGAGTAACAAACATACATTCACTTACACATCCATCCAAACTTTAACATTTATACTATTAGTTTGAAGTTATTTTTTTTTATATATTGTTTTTCACAGTTTGGATATGACTGGCTATTTATCTTTAAGCTGTTTGTATTTAACGTTAGCCCGGCTGCCATTCGGGGATCTTTGACTGTCGTTACGAGTAATTAGAAGCCCGAAAGTCTGACAGCCAGTCTTACCAAGGGGTATCGTATTACCCAGTCTAGACAAAATCAAACTGGTTGCTAAGTAATAATTTATTATTTGTGAAATACTATTTAACATATCGAAATAACTTCTCACACATTGATTGATTTATTATTATTAACTTTTAGAATGTTTGTAAATATGTGAGCACCATGTACTTATGACATTCTTAAATTTACCTGCCATTACTAATATGTGTTTTTCTTTTCACCTTTTGTGGTGTAGTGTTTTTATTCTGGGTGCATCGTCTTCACATGTATACAAAACATTGTAAAACATTTTAAAAGAGTAACGGTGGAGTTTCTTGCCCATTCTTCTCCACACGAAATTACCTTTTGGAAGGGGCGACTAGAATCAATTCTATTTCTTGTTCATTTTGACGTTCAAAAGAGCCTTACTTGTGCCTATTTGAAATAAATGATCTGACTTTGACTTGACCAGTTACTGACTGGGTTGTGGAGGTGAGATAGGCCGTCGCTCCATGTAAAATACTGGTATTCAGCTGCATTCGGTTAGACTGGAAGCCGACCCCGACATAGTTGGGAAAAGGCTCGCAGATTGATTGACTATTAGTTAGAAGTGATATAGTAAGATAAGAAGTTAGATTATCAGGAAGATTTTTTTTTTGAACAGTTTTGATTACTCAAGACTTTTTTGTTATGCCAGCGAAGCCGAAATTGGCACGTCGCATAACTATGGATACGTCACAGTGACCTAGTCAACAGTCAACGTATTCACGCTCATCACAGACACTGCTATTCAGTAATACATAATTATATGCAATGTAGGCTTTATTTTCATTTACACGTTCTAATTAAACCATCCCATCGCAGCAAATTATCTCATTTACACAGTTGCATTTGCGGTCGCGTAAGTACAAAACTATTAAATAAAACTCTATTCCGTAACGTTTAAGTCTTGTTTATTATGATTAGAGGAATTCGCACGCAAATGCAAGTTTGCAGTCGTTCTCTTATTTCTCAGTGCTGTGGAAATGTCATCATTGTATTGGAGACCGTTTGATTGAAACATTAAAGAACTGTTTAAAAAAAATACGTGAAAATAAATAGATAAATTAATAAATCATTACTTTGTAAAGTGCTTGAACAAAATATAGGTAAGTAAATAACTATTTAGTAAATAAGTAGGTAGTTATAAATTAGTAGTCTTTGAATTTTTCCAAAACTTTGTCTGCCTAGGCTGTTCCCAACTATGTTGGGGTCGGCTTCCAGTCTAACCAGATGCAGCTGAATACCAGTGTTTTACATGGAGCGACTGCCTATCTGACCTCCACAACCCAGTAACTGGGTACTACGATACCCCTTGGTAAGACTGACTGTCAGATTTGAATTTTCCAAAACTGTTAGTATAATATTAAATTATCATTTTTAAATATCATCACTAAACATTAACAATTTATCATTTGACACTCTCCAGATAATATTATATTCTCGTTTTCCCATTATTGATGAATATTATTTTCAAGTCTCAACTCTCTTAGAGACGAGACCTGTGTCCCAACAGTGGGAACATAATTTTATTTATTTATTTTTATTTATTTATTTATTTATTTCCAACAATAATAGGCTGAATATGTTATGTTACTGTTATAATTGGTAACAAGTCATTACTATACTAATCAGTTTTTTGTTACAACAATTTTATTTAGCTATTAGCAAATTACCTACATGAAGAATTAATTACTATATACAACCTAAAACTAAAAAATACAAAAAAAAACATAAACATAAACTTAAATACACTATGTACAAGTGGTTAAAAAGGGGGAAAACCTCACAGGGCGTCAAAAAATTCATCCCCATCACTGTCAGTGAGAAATGTGCCCAAAATGCTGGCAGCGTTGCCACGTTGAATGGCAATGCTGATTCTTTGGCCTAAAATTGACCAGCCCTCTGGTCACGTGTAGAGTCGACCAACCGCTGGGCGATATCCCGAAATACTCGATGAGCACTCGGACCCCACGGCCCTAGTGTTTCAACCCCAAACGGCTCGAACATATAACTTCCAATAAGGTTGTTATACTTGCGCCGTTTGAGGTTTTCCGCTCCTGCAGCAGCCGCCCCAGCAAAGCCCATAAAAAACAACTAAACTCCCCCAATATTTTTACAGAAATGATTGAAGGCAAGGAAGTATTTTTAGAGACGAAAGCCACAAACACGGAAGAAACTAAAAACGATGTAGTGTTAGAGAAGATATTGTCAAAATTTCGACCCCTTGGCCCATATTACTTGAGGTTCATGCCCTTTCTGATATTCGCTTGTATGAGCAACGCCTTATATTGTATGAACTACGTTTTCGCTGTCGTTATTGTGGAGTATAGGTAAGTTATTCTTTCTTTCTTATTTGTTTGGTTAGTGACTAACCTGGTGTCAGAGTTTTTATGCTGCCCATGACTTAGTTTCACATGCTGTTGAGAAATATCCCCAGACATGCTGTTTTCCTCACGATGTTTTCCTTCACCGATTTTTAAGCAAGTGATAATTACAATACGGACACGAATCCGAAAATTTAGTGTTGCGCGCCCGGTCTGAAGGATCAGAGCAATGGCGAGTTACGTTAGTTGCAATCGCGGGTTCAAATCCTACTGATAAAAAGTTAAAACTTAGGTGAAATGCGGTTGAAGTGCTAAGCTCAAGCTAAGTCAGGTTTTTACCTTGAGGTTTTTACAGAATATAATATCGGCTCTCGTTGTGTTTATTTCTTTATTTTTTTAAGGAAAGACAAACAGTATCACATTAATAAACAGTCATAAAATCTTAAATATGACATTTAAAACAATGATGCTACCCACTACGTTCACCACAGATAACAATTTAAATTACATAAAACTAGCTAGCAACACAGATATATTACTCAAATAGGTAAGTATTGTACAGAAGCCAGGAAATCAAGTCACCACAAATTATCAAACTTTCTCAATCGATTTTGAAATTAAATATAGAACGTTGTAAGGTTTAAAATCAACTATGTTATTATTTAACAAAAAAAACACGTCTTATTTAAAATCAATATTAAATTTTTCATTTCCTGATGAGAGAGATGCCTGTACCCAGAATGTGGGAACAGCACATCGTGGTCCCAATCAGCTGTAAACTTAACTCACGACACGTGTCATAAGTACCAACTCGCAGACCAGAACGGCACGTGTACTATTGATAGCTACAATGTGTCGAATGCAGATAATTGTAAAGAATGGGTCTACGAGGAGCCGCTTAGCTTTGTTGCAGATGTAAGTAAATACTTGAATTTAGTTTGGGTAAGTACTCGTAGTTTGGGCGCTTTTGGCGAAATGGAACGTGTAAAATTAAGTATTTCATTAATGAACCGATTGAACCGATTGAATTGGGTATTTAAAAGGGTAGTCAATAAAGTTACTTTTTATGAACTGTCAAAATGCGTAATTTGTACGTGATTTGTATGAAATATAGCAATGTGACGTCACAGATTTTTAGAATCAAATGGGTTACTTATTAGCATGAAATGCAATCAAATTATATATTCGCATAATATTTAATTTTTGTATGGTGATGGAAGTTTTTAAGATGAGCGGTCTTTTTTCTGTGATTTCCGCATGATCTAAAACTGAAATGAAAGGAGCAGATGAATGTTCATTCCCGTATAATTTCGGAGTCGTATATGATCGTCGAACAAAGACTTATTGGTTGATTCGCACGAATTTACTCGCCCGAAACGGGCGAATCGACACTTTTTTTTTCATAGATGTCTCGCACGCAGTTATTTTATTTGACGCCGTAACGACAACTCCGGAATTGATTTTTAGGCGATATTTTATTTTATGCAATAAATAATAAGGTTTATGAGATACAGCCCGCTGATAGACAGACTGACGGACAGCGTAGGCTGAATAAGTGTTCCGTTGCATGCTTATCATTTGATAATTACAGTTCCAGCTTGGCTGTCAAGACTGGAAGCGAGCGTTGGTTGGGACAGTCCACAGTTTCGGATACATGCTGGGGCTTCTGCTGTTAGGACCAATTTCCGATAAGTAATGTTTTTTTTGCTATTCGTACAGGCGCCAGCACATCAAGCTATCCCTAACTGTCAAATTTTCTCAATTAAAAATGAACCTTATGTCTTTGCAATAAAGTTGAAATACTATCAAAGAAATTTGACAGATTGTGGTAACTTGAGGTGCTGGCCTCTGTACCTAAACAATCACAGATAGAAGCAAACGTCAAAAAATGTGGCCAATTAAAATGTAAAGCGTTTATTGTTCTGCAATAAGTTCGTTAGAAAAAAACATGGCTTAGTTAAAATTAAAACTGACTGCCTCCTTGGTCTAGTAGTCACAAGCGCTACTGCTGAAAATGAGGTTCTGGGTTCGATACCCAGGACAAGCCAAGAGTTATTGTATTCTAAATTAGCAATTTCTCAGTAGCAGCGCGTAGTCTGGATTTGTGCACTATGGCAATAGGCTCGCCCCCAATTAAATGTAACAAGCGAAATGTGGGTGTGGGTTCATCTCTGCCTAACCCTTTGGGGGAGACAAGGGGTGATGTTATGTTATGAGCTCGATAAGCGGCCATGTTGATTACGACATCGGTGGCATTCTTTAGAATCGGGGACATCAAACAGACTCAAATAATACAAGGTTAATACTGGTTAATAGTATTTTTATAGATCCATAGACAACGTGGCGCTACAATGGTGACATTCATTTAACACACGGGTAGGGCTAATGCCCAATAATCATATAAATGTTGATAGGTTAAAATAAGACGCAAATTATATTATTATATATTTAAAAAAAAACAATTCTTCGAACAAACTAAATAATAAAATCAATTCGCCTACTTTTGCAGTTGATCCATCCAAATTTCAATGATGCGAATGTTATGATCCGTGACCCCGGTAAATGACCGCTGCGCGACCGTTCTATAAGTACAGGTGCTCTAAGATGCTATTTTCTAATATGGTTTAATGGAATTATAATGTCTTCATGAAACGACAATGTGCTAACGTATATGTGTTAAATTAATGTCACCATTGTAACGCCACGTTGAATATAACCTTACTAAAACATACCAAAGATCTGTTGGAGGGAGGGGGTGGGTTCATATTTGCTGATAGTCGTTTATAAAAATTTCAGAATAGGCCGAAAGAAGCTGATAGTGTTCACCGGAGTGACAGGTGCCATCATGGGACTCGCCAGAAGTGTGGCTGTGTCCTACTGGGCTTATGTAGCGTTTGAGCTTGTGGAGGCCTTACTTGGTGATTCTTATTCACCCAATTATATGTTAGGTAAGGCTTTTTCATTAACATTACGACCAGGTTTTCTCACTACAGGGTGTAACTGAATGGGTATATACATACAAAAGCACAGACCAATAAACTGAACAACATTTACTATGGGACCAACTCCGAAAGCCTACCCTTTTGTATACCCTTTCGGTCACACCCAGTATAAACTAAATAATCTTTAACCCATTAGAAGCCTTTACTTATAAGAGCTCAAACATTTATGCGGTTATATTTGTTATCGTTTCGAGAGAATTTTTATAATGAACCTATGGGGTGTCCACACGACATTTGAGGGGTTGAAAAAACCAGTTTGATTACATCTTATGTTCATTATTCGGCCTATAATAATGAATTTGACGAGACGTAGGCCTCGTCATCACAGCGTCGATCAGTACGATATTGTACCGTACAACTTTGGAATGACAGTTTTGTACTGCATTCGTTGTTAAACTTACGAACAATGGGCAACCCAACGTAACGTAATACTACAGATATTACCGGACGGTATTACCTACAGATAGTGTCATCCACGAAGACACGCCCCACTGTTTTCCCTAATCGCTTGCAATGCAATTGTGCATCCTCTTTTTAGTGTAGCTTAGTAGTGCTGTCGATACGTACATACGCTACTAGTGAGCATGGAACCGCTCACGGCTCCTGCGACTGACGCTCGGATCAAACCCCCCACACTCAAGGGGCCCCTTCGACCAAAAAATAGGGGGGCGCGGTCTTCGTAAATGACACTACCTGTACTGTGGCACTGCAAATTGTATAATTCTTTGATTTTTTATAAGATTTAACCTGTTTCAGGTGTAGAAATGGTGGCAAAAGAAAACCGAGCCCTCTTTGCTCCCTTGATGATAGGATCCATGTCTATTGGAGGGATGATCATGGCACTGGTCGCCTGGCTGATCCCCTACTGGAGACACTTCTTAAGGGTCATCTACGCACCAGCCTTGGTCTTCATCCTCTACGCGTTCTTCCTTGACGAGAGTGTCCGATGGCTTCTCATAAAAGGAAGGAAGAAAGAAGCGAAAAATATCCTGAGAAAAGCAGCTAAAATCAGCAATGTTTACATTGATGAAACGACGCTAGACAAAATAGAATGTGAAAAGATAGAATCGTATGCTGGTGTCAATTTGATCTCTCTTTTGAAAATGACCATCACTTCGAAAACGTTATTGCTAAGGTTCCTAGCGTGCGCTTGCGCATGGGTTACAGCAACGTTTAACAAGTACGGATTGTTAATAAACTCGGTTTCTTTAGAAGGGAATAAGTACATTAACTATGCGCTGACGTCTTTCGCTGATCTGCCAGCCAGTGTACTGCTGATGTTTATCTTGATAAAGTTTAAGAGGAAAAAGCCGCTGATATTTTCTTTTGTAATGACTGGCTTGTTCTGTGTTGTACAGTCTTTTGTGCCGAAAGGTGAGTTCAACATGGTCATAGAATCGAAAGGTGTCTTCACTTCAAATCAAAGAACATTTTCCCGAAGTAATTATTCGCTTTTCAGCAGCTCGACAACCAATTGAAACCAGGGGGCCTAGACCACGTCACATGTCACTGACGATAACGAATTTATTTTAATCCGAAATGTATGGAAGTGGCATAAGCTCTCGAAATGTCACGTGATCAATCGTTTTCGATCGCTAAGTGCTAGACAATGTCAAATTGTGTAACGAAATGATGACGAAATCGAATGACTCGATTTATTTTTCATAAAAATGCGTTGACAAGTGGCGAGTATAACAATCCGAATTGCTGAGATAACGATTGACAATCCGAATAACGAATTGTTCGATCACTTCGTTCGACAACTTAGCACAAGTGATATCGATTTTCGAAATCGAATCGACACGAGCGATTGACACTTGTCTAGGCCCCAAGTTAGGATTACCACCGCCAATGAAATTTGTGACTACTCTAATGACCTATGTTAAACACAAGTACTGGATCCAAGGCAATTCCTTTTCACCAAATTCTTCTTTTTCCAGGCAACCCTGTACTATCCACATCTTTATTCTTCGCGGGCAAGTTCATGTCGGCCTTAGCGTCAGGAACAGTGTACCTGTATACCACTGAACTGTTCCCTACTTGCACACGGAACACCATGCATGCTTTGTGCTCTTCTATTGGAAGGATAGGTTCTATACTTGCACCGCAAACCACTTTACTGGTAAGTATTTAGCAGACTAAGTTCCCTGAAGCAGTTAGATGAAGTGTACTGTTTAGCTAAAGACCTGTGCATCTCACGAGTACTATTGCCTATCGGACACGTTAAAAATTCGAGTAATTATGGAATATGAGTACCGTCGCCGCGTCGTGGCAGCAACGCGGCACAAGCGGCACGCAACATCAACGACGTTTACGGAGCTAACACTACAAACCAACGCACCACCTGTTATTGGTTTGCTCGCTTTCGTTCTGGAAATTTCGACCTGAAAAATGAACCTCGCGGTCATCCGAAGACTTTGGTCGACAATGACGAATTAAAGGCGATTGTGGAAGCTGATGATACACAATCTACGGCTGAGTTTGCAGCAGCTTTCGACGTTAGCGTCAAAACAATATTGGTCCATTTGCGTCAAATTGGCAAGGTAAAAAAGCTTGACAAATGGGTGCCCCACGAACTCAATGATCGCCAGCGCGAAGTACGCGTCGAGACGTGCCTTGCACTGCTCAACAGACACACAAATGAAGGAATTTTGAACCGCATTGTTACCTGCGATGAAAAATGGATTCTGTTTGATAACCGCTCAGCAAGTTGGTTGGATCCTGGTTCAGCACCTAAACAATGCCCTAAACGAAAACTTACCCCTAGAAAAGTGATGGTCACTGTTTGGTGGTCTAGCGCCGGTGTGATTCATCACAGCTTCTTACCAAACGGGGTGAGCATTACTGCAGATGTGTACTGTGAAGAACTGAACACAATGATGGAGAAGCTGGCACATCTCCAACCAGCATTGGTCAATCGCTCGTCTCCGCTGCTCCTGCACGACAACGCGCGACCTCATACTGCACAGCAGACGGTCTCCAAGTTGCAAGAACTGGGGTTGGAAGCTCTCCGTCATCCGCCCTACTCACCAGACCTTGCGCCTACAGACTACTACTTTTTCCAGAATTTGGATAACTTCTTGGCGGGAAAAAAATTCAATACCCGAGAGGCAGTACAAAATGCCTTTGAAGAATTTGTTGCCTCTCGTCCAGCTGATTTCTTTAAGAAGGGCATCAATAAACTGCCACTGCGTTGGCAAAGATGCATTGATTGCATGGGTGATTACTTTGATTAATACAAATAAAAAATACATGAAAAATTTCGTTTAAATTTTTTCATACAAAACGGCAATTTCATAGGTAAAGACCTATTATAATTTTTGAATTGTTTTATTTATTTATAAAGGATGTTTTTAACGTTCTGCATCGTTCTCACATGTATAGCAGTAATATGAGTGATGTAACCAATATTTTGTTTAAAAAAATGTTTCTTACCCGTTCTTCCCCAGGTACCTACTGCTTTGGAATGGGCTACTAGCTTCATTTTTCTGACTGACTAAACCTTTGACAATTCAAAAGTGCCTGTAATTGATTTATTTGAAATAAATGCTTTGAGTTTGGGTAAAAGACGAAGGTCAAAGACAAACATTTTTGAAGGATTTTACGCTTCTTTTGAGTATGAGGTCTTAGATTCAATTTCCTGGTTTTTCCATCTGGAATTTCTCAGCAACAGCCTGAAGCCTGAGACCTGAATATAACTGGCGAAATGTGGGTGTACTATAGGTACACCTCTGCCAATCTCTTCGAGGAAACCAGCCATGATGTTATATGTTATTTCAGATCCGTTATTGGTCGGGATTCCCATCCCTGATCATCGGTGGCCTATCGTTGACCACAGCCGTCGTCGTGATGATGATGCCAGACACAGCAGAAGACGTACTACCTGATACAGTGCAGCAGGCCGAAGCACTTGGCACCAAGCGTATTAGTAATAAGGATAGAAACGCTTCGAATTCTTTGTTATAAGAAGTTGATTTGTAAACGATCTCTGTTATATTTCTAAGGTATGGTCAGTTTCAAAAGTAAATGCTGAAAATGTAAACTAGCGGCTCTGAAAGGTACCTGTGGATATCAATTTCTTGTGCCACTTAAAGAACGCTTTGATTTGATTATTTTAATAATAAACAGAAATTGTAAAATAACAACGTAGTTATTAAAAAGAATCATTGTTGCGGTAAAATGCGGGGTTTAAAGTTGGAACCTTGTTATTATAGGTGAACATGTTACTAATTCTCTTTACTGAGTCATTGCATAAGAATTGGGTTTGTTTATACTTTCATCATTTACTTTTGAAACAGGCATTAGTTAGTCTTAAAATACAGATTTATGTTAAGTTACATTGACTAAGAAGTTTTATAGTTGTTAGTAATAAAAACATGTTGTAATGTCACGATGTGTTAATAATACTTTGTACCTCTTTGAACCATAAGAAGGGAAGAACCTAGTGTTTACCTACAGGGTGTACTGACGTGCAGCCTACCGTGCTTATCATGATCAACATTACAATGTGATGACGCACCAACATGCCAATAATGAAAAGAATGTGTACATGCAACATTATAATATATCTATTCAAGAATCCATCATTATTCTCCTGCTCTTATCCCAATTTATTCGGGGTCAGCGCAACATGTCTTTTTCTTCCATACTTCTCTATTAGTCATCATCTCGGTAGTCACTCCGTTTCTAGCCATATTATCATCTTTCACACAATCCATCCATCGTTTCTTTGGTCTCCCTCTACTTCTATAGCCAACATTCCTACTTACAAGTTTAACAACATTTTCCTCATTCCTCCGCATACCATGACAACCGATTTCCACACAACTTCTCCGTTTACGGTGCCACTTTCAGACTTCCTCTTATATACTCATTCCGTATTCTATCCATTCGCGTAACACCACACATCCCTCTTAGCATTCTCATCTCAGCTGCATGCAATTGTCTTTCATTTATTCCATTTGTGGCCCAACACTGATCCGTATCTTAATATAAATATTATGGTGCCTGTACACATTATTCTACCATTGCAAATAGACACCTTATAGCCTATAACAATCGCGCAAACTAGACGAGTTGATAGACATCCCATCCAGCCGTACAGATACTTCGAGGGTGTAGATAGTCCCACATACAAACATTAAATCGATACGCGTGAAAAACATATCCCTGTATTTGTTGTTGAGAGGTCCAGAAGGCACCAGAGTGATAAATCAAATAAGAAGAGAACAATCAATCCATCAATCTGCCTAACCTTTTCCCAACTAAGTTGCGGTCGCCTTTCAGTCAAACCGGATGCATCTGAATACCAGTATTTTACATGGAGCGACTGCCTATCTGACCTCCACAACACAGTCAGTAACTGGGTAATACGATACTCCTTGGTAAGACTGTCAGACTTTCGGGCTTCTGACTACCCGTAACGACTGTCAAAAATCCACGAATGATGAGCCGAGACCAACAGCTTAACGTGTCTTGCGAGGCGCGGAAAAGTCTCGATAGGTAACGATGGTCACCAATCCACGGACCAACCCCCGCAAGCGTAGCTTTACCTGATGGATCGATCCATGCGACTGTTATTACTCAGTCAGAGGATCCATAAGCAGAGTCCTATTAAATATTAATAACATGCTTGCAAGACAATGTTTAAACAGCTGATAAAAACGTGTGTAATTGAAGACAGAAGCCTTTAGTTCCACATGACTTAATTCATACAACTGAAAGCCTTTAGTTCCACATGACTTAATTCATAGAACTGATATCTTTATAAATACTAGAGGTTGACTTGAAAAATACACTTGAAATGTCGACGTTGGCATTTATCATTATCGTTTCTGCCGAACGACGTCCACTGCCGAACATACCTCCCCAAACATTGTTCCCCAATATTCCTTGAGTACAATAGACTAGTTGTGTACCATAAGTATACAGTTTTTAACAATAAATAACTGAAGGATACCCTTCCGTCAACGGTATTTCAGCCATATCACAAAAGTTATTTTAGAAGATCAATCAACTACCAAAAACCTCGCTTCTATTAATGGAAATCTACTAAAAAAGTTCATAAGCCATTTATAATGACTTAATACTAGTGCCCAGAGTCGACAAAACACACGAGAAACCTAATGCAAGTGATCGATCTTTAATCATTGAGGCTCATCTGCGACTCTGTGAGCACGTCAACCCGTCGGCTCCCATCGCATGTTATTTTGACTACCGATATCGAAAACAAACATCGTCCTCTACCTATTCAGTGAAGTACTAAGCTCTAAAACAATGAAATGAATTAGTGCAACATTACTCGTGACAAAAATAACATCTCTGATAGTACTGTCAATACGAGAGCAGAAAATGAAGAAGATAATAAATCTAAAGATGATGTTAAAGACACAACACCAAGCATCCAAGATGAGAGAGTAAAATATGAAGGAAAAACAAAAAAGGAACCAAAACAAGAAGAGAAAATGGAATCTTTTACAAAGGATGTTGTAAAAAATTCAAATGAAGACGTAACGGATTTAGAAAGTTTGTTGCATGAATTAAAAATATATGGACGATATCATTTAAAGTTGATGTTGTTACTTGGGATACTTGCTCTTGGTAGTGGGTGGCATAGTGTAAATTATGTTTTTGCTGTTGAAAACGTTGGCTACAGGTGAGTCTATTACGTTATTATTCAAAATCAAAGTCATTTATTCAAAGTAGGCTGAAGATCAGCACTTTATGAGCGTCATAATTACATAAGACAGTCCCCCAAAACACCCGCCCTTCACCCCTTCCTAGTGCTTTAACTGAGAAATAGAAGTGGCGCAACGAACTCCCAGCAGCACAGCAGTCTGTTATGTTAGAAAAACTTGATTCAGTGAATAGCATGGAAAGTAATTAGCATTTCGAAACGCAACAAATTAAGATGAATCATTAAAATTATATTATTGACGGAACGGAATGAATATTTCATGAAATGATGACTTTGGAGTGCAATGAATTCTAACTAAGATACAATACAACTCTATTGATTATTGTAATTATTATTATTCTGCAAATACTTCCTTGCTACGGCCTCAAATCATATTTGATTAACATACAACTTGACACTGAGCTACAAATTACCAAAAACGCATGAAAATTTGAATTTCGCGGGCGTTTCTCTCATAAATGAAATCATCATCTGCCTAGCCTTTTCCCAAGTATGTTGGGGTCGGCTTCCAGTCTAACTGGATGCAGCTGAATACCAGTACTTTTCGCCCTTAAATGAAATGATTTGCCTTATCTCAGATAGCCCACGCCAAAATACCAATAAAATAATTGGAAACAAATGACTATACTCAAGCATATGTAAAAACAAAAATAGATAATAGCCTCCAGACACAAAGTGTGTGCCAAATTGAAACCTGTTATCTAAGCCTTAAAGTGTTTTATGTCTATGAAGGACCTCAATATGTCAACGAATGCTGAAGGTAAAGAAAAATAATTGTATGTAGTGCGCAGTCAAGGTTTAAAACAATCGGTTTATGTTTAATGATATTTTTTTTTTCATTAATTACCGCAGTCCACTGTTGGGCATAGTATGGGATAGCGGTTTTAATTTTATTCTAACTTTCTTATTTACTTCTTTTCCAGGTGCAAGTACCCAAACTACAGCTACACAGAACTATCAAAATTAAACTTTAATTCAAGTTTTGATTTCAAATGTCACAAATATAATCTGTATGATGAGAACGGTACATGCGTTGAAGACAACTTCGATGAATCACATGCTACTGATTGCGACGAGTGGGTTTATGATAGCCCTAACAGTTTTGTTGCTGAGGTAGGTACATTTTTACATCTCTATACGTAGTACAGAACTAATTTGATTTGCGTGTCTAAGCGATCCTTATTGTCTAACTGCACAATGGATTTTCACTTCACTTCACCACCATTAAGAGTTTTTTTCCGAAACGTTTTTGTGTTATTATTTAACTATTATAGTATTAGTACTTAACTTGTATAAAATGTAACTTAGATTTGACATAGTGTTTTATTTTTTTACTGCGTCATGCTTGCCGCAAATTTATAAAAAATTATGTATTTAAACCTTTAAACTGCTTATATAGCTGCTATAGTTGGTACCATTTTCAAGCTCTGTACCAAAGTCAATTAAATAGGAGCAGTAGTTTAGTCGATTTTTAAAGTTTTTGCCCCGTTTGAGCACGATGTATCTTTCCTAACAGCTGATTATGTTTATACGCATAATTCATTCACCTTAAAACGATAAAGCTTAGTATAACCTACGATGCGTTGTTACAAGATTAGTTTTATTTAGGTGGTTGCGTTTACTCCGATCCGTAAGCTATTTAGTTTGTTTGAAAAAAAAAAGAACTAATTTTTCGTGCTTTTATTTTTATACCGTATCGAATTAATACTAAACACGTATAGTATACGTAGTGTAATTTAATGCCCCTCTGTCATATTAACTCTGTACAAGTGTCATCGCATCCGTGCGTGCCGGGGCGAGTCGGTCGACGTATATATCTTCTATCGTAAACACACTGATACCGTCATAGTACCATCTTCTGCTTTTCGTGTGGTTAGTGACTAACCCGGTGTCAGAGTTTTTAAGCTGCCCATGGGCCTCTGACTTATCTTCACATGCTGTTGAAAATAACCTCTCATAGTACCATAAACTATCACAACACACCACTTAAACATCTGGTATGCTATGATATGATATGAGTGAAGGCCAATATTGGCCTACTAACCTGTTTTCCATGGCCTGATTAATAGGTAAGAGGAAGCTGCATAGCTTCCTCCTATGCCTCACCTTCACCATGATGCTTTGGTCAATCCACTTCCCATTGGTAGTTGTCAGACTATATTGGACCAGGGCCATTCTAGCGTTTATCATGGTCACCACTTTGGGCCTATACAAGCCAACCATTTTATTACAACTCGATGCCATTGCTTGATGCGCATGAGCAAATTGGTAAGGAGGAAAATTTTGAGAATTAAATTCCGTAAAACGGGGTGAATAGGGATGCAGGGGTGAATCGGACCGCCTGACGCAGGTCCTCACCGGGCATGGATGTTTCGGGAGGTTCCTGCACATCATCAGGCGGGAGGAAACGCCCGGGTGTCACCACTGCGAGTATCGCCCAGAGGACACGGTAGAGCACACGGTGCAAACCTGCCCCGCATGGGCGGAGCACCGCCGTGTCCTCGTAGAGGCGATCGGCGGCGGCGACCTCTCGCGCCCGGCCCTGGTGCAAGCCATGGTCCGGGGCGAGAGGGAGTGGGAGACAGTATTTTACATGGAGCGACTGCCTATCTGATCTCCACAACCCTGTAACTTGGGCAATACGATACCCCTTGGTAAGACTGGCTGTCAGATTTTAGGGCCTCTGACGACCCGTAACGACTGTCAAAGATGCACAAATGCCAGCCGGGACCAACGGCTTAACGTGCTTTCCGAGGCACGGAGGAGTCTCGGTATGTGAAGATGGTCACATCGACGGCAAACTCCTGCAAACGTAGCTTAACCTGATGGATCGACCTGTGCGGCTGTTATTACTAAACCAAGGGCTGCTCTGGCTCCTGGCTTCCTGTTGACTATATTTTCTTTTTTATTAGGTTTTTGAGCTGTAAATCTCACACGTTTCAATAAATAAATAAATAATTGATTGCTAATTAGTTACTAGAATTTGCAATTCTCAAACAAATGGTTTCAACCTTGGTAACAGTTGCGGAGTGGTAAGTAATCGTAATAAATTTAAATGTCTATCAGTAACGAGAATTCTTAATGCTTACATAAAAAACTCAAGGTCCCAAGCGATTTAAACATTGAAATAATATAGTTTGTTGCCAACCAGAACAATTGATTACTAATTATTATACAGGAAACACATTACGAGTCCTTTTTGGCCACAAACTATATTATTTAATGCTTAAATCGCTTATAAAGTTTCGTTCCGATTCACCCCTTTTTTTTTTTTTTTAAGGCTGGGAAATCATCCAATGACTGCTCCCGCTCTGGGTGGAGCGGAAGGGAGTGTCAGACTCTTACTGACTAAAACCCATCCATGTTCCTTCCGTAGCCCTTTATGTTCCGGGGTAGCGGTAACCCTTTCGGACAATCCCGCTTACCCGGCAGGCTTGGCCCTGAGGGGCCCCTTCATATGCTGACATCTCTTTGAGGCGCGCGTGGAACATATACGCGCCGTACGGCACGGCTCTGGTGCTGATCGGACGGTGAGTCACCCATTACTCACCGTCCGCAGGCCCGCGCCTACGGTGGCCGGGAGTCGTCACGTGGCTCCCGACGCCCGGGGCGTCTCCTGCGGCGGCTGGGACGGGAGGACCTTTCTCTCTCCCATACCATTAGCAGTGTACTTAACATTCTCATTCTCTCTCTCTTTTTTAGTTCAATCTTGGATGTCAGGACTGGAAGAGGACCCTCATCGGTACGATGCACAGCGTTGGATATATGATCGGGCTACTTCTATTTGGGCCATTATCAGACAAGTAATACAAAATTATCTTTACTTGTATTCAGTTACAGTTTTAATGGAAATGGTTCACAATTCCAACGTTTAACTATATAATACGAGTACCAACTATTTTTTTCCTCTAACGAGCCTGTGATCCCGGAAGGGTGAGGCAGGGGTGTAGTAGCCTAAGCGGGATTGTGCGAATGGGTTACCGCTACCATGGAGCATACAGGGCTAAGGAAGGAACATGGACAGGTTTTAGTCAGTAAGAGTCTGACACTCCCTCCCGCTCCACCCAGCGAAAGAAAACATTTGATGATTTCCCAAAAAAAAACGAGTGCAGTAATATTGTACTATTAGTGATCAAGATACAGCTTGCTATATCGTTTACCTATTAAAATTCTCATGGACTACGTAAGGGACCGTCCTTACGTAATCCGTGTTAGAGTGTGAACATTTTATAAAAATTACATACTTTTATGTGTAAGGGCAGATTTCACCAAAAAAACTATACGCAATCAACGCATGAACTATGTTTAAGAGCTTACTTGGAATTTTGACAATGAATGCTCGTGAAGACGTTTAGGATGTGCTGATCCCGTTCATTTGTTTTCTAGCCACGCATTCGTGCGTATCGTGGTTGTGGACTGCAGTTTTAATGGATTGAATTAATGTTGAATGGAAAATTCAGCATGATGATGAAGTCATGTGTTACATTATCAAATGACTTCTCCCACTCTGGGTGGAGCGGAAGGGAGTGAAAGATTCTTACTGACTAAAACCCATCCATGTTCCTTCCTGATTAACTGTACCTTAACCTTTTATTCTTTCAGATTTGGAAGAAAAGCTGTTATAATATTCACGGCAGTAGCTTGCTCCGTGGTTGGCTTGTGTAAGAGTGTGGTCTACTCGTATTGGTTGTATGTCGCTCTAGAGACATTGGAACCTATTCTGGGGGACTGTTACTCAGCTACGTTCACATTAGGTAATCAATTCCCTTTTATAAAAACTTTTACTTATGCACATAGTATTTACATAGCTAAAAAGACTTAAAATACCCATTAATAATAACTATGTACAAGTGTATAAAACGAGAGGAATTCCAAAAGGCATCAAGAAATTCCTGCACATCGCTGTCAACAGGAAAAGTTTTCAAAAGGCTGGCAGCATTGCCACGTTCTATGGCAATTTTATTCCCTATTTCCTGGGGGGTACTCGAGTTCAATGCCCGATAAAGTATATTTAAACCGTTTCGTAATTTAACTTCATAAATGTGTCAGTGTTAGTCCAAAATTTAAATGGAAGAAAAAGTTGACGGAAAAGGATGAGGATTCAGTCTTCATTTTTGGGATTCAGTAACAAACAAATATTTATTTGAGAATACTTTATACAAAATGTTATTAACATTTCAGTATGTACGGTCGCCAGCGCAAGTTATACCCAACTGCCAAATTTCTACAAATGATTTTAAACCTTTAAACGTTGACTCTTAGGTTCAAAAACGATTGTGAAAATTAGACCGTTTGTGGTAACTTGATGTGTTGGCCACTGTACCCTAATTTTTTAAATTAATCTCTAAGAAACCTTCCAATAAACACATTTTTATATTTCAGCCATAGAAACAGTCACAAAGGAACATCGGCCGGTAATCATGTTTGTACTCAGCATATTCACAGGTATTAGCGGGATGCTAATGCCTGTCATAGCCTGGCTCGCACCAAATTGGAGAATCTTCCTAGTAGCCATATATGGACCCGGACTTCTATTCATTCTCTATATATTCTGGATGGACGAAAGTGTAAGATGGCTACTAAACAAAGGCAGGAAAAAAGAAGTTGATGACATGATCAGGCAAGCAGCTAAAACGAACAGAATAATAATTGACGAAACGAAACTGTCCAACTTAAAATGCGAAGAGAACTCTTCAAGTGTGAGCTTGAAGATTTTGTTAAAGATGACGTTTTCGTCGAAGAAATTGTTCCTAAGACTGCTATGTTGTATCTGCATGTGGTTCACGGCTCTGTTTAACACCTACTCGTTATTGATAAATTCAGTATCGTTACAAGGGAACAAGTACTTGAACTATGGTTTGACGATGGCAAGCGGGATACCTGCGAGTTTTGCCATTTTATATTTACTGATGAAATGCAAGAGGAAGAAGCCACTGATACTGGCGTTTTTACTGGCGGGAGCCTTTTGTATAGCGCATTCGGTTATGCCGAGAGGTATGAAGTAGTTGTAATTGAATGGAACATAAAACTCTTTTAATGAATTAATTAGGATTAGAATTTAGGTATTTAGGAAAATATTGTTTTTTTTTAAATATATTCTAGTAACTAGTTAGTTAAAAGTTATATTCCAGATAACATTTACGTAATTTGTAACTTAAAAGCTAATAGACTTAGGGCTGATTTTTCAATCGTCAGGTAAGTATTAGTGGAGAAAAAATATGGCAGTTTGACAGATTTGCATAGACTATGTGTCAAACCGCCATTTTTATTCTTCAGATAAAAGATAACAGCCGATTGAAAAATCGGTCCTTAAAATGATAATAATAATAATATGCACAAGTATATAAAAAGCGGAGGGAAAAGAATCAAAGGGCATAAAAAAATTCTTCCACTCACTGTCAACAGTGCTGGCAGAATCGATACGTAGTATGGCAATGCTAATTCTTTGGCCAAAAATAGGAATATTCTTCAAGTCATTAGCATAATTATTTAACTTGGTATCAATACTTGTATTATAATTAATATTTTTATTAATTATTTCCCACAGACTACGCCTGGCTATCAATACTGCTATATGTTTCGGGAAAGTGTTTCTCTGTCATAGCAATACGCATAGTGTACATATACACATCGGAATTGTTTCCCACTTATACCCGGAACACTATGCATGCGTTATGCTCTGCCGTGGCAAGACTTGCCGCCATCGTAGCCCCACAGACTCCTTTATTAGTAAGTTAGTTTTACTTAAGAAAAAAAGAAAGTACAGACGCCAGCACATCAAGCTATCCCTAACTGTCAAACTTTCTCAATTAAAAATGAACCTTATGTCTTTGCAATAAAGTAGAAATGCTATCAAAGAAATTTGACAGATTGTGGTAACTTGATGTGCTGGCCTCTGTACGTTTAAAAAACAAGTTGTGGGGAAATATGCGTCACATCTTTATTGAAATACCTTCCATGAGTGCCGTGGGTGAGTGATTTGGATATGTGTTTATAGTTTTTCTCGGCGACCTTAGAAGTATACAATCGGTCGACTTTATTAAAAATCTCACCATGAATACTTAGGTGAAGTGAACTAGAGTATGACTTGACTGTTCACTTGAAATTCACTTCACTAACGTTTTCATGGTGAAATTTTAACAGAATTTGCCAAACTCACCCAATGAATGACAATTCAAAGTAAATTATTATATAGTCTTTTCTTTTAAGTGTGAGAAATACATCAAATGACTCCTTCCGCTATGGGTGGAGCGGAAGGGAGTGTCATACTCTTACTGACTAAAACCCATCCATGTTCCTTCCTTAGCCCTTAATGTTCATGTAATGGGGTACCGGTAACCCTTTCGGACAATCACGCTGATAACTATATAGTCTAGATTTATTTCTGGAAGTTACGTTTGTGTAGCTCAGGTTTTCATTTCTCAAAATACCGAAATTGCCTGGGAAATAATTCGATCCTTGCAATTAAAGCTTAACGTATCATGCCGCAATTATCCCGAGAATCGGAGAACACACAGAAACTCGGAATATAGCTTCTAGCTTAGCTTAAAGCTATTTTATCGCAATTACACTAACAATTTCGGGATATTCGGTAAACTTTTGAAAACTGATTCTGATGTTTTATGAAAACTTAAATACTTAGATGTTTATTTCAGTGATAACAGTATTTTATTGTTATTAAAATTTATTTAACTATTTTCTTCATTAAAGGACTATCCAACTAGATATTCATTTAATGGACACTTAGGCGTCGATCAAGTACTCGTCCACACCGTGTCATCTAGAAAGTGTTCCCAGAAGACTGGTAGCGTTACCACATTGAATGGCAATGCTAATTCTTTGGCCAAATAACGAACCAGCCATCTGGTCATGTGAAGTGTCGACCAGTCGGCGAAAAATTACCTTAGAGAGAACTCGCGCACTCGGGCCCACATGTCGAGAGTTCTAACCCCAAAAAGCTGAGAAGAATTAAAATCATAATTGACGGCTCCTCCTTACCTGTCTCTTAAAATACCTTGAAGAACCTGTACAAATTTATCATGATGTGCCTAGAATTTTCCCAACTATTTTAGATCGGCTTCCAGTTGAACTGGATGCAGTTGGACACCCGTATTTTACATGGCCCATTTGAAGGGTCTCTATTTTCATTTATTAAATCAATATCCCAATATCAATATTAAGGCCAGGAGCCAAGAAGCTGAAAATTAGTAGTATCATCTTACTGTTTTTGCTAATAAACTTATTATACGTACCTATGTAATCATCATCTGCCTAGCCTTTTTCCAACTATGTTGGGGTCGGCTTCCAGTCTAACCGGATGCAGCTGGATACCAATATTTTACATGAAGCAACATTATACGTATGTAACGGAATCTATTAACGTAATTTTCACCTACTTCAAAACGTCAGATGAAGTTCAAATTCTCCATTCAAAAAAATCATTTTGTCGTTTAAAATGCTCTATTTATACCTATTGTAAACTAAAATATTATTGTCCACTCTCTTTTATGTACAGAAGCCACCACATCAAGTTACACCAATCTGTCAAATTTATTTGATAGATAGGTTCATTTTCAATTGGAATAATTTGACAGTTGGGATAGCTTGATGTACTGGCGTCTGTACTCACGCCAATCTTCAAATTTATTTTAAGAATTGCCCATTAATTTGTTTCATGTCATTAAATACGTTAGCTTCAATTTTTAAGATATCTATCTATATAAACACACTCAATATATATCAGCTGAATAAAAATATCTGCTGACTTACCCTAAGCATCACCTCAAGGACCGATCTTACACTGCCAGCATCCATGGGATTCCTGCGACTTTCACTACGTCATCAGTCCACCTCAGGGAACCTACTTACACTCCCTTCCACTCCACCCAGAGCGGGAGGGGTCATTTGATGAGTTTATTCCCGAAATCAAAAAAAAAGGGAACACACTGCTGCACTGTTGCTGCTGGTGCACTGTTTTAATTGCTTCATACTTTCCATTGCAGATGGAATACTGGCCAGGTCTGCCGTCACTTATAATGGGCATCCTGTCCCTATTAACAGCATGCGTGGTGACCCTACTGCCCGATACCTCAGATGATGTGCTACCAGACAATGTGGGGCAAGCAGAGGCAGTGGGGGCGAGACAGAAAGGTGTTAAAGTGGGCTCTAGAATGGGAAAGCAGAGAAAAGATGTTGATGTGTGTTCAAGATTGTAGAATTAATTATGAGAATTGTATTTTGTTTAACTATGGCATCTCGCCGTTCAACCATAGGGTTGTCTACTGCTTAACCAGACTTGATTGTAAATTATAATAATTGATAGCATAATATACGTTTTTTTTTTAATTTATTCTGGAGATGAGGAAACACATGTTCTGTCGTCCATCACATGGTGTCTGGCACAACGAAGTGCTGCACACAGCCCTCACCTGATTTTTTATAGCTTTATAATCAAAACTGCTGGTCACACGCACTGAAACAATCAATGTACAGCCAGAGAAATTACTTGTTAAGCAAATTGACGGCCCACGTCAATTTGTTGTGTGATAAAGATTCCCTACGATTACTGTCAAAGTATGACGGGTTGTTCGATTCGGATATACAGAACGGGAATCGGAAAAATTATATAAAACGGGAGGGAAAAAATATTCCACATCATATTATAATTCGTCCACATCGCTGTCAACAGGAAACGTTCCCAAAAGGCTGGCAGCATTGCCTCGTTGTATGGCAATGCTGATTCTTTGAACAAAAAATAGGCTGGCTCTCTGGTTCCGTGAAGAGTCGACAAACCGCTTGGCGATGTCTCGAAAAACATAGTGGGCACTCAGACCCCATGGCCCTAAAGTTTCAACCCCAATTGGCTCGAACATATAAGTCCCAATCAGATTGGAATATTTGATTTCATTTGGTAGCAAAATTGACTGAGCAAAGTAATTAATTTCGCTTACTTTACTTTAGGTATTGATGAAGTCTATAAGAGGACGGTAATTTTAAGCAGTGTTCTAAATTGGAAAATTACATAAAATAAAATAATCTTTATTTCGGACGAGTTACATCCATAGTGGGTTAGTAGGCAATGAATATTATATGTATGTTAGTAAACCTTAGTATTTAGGTATAACATGATTGTTCGAGATGCATTTACGAACAATATCATTTAATATTGGAGTGTCGTATCTCCTTGCTATGAGCTTCAGGATGGAGTCAATAATAACGACGAACCTACTTCATGCTCTTAATACACTCCACCATCATTGAAAACCTACCCAAACAGGATCCTCAAAATAGTATTCCGTAACAGGAATAAGTTGGGAAATAAACTATAATACGAAATGCATTCTGGTCACGTTTGATTCTCGGTTGAAACGAGAAGGCGACTATATTGAATCGGCTTTCGGTGTCAGCACACCGAACAGTACTTACTACTGTTGTTGTGGTATGGCGAACATTTTAACTTATTGTAAAATTGCATAACAATTTCAAAATTTCAAAAAATTGCTGTGTATTGAATAATAAGACAATAATTAGTATGCAAGTTACCACAATCTGTCAAATTTCTTTGATAGTATTTCAACTTTATTGCAAAGACATAAGGTTCATTTTAATTGAGAAAATTTGACAGTTAGGGATAGCTTGATGTGCTGGCGTCTGTACTATAACATAACAATATTTTTGGAAATCTAAAAAGCTGTGTAGCGGATATTAAAGCGAAAGAAAAGTTGATGGCATTCGCTCCAAGTGCACCACACCACGACTGATCGCCATTAAAATTCATGTGCGTACTGTATAGTTATCACTTGCTTAATAAGCGGTGAAGGAAAACATCGTAGGATTGAGGATGCCTGAGATATGTTTCTCAACAGCATGTGTAGCTTAGTAAGAGGCTCATGGGCAGCATAAAAGCTCGGACACCAGATTAGTCACTAGCCACACGGATAGAAAGATCAAAATATCATCGTTTGACCCTTAAGCTGAATTTCTTGATATCCCCGTCAACCTGCACTTGTATAATGTCAGAATTACCTGGATAAAGTAAAATAAAAACAACCGCTGTCCGCGGCTTTGCCCGCGTGGTCCCATACCTTTTTTCTATTTATTTCTTTATTTCTAAAATAAAAGCCTTAGTTACTCCTTATAACATCAGCTATCAGTCAATGCAAGTCCCGTCAAAATCAGTCCAGGTGTCGGGAGGAATAGCTGGAACAAATAGACGGACAAAAATTTAAAAAATATATTTTTTGTTAAAAGTACCGTATAAACGTTTCTATGCATTTACTAAAAGCATATTTATTATTTTGTGATTACAAACATACACTTCAGTAGTATTTATTTGTATAAATCATCCTGCTCTGGGTGGAGCGGAAGGGAGTGTAAGACTCTTACTGACTAAAGGCTAAGGAAGGAACATGGATGTTACTTCCTTAGCCCTTATGTTCCAGGGTAGCGGTAACCCTTTCGGACAAACACGCTTATGCGCTTGACCGAGCCTTGCTTTTAAATTTGCAGTCAACACCCACAAAGTCATTCTTCTTTTTCAATCCAATACATCCACCATGAATCAAAATTCCACACAACCAATTCGAAACTCCTCTTCAACAAGCTAAGACCTAATCACGATTTCCATAACCACAACCTTCGGCAACAGAATATTGCGTACAACGAAAAATAAAGAAAATGCATCATACGTGCTCCTAATACGGATTCTAAGCTGCAGTGAATCATGTTCGCATTCACAGAGTGAGGGTAGCTACAGAAGGCTAGCTACAACGAGTGGACAGGTAGGTGGACGCATATCTCGGTAAGCAAATAAGTTGGTCACGTGAAACTTCGACATTCTTCTCATTACGATAGGTACTAAAATATACGCTGCATAAATGTATGCAAATACATAAATGTATGCAAATACATAAATGTATGCAAATACATATTTGGAATACAACTTTTTTTCTCAGTATTTTATAAGTAGAGACCAGTAATTGGCTTTCAGACTAGTGTTTTGTTTTTGATCTGTGTGTTTTAGCTGTAATTCTCCCATATTATTTAAATAAATACGTCGAAGCGTACACAATTGGGTATTTCGAAAGGGTAGTCAATGACGTTAATTTTTATTAATTGTCAAAATTCAGAATTTTTAGGTGATTTGTATTAAATATTACAATGCGACGTCACAGATTTTTAGAATCAAATGGAATACTTATTAGCGTTAAATGCAATTTTATAATATATCTTCGCATATATACTTTAGCATGCAATGTATTCATAAATAAAATATATCAGCTGACGCTCGCGCTCTCGAGGTTCCGAGTTCAAAGTGCGCACACGCTCGCCGACAGCCGCGAAAGAAGAAAGAAGACTTAAAAATAACTAATTTAAAGCAAAAGGTTACTGGTATCCGTTTGTATTTAGTTTGTATATAGTTTTATTTTTATTACAATAACAATACAACTGGCGCGCGCAAAGTTCAATGAACTTCGCGCCGATCAGCTGTTAGCAGCTATTGAGTATACAAAAAAAGTTTCTTTGGGAATGTTGATTGTAATCATGAGTACAATCACGTGTTTAAATATCGGTCACTAATTACCAGTCAACTTATATAATGTACGTTCTGGCTTCGGAAGCGTTCCCCTTACACCCTGTATATACCTTACCTTCTGCACCAGTCTACTCCGTGTCCCAGTGCTCCTGTATTCGGCCGGCAACTTGCAGTCGCGTCACGGACGAACGAAGGCGGCCGATTGAAACTAAGCTATATTGGAACGGTGAATTAGGCATCTTGATGTGGGATTGGGGATGATAGTGGTGGAAGATGGGGTTTTGAGGTTTGGAGGTAGTTTAATAGATTGTATTTTAACATACAACTACTGCTAGAAAATGCTGCAAGTTACCTTCTTCCTGAGTATATTTTTTTTTCTTTCAGAATAGCCGAAAAAGTGTCGGTAGGGTCTTGTTATGTAAGCGGGATTGTCCGAAAGGGTTACCGCTACCCCGGAACATAAAGGGCTACGGAAGGAACATGGATGGGTTTTAGTCAGTAAGAGTCTGACACTCCCTTCCGCTCCACCCAGAGCGGGAGCAGTCATTGGATGATTTCCCAGCCTTAAAAAAAAAAAAAAGGGTCTTGTTATACTAAAGTATGGTGGGCAAAAGAGTGAATATGGTCTTAAATGACTGTGCTGATAATATTTGTTGACGAAGGAATAAAAAATATAAAAAAGTGTATTTTTTTTCTCACATACACACATACAGTTGATTGTATATTTTCCTTTGCCTTTTCCTTTCTTTTTCTCCGATCCGCTCTTCTCATTATAAACTTACAAATAGGTATACTATTTGTAAGTTTATTATGAGAAGAGCCTTCAACTACAGGCATTTTATTTTTATTTTTTTTATGCCTAAATGGGGACTCTTCGATATACATTTTAAGCCGGATAAAAATATGATTTAAAAAAATAGTATTTCCTAACATAAACTACTTTTTAAATCAAATTTTTGAGCAAATCCAAAGAAGAGGTTTTGAGGCAGAATAATAATGAACCTCCAGTCTACCTCCTATTGATCAAAGACACGTGTTGAAACGATTTTCGTACTAAAACGCAAAGCGAAGTAATGCAGCCTCTGAGTGAATTGGGTATTTGAATGGGTAGTCAATAACGTTACTTTTTATGAACTGTCAAAACGCGGCATTTGTACGTGATTTGTATAGAAATATAACAATATGACGTCACAGATTTTTAGAATCAAATGGAATACTTATTAGCATTAAATGCAATTTTACAATTATATCTCCGCATGATATTTAATTTCTGTTCGGTGATGGAAGTTTTTAAGTCGAGCGGTCTTTTTTTATGTGATTTCATATTTTATTTTTGACCGATTCAAATAGTTAATTGCCAATATCTGACTTAACGGAACTAAGCTGTGAACCTCTTATGGGATAAATCTTATCAGCTTCCGCTTCCTTTCCTCACTAATACATTCTTATCTAAACGAGTGTACGTCTGTATAACTTTTATCCGATTGTTTAACTTGTTTTAGATTTCTTGCTGGTTACGTAATGAAAGAGGCATACGAATCATAATTATTTGATTATTCTGTAATGATTCATCCATTATATCCATATCTAAAACCATATATCATTCAGATACATGGTTTTAGATATTACTTTTTATAACATACAAACTTTTTATAACGATTAACTTTCAAACTCAAACTTATGCATATATTTCAAAGAAACCAATTACAATTTTGAATTGTCAAGTTGTTTGATGAAGCTACATAGTTGAACAATCTGGTTGTAGGTACCTGGAGAACGGGCAAGTGACTCACTCTTTTAAATCAAAATCAAGAAGATCTTTAAAAAGGTTCGTAATAAAAACATTCAAAACAAAAAAAAACATTAATACAATTAAAAACAGCTGAGATATGACCAGTCCCAACTGACAGCTCACTAACATGACGCGTGGATTAGCACCATTCAGCTCAACCATTTTGAAATGAGTTAAATGATCCAAAATATGCGCCACCATAAGCGAGACATTAGATTGAGCATGACATACTCTAATCCGCCAAGGCAGAGTCAAGTCAAGTCAATTCAATCCCTTATTAAACCCCTTTAGGATATGAATTTACAGAATTACTTCCCTAGAGCTAACTTTTGTTATATAAGGAAAGCTTCTAGACCTAGTAGTTTTGGCTGTGCATTGTATGTCAGTGAATGTAAATTTTCATTAAAGGTATGTAAGTTAGTTTTATTAGGTTGTTGTACATTCGTCACTAAGTAAATTCGTCATATTTTGAAAAATCCATACATTGAAAGTAAATTCGTCACACGTATAATTATTTATTTTTTTAAATCAAATTTTTATCCGGCTTAAAATGTTGACAACACGGTTGGCGCAGTGGTTGAGCGATTGACTGCTGCGCACTATGTCGCGGGTTCGATTTCCGCACGGAACAAATATTTGTACGACCTGCAAGTATTTGTTACGAGTCTGGGTGTTTTTCTATCTATAATATGTATGTATTTACAAAAAAAAATTTATATAAGTAGTTTATCAGCCATCTCGTTACCATAACACAAGCATTAGGTTGCTTAGCTTGGGACGATATGGTGTTGTGTGAAATGTCCAAGGATATTATTATTATTATTATATGTGTAAATTTGTCACAAACCCTCTTTTCAAAAATTTTATTCTTAAAGTAGCGATTGCAACCAAAATTTTTATTTAAATCATTCACTTGAAAACTGTGATTTTTGTGTAGATGTAAGGTAAATTAGTAAACGTGCTGTGATTATGAAACATATACAACATTTTCATTCTACTTCTTGTTTATTTATATTTTGCTATCGGTACGGATAATAACAATGTGACGAATTTACTTTGTGACGAATGTACAACAACCCGTTTTATTGCAGGCTTCACAAAAATCAATTGAATCAATTAGGAAAATTATTCAGCTGTAGCAAAGTACTTTTTACACTACCCTAAGCCGCGTTAGACCCACACTAGCTAAGACTTGGCCCATTTACAAAAAGCTAATCCGATTTCCTTTAATTACTACTTTCCCAAGCGGAAATTCAAATTTCATTTTCACAAAAACCTTTTACAAATACACGAACGTATGCACAAAATCTTAATTATTAAAGTAACCTACAAATATTCATGATCCATTAATGCCCTCAAACCTTTGATCCCCACATAAACCTTTATGCGAATAAAATGAAGTGAAAATGAACTGCAATTAGCTAAATTGCCGAAAACCCTAACGTGCGATCCCGAAAAAATCCACCCGAAGCCCTCCTGGGGTGACCCCCCTCACCCACATTGGACCACTTTGGGTGACAATTTGTGGGAATATCCTGTTAGGGTTACCGAGTTATGAGGAAAAAATTAGAGATACTTTCCGAGAAAAGTATTCAAGCCAGTAAAAAAAATAAGTAATGTTCGTAATGGTTGTAATACTCTTCCATGTAATTCCCTATTTCACGTTCGCAATATGTGAATATTTCATATTCTTTTCAGAAGTAATATTGCCACGATAGTAAAGTTCGAAAGAACATTTCCTCCTCATAAGATAATCATTTATTTGCACAAACTTGAGTACATACATACAACTTAAATTATCAGTTTGCAAGACATGTTGATATAGAAAAATAACAGATCATCATGTTCACCTTTAACAATGGTATGCAAATATTAATAGTTATACTATTAAGTATATATATAAAATATTTAAAATATCAATATTGCTCCGACTCTAATTAAAAATGTCCTGTCTTTAATGATAGGTAAATTTATTCTATTAAGAAATCGCTATAAACATTTGTCATCTAAAATCTCATTTAAATTATAATAAGCTTTATGTGCTAGAAAATGTCTAACTTTCCATTTTAACAACAAATCTCTTCCAGCTTTTAGCTAGTTTATTATAGATTTTTGGTGCCATGCAAAAGACACTTTTTCGCATAAGTACCTTTCTGTATTGACGTTGGCAAAATTGACTATTGTCTCGTCGGTTACGCCTGTATTAAATAACCCAATGTACTTACCTTTTTAAAGGGACCTATTTTTTAAGGGACTTATTTTACCTACTCTGAGTGTACTCTTATTTCTTTGTTTAAATCATATCTAATAACTTGGCAACCCTATTGCCAGTGAAAATGGACTCGTCCAGTAAAACAGTGGGTACGGCTTGAAATTATTCATGCAAATTTCAACCAATGATAGGGAGCGATGCATTTTAGTTCAAAATCTCGATTGCCGACCAAAATTTAAATTCGCAGTTGGACGGTTTATGCAATGGAATCCCATTTATTTGGCAATTAATACAGATTGATATATGTAAATACGTCCACTTACTCGCATATTTGCTAGTTACTCAATTTGCATAGCATTTGATATGTTATCACGATTTCTGAAATTTATTTTTATCGTTCCTCCTCTTTTTTTACCAACATCAAAAAAAGTGGAGGTGATGCATTTGGCGGATATTTTGTCTTTTTTTTAAGTCAAAAGGATAGGAGTTTACTTCGACGCCTGTGACCTTTTTTTGTATTTATTTGTATATAGTTAGTTAGATAGTCTTTTAATTTAGGTATGTATAGTTGTTATTATAATTTTAGTTGTACTATACATCTAATTTGATAAAACTAAATAACAAATTCCATATAAAAAAAAGGATAATAAAAGATGAACATGCACTGCATTCATAATTTTAAACACAAATCTAAATTATGAATACTCACTTAGTTATAAAATAAAACACAAAACCCATTTTATTTATTATATTTGTACGCCATCTCTTGGCAAAACATAGTGAGCATGTTGTCTAACCATAATTACTATCTGGAAATTAACCTATGTTTTACAGAAAAAAAAAAAAAAAAAAAAAAAAAAATTAAAAAAAAATTATGTTCATTTCTCTTTTTAACCGACTTCAAAAAGGAGGAGGTTCTCAATTCGGATGTTTGTATTTTTTTTTTTTTATGTTTGTTCGCGCATAACTCCGTTGCTTGCCAACCGATTTGAAAAATTCTTTTTTTGTTGGAAAGGGTATACTTTCCAAATGGTCCCATAAAAATTTTATCGAAATCAAATAAGCGGTTTTTGAAAAATCAACAAAAATAACCTACTTGTATGTGGACGATGTTCTAATAAGTTCCTGTCACTGTAATTTACATACCAGGTAGTGGTATTAAAATTTTGGGGGGGAGGGGGGGGGTTGTCTAGGTAGGTACCACAACTAAAAAGTGAAAAATAAAAACTTTTTTACAAAAAATAAAACCAACTTCCAAAACAAACACTACAAAGTGACAAATAATTTTGATTTCGGAAGTCAGTGGCAAAAAATTAAAATACAAAACCGAAGACACCGACTTCCGAAATCAAAATTATTTGTCACTTTGTAGTGTTTGTTTTGGAAGTCGGTTTTATTTTTTGTAAAAAAGTTTTTTACCACAAGAAACCATCTCCCAAAAAAACAAAAGACAGTGCACTGAAAACGAAATATTATAATTTCGTAGTAGAATGTTTTAAATTCATAAAAGTACCTACGTAGGCTGCCATGCCTTTAATTAAACGGTAGCTGTACACCTGCGAACAAACATGGCACAAACGTAAGTACTCCAGTGAAACATTACTTGTTTTTCTATGTACTACTCTGTCAAGAAAGTACCGGGAAAAGATCAATAATACACAAAATGTCTGTTATTCATCCAAATTTATTTTATCACCTTCAAAGTATGCTCCTTTAGAAACGATACACTTGCGCCAACGAATAATCCTTTCATCAAAACATTTTTTAAACGCTGTTTCCGGAATTGAGTTCAGTTCTCGCCGCGAATTCTCCTTTTTCGGTTTCGGTTCAGTTGGAAGGCGCCACTCCGAAGCTTGTTGACTAGTTTGCATGTCAAACTCGTAAACCCACGTCTCGTCACCAGTAACAATGCGTTTCATGAATGTTGGGTCCGAACTGACTCGTTCTAGCATGTCCTCAGCGACTTTCATGCGATTGAGTTTTTGGAGAAAATTCAGATCTTTTGGGACTAGCCGAGCAGCAACATGTTTCATACCCAAATGATTTGTTAAAATGGTACGGATCGACTCGTGAGATACAGAAAGTTCGGCGGCTATCTCTCTCAGAGTTGAATGGGGATTTTCAGTCACTATTTTCTTCACTTTTGCGATGTTAACTTCAGTTGCAGACGTTGACGGCCTACCAGAGCGAGGCAAATCTTCCATCACATCTCAACCGCTTTTGAACGCTTTGAACCACTCATAAGCACGAGTTTTTGATAAAGTCGATTCACCGTAAGCCTTCTGTAACATTTTCAGTGACTCCGAACACGAAATTCCATTGGCGATGCAAAATTTAAGACAAACTCTTTGTTCGATATTTTTGTCCATTATGAAATTCGCAATACACACTATATATGATATTACTAAAACCAGCACTGTATTTAATATGAATAACAGATGCAACTCAAACTCCGCGCCAAAATGGAAAACAGTTGTGCCAATCTAACAACTACAAAAAAAACAAAAATTTGAATTTGGAACCATAAACAAATCATCCATTCCCGATACTTTTTTGACTGAATGTATATCTACCAGAGGAGGCTAAGTAATAACAGCCGCACAGATCGATCCATCAGGTTAAGCTACGCTTGCCGGGGTTGGTCCGCGGATGGATGACCATCTTTACACATCGAGACTCCTCTGTGCCTCGGAAAGCACGTTAAGCCGTTGATCCCAGCTGTCATTCGTGGATCTTTAACAGTCGTTACGGGTAGTCAGAAGCCTGAAAGTCTGACAGGCAGTCTTACCAAGGGGTAAGACGTAGGGGGTGTATGACCCAGTTACTGACTGGGTTGTAGAGGTCAGATAGGTAGTCGCTTCATGTAAAATACTAGTATTCAGTTGCGTCTGGTTAGACTGGAAGCTGACCCCAACATGGGAAAAGGCTAGGCAGATTGATTGATCTACCAGATCCTGGGCCAAAGTACGTTGAGGAGGGAAATATCAGATTTGTTATTTTTGTTAAAAAACGAGTGTCTTCTTATTGATGCTCTTCATCTAGTCAACCTATGTAAACTCTGAAAACAAAAGTAAAGAACATGCAAAAAACTGAATCTCGTTTCAATTTTGTAAATTTGCGTAAGCAGTGCAAAAGAATCGGCTTAATTAATACTCACGACACACACGATGTACTCGTATTGTCGCATCAGCTGAAAGATTATCTAGGTGTTAAAATAAACAGAACAGAGACAATAATGATAGCCTAGTGGTGTGACCGTCGGACTGTTAAGTCATAGGTCTCGAGTTCGAACCCACCTCTGATTTTAGGGGTTAATGTGCGTGTGGTATAATTATCACTTGCTTAAACATCGGTGAAGGAAAACATCGTGAGGAAACCAGCATGTCTGAGAGATATGTATTTCTCAAGCATGTGAAGCTAAGTCGATGACTATGGTCAGCATAAAAACTCTACACCAGGTTAGTCACTAACCACACGAAAAGAAGAAGAAGAATAAACAGATTTATTCAAATTCAGAAGCAGCTCACAGCGCCCTTTAAAAGCGGGAAATTCGTGTTTGTCATACGCACTTACGCATGACAAACACTACAAAGAATTTTCCATTCGATTATTTTAACCCTACCCGTGACAAGCTTAAATATCAGAGCCATATTCAAACGTTCCAAAAATAACTTTTCATGCGTTCCATAGATTAAAAAATACACGAAAAAAGTGCCTCTGCAATGTCATAAGCTTATAAAAAATAGCTATTTGTTCGAATGTTCGAATGTACTACCGTGAACACGTCACCGCGGGCCGCATTTGATGGGATGGTCACATTGTGTTTACGAAAAACAAAAAAAAAGTAATTTTTTTCCGCTAACTGACAGGCGTATTGAGCTGCGGGCAACTAAGCCGCAGGAAAATATGGTTTTTTACTATTTTTTAAACCTTTTGTTCCGCTGATATGGCAATGAAAATATACGTTTATGGTTCGTGGAAACATATAGATGAGGTGATACATCAGATCTGCCTAGCCTTTTCCCAACTATATTGGGGTCGGCTTCCAGTCTAACCGGATGCAGCTGAATACCTGTATTTTACATGGAGCGACTGCTTATCTGACTTCCACAACCCAATTACCGGGCAATACGACACCCGACACCGACACCCCTTGGTAAGACTGGCTGTTAGGTTTTCGGGCTTCTGACGACTCGTAACGACTGTCAAAGATGCACAAATGACAGCCAGGAGCTTAACGTGCTTTCCGAGGCACGGAGGAGTCTCGGTATGTAAAGATGGTCACGCATCCACGGCAAACCCCGGCAAGCGTAGCTTAACCTGGTGGATCGCCCTGTGCGGCTGTTAGTACTTAGCCACGAGTTCCATATAGATGTGGTGATATGGATGAAATATGAACCCAACTTAGTCAAAGTTCCTAAATACAAACGTGTATTGTGTCTTTAAATGATTGCTGTTAACAATGAGTACACCCGTTGGTACCCTAAGTCGAATTTTACATGTACAGAGGCCAGCACATCAAGCTACCCCAATCTGTCAAATTTATATGATAATTTTTCAACCTTATTACAAACAATTAAGGTTTAAGTTCAAGTGGAAAAATTTGACATTTTGAGATAGTTTGGTATATTTATATTGTGGTTTGGTGCTGGCGCCTGTACATCTGTAATCTATCATCATCATATGCCGAGCCCTTTCCCGACTATATTGGGGTCAGCTTCCAGTCTAACCGGATGCAACTGAATACCAGTATTTACATCTGTAATCTATATAGTTTCGATTATAAAAAGAATTCTGTTCTAATGTATCCGAAAGGTGAGGAAGGCCGTCATCTGCACACGATCGTCCTTTCATAAATGATAAGATTATCATCATCATCATTTCAGCCGAAAGACGTCCATAGCTGGACATAGGCCTCCCCCAAGCATCACCATCCACCATCTTCGCCCGGTTCTGTGCTTCCCCCATCCAGCGGATTCCCGGATAAGAAAGTGCGCAGAGATGATTCCACGCAGCAAGCATCAAACAAATTACAGTCACGAATTTACTTTCCCCGTAACACTGAAAATCCTGATGGTATCACTAAGTGATGCCTGAAGTTGCCACCAACAACGAAGTAAAAACCTTAGTTCTCTTAGTTAAAGTTCTGTACCATCACTACATAGTATAAAGCCAAGTCGCTTCCCGCGCCCTCATGTCTGTATGTATGTATGCTTAGATCTTTAAAACTGCACAACGGATTTTGATGCAGTTTTTTTTTAATAGATAGAGTGATTTAAGAGGAAGTTTTATACACAGTTGATACGACAGAGGGTCTTTCCTTTAAACAGCTAATACTAAGGACAATTTTAAAGCTCTGTACCAAAAACGAATTAAATAGAATGAAGGCAAATGATTTTTTAAGTTTTTGCCCACTTTGAACACGATGTACCTATCTTTCCTAACAGCGCTCCGGGCGGCGCGCGCGCGTCGGTGACGCTTTGTTACAAGGTCAGTTTTTATTTACAAAGATGGTTGCGTTTTACTCTGATTTGTAAGCTATTTAGTTTGTTTGAAAAAATAAAAACCTCATTTTTGGTGCTTTTATTTTTATACCGTACCGAGTTAATACTAAACACGTATAGTATACGTATTGTAATTTAATGCCCCTCTGTCATATCAACTCTGTATGTATAATAACATGCAATTTCCGTCATTAACGCGGACGAAGCCGCGGGCAGAAGCTAGTTATCTATAAAAAAGGGAAAAAAAATCACGTTTGTTGTATAGGAGCCCCCTTAACTATTTATTTTATTCCGTTTTTTAGTATTTGTTGTTATAACGGCAATAGAATTACATCATCTATAAAAAAATCGACTGTCTAACTATCACGGTTCATGAGATGGACCTAGTGAGAGATGGACAGTTGGACGGACAGCGGAGCCTTAGTAATAGGGTTACCCTTTCGGCACGGAACCCCAAAAATAACCTGAATTCACGTAGGTATGTTATTTTTTCATTCCATGCGGGGAAAAAAATAGAAAACCAGTCACAAAATAAGTATACTCTACACCGCATAAGCTACCTCGCCTCCCGTTCGCTTTGTTAAATAAAAATATAAAATCTCTCATGTAGAGCTTTTTTGTTCCCACCGCATTCTTTTTGATGCTTTTCATATGACATTACATGAATGAGTTTAGCATCTGCGTTGCATCATTACTTAAATTAAAGTTTTTCAGGAAATCTTGTATTATATTAATATTCGTTTTAATGTAATTTACATGTCCTTTGATACCAATCAGGCTTAATTATGTGGTTTGCTTCGATTTAATATGTTGTGAGTTTAAAGGTTTAATTCATGAAATTGCCGCGATTTTTTCTGAAAAGTAGAAAAACATGTTCAAAATAATTTAAAAAACCAAAAATCCGATTGCAAGAAATACAATATAAAATTAATTCACTAAAAAGACCGAAAGAAGATTGACAATAGAAGGCGAAAATAAACTATTAGCAAAGTAAACTCTACTTCGGGCTAACAGACTATATTATATTATGACCTGATAGCATTTAAGTTAGATACCCGCATTAAGTTTAACAGCAAACGGAACCTATCAATTTTCTTTCAGTTTATAATTCGCAATTGAGTTGTTTATTTGGGTCTGAGAACACCTGGGTTTTTAAGATGAATATAACGTCACTATAATTGTCGAAATCCATCCAGCATTTGGAGAATACAAGATAATAAAGAACATACAAGATACGCATGGAAAAACATAAACTTCCCTTGGTAGTCGGATAACAAATGATTGATGATTTAGTTTGAATCAAGAATTAGGAAAGGAGGAAAATAATTAAAACGGACCACACAGAAATAAACCCGAACATGATATACTCCCAAACCTAATTAATTCTTAAAGCAATTTCCGAAGCTTTGCCAAAATGAACGTAAAAGCTATCCTACAATAAATTACTTGTTAGTTAATTTCTTACATCGGTATTAGCAAGAATCGATTCCACTTTCATGTTACCTTTGTTATTAAAATTTAAATTAAATTAAGCTCCTTTCATATTACAACCTTTTATTTCAACGTACAAATAAAGGTTCCGTTTTAATTTCGTTACAAACTCAAAGCATTTATTTCAATTACAGACACTTTGAATCAGTCAGAAACATGAAGCTAGTTGCCCAGTTCAAAGCGTAGTAGGTAGTACTTATAGAGAAGACCGGACAAGAAGACACGGGAAACTCTACAGACACTCTTTTAGACAAAATATGGTAACATCTCTTATGTTGAAATGATACATACATGTGATAACGATGCAGAACGTCTGTGATAAAATTATTACGAAAAAAAAAACAGACATTAACTTTAAATAAGCCGTGGCAGCTAAGAGATGACCAGTCCCAACAGACGGCGCCCGTTCACAAACATGATGCATAGATTAGCACCACTCGGTTCAACCATTTTGAAGGAAGCTAAATAATTCAACACACGCGCCACCATCAGCGAGACAAGCGAGTGAGCATGAAACATTTGGTATGTAGGTAATTTACAATACTGGTGCTTACTGCTTTCATTTACCTAGGCCTAGGATGTTTATATCTATAGGCCTTTTATTTTTTTAGGTTGGAAAACCATCTCATGACTCCTCCCGCTCTGGGTGGAGCGGAAGGGAATGGCAGACTCTTACTGATTAAAACCCATCCATGTTCCTTCTTTAGCCCTTTCGAACAGTCCTGCTTACCCTGCAGGCTTGGGTCCCTTCACATCTCTTTGAGGCGCGCGTGGAACATGTACGCATCGTTCAACACGGGCCTGGTCCTGATCGGACGGTGAGCTACCCATTACTCACCGTCCGCAGGCCCGCGCCTACGGTGGCCGGGAGTCGACACGCAACTGCCGACGACCGACAATTAAAACTACATTATTTTAAGATCTGATAGGACCTTTACGTAATTTATTTATTGCTGTATCTATCCCGTTGATTGCAAAACAGTCGGTAAGAAAAAGAACAAAAAGTTCTTGCTTGCAGCAAGTCGGCAGTTCGCTGGGAACAGGAAAGATGCATTAAATTCACTTTGGAGTAAGTTACTAATGAAACAGTTTGAGATGAATGGTCGTCCGGAGTTCTTGTGTTTAGCAATGGGTTGTGGAGGAATTGGTGTCATCAAGTTATGGAGTTGAAATGAAAAAGAGTTGGAGAGAAAATGATTTTTTTAAATTTGAAAAAAAAAACTTTGCTTTTTTGCTCTTTTGGTTGCAATGCGACTACTGAGAATGGTCTAGGTTCGATTCCCGGATGAGCCAGAGTGTCGGTTTGGGTTAATTCTACGTAGCAGCACAGATTTTTCAGCGGGACTGTCATAAAGGGTAACCGCTACCCCGGAATACATTGGGCTAAGGAAGGAACATGGATGGGTTTTAGTCAGTAAAAGTCTGGCACTCCCTTCCGCTCTACCCATAGCAGGAGGAGCCATTTCATGACTTACTATCCTTTAACACGTTGAACGCCAACGCGGTCACCGTGTGTCCGACAAACAATAGTTTTTCTATTGTGTCTACTGCGTGGCAGTCAATAACTTAAAAAAAAACAGATTTGTGCCCAGTTCATAATAACAGATGTGCCCTTTTTTGGGATTCATATCGAAGTGTGGATTACAATACAACTCTTCCTCCCCTTTCAAGAATTACACCCGTTACGCTTTCTTTAAGAGGCGATAGACCCATTCCTTAAAACTACCATCTTCTATCTACTAGGTAATGCAAGGATTTATCTCAAATAACATTTTTATAACATCTGAATATAAGACGATATAGCTTGAAATGCTCTCTAGAAAATGTACAATATCATTGCTACATTATCCAGATAAATAGGCTTTTGCTACGGTTACCAGACACCAGATAGTGCGAGGCCGGACAGTAAATCAACTTGGAACTAGAGACTGCTCTATTATTCTCGTGTCGGCACGAGTTATACGAGATGCCATGCCTATGGTACATTCAGCAAGGTTGGTATTGGGGCTGACTGCCGAGGGTGTATCACACTCACTCACCTAGTGGAGCTTTTCAAAAGCTAGGAGTGTAATTCGCTAAGACAAAACATGTCTGATTAAACTAAAAAAACTCATAAACCGAGACCACCCAAACCGCGTCAAAACCATTGATTAAATGAAAGAAAAATATAGAAATCTACAGTTTTGATTTCAACAATAAAGGCTCTCACTGACTAGCGCCACGGCGACCACTCACGCCCGGCCCAGTGCAAGCCAAGGTCCAGAGTGAGAGGGAGTGGGAGGCAGTCACCTCCTTCTGCGAAGCATTCATGCTCGCGAAGGAGGTGGCGGGGTGGGAGAGGGACAGGTACTCCCGTCCCAGCCGCCGACGGAGACGCCCCGGGCGTCGGGAGCCACGTAAAGACTCCCGGCCACCGTAGGCGCAGGCCTGCGGACGGTGTGTTATGGGTAGCTCACCGTCCGATCAGGATCAGGCCCGTGCCGGACGGCGCGTACATGTTTCACAGTACGATACGATACTCGCAGTGGTGACACCCGGGCGTTTCCTCCCGCCTGATGATGTGCAGGAACCTCCCGAAACATCCATGTCCGGTGAGGACCTGCGTCAGGCGGTAGGTGAGGGCGCCGTGACGCCTCTCTAGCCACTCCTCAAAGAGGTGACTCACCGTCCGATCAGCACCAGACCCGTGCCGTACGGCGCGGATATGTTCCACGCGCGCCTCAAAGAGATGTCAGCATATGAAGGGGCCCCCCAGGGCCAAGCCTGCCGGGTAAGCGGGATTGTCCGAAAGGGCTACCGCTATCCCGGAACATAAAGGGCTACGAAAGGAACATGGATGGGTTTTAGTCAGTAAGAGTCTGACACTCCCTTCCGCTCCACCCAGAGCGGGAGCAGTCATTGGATGATTTCCCAGCCTTAAAAAAAAAGCCTATTACAGTGCATTGCATAGACAGAGGCCTCCCCCACGGAGCATATTTTGATTAAGTCATTGACTGCCACGCAGCAGACACAATAGAAAAACTATTGTTTGTCGGACACACGGTGACCGCGTTGGCGTTCAACGTGTTAAAAGAGTGTCCATGGAGTTTCTTGCCCGTTCTTCTCCATAGGTACCAACTGCTTTGGAATGGGCAACTAGCTTCATATTTTTGACTGACCGACCCCTTGATAATTCAAAAGTGCCTGTAATTGGCTTATTTGAAATAAATACTTTGAGTTTGAGTTTGAGTTTGCCAAAGTGCACGATCTCCCGCCTTTTTCAACCAGCCACTTCAGATCATCGGTCCATTTAGCTGAGTGGCTTCCCACACAACATTTACCTACGTGCGTTCTCCGTTCGAGAACATTTCTTCTCCACCTCTCGTTGTTTCTGCGACAGACATCATAATCATTCTCCTGCCCTTATACCAATTTATTTGGGGTCGGCGCAACATGTCTTTTTCTTCCATACTTCTCTATTAGTCATCATCTCGGTAGTCAGTCACTCCCTTCCTAGCCATATCATCTTTCACACAATCCATCCATCGTTCCTTCGGTCTTCCTCTACTTGTATAGCCATCCACATTCATGCTCACAACCTTACGACAGACATGTCCATGTTATTTAATTGGGTCAGTAGTATTTATTCAATACACCCCTATAATTTTACTTAGCCCGTTTCACCCCAGAACATGCGCATGGGTCCCACATTCCCGGTTATCAGTGTTCCGGGTAAAGCAAACAGTTATCAAGTCCAAGTTAAATGATTATAGTTTGGATTTGTTTAGGGCGCCATACAAGGTCATGTCCTTATCTAGACTATTCACTGGACAAGTTATTGTTTGTAGGCAACATATTACAACGAATATATTACGGTTTAGGGAAAATGACGCTTGGTTACATTTTTTTTTTTTTACAAATTCGTAATAGTTTCTCCGTTATGCCTGTTTTTATTTGGTAGGGCTAGATATGCCTTAGAAGGAGAAAATAAACCGTAACACGAATGGTTCTGTACCCACCGTAGAATATTTTAACCTTTTGAACGCCACTGTCACATATACCTGACAAGCAAGCGCATGCCCTGTACGCCAACGACACAAATATGTGACAATGCGGTACCATATAAACAATTAAATCATTGCTTTTGTGGGTGTTTATATAGATATCTTAAAAATTTAAGCTCTCATACGTATTTAATGACATGAAACAAATTAATAGGACCATGGATATTGGGAAATTCATTATAAAAAAATTGTGAGGCACGCGCGTGCGTTTATGCTCTGGCATTCAAAAGGTTACTTTAAAACTATTGCTCACTAAGAAACATAAAAATGTAAACTTGTGTAGTTTAGATTACACACAATACATTTTCCAATTCATTTCACATTCAACAATCATCATTCAACAATTATAAAACTCTAGTCCGCTCACAGCTTGAATACGCGGTGCCCATCTGGAACCCGTATTATAAAAAATATATAAATATGTTAGAGAATGTACAACGTAAATTCCTTCGTGTAATGTATTACAGATGTCACAGAATGTATTTGCCTTATGACCAATTGCTCGATAAATACAAACTTCTGACGCTCAGTTCCAGACGCAAACAATTAGAAGCAATGACCTTGTATAATATTGTAAATGGCAAATTTGACTGTATCGACCTGAATAATGTACTGTGTTATGTTGTCCCTAGAACTGTTCAAAGACGCCAGGTGCGTGCAGGTACACTATTTGCAATAGGTACCTGCCGATCAAACACTGGTGAACGTTCACCAATTCGGCGAATGGCAGCATTATACAATAAAGAACTCGAACACATAGATATATTTACATGCTCCATGCAGAAGTTTCGCAGCCTTTTGTATGAGACACTTAAGCTCTTAGATTAATGTTAAGTCTTTTTTCTTTTTGTATTTGTAATGTTAAAAAAAAAAAAAAATGTTTTCTGTCATGCATGAACAGCTTTTCCTAGCAATTTAATGGTTTACTCAGTGTTGTAATCTGTGAACAGCGTTGTGGGCTACATTATTATTTAAGTTATTTATATTATTATGTTGTTATATTCCATAATGTAGCTGTTTGTTGTTCCTATGAGCTAAAATAAAATAAAAATTCATCTTAGTGAAACCTCGGCCTCATTTCAATTACATCAGATCTGGCTTCCAAGCTGAAATCGATAGCTGTAATCAGACATTAGACCGTTAAATCCCTAGATTGTACTGTCCGGGAGATAAAGCCTGGAAGGGTATCCCTTTCATGAACCTATCGCCGTTTTACTGGTATTATAGCTGAGAGTATTTTGTGCTTCTCTAGTTTTTAAGTTATTTAGAGATATTTGTGAAATTATGGCTTTTATTTAGTTAAAGGAAATAAAATTTAGTCTGAAACACAGGTTCAACCTAGTTCAGGCAAATAAGCAAGTGTGCTCTACTCTAATTATTAAGATAATATTATTGTAAATATGTCCCTTTTTATAAAATAAACGATTATTATTATTATTAAAATAAAATGGGTTATGGTTAAGTCTGAAAGTGACACCGGTGACTGAAATGTTGTGTGGAAATTGGTTGTCATGGTATGTTATGCTGAGGAATAAGGATAATGTTGTCAGGAAAATTGTGAGTATGAACGTGGATGGCTGTACAAGTAGAAGAAGACTAAAGAAACGGATGTATTGTATGAGAGATGATATGGCTAGAAAGGCAGTGACTACAGAAATGATGAGTAATAGAGAAGTATGGAATAAAAGACATGTTGCGCCGACCCCAAATAAATTGGGATAAGGGCAGGAGAATGATGAAATAAAATAAAATGGGTTATGGAGGTCAGATAGGTTGTCACTCCAATTAATATACTAGTATTCAGCTGCATTCAGTTAGACTGGAAGCCGACCCCAACATAGTTGGGAAAAGGCTAGGCATATTGATTGATTGGCAAGTAGTATTTAGCAAGGGATAGGTAGAGTAAGTTTCTTTTGAAATGTTTTCTGTTGATAATGCTGTTTACATGCTCCATGCAAAATTTCATCGCAGCCTATTGTATGATGAGCTCTGAGATTAATTAATGTTATGTAATTTAGTAATTTCATAATTAGTAGGAAATAATATCTACTTAACTTTTTTAAATATTAAATTTGTAAGCCTTTCCTAGCAATTTAAGGTTTAGTCTGTAATGGTAATCTGTGATCAGCGCTGTGGTCTTCATTATTATTTAAGTTATTTTTGTTATCATGTTGTTATATCTCATAATGCAGCTGTTTCTTGTTTCCATTTCATAAAATAAAATTAGTGTGTTTTCACCTTTGCAATTATTAACATAAGTAACACATGATAATTCTTCGGCAGCTCATCCGAGCCGAAGGTCAATTGTAACATGTTTAATGTCTGTCATTCGGTTTTGTGTCCCAATTACCTGCACATTGGACAAAGTTTGTGTTTCCTTCCTGCGAACTCCCAAATATACTTCAATAAGCATTCTACGAAGTAAACATATTTTCTAAGTAAACATATCTTTGATAGTTGCTCAACTTTAATACAAAATTATAAGGTTAATTTTCAATTTTGAAAATTAGACAGTTTAGGATAGTTTGATGTGATGGCGCATGTACACCAAGCGCTAGGAAGAATGAGATATCTTAACAGTTTAACCGCAATAATGTTAACCAATTTTATGTTGTCAACTTACTTATATTCAAAAGAACACTGTCCTTCTTCAAACTGTTGTTTAAAACAGAAACACACTTAAATCCACATCCATTCTCAAACTTGTTTCTCTATAGAACACGTACTGTGACAATGTGAAATAGAATTTCACCCCGCGGTCCCGTAAATAAGACATTCCTTGTGAAGGTGTGAAGAAAAATAGACGTGCACACCCCTTGGGCACCATTAATGAATTGGACTGCACGTTAGGACCGCCCTATAAATATTGTCTTGGCGAAAACATCGTTAGTGTCCAAGTGTCTCAAATAAATGACTTCTTTACAGCTTTGAGCACGTTTTGTAGGAGATTGACGTAGCGATAGTGAGAAATAATTATGTATATTATGTATTATAGTATAAACTGTTATTATAAGGTTTTAACCTATTTATGTACCCATTTTATTCAAGTCTCAATGTTTTGTATGTTCCTACTATTTAAAGCACCTGCCATCTAATCTCTTCACCACCCTTGGTTGACTGGTAGAGAATGCCTAAGGCATTAAGTCCGCCTTTGTACCTTTATTGTGTGCGAAAAGTTTAAATAAATAAATAAATAGTGATGGGAGAGCGCAGTATTTTTAACTTCGGTGACTATCGATAATAATAATAATAATATCATTGGACATTTCATGCCACATAGTCCCAAGCTAAGCAACCTCACATAGCTCAGAATCTTGACAACGGTAAGAAATGTGTTGCACTGTTCCTAGATCTCGCGAAGGCATTCGACACGGTCTCGATTCCCATCTTAATATCTAAGCTCGAATGCCTGGGTATACGAGGTACCCAGCTATCCTTGTTTCAGAGCTACCTTACAAATAGAACACAGAGTGCCAAAATTGGAACTTACTCCAGCTCTGATCTAAATGTGGGCTTTGGTGTGCCACAGGGCAGTATTCTTGGCCCCAGCTTATTTTTAATTTACATGAATGACCTGTGTTGCCTCAGCCTAGAAGGCGGCACAATATTTTCCTATGCGGACGATACAGCACTTGTATTTGCTTCGGACAGCTGGGAAGAGGCATATCGCCTTGCTCAGAAGGGTTTCGACACAGTCAGTGAATGGCTTAAGAACAACTTGCTTTCTCTAAACATATCGAAAACAAAACTACTGAATTTCTCGATTCGTAACATTAATGTGTTCGTTACAAGCTCACTAAACGTTGCTGCACAGTTGACACTATCTAATGGCAGTAGCGACGGCAGTGGCACCTATGATCACTGTAACATTGAACGAGTCACCTCGATAAAGTATCTTGGCATAGTGATTGACTGCAACCTTACTTTCAAAGAGTACATAATACACCTATCAAATAGAGTGCGCAAATTAATGTACATTTTTAAACAACTACGCAATTCAGCCGATTCTGTTATCATGAAAATGACATATCAGGCACTGTGTCAATCTATTTTGGTCTATTGTATCTCGTCCTGGGGTGGGGCAGCCAAATCCCACTTTATTCAGATTGAACGTGCGCAGAGAGCGGTTCTTAAGGTGTGCTGTTTCAAGCCGAGACTTTATCCTACCGTCAAGCTCTATGAATATTGTCAAGTCCTTACGGTTAGGCAATTGTTTGTACTGACCACTGCTATTAAGCAACACTCTATTTCCAACTACTCACAGCTACCAATTCGCCGTAACCGTATAGTTGCTTTAGCTACTCCTCTTAAAACTTCTTTTAGTCAAAGATTCTTTGTTTTCCTTGGACCCTATCTCTACAATAAATTAAACAAAATTCTTTCCCTACACTCATTAAACAAACATAATTGTAAAATTGCTTTACATACCTGGCTACAAAGCCAAACATATGCTGCCACAGAAGCTCTTTTTAACGTATTAGTCTAAACAGACTCATCCACTAACCCTCTCTCCAACACACACACACACACTCACACGCGCACACACACACACACACAGATACACTCACACACACAAACACACGCACACACACAAACACACGCACCCACACAAACTTACCTACATAAAAATCACTCAACATACTTTAACTTTTTAATTGTTTTACTTTTGGTTCTCTATACTTTCTTGCCTTTTTTTCTAATAAGCTCACTAATTGTTAGAAACTTTTGTTATTTGCTGTGATACCAGATGTAAGCTATCAAATGTGTAACTTTAAACAGGTGGGGACCTGGTGACCTGTATTACAGGTGTTACTACCTACCACAGGCACCAGCGATCCACAAGCAAAATCGTTGGCTACTTAATCTGTGTTAATACTTGTTTGTATTTTTTGGCTTGTGGTGAGAAATAAACATTTATTATTATTATTATTATTAACCTAGGGCTTGTGTTATGGTAACGAGATGGCAGATAAACTACTTATATACATTTTTTTTGTAAATACATACATATTATAGATAGAAAAACACCCAGACCCAGAATAAATAAATGCAGGTCGTACAAATATTTGTTCCGTGCAGGAATCGAACCCGCGACATGCTGCGCAGGAGTCAATCGCTCAACCACTGCGCCAATCGTGTCGTCAATATATTATGTTTGAGTATAATTACTCAGCTACTCATCTCCATTCTAAAAATTTTATAATTCTATTTGAAGCAATTTGAGGAAAATTCCTTTCGATAAAAAACATAGGTAACTAATTATTATTACATCTTAATTTTGTATCTTAGGTACTCAAAAAATACACAATTTTATAATCACGCCTCGTTTCCCAGAAGAGATGGTGATTCATAGTATAGGTACACCATACATTTCGCAAGTTGTGATTAAGTTCCATGTACTAAACGAGCAAAAAATATTGTTATGATTGAAATTCGTTTTCTTATATGATTATTTTCAAAAGGCTGATAGACGTTCAGCTATCTCAAACATAATTGCCATTTCAGAATTCAATTTATTTTTAAGGTGTATCATGTATCAAAAATGGTGCCAGCGGGACCCCATTACTAAGGCTTTGCTGTCCGTCCGTTTATCACAGGAATGTATCTTAAGAACTGTAATAGGTCAATCAATCAACCTGCCTAGGCTTTCCCCAAATATATTGGAGTCAGTTTCCAGTCTAACCGGATGCAGCTGAATACCAGTATTTTACATGGAGCGACTGCCTATCTGACCTCCACGACCCAGTAACTGGGAAATACGATACCCATTGGTATTATTGTCTCCATGTAAAATAATGGTAAATTTACAAGGAGCCAATAATAATAGTTATAGGTAGACACTTCAAATGTCTACAAAGTGTGTACTACTGTAGATGCTACCTATAACAACAAATAATAAAATTAAGTTCAAAATTAAAGGGGAATCCCATACGTGAAACGTGATTTTTCAAGCTTTTTTACTCGTTACTAAGTAACATGTAGTGTAGGGACATCAAGTTACCACAATCTGTCAAATTTCTTTGATAGTATTTCAACTTTATTGCAAAGACATAAGGTTCATTTTTAATTGAGAAAATTTGACAGTTAGGGATAGCTTGATGTGCTGGCGTCTGTACTATGAACGCTATACGCAATGCAAAAGGTTGAAATTAGGTTGTTTTTCAGAATAGTAGGTAAATATCTCGGGGATTTTGCGCCGCTTGTATGGAAGTGAGATAGGCCTGACACTACATTACATACTACATACTTAGTAACGAGTAAAAAAGCTTGAAAAATCACGTTTCAGATTTAGCAATCTGATCTTGGTAAAGGTCGAAGAGAGCTCTGTTATTCCGATAACAAAAGATTTTCTACTAGTACACAGTGAAACACAGACATTTGAAGTTCTGCAAAAGTTTTACAATTACTTAAACTTATTCATCCATGTCAGAGCATGTCCAAAACAAAAGGAAAACACTCCTATCTACATATCTTAATAAATTCGAGAGACATAACTATAACATATACTAACTTTTTTATGTCGGTAAAGTCATCCTTTGATTTCGGGGTCGAGCATTGTGTTATCGGCTCCCGAATTTACATATTTTTTCGAACCCCAGTTGGACCTCAAAACTTTTTTGCCAAATTCGATTATTCTAAACGATATCTTTCTGATATTGTACTTTTGATATTTGTTTTTTCTAGTCCACAATATTTTATTGTCTTTATCTTTGATTAAATTCTGTATTTTCGGGTCCACATTTTTTTGTTACTGCAAATGTGGGCAGATTTTTTGTTTAGAGTTATCTGAATTTTCATGTTGATGCAAGTGTCCAGTCAGGGAATAGGACTCGTAGCTATTTTCAAGAATTGTGCGCGAGAAACCAGTGACATCATACCACTGGGTGCGGAACTAATAATATCCTTGGACATTTAATAATTTAATTAACGAACTGATAGCGTGGACCTGTCAAAAGTTAGATAGGTAACAGGTGCCTAATTTTTGGTCCTTTTCATACTTAAATATAAGTACCAGCTGAATATTTGATTATATTTCCTTTATTTCATTTAAATAATTGTTTTTAGTTACAATTTTAAATAATTTTATTTAAAATAAAACAAAACCATTTAAAAATCCAAACAATAGTAACCCACCGGTGTCAGGAACAGGGTTCGAAAAAGAGGAACCTCCTAACAATGCAAGCCGTGTCCAGAAGTACCGCTTTCCGAATCAAGCCCTTGATCCAGCTGTCTAACGAGAGCCTCCTCAGGTGTTGGTCGAGGCTCTTGGTTATTAAGCCATTGGCTGTCACGACTATCGGCACAATGATCGCTAAGTCCATAACATCCCTCACATCGGGAACTTCGAGAGCCAATAATAAAATAATTGATTTATTTGATAATATTACTATTAATTTAAAAAAAGTATAATTCATTAATCTTTACAATAATTACACAAGATTACTCAAAAGCATCAACTCCCCTCCAATCTTCCATTGAATATTCACACAGATCAAACGCATAATGAACCTCCTACCCGTTATTGAAAAGTCCGGCCAGTATAAATCAAATTGATATGTTAAAATCCTCGTTAACAAATCAAGGAGCTAACTACCCATATTTAAAATTCGTTAGCGTCCAAAAGGCTTAAATCCGATTTAGTTCAGTAAGGTTGGCAGCAGCTCAAACGGGCTTCCGTGTGATTTAGAACGAAGCCAGCGTCTATGTTTGAACTTCTAGTGTGAGGACTTTAAAATGGCGGACGAGAACGAAATGTATAAAAACGTTATCATTAGCAGTTATTTACGTTATTATGTGTTATTTTCACGAAAAAGAGTTTAGGTAAGAATAAAAAAGTCGAGCTGTTGTCCGTAGCACTATCTTTCGGCGTTCTTGATGGCATTGTATTGATGAAGGAGAGATTCATTTGCAAGAACACCAAACGATTGGCTGTCAAAAGAGAACAGAAAATCTAAAAACAAAAGAGAAATTATAATATTGTCAACCATCGTGTTCCTTCATTACTAGCATGTCGATGTCTCCAAATGCCCCCGAACAGGCTGACCTCTTCCCAAATCTTAAAAAGTTTTTGATACACTTTTTTTAAAGAATTTCAAAGTGCAAGCGATCATTGTACATGTACGCCACAAGTGTGGCTCCACACTCACACAGCATAGATTCTTGGCGCTTACTTAGCATTGTCCAATAGCGAATGTTTGTCCAAATATTTGAGTTTGGGCTACAATTTGAGGTGAAGTAAGGCGCTCTATTGAATCTGATGACGTGGTATTTTGATTGTTTGAAGACAGTTCCAACAGGAGATATACCTACCTTGTAAAGTTTGCACACATTTTGTTGCAAAGGAAAACGTGTAGGTTGCAGTAAAGTTTTGTGGGTATAAACATTTTTGGTACAAAGTGTATTGTATAAGAAATGTTGATGATTCGAAAAAAGTCAGGAATAAATTGTGCTGTTTTAAAATTTTTACTTCTTGCACTGTTCTTGCTGGTCTTCATAATCAGACTATAATACCACTGTTGGAACACAGGCTTCTCAGTGAGAGGGAGTAGGCCGAGCGGGCCCAGTGCGGGTTGATGATGTCACGTCTTTAATGTTTTGTTTTCGAATGCTGGACCGAGTCCATTTCGATTGCCATCGACACGCAAAGAAGAAGATGTTTTCTTCTAGGACATGCCAGTTTCCTCACGATGTTTTTCTCCATCGTTTTAAGAGCCGTGGTGATGAAATAATTTATACAAAATAAATCGCCTTTTAGGGTTCGAACCCACGACATACAACACGCAAATCGCGACTACTACTGAGGAACCACTGTTCTAATTAGTCTAAATAGAATCAAAACCATTCATTTGTTGACACAAAAATAACAATCGTTGATTTAAAACCTGTTTACTTTATGGCAAGAAATTATCGCGAAATATTAACTTTGTTCGGGTTGGGTTAAGACAGGGATAAAGGATGAGATAAAAGATGCAAGTCCGTTTAAGGTTAATAAATTCACTGTATTGTATGTTTCCACAAACATATGATTAAGGTGAACGATATGGGATTATGAGTCACGCGCACGGTATGCCGCCGAATTACGTACTGAACTATTGCTATGAAAGTGCAATAAATAAATGATGGAAACATAGGTACTGAGCGGGTGTGCAATAATGATGACCGAGGTAAACGTACAGAGGCCAGCACATCAAGTTACCACAATCTGTCAAATTTCTTTGATAGTATTTCAACTTTATTGCAAAGACACAAGGTTCATTTTTAATTGAGGAAATTTGACAGTTAGGGATAGCTTGATGTGCTGGCGTCTGTACCTACTGTACGGTGGTTGACCCGTACAAACTTATTCATTCAGTTTTACTGCAGAAACAGGCAACATGCAAAACCACCAACCACTCGCTTTACACTAAAATTATTTTCAGAAGGCAATTTGAATCTAGGCCAAAACTAAATTGTCCGATTAATTTTCAGATAAAATTACATGTTTTTTACTTTGGCAAAAATGTTGTGTCTAACTTTATTAAGGTTAGCTTCGCCTCCTCATGTAGGAAATGTCTGAAAATTTGAATGGCATGTTCGTTTAAAACGTTGTTAAGTGGGACAGGTAGGATACGCTCTTATTTTTTTGTTTCCCTACTGTTTTTAAACTATACTCTATGGCTTTGAATATGAGCCCGTTTTCACTATGAGGATACCGTATATCTACAGAAGATCTTATGAGATAAAAACAAATAAAATGTATAGAAAGTTGCTTATCAAATGGCATCCTTTTATAACCAAGCATTTTAAGTTTAACCTAGTTTAAATTTAGGGCGGATTTCATCAATGAAACTGACGCGTTAAGCACATCTGAACCGCGTTCAAGAGCTGTCAGCATCAACATTGCACATTGTTGAGGAATATTCTTGAACGCAGTATAGAAGCGTTCACTTACCGATGAAATTGGCACTTCAAAGTAAATGAAACCAAAGATGAATAATCAAATAAATGCAATTAGAATCCTCTTCCAATTCTTGCCTTTTACTCCATCAACTTCACAATAGTTCATCGTATCCTTTTTAGGGTATTGAGACTCTTACTGACTAAAATCCATCCATGTTTCATCATTAGCCCTTTATGTTCCGGTGTAGCGGTAACCCTTTCGGACAATCCTGCTGTACACTGAATGTATGTAAATATGTGAGCACCATGTACTTTTGACATACTTAAAGTTTACCTGCCATTACTACTTATATGTGTTTTTCTTTTCACCTTTTGTGGTGTAGGGTGCATCGTCTTCACATATAATGTTATAATTTTATTCATGTATACAAAACATTGTAAAACATTTTAAAAGAGTAACGGTGGAGTTTCTTGCCCATTCTTCTCCACACGAAACTACCTTTTGGAAGGGGCGACTAGAAGCAATTCTATTTCTTGTTCATTTTGACGTTCAAAAGTGCCTTACTTGTGCCTATTTGAAATAAATGATTTGACTTTGACTTTGGGCTGCTACTGAGAAATTCCGGATGGAAAAACTCACTAAAACTTTGATCGACCTGGGAACACAAGACCTCAGTGCTTGCGACCACTATAGACCAACAAATCAGTGTTTTCAGAATAAGAAACTAAACATGATAGACGTCGTTTTTATCCCACTTTCAGTTAACAGCTTCGTTCCCTAAGGACCCCTAACTATTTCTACGATTCAGTTAAATAAGAAGTTCCAGGTAGATCCGCGACGACGCAGTTGTTTTAGTGGTTAAGTTGCTGTTACGGTTTTTCCGTCTCCCTGGAGTGGGCTTTAAGGATATGTAAGTATTGGAAGCTAAGCGATGCGATGGGAGACAACTTCTTTTAGCGAGTCAATGGCAAAAATAACGGGCATCATAATACCTATATACATTATATATGTATTGTATATAATTTTTAATTTTCGCTAAATTCAGCATCGCGATTACCGTTCTCTGATGCAGGCATTAGGTCCTCGCTTGTACTTACACGATGGAAGGCGACAATGGCTTATGACAACTTAATAGCTGTTAAAAACTTGAGAGTTGAAATAGTTTGCCCAGGGAGATGTTTTTTCTTTTTTTTTAATGTATGGCGCAAACCAAAAATGTTGTTATTGAACCAACATTCATATTACATCGAGTTAACACTTGACACAAAAGAAAACTCATACAATTATGAAAAACAAAGGCTGAATGAATAAAGCAATTCCATATACGTATAACTCATCACCATCGTTCTCTTGCCCTTATCCTAATTTATTTGAGTTCAGCGCAACAGACATAATTGTCTTTTCTTTCATACTTTTCTATTCGTCGTCATTTCGGTAGTCACTCCCTTTCTAGCCATAACATCATGTATCATCTTTCGCACAGTCCATCCGTGTACTTACCAACTTCGTGATAAACACTGGTAATTCATCGCTATCTCCTGTCATCTCGTATCGCTTTCACTGGATGGAATACCCCTAAGTGTCTGCTAACTTGCTCCTTTTACGATACCAGTAAGTAATGGTTAAGTTGGAGGACGTTTGTATCGATCACGTGTTTATCACCTATGGGGTAGAGCGAGTCCCCAATACCATGTTCTACGACAAAGTTATACATAGAGTAACCGCGGTGTTTGTATATAGATCAGGTTTACGAGTTGTAAATCACCGATTCGAATCCAGGCTAGCATCGTACTTCGTGTAACTTGTTCCATCACCGCCATCCTCAAAAAATTTAAAGAAAACTCGTAGTAACAAAAAAAATAAGACATGTGACATCGCTTCGTCTCACAAAGGAGGCCTTGTCCCAGCAGTGGAAAATGTACAGGCTGTTCAGGCTTCACTACATAGTATTAAACAAAGTCGCTTTCTCTGTCCCTATATCCCTATGTATTCTTAAATCTTTAAACGCAACGGATTTGGATGCGGTTTTTTTTAATAGATAGGGTGATTGAAGAGGAAGGTTTATATGTATAATTTGTCAACATATTATGCGGGTGAAGCCGCGGGCAGAAGCTAGTATTAAATAAAATAAACTTTATTATCAGTCGGTTGATTCTGTAAAAATCACACCGCGAAAACTAAAACTTAGGTGAAGTGAGCTGTCATTCCACCTAATACTAAGGATTGACACTATGAACAGCTCATTTAAACCGATGACTGGCTGCTTTTCTTTGATGATGGGTGAGGAACACAGTGCACGCACACAGTTCAATCCACAGATACATGTAGTGGTATTCAGTAAAAAGCCCACCGTGAAAATGTAGGTGAACTGAGTTTAAAGTGGGCTGTCAATAGTGCCAATCCCTAGCATCAGGGCGAGACTCCACCAAAGCGGAGACGATACGAGCGAAGAGGAGATGTTTTTTAAACAACCAATAGAATTTTGTTATTGATACATCTCCTCTCCGCTCAGCTTCAGTGGAGACCGCTGTGCGGAGATGTGTAATATTTGTATGGCGCGATGGAAGTGGAGATGTGAGCTATGCGCAGTGGAGACGAGAGATGTGAGCGGCGGCGTGCCGTGAGTGCGCTTACTGAGCACTCGACGCCTCGCACCCGAACTGAAAATCATCTCTTCTCGCACAGCACACAGCACACCGCACACATCTCCGCTTTGGTGGAGTCCTCCGAGCTGAAAAACATCTCTTCTCGCACAGCACACAGCACACCGCACACATCTCCGCTTTGGTGGAGTCTCGCCCTTAGGTGGGAAGACAGCTCACTTCACGTTCACTTCATCTATGTTATCAGGGTGAGATTTTTACAAAATCGACAAGCTGTTATTACACTAGATAGATCACAACTAAATATTAATACGTGCGTTGTTTATATACTATCCATTATTAAGTCTTTGACTGCCACGCAGCAGACACAATAGAAAAACTATTGTTCGCGGCTCACCGGTGACCGCGTTGGCGCTCAACGTGTTAAAGTGAAACTTTGATTACATCGTCTCAAACTTTTTCGTCTGTGTGTTGCATGTCGCGTGACGGTCGGCCACGGAGTAGGGATAAAGTGAAAGGCGCTCGTCAGAGCAACCAAGGCCAATATGGCGGCGCCTATAGTGTCAAATGTATTTAATGTGAAAAATAGTTTCACTTTTACCGTGGTTTCATAAAACCACACAATCCTTTTTTTATCTTTGTTTGTCTCTCGTTCACAAAACTTATGGTTATAATGAAGATAATATAATAATTAAAATCAAAAGTCCTTTATTTAAAGTAGGGGCTGAAAATCAGCACTTTCTGAACGTCAAAAACAGTCCACCAAAACGCCCACCCTTCACCACTTTCTAGTGCTTTAGCTGGGAAGAAATGGTGCTATAAACTCCCCAGTAGCAAAGCTATCTCTTCAGTGGACATTTAGAAGAACTTGACTCTATATACTATAAACAATATGATTGAACAACTTTTTCTATGGGACCAACTCCGAAACCCTACATTTCGACGAGGCACGTGACCAAAAATTTATAGAACAGCTGATTTTTTTTTGCGATTTCGGAGTTGGTCCCATAGTAAAAGTTGTTCAGTTTGGTGGTCTGTAGCTTAGGTTTTGTATGTATATACCCTTTCGGTTACAACCCGTATACATAGTAACAAAATTTATTTCCTCTAAAATGTTATACAACACTTTTGCTAATCTAGTCAACTATCGTTCTTGACTTCCTTGGAATATAGCTTGTTCTCCCAAGAGCCCATTCGATACTAAATCGAGTGAAAAATACATTTTCACAGAGCTTGAGGGTCATATATCGGGTTAACAAGTAACTCGATGCCATGCATGCCGTACAAGTGTGCTATCAGTTATTTGATAAGTCATACGAGCATGTCTGCTACATGTTTATTACCCGACTACAACGAAACAAAAAGGTTTTGACCAGTATGTGTGTATGTTCATCTGTTCCCTCATTATTACTAAACTACTTATCATATACTAGCTGCTCAGGCGCGGTTTTACCCGCTGCTTGGCTCCTATTGGTCGTAGCGTGATGTTACATAGCCTTCCTCGATACATGGACTATCCAATACAAAGAATTTTTCAATTCGGACAAGTAGTTCCAGAGATTAGCGCGTTCAAACAAACAAACTCTTCAGCTTTATAATATTAGTATAGATTTGACATACGACATTTTTTATTTTGAGGGTGGGTGACATACGGCTATTTTTTATGAATCATCAAATGACTCCCTCCCGCTCTGGGTGGAGCGGGAGAGAGTGTCATATTAGCAATAAAATAAAATCAGCTGATGATAAAATAAAAACTACCTGGCAAATAATAAATAATGAAACAGGTAGGAAAAAGCAGCGTAATACTGAGTTTAATTTAGAGACTGCACATGGCCGCATCAACTCAGATATAGAAATAGCTCAGGAATTTGAAAACTTTTTTGCTAATATTCCTCTCAAAACGACTTCATCATTAAATTCCTCAGTCGCGCTTTCTGCTGCCTTACTTAGAAAAAATGTAAAGGCATGCCCTTTAGAATTTACATTTCAGCATACAAACCCCCAGGCTGTTATAAAAGCTTTTAAAGATCTTAAAATCAAATCAACAGAAGATCTCTGGGGAATGTCTGTAAAAGTCTGTAGTTCTATTATCGATACCATTGCGCCCTATTTAGCTTTCATATTTAATTCTAGTGTGGACCAAGGAGTCTTTCCGGATCTAATGAAACACAGTAAAGTAGTGCCATTGTTCAAATCCGGTGATAGTAAAGAACCCAACAATTATAGGCCCGTGTCAATTCTGCCAGTTCTCAGTAAAGTGTTTGAAAAGTTGATGCTCAATCAAATGTTACGTCACTTTAATAAAAATTCCATCTTGCATGACCAACAGTTCGGTTTCACCAAAGGGCGTTGTACTACTGACGCTGGTGTCACCCTAATAAAGAACATTTTTAACGCCTGGGAAGAAGCACAAGATGCCATTGGAATCTTTTGCGATCTCTCTAAGGCGTTCGATTGCGTAGAACATGAGACGCTTCTGCTGAAACTAGAGCACTATGGAATTAGAAATACAGCCCTTGATTTACAAGTAAATGGTGTGAACTCGCTGGGGTCGGAAATGACAATGGGCGTTCCTCAAGGTTCGATATTGGGTCCATTTCTCTTTTTAGTTTATATTAACGATTTACCCCAATTACTTCAAAATCAACCGAAGATGGTGTTATTTGCAGATGACACTTCATTAATCTTTAAAATTAATCGACGCTCACAAAATCTTGACGACGTGAATAACACTATTCTTCAGGTCCAAGATTGGTTTACGGTAAATAATTTGGTACTAAATGAAAAAAAAACCAAATGCATTAGATTTACATTACCTAATGTTAAAAGTAGCGATTGTGACATCATATTGAACGGAGAAAAGCTGGAATTTATTAAGCAGACGGTTTTCCTGGGAATCACGCTAGACGACAAGTTGCAATGGGGTCCCCACATAACAACTCTTGCGGGACGGCTAAGCTCGGCCGCTTATGCTGTTAGAAAGATAAGGCAGTTAACAGACGTAGAAACCGCGCGTTTGGTCTATTTTAGTTACTTCCATAGTATTATGTCGTATGGCATTTTACTGTGGGGTCGGGCTGCTGACATTGAATCCATTTTTATTTTGCAAAAGCGAGCGATCAGGGCTATTTACAATCTTCGTCGTCGCGAATCGCTTAGGGAACTATTTAAAAGGATTAATATTATGACAGTACCTTGCCAATTCATTTATGAAAATATTATGTATGTAAGAAAAAATAGACATCTTTTTAACAAAATAAGTGATAGGCATAATTTTAATACTAGAAATAAAAATAAAATAATTCAACCATTTTTTCGATTGTCAAAAGTACATACATCTTTTATGGGGTTCTGTGTTAAATGTTACAACAAAATACCTTGTGACATACTGCAATTAAATGAAAGAAAATTTAAAACTCATATTAAAAGTACACTTTGTAAACAAGCTTATTACAAATTAGAAGATTATATCAAAGATAAGGATGCTTGGAAACATGCTGGTCCTGCTCCACAGGACAATCTAGTGTCTAGACAAAATCAAACTGGTTGCTAAGTAAATTAGGTAATTTGTACCATATTATTTTATTATATTGGAATAACTTCTCACACATTGATTAATTTATTATTATTAACTTTTAGAATGTTTGTAAATATGTGAGCACCATGCACTTATGACATAATTAAGTTTACTTGCCACTGCTACATGTGTTTTTCTTTTCACCTTTTGTGATGTATTGTTTTTATTCTGGGTACATCGTCTTCACATATAATGTTATAATACATGTATACAAAACATTGTGAAACATTTTAAAAGAGTAACGGTGGAGTTTCTTGCCCATTCTTCTCCACACGAAACTACTTTTTGGAAGGGGCGACTAGAATCAGTTCTATTTCTTGTTCATTTTGACGTTCAAAAGTGCCATTCTTGTGCCTATTTGAAATAAATGATTTGACTTTGACTTTGACTTTGACTTTGTCTTACTGACTAAAACCCATCCAGGTTCCTTCCTTAGCCCTTAATGTTACAGGGTAGCGGTAACCCTGTCGGACAATCCTCCTGAATACGACACGGCTATTCTCTGATTAAGTATTAAATATATTGCGTGTAAATTGTTTATGTAATAGACGATAAATATTAAATAGTTTGTAAAAAAAACAATTTATCTCACTGTCAAACTCAAACTCAAAGTATTTATTTCAAATAAACCAATTACAGGCACTTTTGAATTGTCAAGGTGTCGGTCAGTCAGAGAGATGAAGCTAGTTGCCCATTCCAAAGCAGTAGGTACCTATGGAGAAGAACGGGCAAGAAACTCCATGGACACTCTTTTAAACAAAATATGGTTACAAAATATTGGTTACATAGATCATATTATTATTACATATTATACATGTGAGAACGATGCAGAACGGTGAAAGCATCTGATATAAAATAATGTAAAAAAAAAAGTTCAAAAGTTAAATTAAAACAAGCCATGGCCGCTAAGAGATGACCGGTCTCTACCGACAGCGCCCGTTCACGAACATGACGCATGGATTAGCACCATTCAGCTCAACCATTTTGAAGGGAGCTAAATGATCCAACACACACGCCACCATCAGCGAGACATTAAAGTGAGCATGACATACTCTCAGCCGCCAAAGCACATTCAAGTCAATGAAAGACGTACCCAGTAAATGGTCACTTTATATTAGGTACATAGTACTCACATATGTGCTAAGCAATTATACAATATTAAGAAATTGAATTTATACAATGCAAATATAGTTTTTATTGTTGTTGATCTTCCGCAGCTCCAACAGATTTTTAAGAAGTCTAATGAACTAGGTGATACGCCCTTGTGGAGCAGGAATAGCATTGACCCAAGCGTTTTTATCAGCGATGTAATCTCCCAATGTATAATATGCTTGGCTGCATAGTGTGCGTTTTATACAGGATTTAAATTTTGTTTCATTAAGTTCAAGAATGTTGGGAGGTATTTTATTGTAACATTTTAAACAGTACCCCATGAAAGATGAATCTACTTTAGCCAGCCTGAAACCTGGTTGAACTAATTGGTCCCTATTTCTAGTGAAATAATTGTGTCTTTCACCTCTTTTACTAAAAAGATGTAGATTTTTCCTTGCATACATGATGTTTTCATAGATATATTGACAAGGTACAGTCATGATGTTAATAAGCTTAAACCGTTCCCTTAGAGAATCGCGCCTACGAAGATTATAAATGGCTCTGATAGCTCTTTTCTGCAGAATAAAAATAGACTCGATGTCTGCAGCACGTCCCCAAAGTAAAATACCGTAAGACATAATACTATGAAAATAGCTAAAATAGACCAGTCTCGCGGTATCTACATCAGTATATTGACGGATCTTTCTGACAGCATATGCTGCAGAACTTAGCCGTCCTGCAAGAGATGTTAAATGAGGACCCCATTGTAGCCTTGAGTCGAGCGTGACCCCTAGGAAAACAGTTTTATCGACAAATTCTAGTTTCTCTTGATTCAATACTATCTCACAATCACTACTTTTTACATTTGGTAAAGAAAATCTAATGCACTTAGTTTTTTTTCCATTTAATACTAAATTATTTACAGTGAACCAATTCTGGACCTGCAGTAGGGCGTTATTTACGTCGTCAAAATTTTTAGCACGTCTATCTATCTTAAAAATTAAAGAAGTGTCGTCAGCAAATAACACCATTTGCGGTTGTTTTTTTAATAAATGGAGAAGATCATTAATATATACTAAAAAGAGGAAAGGACCCAATATTGAACCTTGTGGCACACCCATTTTTACTTTTAAACCGAGTGAATTGACACCTTTTATTTGAACTTGCTGTTGTCTGTCATTTAAATAAGATTTTACTAAACTAAGCGCAAGTTTTCCAAGTCCGTAATGCTCTAGCTTCAACAGCAAGGTTTCGTGATCAACGCAATCAAATGCCTTGGAGAGGTCACAAAAGATTCCTATGGCATCTTGAGCCTCTTCCCACGCATTGAAAATGTGTTTTAATAAGGTCACACCGGCGTCAGTTGTACAACGTCCTTTGGTGAAACCATACTGTTGATCGTTAAGGATTTTATTAGTGTAAAAATGATTAAGCATTTGGTTAAGCATTATCTTTTCAAAGATCTTGCTGAAAACCGGCAGCACGGATACGGGTCTATAATTATTGGTATCTTTATTGTCCCCGGATTTGAAAAGTGGTATTACCTTGCTGTATTTCATTAAATCCGGGAAGATGCCTTGATCCACACATAAATTAAATATTAAGGCTAAGTAAGGTGCTATTGTCTCAATGATCGAGGTGCAGACTTTAGTAGACATTCCCCAAAGATCTTCGGTTAATTTTATTTTGATTTGTTTAAAAGTTTTAATTACTGTTATGGGGTTAATATGCTTAAAGTTGAATTCAATTAAGCAGGCTGAAACGTTCGCCTTTAGTAAATCAAAAGAGAGGGAAGGCGATGAATTTAAGGTTTCAGTAGTTTTTAGTGGAATACTGGTAAAGAAATTTACAAATTCTTGAGCAACTTCTTTGCTATCACAAATGGGACCACATGACGTCTCCAGAATGTAATCAGAGCTATGCCTTTTGTTTCTGTTCGTTTCATTATTGATAACTTTCCAAACCGTCTTTATTTTATTTTCAGCTGATTTCTGTATCTGCTTACACCAGTTACGCCAGGGGCACAAACCCTTCATACTCGCACAAGTAGGTACAGCTACGTAAATACGCCTGTCAAACGCAGATTAATTATGAACTGAAATAAATGTTTGAGGAATAATTAAAAGGCTAAATTAAAAACCCGCTCGCTTGAAAAAGTTGAGATCAAAGGGGAATGCTAATAAAGATTGAATGAGCGTTTTAAGATGTAGTAGTTGGAAATAATTAATGCTTCTTTCGCAAGCCTATATAGCTTGCTAATAAATGGAACGGTCTTTGACTAGTGTATAAGCAAATAGGTAGTGGTTTTTTCTTCTTTTATAGACTCAAGCACGAAGCTCTTGTCGATGAAGCATGTTTTGACTCGCTCAAACCGCTTAAATCTTGTATTTCTTTCTTTCTCTTGCGGTGACTAAAGTAGTGCTATTCTGTACAGAATCTCACCGTTAAAACGTAGGTAGGTGAAGTGAATTAAAAATGAGCTATCAAGTGGCAATCACTAACAATGGGTGGCACGACATTTTTTTTTTTACGGTGAGATTTCAGAATCGGCCGACTGGTGCCAGAGCTTTTATGCTGCCCAAGGCCTCTAACTTAGCTTCACAAGATGTTGAGAAATACCTCTCAGGCATGCCGGTTTCTTCACGATGTTTTCCTTCACCGTTTTTTAAGCAAGTGGTAATTGAACAATACGCACATGAATACTAAAACTCTGACATGCGTGCTTTAGGTTCGAACTCGAGACATATGATTTGGCAGTCTGAAGGTCCCACCACAAGCATAATTTGTATATATCAAAAAACTTGTGAGGTTTTTTCTGGATAGACAATTTCAGACAGTAAACTGGTCCTCATATGACCTGATCAATCTTATATCTACCTATGAGTTTGTTTCGGCTGAGGACAGTCAGATGTAACACCTCATATAGTTTTAAACATAATTTAGTTTTGATGATGAAGTTTTTTTTAACTGTATGCATTTTCAATTCAAATAAACAGAACTAATAAAAACTACTTGACCAATGTAACTACATCAATAACCATCATTTCTCTAGATGATGGCAACACTATACCTATACCTACTCAGATACATCACTGCCACACTTTAAGAAATAAAGGCGTGATGCCATGTGAAAATAAATAAACATTTATCAAAACACTTATGTATCCAATCGAGCCTTGCCGCCATATTGTGATGCCAGATACGCATATCTCAACCATTTTACGTTCTAAGTTATTTCAATTTTAAAATTGAAATAACTTAACAACTAAACTTATCGGTGGGTTGTTAACAACCCACCGATAACGATATGCACAATTTTATGGCAACATTACGCTTTAGATGATCGATGTGTGGAGCATCCATTGCTGGGAACTGGGAATCGAGAATCGATGTGTTACTCGATTTATGAGTACAGAATACCTTTCTTTGTGGTGCGTTTGTTCAAGTTTGAACGGAGCTCGAAAACTGCTTATTGGTTAAATCACACTCATTTACTAGCCTGAAACAGGCGAATTTAAACTTAATCCAAATAATATAATTTTTTCTAACAAACAACTCCATAAATAAGCACATACCAATACCAACTAGGCGATTGAAACATTTTTAATTTATGCAATAAAGTTTTAAGAAAACTTGCACTACACTTACGAATTATTTTGGTATAAGTTTATTTTTTATTCAGCAAAAAAAAACATTAATAAATGATTAATAGATAAAAAACAATCCAATTTTAAGTAATGAATGTGTCACAACTATAACAAAACAACCCGGCAGTACCTTTGATTCCCTACCTTTTTTAATGCTACTTATTACATATACATGGCTATATTCCGTTAAACATTAATTTCCTCATTTTTAACCCTCAACCTTATTAACACAAAAGGTCGTTTCACCAGCTTTTTAATCTTGCCAAAAATAATTTCATACAAATTCTGTTCTATATTTTATATAGGTATAGGTTAACTAGCTTTCCCGCGCCCAAACCCGGGCGAAGCCGGGGCGGGACACTAGTAGGTTACAAAACATAAAACAACATCACGCCTTGTGTCCTCAAAGGGATAAGCAGAAGTGTACCCATAATGTTCTTCTTTTCGTGTGGTTAGTGACTAACCTGGTGTCATAGTTTTTATGCTGCCCATGGGCCTCTGACTTAACTTCACATGCTGCTGAGAAATATCTCTCAGACAATATGCTCGGTTCCTCACGATGTTTTCTTCACCGATTTTTAAACAAGTGATAATTATACAATACCCACATGAATCCGTAAAATCAGAGGAGCGTGTCTTGGGTTCGAACTCGAAACCTGTGATTTGACAGTCCGACGGTCACACCACGAGGCCATCACTGCTGTGTACCAACCATATCTAAACTTATAAAAGGAGGAAAAATACGTCGCTGAAGAAGATTCCCATGGGTGTCATTAAAGAGTTATTTCAGTCTTGCCTCGAAATCGGATCCGCTTAATTCACTAATTAATTTCTAGTTACCAGTGGATTACCTTGAGGGAATTGGATCCGATTAAATGTCACTGAAAAAGTTTTTGTTTATTATAGCTAGCTTCTGCCAGCGGATTCGCCCGCGGGAACGTACTACTGGGATCAAAACTATCCTATGAGTTAATCCTATTTTTACACTACAACACACTACAACACACTACACCAACATTATTCCGCGTACAAGAAATTGAGAAATTGTGTTTTTTTTTTATTGTTAGTAACTTCATTTATCAATGTAATTTAATAACTTTTCCATTCAGTAATAATTATTATTTTATTTTTTAAATTTAATTTAATCTAATTTTAATAATTAATTAATATTACAAAATTCAACAATAACAAAATTTCAATTTAAACTAAATAATCTTCAAAAACATATCACAGATTTTTATATAATAGTAACTCACAATTTAGTAAGTATAATATGGTCAATATCCCAAATTCCCAATGTTATGGAAGAGTGGAGTCTCCTAATACAGGCATTGTTTCTGTACAGGGAGGCTCCAAAACATCTTAATGTACATGCAATGCTAATTGTGACAATAAACGATATTTTTATTTTATAAATTATCCCAAAAACAAACTGAACATTGTTGTTCAAAAACATGTCCCCAGAAACATTACAACTGCAAATGTAAGTTTACCATGTTGTTCTAAGACAAATGACTTCTTATACGTTTTCCTGTAATCTTTAATTTTGAAAAAGTGCAATCCGATTTTTTTTCAAAATTTTAGGAGCAGTAGGTTTGGAGATATAGGGGTCAATATCAATTTTCTTTAATAACTTTATTGATATCTGCAGGTGATCTACAGTATCCACAACTTTTTTTTTCATATCTGTCTCCCAAATGATTCAGCTGCATCCGGTTAGACTGGAAGCCGACCCCAACATAGTTGGGAAAAGGCTAGGCAGATGATTTGTCTCCCTAAAGTGACTCCCACATTCAAAACTCATATTCTACTTCAGTTATTGTGTCACAGAAATTTCTATGTTATGTTTGTTTGTTGTGTTTTCTATGTTGTTGTTGTTGTTTTGTTTTTTTACCTACATAGAAATTACCAAATTTCAACTTCATCAGTCCATTTTATTTGGAGCAAATTAGCTGTAGTAGACGGACAGACAAACACACGAGTCATCCTATAAGGGTTTCGTTTTTTAAGTAGGTATTTTCAAATATTAAATATAGTTTACCTGCATAAAAATTCGTGCAATCGACATATTTACTTTACCAATAAATTCACATAATTTATAAGATGAATTTTCTTTTCACAATCATTATATTTTTCAAACAAAATCCTTCTAAAAACCTATGTATAGAGATGTAACCCTACTCCAATCCACTCAACCTTAAACAATTCGATTTCAATAACGCATTGTAATCGATTCAAACCACGACCGAACAGTCAATTTGCATGAATAAAATCGATTGGGAATGTCTAAAGTCCTGTCCGATGGATGTCGGGGTGAAAATAGCGAGAAAAGAAACTGCTACTTAAGTACTTACGCAGCGTAGGTATTTAGACTCGAAGTGTTGCTAGATTTCAGAATTTGTAAAAAGATAGACTTAAAACTAATAACTATATTGGCAAAAAAAAATCAGTTTGTCTATTGATAAGCAAAACTATTATACATTTAGAAAAAGACCTAATACCTATATCATGAAGGTTTTGAGTAGGTAGGAGAATATGAAGATCGAAATGTGACGCTACCCACTTCAAATTACAATGATTGACATTCAAAACTACCTAACCTATCAAAACTAGCATCGAAACGCAATTCACAATTTATTTCAACCCAAAGAAAACGTACGTACATTTAGGGATATTTCAAAATTCGTTGCGTTAACCCTCACCCGTCCGATCGTCGGACATTTAGACAGATCCCTGATTGGGTTCTCTGTATTTTCTGCTTTGTACAGACGGACAAAAGCGGCACGAAGAAAACTGGAACTGCCAGGTATCGGAGTGAAGCTTTTCAATGGAAATTGTGTTTCTATTCTCTCGAGAGTCGCGTACTAATTTCAATGGTTCGTGCCATGTTCGTGCTTACATTGGCAGTAACGTTTGATGTACATTAGACGGCATTTTGTTTAGTATTTTTCTTCCTTTCTGGGAACCTGTCAGTGTAGGATTACTTTCTAATACGTATTAGAAACGTGGAATTTGTAAAAAATAATACCTATTGTGTTCTACAAAAGTGTCTATTTCAAAGGCGTAATGCGAACTTTTTTCGGGGCGTTAGTTTATAATATGGAGTGGCAAACCCATTGTTTAGATACTTGAAATGCAGTCATTGTTGCAATAATAATAATATATCCATGGACATTTCACACAGCACCATATATATTTTTTTTGTAAATACATACATATTATAGATAGAAAAACACCCAGACCCGTAACAAATACTGCATTAAACATTGAGTATTAATAATGCTCTACTTACTTACCTTGGTAATTAAAAATAAAACATTTTCTTTTTGTAAATAAAAGAGGAACTCTGCAAACTGTCCCCTTAAAAGGAAACTAACATTTTTTAGACTCATCGCTCAAGTGAGCCGTTAGAAAGCCTACTTCCCATTTTTAAAGATTTTTCCTATTGTCTTTACCGCAAAACAATAGAATTTCTCATACATCACACTGGACCGTAACATTAAAGAAATGAAACTCGTTAATTAAAGGATAATGGAGTGGCCCTTAATTATTAATTAATTATCGGTACACGTCGCCGCGTCGTTTGCAGAGCTGGGACACAATGGCCCAGTCATTTGTGATGAGTGTTCATTGTTGTTGCTAAAAAGATTTCCGCGCCCGAAAGAGAGGGAAATGATTAATAGTGGCCGATAATTGAACTATTCGAGTGGTATCGATTAGGAAAGATCGATTAGCGATTGTTTCCCCGCACTATGGGGACAATTGCAACGAACAAAGGTTTTTTACTTTTTTGTTGTAAATGTCATGACCTTTGCAGACAATAGTTTTTTTTTTGTATTGGTTAATGACAGCGGTTTTTGAGGTGGTTTGAGAGGGGCTTTAATCGGGGATGGAAGAAATTGGTTGCTTGTTGTCTTTTTCTTGACGAAAAAACATACAGCTGGTTGGAAATACAATCGTCTAATGACTTCTTAAAACATAGTAGGTACCTACCTCATTACATTTGGAAGGTTCACTTTACCTCCAACTTGGAAATACCAACGATCGCATTTAACTTTTATAATCTACATGGAGATATATTTCCAAATGTACCCAGTATCTGCCAAGGGTAATAAACACCATTCCAAAATTCAGAACTGCCAACATTCCAAATAGAATACAAAATTTCCAAATTCAAATTTTATAATAAGCCAGCCATCATTATAACGGAGTTAGTCACATACCCCCGCTGAGTATTATCCTGGACCGAAACATTTCACGGGCCACCACACACCGTAATGTAAACCCAGAAAACTTATTGAATAGGAAATCAGGGATCCAATAAAATGCTGTCAAACCCAACGTATGTGATGAGACAGGTGTACAAACGTAATCTTTACTTTCCTGTTGGTATGACATGGGTGCAGGATTATTATGGTTATGTTGGTACTATAAAAGTGATGATTGTGTGTTTATTTTTAGAAATTCATTTTTTTTATTATAGATTTTTGACTGATTGATAGTAAGTTTGTGTTATGAGCGCTCATACTCACATACACGTCGAGTGTTGCGGACCCAGCGTATAATGTTATGATTATAGTTTTTTAGGGTTCCGCAACTCATAAGGAAAAAACGGAACCCGAAGAGAACCACGTCGTTGTCCGTCGATCTGTCAGTTCGTCAAGACCGTCTTTCAGCGCGCAGAGTTGAAATTAATATCGAATTCGTGGATCTACGGTCCCTTGGAGCTCTACAAAAATTAAGCTTCGAATTCAACGCAAATTAAATAAAAAATACTACAAGTAATGCTACATAATGTATGTATAATGTATATTAGTATTTTGATATTTACCTACAAATAAATCACCACTACTTCGCGTTCACCTAGAATGATGAAATTTTGCAAACAGCAAGATCTCAGCACAATTGTATTTTTTTTTAAATATAGGTACGCGATTACAAACTTACATTTTTTTAGTTGCCAAATGTTTTTCATATCGACTTATGAAAAACATATTATCAACTATAATGTTGAGTTGGTTTTTGGGCTAAATTCATCCTAACTACGGAAACCCTCATTCATTGCCCGTGGTCCACACACACTTAGCCGGTTTTTTTGTTTTTGATAAATAGGTAGAAGGTGTAAAGCGCATTTGCCTAGGCGCACGGCATTTGCCTGCTCTATTAACTAGAAAACATGAACTGCCCGACCCGGTTACCGAAACCATCTTAAATCTTCATCTTCTGACTCTTACAAGCAATGAGATAAATGTTACTAAAATGAAATTAAAATTTACTTTCCTGTTAAAATAGAATAAGAATCTAATAAAAATAATTTTAATTTTATATAATATCTTTTTTTAGGACTTAATCGCAATCTTTGCTGGATTACTAATTCCTAGTTTTCTTGGCTAGTGCCTTTCAAGTGTCTGGAGCTTAAATGCTCTAAGGTCTAGAGCGACACGAACAACAACGCTAACAGCGATGGTTCTCTTCTGTTCAATTTTTTTTTTACTATGGCAATAAAGCCGATGTATGGTTTTCTTCGCTAGCTAATATTTTAGGCGCCGCGACGAGACTGATGACAGACGAAGACACATGTCATGTTGTTATATTCGTGTCTTAGAGCATTTAACCTATGGAGATGGCAAGCGGCGAATCGTCGAACAACTTTTTCTGCCACTTTTTGCGGGGGGCGAGGAAAACACATACAGCACACTTCTTAAATTTGACAACCACACACAGAGACATGCTTCCTATTGCTACAAACGCTCCCAAAGAAATTATAGACACACAGTGAAAAAACACATACACATTGACAAATTTGTGCGTATCTATGCAATTGTCCTACGACAACAAACACAAACTACTAGTGTTGAGGCACAAGGAATGAGTGGTATTTCATTTCATGAATGAACGATTAAAAAGTTCTGTTTTCTTTTCTTGGAAAAAATACGTTTAATGATTAGTGCCTGCGAAACTACGTAGGTAGCCAGTGATCACAAAACAATTTATAGTGCTATAGAAAAAGAACGATTGTATTTATTTTTATACTCAATTTTTTTTCTTATTTCTCAATAATATTATATTGATTGCATATCATTCTGCATTTAGGGTCGGCAATTCGGAATTCATACCCCATTCTTTAAAACGGCCTTTCATTTACATACACGAGTCAAAAATTTAGAAAGGGGACAACATCAATACATGGTATAAAACAAAGTCGCTTTCTCTGTCCCTATATCCCTATGTATGCTTAAATCTTTAAAACTACGCAACGGATTTTGATGCGGGTTTTTGTAATAGATAGAGTGATTCAAGCGGAAGGTTTATGTGTATAATTTGTCGGCATATTTTGCGGGTGATGCCACGGGCGGAAGCTAGTAAATAATAGAATAAGACAATCAATCAGATGTACTTTTATTATTTTGTTATGAATTACAGTTTTACACGTCGGTTTTATTGTTTTGCAGACCGGTGTTGCAAAGCTAAATGATGCCAAAGTTAAAGTCACATCATTTATGTCAAATAGGAACAAGAAAGGCACTTTTGAACGTGCTCACATATTTACAAACATTCTAAAAGTTAATAATAATAAATCAATCAATGTGAGAGGTAAAGTTATTCCAAAATGTTAAAATATGTAGTATGGTACAACATTATAAATTATTTATTACCTAATTTACTAAGCAACCAGTTTGATTTTGTCTGGACACTAGATTGTCCTGTGGAGCAGGACCAGTATGTTTCCAAGCATCCTTATCCTTTATAGAATCCTCTAATTTGTTTTAAGCTTGTTTACAAAGTATACCTTTGATATGAGTTGAAAATTTTCTGTCATTTAATTGCAATACAATTCTGTTATTTTGTTTTTCCGTGTGTACTTCACGTAGTAACATTTGTTGATATTTAGTACCATTTTGTTATCGTTACACCATCGACTTAACGCGTCGATATCGCTTTGAAGAAGTTCAGTATCGTCACTAGACTCGAAACTCTAGAGAATTTGAGATCGTCCGCGTATGTACATATTACATTCCGAATATTTGAGGCAGTGCTGGCGATTGTACTACGTTTTTTTAACAGCGTACCTACGCGGTCCGCGATGGATCTCAAATATTTCGACGTCACATTTAGCTATCTATTATAATTATTATTTCTTTTTCAAATTGCATGAGCTACAAAAACTCACTACGAAACGAACAAACTATTATTCTTTTAGTATCCTAAACATTCAATGAAAATAATTTAAATCGACTTCCAAAGAAATTTTCTAGTTATTTTTTTTTTATTTCAAGCTGACTTGTCCAGATACATACACAAAAAACTGGTTACTGAACCTATTGACTGAAAAATCATTTAATTGGCAAATCATTCATTCGCGTTGTCCCAGCACTATGCAAATCCTACCCCTGTACTCTTAGAGCATTTAAAAACCTAATGCTCTAAGCCTGTACTACTTTAGCGCTACCTACGTACCAATGTATTTTTTCTATCGTTACGTCAATAACGATTACTTCGATATTGTACGTAATTAAAAATATTTTAATGTATAATTTATATTTACAAGTGATAGGAAACATCATGGTTTCGAAAATTTGAAGTGGCAGATCGCTTTTTGCACGAGGATACTGCACAATTAACCATTTCTTAGGAGGACTTCCTTGCGACACAATACGATACATAATGGCGGCGGTTGGCGAATGAACTAGTTTTATAGAACGTGTATGGCCGTATGACCAATCGGTCATGGCAGAGGGGTACGCTTAGCTATGCCATCTCCAGAGGTTAAATGCTCTAAGATTCGTGTGGGTTCCGTCTTATCAAGTTAGTCTGTTGTCCTATCAGAAAGATAGCCAGATTTCCCTTTACAATACTGGAATGTGTATTATTTTATACCCTGATAAAATACTAATTCTACTAAAGTAAATTGACGACACGGTTGGCGCAGTGGTTGAGCGATTGACTGCTGCGCACTATGTCGCGGGTTTGATTCCCGCACGGAACAAATATCCGACAGCTGTAGATGCCCCATTCTGCAAAATCACAGAGTACAATTTGTATATTGCAAAATTAATGTTGCAAGTTGCAAGGCTATTAAAATTAATGACGAGACTAGCCAACTATTTGAGTAATTTTTACTAGAACAGATACTATTAAAAACCTTAAACTTTCTAAATATTGTATCATCTTTAAATTCTTGAGAAGTACAGTGGGTAAATTGTTTATTATGATAATAATATGAAAATAAAATAGATTGTCTTAATCTATTCTACCAGTTGAGAAATCAGTAGTGTATCTGGCAACTAGAAGTTCTGCTGTCAAGCGTCAAATCAGCTGACATAGTGTCACTGTCTCACGTCACAGTCAAAAGCACGATAAAGATTCAAAACCCAAGAATGTAGAGCGACGAAAGTTAAAATGATTGGGTGTCCCGTTAGATCTTGTATTCGTGTCTTAGAAGTGTTTACAATCACCGCACGTACAGACCACTGCCTTTTATAACCAACATTAAAAATGGACGACTATATCAACGTTATAGATTTTATATTCCTAAACCTTGCATTCGCAGTAACATTTACCGGTGTTATTATTAATAATTTTGAGAAATATGTTCCTGCTTTTATAATAAAGGGATACAGATATGGGAGCTTCGCCTACCAAGGCTCTGACGCCAGTTACCTGCAAGTTATTGAGTTACCAAAGGCGTATTACAGACATTTTTATTTATTTTCATCACTATTTAGTGCTTCTGTGTTGTCCTACATGTTGGTGGTATATTTCTTGGGGATAACTGTTAGTTATCCTGTTCATTTCGTGTTGAAGGTGCTGCTACAGGAAAATGAGCCGTCTGGTAAGTGAAAATTAGTGATAAAATTCATTATTTTGCTAAATAAATAATTTTCGAAAGCTACTAAGTATAGGTATTTGATTTTAGAGCAACAGCTCTACAGATGAGAAAGTCGACAATGTTGTGTCCTTTCACTTAATAATTGTGTCAGAGACCTAGTATTTATATAGGTACCATATCTAAAAGGATTAAGTATTTATAATCACTAGGTTACTTGCTTACTTAGTCTTTGAACAATTATTATTCATATCAATTTATCTATTTCATTTCGTAAACTGTAGGTACTATAATTTAAAGCACAGTTCAAAAGTAGTTCTCATATAAACTGAAGTTAATTCAAATAAAATTTAAAATTTTATACTTTATCCAAATTAAGCATAATAATTATAATTAAACCTGTCCGAGAGATATTTCCCAGCATGTGAAGCTAAATCTAGGCCCATGGGCAGTATAAAATCTCTGACACCAAGTTAATCACTAACCACACAAAGAAAGAAGACTGGCCTTTGAGATACCTTATGTAAAATTTCGACATTCATATCAGTACTCTACAGGATTCTACAACCCAGTAGAATAAAGAGTATTATGTCCTATTATTTTCTTTACTACATGATATTTAATAGAATCAACATTTAGAGCATCAGTTACTCTCAAAGTTGCAACAGACTTATTAATATGTAAAGCTTATACTTGAGACTGTTTGTATTCAATGAGTGCTGGGGCCTCTAATCTATGACACAACATTCTTCATTGCTCATATTATTTTTTTAAGAAAGTGAGTAGTTTTAATCACATAAACAAAACATGAGTAAAAAAAGTAGAATATTTAAATAAAGTTTTACGCATAATGCTCTGTTTACAGGTCAAATATAAACCTCTTTGCATAATTAAAGTTCAGTCTTGTTTATGAATCATCAAATGAATGCAAACTTAATATTCAATATATAATTTGTTATTCCGAAAATAAAGAAGTGTTATTTACGATGTGACTCAGAATGGTAATTCTCTTTTGGCCATTTAAATTATGTGGATACTAAATCAATAAATGATTGTTGCTGTATAAAATTTGATTTGTTCAGTATTTCCATGTACAGAGGCCAGCACATCAAGCTACCCCAATCTATCAAATTTCTTCGATAGATTTTCAACTTTATTGCAAAAGAAGAATGTTCATATTAAATTGGGAATATATTTTGATGGTTTGAGATAACTTGAGGAGCTGGGCATCTGTACAATCAGTCTTAAAAAAGATATATACTTTGACAAGAATTCAAAAGACTACAATAGTTTACACATTGGGTAACTAATTGTAGACAATTCTTGTCAGCGTCTACATCATTTTGACTGTAATTACTCTGGCTCATTGGATGCTTCAAAGTTCTTTGAGAAAAGTTCAGGTATAGCAACACAATTATAAGCCAATTTGTCCAAAGAAAAATTCAAAGTCAAAGTCAAAATTGTGGGCACCTAATAAGGAAGCCTACATAACCAAATATAGCTTCCTTGCTTAACCTGTTCACCGCCACCTTACACAGGATGCGATACCTCGCCCAGCTCCAAGCTATAAATGCTTAACCTTTTCACCGCCAGAGTAATATCGACAATCGGTGTTCTCCACGCCAAGCAATAAATTCCTTCGTTATTTGACGTGATATTTTTGACGTGCTATCCCGTCGTGGCGTCATGAGCACGTTTCAATTTTACGTCTTATGACGTCTGTGGCGGTGAAAAGGTTAATGAACTAGATAGTTGAAATGAAGACCTCATATAAAGTCCTGGCCCTTGTGTCACGAAATTCTATTCAAGTGCTTGGTGGTGAAAATGTTAAATATAATATTCATATATCTCAACTTATTACATCTTCAATTTTGTTTCAGTTTCCGTAACAGCGGCCCTTATAGCGATGACTCTGCTCACAATACAATGTACAAGGCGACTATATGAGACTTACTACTTGCAAGTGTTTGCAAAAGCCAGCAAGATGAACTTGAGCCACTACCTTGCAGGGATCATACATTACTTTGCCTGTATTATCGCTGTGGTTGGACAGGCACCCTTGTTCTGTGGTAAGTAGGTAGAATAGAATATGTTGAGAAGAATAAAAGTATGTTAATATGGATTATTGCAACTTGTCGAAGGTATATATCAAAAAATGGTCTTTACAATCATCATTTTTTTAAATGTTTAATTATATGAACAGACTATGTGGCAAATAAACAAAATTACAGAGCAATGCATCATAAGTTAGTTGTTGAACCCTAACTTCGAGTCATGCATGTAAGTATGTAGTTCTTATAACAACTGCTTGAACAAGATCTTCTATGCAAACATAAACCTATAAAGCTAATTCTACTTCTTGTCGTTCCACAGGTCACCAGCACCCCGACTCGATAAAATGGAACGATCTCCGAACAACCCTCCTAGCTGTTCCCTGCACGGTTATATTTCTGATCACGTGGTACGAACAATTCAAGACGAACCTAATATTCGCGAACTTGCGTAAAGACAAGAAATCTGGCGCAGTGGTGACTGAGGAACACAAGATTCCTCATGGCAGGTTATTCGAGTATGTTTCGAGTCCGCATAGGATGTGTGAGATTGTAATGTACACAGTTCTGCTGATGCTCATCCCGACAAAGACTTTCTTCTGCATTAATTTGTGGGTTTTGGGTAACCAGGTAAAGATATTTTTTTTTTACTCTTACTGTTCCAGTATAAACCTATTTAAGGAAATCAAGTTATAATTTGACAATATATAACTGTTTAGTAATAGAACCCGACCAGACCTAATGGTTTACGAAAGAAAGTGATTATTTTTTTACATCATTGGAAATTGCAGTAAAGATAAAGTAAATCATAAACCATTTTTATTTTCCGTTCGGATCAGTTGGAAAGGGATATTGATTCGGTAAATTGTAGTAAATGATGTAGTTGTGTACCTATTCGTCTCTTTCATTTAAGCGACTTTAGCAATTAGATCGGATAGAATACCAAATTTTTGTAAACTTTTTTGTTATTAATTTCCATTTCAGATCCAAACCGCGATCCAAGCCCACGAATGGTACAAGAAGTCTTTTGAAAAGTACCCCACCAACAGATATGCGGTGTTCCCGCGCATATTGTAGTTTGCCGCGAGTTTTTAAGATAAGAAGACTGAGCATTTATTTTTAAATTATTTATTGGAGTAGAAATTAAGTGAAAGTGTCAAATTATTTTTATTTAAGTTTAATAATGTTTAATTATTAAAAGGTCAATATAGGAATCACATAGAAAACCAACGTATTAAGTATCTGTACTATTGGTTCTATAAAATTTCGCCCTAATAAAAAACAAGAGAGGCTAATAAAATTATTGATTATGTTAATGATTAATTAAAATTTTTGGTAATCGTTATTTGTCTTTTTTTATTTTATAACACCGTCTCTTCATAATAATATCCTTATCCAAAAATGAGAGTCGCAGAGATTTATATGTCCTTGGGGAGTTGTGAAAATCACTTGTAAATTCTGTAAAAAATCGCCTCATGGCCTCTTTTTCAAGAAATAGTTATTTCAAGACTTACTGAAGGGTGAAAGAATTCATAAGGTAAATGAGGGAACAAGAGGAAGTCATATAAGATGATGATTTGTAAGCTTCAGCCTAATAGTAATTCTTGGCTACTCTCACTATCAAATAAAAACCATTGTAATAAATAGAAACAAGTTTATTGACCAACTGAGGAACAAATACGAACACCCATAATATGTAAATACAATTGCACACACACTTCGACTTAATGCGTCGATCTTACTTGCTAATATTCGAACTACTCACTTGAAAAGGAAGCTGTAACAAAAACAAAAAAATATCATTAGTGTAAATCCTAGGTACCAGAAATATAGTAAATCGAAATAAGTACCAGGCAACTCTAAGCCACAGCTATAAATTATAACGAAAAAACAAATAACTATTAACAAAAAAATGTACAGAGGCCAGCACATCAAGTTACCACAAGCTGTCAAATTTCTTTGATAGTATTTCAACTTTATTGCATATATGCTTTATATGAAACATATGGTTCATTTTTAATTGAGAAAATTTGACAGTTAGGGATAGCTTGATGTGCTGGCGTCTGTACATATTATAACGCATCTGTTGATATTTTTTCATAAGTAATTTCTGTGTTACGGAAAATTCTGTAAAATTAAGACATTGTTGACTTGTATAATTTTGTCGTATAAGGCCCAGGAACATTTTTTCATACCAGTCGATCTTGTAAGTATAACAGGCATATGGATAATCCAGGAAAAACCATTGAAGAGGAAATTGGACGGTGTCTTAATCTCAAGTTGACCCCCAAATTGATTGCCTTGTTACAGACTCGACAACTTTCAGACCCGATATACTGGTTAATCATGAATAGTGGTTACATAAAGACTATTTGAAAGAGTAGTCTAATAACGTTACTTTTTATGAATTGTCACAACGCGGAATGTGTAAGTAAGTACGTGATTTGTCTGAAATATGACAAAGTGACGTCACAGATTTTTAGAACCAAATGGAATACTTATTAGCATTCCATGCAATTTTAAAATTATATCTTCGCATAATATTTAATTTCTGTATGGTGATGGAAGTTTTTAAGACAAGCGGTCTTTTTTCTATGTGATTTCATAATTTATTTTTGACGGCTTAAAATAGTCAATTATCTCAAAAATTATACTGAATCGTATCACGTAAAATATCTTTTATGAAGCAAAATAATTAGTTAGGCTGTTACGATATCAATAAACTTCTTCATTGTGCACATATTAATTTTCTGACCAGTAAGCGTACAAAGTAGGGTCTGTTAATAATAAATAAAATCTGTAAATACATACCTATAAGGATACCCCTGCGTCTTAGCTCTGAACACTGACAGCAGAAGAGAGAAGAATACACAGACCAGGATGAGCCCCACAATCGATTGGAAGCGGCGACGCTTGCCCTCAGCCGCGGTGCGCACGATCTCTGTGTTCTTAACCCCACCGGCAGCTTCTATCATAAGTATCATGCCAACAACCACTGCGCCATCTGACACGGTAATTCAGGAAAATATTACATTTATTGAAACATTATAATCTTTTAGCACCGATATTTAATGTAAGCTTCATTGTGAACGCAGGATAAAGGGAAATGGCCATCGTCTACTTTATGATAACAGCGTAAAACCTCATAAATTACTGATTTGATTAGGTGTGCTGCAAGGTTCAATTTTAAGCCCTTATCTATTCTTGATTTGTTTAGTAATAGTATTATATAATTTAAAATTGTTAAATTAAATGTATTTGTAGTTAAAAAATTAACAGACAAACAAGACACCAAAAATATAAATATTATCAACTCGGCCCCTTGATCGAGCCAGCCTGTGTTGCCGATGGGCCTGTAGTTTTAAATACGGTCGATCGACTCACCCAACGCCCTAAGCCGAGGTCCGTACCCCACAGGAGGTGCCCTTAGCGTGTAGTAGCTTAGTTTGTTAGTTTTATAGGCCCTTGCTGGAGACAATTTTATTGTGGCATCCACATTCCACAGGCAAGCCCGGTTGAGCAGTAGACAACCGTAAGTCAAATACTCTCACATATCTTAAATTAAAGATTGAACTGTCTATTTTGCAAATAAACAAGGTTTTTTTTGCGTCCTTTTGCGACTTTGGTTGCTATATAGCCTCTACGACTGCGTAGGCTCAGGTGTAGCACGGCCTACGAAACTTACGTAAAATTTTTAAAAAACAATTTCAGGTACTTTGATTAAATGTACCTACTTTCTCAAGGATGCATTTCTTTGATATTCGGTCTGCCGTAACTGGAATTGTTCTTCAGAAAAATCAACACGTGTTGGAAACTATTCTAGCTTCACTAGATGACGTGGGGAGAATCTAGACATTAAGAACATAGTAAGATACTCAGTTTATGTATAAGTCTTGATAGATTGAAGTACTCAGATTGGTTAAATGAAATTGAATGTGTCGAATCAGTAAGAAGTAATGAGCAGTGCATTCAAGAAAACGCGAACCAGCCCGGTCCATCTTGTGAACGCGGTCGCTCGAGAAATGGTTTGCCAGAATCGTCTAAGCGATCTCGAAACGTAAAAGACTGGCAGAATTATCTCAAGTAGATGACTACAAACTTTGTCCTCGGGTTTTAATATTGATTCTGATAAATTTAATGAATATGCTTTGGAAACCTCGCGACTTTTAATTCAAGAATATCCGTGGTATAATCTCCCAGCTTCCGTTCACAAATTTTCATCCATGGTGCTGAAGATGCACAGTATACTCTATAATCTATTGGGGAATTATCCGAAGAGACAGCAGAATCTAGCAACAAACATTATAAGGCCTTCAGGCGGGACCACACGAGAAAAATGTCGCGAGTACTTACGAATACAGACTTACTTAACAGACCTTTACTCAGCTCGGACCCATTCATTACTAGTCTTAGGCAATTTCCCGGCCGCCGTGGGATCTGGAGGCGATAGTCCTCGCGCGCCTGTACGAGTGGCGCGCGGAGGTACTGAGCCGGGGGGAAACTCCGTTTCCGCAGCAAATTGCGGCGGAGCGGACGGACCTCCGGCGCGATCTCATGGCGGCCTGGAAGCAGCGACTGTCGCAACCCAGCGCAGGGCACGCCACGATAGTGGCGGTAAGGCCCCTCTTTGAGAAGTGGCTATAGAGGCGTCACGGCGCCCTCACCTTCCGCCTGACGCAGGTCCTCACCGGACATGGATGTTTCGAGAGGTTCCTGCACATCATCAGGCGGGAGGAAACGCCCGGGTGTCACCACTGCGAGGATCGCCCAGAGGACACGGTAGAGCACACGGTGCAAACCTGCCCCGCTTGGGCGGAGCACCGCCGTGTCCTCGTAGAGGCGATCGGCGGCGGCCGGCCCTGGTGCAAGCCATGGTCAGGGGCGAGAGGGAGTGGGAGGCAGTCACCTCCTTCTGCGAAAAAGTTATGCTCGCGAAGGAGGTGGCGGGATGGGAGAGAGAAAGGTCCTCCCGTCCCAGCCGCCGCGGGAGACGCTCTGGGCGTCGGGAGCCACGTGACGACTCCCGGCCACCGTAGGCGCGGGCCTGCGGGCGGTGAGTAATGGGTGACTCACCGTCCGATCAGCACCAGACCCATGCCGTACGGCGCGTATATGTTCCACGCGCGCCTCAAAGAGATGTCAGCATATGAAGGGGCCTGCCGGGTAAGCGGGATTGTCCGAAAGGGTTACCGCTACCCCGGAACATAAAGGGCTACGGAAGGAACATGGATGGGTTTTAGTCAGTAAGAGTCTGACACTCCCTTCCGCTCCACCCAGAGCGGGAGCAGTCATTGGATGATTTCCCAGCCTTAAAAAAAAAAGGCAATTTCCCGCAAAAGAGCGTTATGTCGATGCAGGTTTTAGATTTATTACGAATTTAGTTTAAAATTGAAATTAGGTTGGTTGTTATGGTTATTTTAACTAAGTTGTGGTTTAATAACGTTTGTAAATAAATTGTAGTTTTAGTATTCTTGCTTTTTGGTTGTAGGTATGTAATATATACAAGAATACATATTTAATTATATCCCTTTCATGAATAGCAATTATAATATATCATATTCAGATGTATTTCCGAACGAGAGACAATAAATCTCAAATACTTACTATTTAAATCTATACCAGGGGTAGGACAATTCCATACATTGATAGATTTGGGGTAATGTTTTAAAAATGTGACATCTGTTATCTCCATCCAAAAACAATTAGTTACTTTATGTCACCGCAGATGGCGCCACCACCGATACAAATGTAATATTAATATGTGACAAAAAATAAATAAATTAAAAATAAATTTCACTACCTAATCATTTTATTTAACACGTATTATAATTATTTGCAAATGTTTGTGGAGATTACAAGCCGCGTAATAATTACGATAGCAACACAGAGAATTATTGAGTTGTTATTGATTTGATTGTCAAATTATTAGATCACAAATTCACAACATTTTTTTATGTTTTAAGTCGTGGTCGTTGTTGTGTGTGTCATGTTTGTGCTTTTCTGCATACAAATTAGTCCGCCGATCCTCGAATCCTCCTTCGTAGTGAACCTGAACCTGACAACCAGCCCATGGGATACGCTCACGCATTGGACCCCGAGACGCATCGAGAATGGGAAGAAGCTGCTTACGATGATAATGACGACGAGTTACCTAAATGGGATGCCCTGCACAAGTTCCTACTGTCCAAGTTCCGCACGATCGAGCTTATCACGCCTGCAAATAGAGAGAAGCCTACTCCTAAGGGAAAAGAATACGCAGTTCACGTGTCCACACAAAATACTACCTCTTCAAAACCAAGAAGCTGCGCTATGTGCGAAAAGGACCACATTATGTCATTGTGAGGAATTCATAAAACTTAATCCAGCTGAGAGGTGCGAGTACCAGAAAAAACACAACCTATGCTATAATTGTCTGGGCCCAGGACATTCCGCTTATAGATGTCGCCTGAAGATGTGCTGCCGAAAATGTCACAAACGTTATCACACGCTCACGCATCAATCCACACCATATCAACCAGACAATAAGAAACAACAAAACAATGAAGTTGAAAGTAATCAAGATTCTGCAAAATCAGCGGAAACCAATGTTACACTTTCATCGCATCTCGCTGCAAATTTGTCCACTGCATTACTGGCCACAGCTCTTGTACCAGTAAGAAATCATGACTCGGGACAAGAGACAGTGCTATGGCTTTGATTGACCACGGCTCTCAAGCAACGTTCATGAGTGAAAGAGCGGCCCAGATGTAACGATTGAACATCAGCCACACCTTTTGTATATTAAAACACAAATTAATTTGAATTAAAATTTACAAATAAAGCAAGTAATTTTGTAAAAGAAAAGGATGTTTCCTTTATGTATCCGCTGTGTAACTTTTGAAATTACAATAGTGCCTATACTTAAGCTTCCTTACTAATTTGCTTGTTTTTAATTTGATAAAGTTTTACTATGATAACAAAATCATAGTAAAACTTTATCAATAAACAAGCAAATTAGTAAGGAAGCTTAAGTATAGGCACTATAGCATAGGTAGTACCTATAGCTAGCTAGCTATAGCTACCTGTAGCTAGCTATAGCTATACATGACAAGTTTGTGGATGGTGATAATAGATGGCGCCAATCAATTGACATTAGCATTAGCTGCAAGAGGGCTCTCTATACCCGATATATTACTTTCCTCTATGATCTATACTAATATTATAAAGCTGAAGAGTTTGTTTGTTTGAACGCGCTAATCTCTGGAACTACTGGTCCGAATTCAAAAATTATTTTTGTCTCGGATAGTCCATTTATCGAGGAAGGCTATATGCTATGTAACATCACGCTACGACAAAAGGAGCCGAGCAGCGGGAGAACCCGGGCGGGAGCAGGATTGGACAGGTTATTGAATATGTATATTAAATTACGTAAATAAACCGTGAATGTAAATTTGTGAAGAATTATTTATTAAGTATTTATAATTCCCCTTCAGAAAAATCTCAGTTAATATAGTAAGGTATTTCTGACCGAGCTTGCGTTCATTTAGATCCTCATTCAACTCGTTGGACAGTACATCAGTATCTGACGTTCTTGTGGTTTCCTTTATAGGAGTAAATGTCCTCATTGATATTGCTGACCACTCCGACGACAGGTCTTTTTCAAGGTTGATGTCTTTCGACGTCGTCGGGAGCTGCTGATCAACTTCCGTCCTGTTAAATGTGAGTAACCTTTTTAATTACCGCTTTAGCCTAAACGGTAGTCCTCGAGCCTCAGCCTAGTTTATGATTCATGGAACCTAGGAGTTGCAGTCATGCGGTTTTGGGAAAGTCTTTTATCGTACGGCCTTCAAAAAGTTTTTAGTTTGTGTTGTTTGTAGTGGCATAGACTGCCAAATATATCGACACATTTGTTATAAAACATGCATTTGTTGTTGACAAATGCCTACTCCACGTTTACATATTTATCTGTATTCAGTCGTCGAGAAAAGCGGAGTAATTGCGTAACTTACATTTGATAGTTTATTGCGTAAAACCCCACACAATCAACTGTCAAATGTAAGTTTTTGACAGTTCACCCACGTTCTTTGTGTTATTTACGTTGTTGAGCAGACGAAATCATGGTACAGGCGAATATTCTTGTCGAATATCTACACCCGATTAAGTGATTTAAATTTCCATTCATGCCTATTGATAGCACCTAAGTGTTCGTTTAGTATCTAAACGTTGCTAATTGTAGGAGGAACACGTGGGTCAAAATCACCGCAATTTGCCGCTGAAAATAAATTTTATACAACTAACGCTTTTAAAAAGGATACTCAAAACAGCTACAATGTAACTCTCCAGAACAAACTGGCCGTGGGAACCTCCATTAATATAAACGGGTCCGTTCTTAGTCCTATGGAAGAATGGCGGGCCTCTGATATGGTTCCACATCTGGCCAGAGACAAGAGCGAAACAGAAGAATACTGCGCAAACTGCCCACATTTGTTTATTGTAGAGGAATTCCAGATTGTTTCTTCGTAGATACAGGAAACCGGCTACAAGGATGAACAGCATCGAGAAAGCCACGAAACCGGAGTAGTTTGGTGGACGGAAAATTCTGACCTGAAAAGGATGGTATAGACAGATACAGTTCTCGGTTACGCCATCGGCCATCTTCTACATAGTGTTGCTACATACTCAAACATACAGGCGCCAGCACATCAATTTACCACAAACTGTCAATTTTTCTCAATCGATTTTGAAGTTTACACTCAACGTTTTAAGGTTTAAAATGAATTGGAAATTTTCTTGTTCTCTCAAATTTTAAGTAATCTAAAATACATAAATGCAGTGAATCGTGATGGTAAGTCGATATTTGGTACGTAAAGGTTGATACCTGAATACGTCCTCAGTCGCGAAGTTAATTGTTTTGTTTTCTTATAATAGGACTGGGGGCCAACCACCACCTTTAAGAGCAGTATTATTTCGATATTATTTCGGTGTGAGAAAGAGATGAAGCTATACAGGAGGATAGCTCCATTATGTGGTTTGCACCCAGAAATATGAATCGTTTTGATAAGTATTACCTTTGCCTTCGACATTTTTGTTTGTTTTTATTAAAATAAACAACACAAATTGTAAATAGTGCTGCAGGTACTCTACGAGTAAGATGGAGTAGGTACGTATTTTGATAACAAATGTTTGTAATAGCCTCGAAATCTATTAGCAATTAAATACAGCAATAAATCATGAAATGAAATTGATAATATGTAATAATTTCATATCTTTTATAGGTATTGTTAATTACAGATTACATAATTTAATGATTTATTATATTTATTCATGTTATGTTGTCTCAGAAAGCATAATAGTTTTATCAGTATTCTCAAGTTAATTGTTATTGGAGACGTCAGGATGATTCATAGAGCTACCTTTGTTACAGAGTGAGACAAAGATGGAGCTATACTGACTGAATAAATACCAAATAATACAGAATTAACATTACACATTATCCTAACTAATATTATAAATGCGAAAGTAAGTTTGTTTGTTATCTTTTCACGACCTAACCCTCTGAACTGATCATCCTGAAATTTTGCATATATGTTGTCAGGTGTAGGCACAGAATACCTTTCATCCCGAAAAGAAAAAAAAAGTATTGTTCCCTAAAGAAAACAAGAACGTTCTTATGATAATAGATGGCGCCACGTGTCTTTACGCAGAGTACAACCCGAATTAAGTATCAAATTCTAAATTAAAGCGAGAGAAGCCACAGGTAAAGGTTAGTAAGCAAATATATCTGACTACCTGAACATCAGTTCTATCTTGAATCCATTTGGAAATAGCCTCTGCATGTATTCCAGATCTCTCAAAGTCCATCGAGTCCGCCGGTTTTGGCTTGCCCTTGGCTGGGAAGTGCATGATAACCGGTGCTGTGTTTAGACGTAGCTGAAAATGTAAATAAAATTATTTGATAATTATACATAATAGGCCGGTTACCACAAGGTGGACCGATGTCCTTGTAAAGGCCGCAGGAGTCTGCTGGGTACAAGAGGCTCAGAACAGGTAGAAGTGGAGGTTCTTTGGGGAGGCCTATGTCCGGCAGTGGACATCTTTCGGATGAAATGATGATGACGATAGGTAGATGTTATGATTGTGTGGATGGAACTACTAAAATTTTTCCCAAAAATGGCATTATTAGTTTTTATTTCATCAAAATAAAAAATGAACACTTAGGCCGCCATTACGGGATCCGAAGCACCGCTCTGAATCTTCTTACTTCGTACTTGAGTAATAGAATTCAGAGCGTTGACGTTAATGGAAAAAGATCTCCCAGATCTATAGTAACAATGGGAGTCCCACAGGGCTCGATTCTTGGCCCTTTTTTGTTTCTTATTTATATTAACGATTTGCCTCACCTCATAAAAAATAGAAATGATATAGTGTTATTTGCAGATGACACTTCACTTTTGTTTAAACTTAAACGTCAGCAGCTGGTTACTGACGATGTAAATAGCGCGATCGCAACGGTAGTTCATTGGTTTAATGTTAATAACTTACTTCTTAATGAAAAAAAAACCAAATGTATTAAGTTTACGCTACCCCACGTTAGACAGGTGAAAACCAAAGTGTTGATAAAGGGCGAAGAATTGAATCCTGAAGATACCACAGTATTCTTGGGCTTAACTTTGGATGCTAAGCTTCAGTGGGGCCCACATATAGATAAATTGTCAAAAAAACTAAGCTCCGCAGCATACGCTGTTAGAAAAATTCGTACTTTAACTAACACAGAGACAGCCCGCTTAGTGTACTTTAGCTATTTTCATAGTGTAATGTCGTACGGTATTTTGTTGTGGGGAAATACCGCCGATATTCAGACTATCTTTGTTTTGCAGAAAAGAGCTGTTCGATCAATTTATAAATTAAGTCCGAGACACTCTCTCAGAGAGAAATTTAAAGAAATAAATGTAATGACTGTACCTTCACAGTTTATTTTTGAAAATCTTTTGTATGCCCATAAAAATATAAAATTGTTTAAAAAATATAGTGATATCCATGATAAGAATACTAGGAACAAACACAAATTTGTTGTACCCACTACAAGGCTCAAAAAAATAGGAGGCTCGTTCAGATGTCAATGTATACGCTTTTATAATAAACTTCCAAGCCACATTCAAGATCTAAGCCTTAATAAATTCAAATCGTTCGTTAAACGCAAGTTGTGCCAGAATGCTTATTATACTGTCAAAGACTTTATTGAAGACAAAAGGGCTTGGGATTGAGCTGCTCCAATTGTTTACATATTGAATATTCTTTCTCTTCTTTTTTTTTATATCCTAAACTAGTTGATTAGCATCTGAGATTACTCCTGGAGCTGCTGAAGATTCACAAAAACTATTTGCATTATATAACTTCAATCTCTTAGCAATGTATAATTCCATAGCACGTTTGTGAGTACTATGTACCTACAATAGAGCTACCATTTACTGAGTATGTCTTACATTGACCTGAATGTGCCCTGGCGGCTGAGAGCATGTCATGCTCCCTGTAATGTCTCACTGATGGTGATGCGTATGTTGGATCATTTAGCTCCCATCAAAATGGTTGAGCTGAATGGTGCTAATCCATGTGTCATGTTCATGAACGAGCGCCGTCAGTAGGGACTGGACACCTCTTAGCTGCCACGGCTGTTTTAAAATTTAAAATAATTTTGAATTGTTTTTTTAAAAACTTGTAGTTATGGACGCTTTTATTAAGTTCTGCATCGTTCTCACGTGTAATTTCAACATGAATGATGTAACCCAGTTTTTGTAAACATATTTTGATTTAAAAGAGTGTCCATGGAGTTTCTTGCCCGTTCTTCTCCATAGGTACCTACTGCTTTGGAATGGGCAACTAGCTTCATCTTTCTGACTGACCGACCCCTTGACAGTTCAAAAGTGCCTGTAATTGGTTTATTTGAAATAAATGCTTTGAGTTTGAGTTGCCTGAAACTGCATTAAGTGGACCTAGCAGTAAGTCTAAAAGGGCGACAAAAATAAACAAATAGAATTGCAAAAAAGTCACTCACCATTTGGAAGATATCAGAACCCTCATCAAAATCAACCATACCAAAGAACAGCTTTTTATTATAAGCTGGTGAGAACCTAAATGAGTTTGCTACGATCATGTACTCATCATACACATGCTGGCAGATAGCACATCGTCGGGACGGAGCCATCGCAGTAAACATTACAACAAAGGAGTAATCCTTTGGCGGTGATTTCACATATTCCTTGAATTTGTTTAAGTTTAGTGATACTATAGACTTTTTGGCTGTTAAGTCTGTTAACTGCTGGACTTTATCTTCAAGCTGAAATGACAATGAAAAATGTGATAAATTATATATTTTGGTAGTACTTTCTCTTCTCTCTTATATTCAATACTTTTTATACCCTGTTCATTTTTACACTACCTAATGCATAATATACTTACCTCGAAATCCTGTAATTAAAGACAATAGAATGAGTTTAAGGCTATGGCTAGCTGTAGTTCTAAAAAACGTGAACAGACCCTTAATGGCTTTAGGTTAGTGCTTAATCTTTTCACCGCCAAACACTTGAATAGAACTTCCCAATTTTTTGGGCCAGCAGTGCTACAACTTTGTATGAAGTTCTTCATTTTAACTGTCTTGTTTGTTACACATTTATAGCTTGGCGCTGGCATCGCGTCCTGTGTATGTTGGGAGTGAAAAGTTTAAACTACTTAATGTACATATATACTTACCTCAAAATCCTGTAATTTAAGACAATAGTGTGAGTTTTAGGCTTTGGCAAGCTTTTGTTTTAATAACATGAACTTATGCTTATTGGCTTTTGTTTAGTGCATAATACAGCCTGACATTTAAGATGCCCCAATTACATTTTAACTTCTAATTTGTAAGTGATGTTAATTAAAGTTTGCTATTTTTTCAGTGGTTCATCTTACAGGCAAAGTTTAGCATTAAAGTGAGATGTGTGTGTGTTAATAGTTACAAATTTCACGCTGATTAAGTAAATGGTCCAGTCGTGATATTCCAAACAATAGATACATTTTCACCTTGTCGACTGAAGTGACACTTGAAATATAGCGTTATTTGATTAATAACGCTATGGTAACATGAAGAGGGATTTAATGAGCTTATCGAGTGTTTAAAATAGAAGTAAATAGCATAAATTTCCTCGTCTATGTGAAAAGTTATCGAGAAAACGCCGGGTAGGATCACAAAGTACTCCAACTTACCCCTTTTCCTCGTGTTTGAGCCGATCCTTCATAGTAAGTGAGGATTGTTGTTAGAAATAAAAGAAGTTTAAACTTCATTTTTTAACTTATTATTACTAGAAATCACCGCAAAATTAAAATGATAAGAAATGTAAATTGTGTTTGACGTTTGTTGCCACCTCAATACTAACGTCAAAGTCAGAAAAGAATGACGTGTACCAACAAAGTGTTCATGAAGTGTGTCTGTGTGTGTCATTTATTTTCATCTTTTGGGTACCTAGCTAATTTATAAAAGATTTCCTAACATAGTTATAAGTTGGGAAACGGCTAGGTAGACGAGGATGATGCCTGTGCTGTCCCACTCCTGGGCAAAGTCCGCCGTCTAGTCCTTTCCATGGCTCGTCTGTTCTTCCTTTAAAAACTAAAAATTTATGAAAACGAATGAGAATATTTTATGTCCACGACCACGTCTCACAAAGTGAGGGCTATCATACCCGACATCATAAAGCGAAAGAGTGATGATTGACGACTTCAAGCTGTTCATCATATAACGCAATGTGTGGTATTGAACTACCAAAATGAATCCCATTGCTACTATTAGTGTCGGATAGCTAGGTCGCGCCATATTACAAAAAATCATCTCATTTTTGTCACAGACATTTAAAGAGCAGAACATTTTGCACGAACCAATCGCACACAACAGGCGAGTATAACCCACCTATAGCTAGGGGGTAAGCTCTCCCCAGATCGGCCATCTATAAGCCCTTATAACTTTTGAACCTGTGACCGACTAATTCTGATCTGATTTGGCGACTAATTTTTTGTTAAAATACCTGATGGTGACCACGCTAGTGTCCTGGTCACACAGAGGACATTAAAGGGTACCAGCTCGTTTAATTAATGTGATGCGTTGCGGCCCGGTATGTGATTTAGGCGCTTGAACATTGTACACATGCTCAGTACCAGCAGTTCGTCTTATGAAACTCGAGCAAAATTGCTTTCGATGCACTTACTATGAAGTTATTTATTATAATCAGTAACATAGTTTTGGATGTACAAGTACAAATAGGTAATTATAATACGCACAATCCCATGCCTACCCTTCGACTGTGGAAGTGTGGACACGCGTACAGGTTGGTTGGACAAATCTTCAAAATAGCTTGCATTTAACTAGGTCAATAGGTCACTTTATGTGACGGCTAAACACCCTTATTTCAGAATTTGTGACGCTACAGAATCGATAATCGATCGAAAACGTGTCCAGCCATCTTGAAAAACCACTTTTCGCTGGTCTTTCAATCTCGGTAACGGAAGTGATTTTAACGACTTTTTGCATATCAACGGGCGTCACATTTTGTGACGGGCACCGAGCTAAAAGTTTTGTGATAAGTAGGTAGTTACAGTGGTTTAGTATGTGTGTCCAGCCATCTTGAATTTACGTATAAAACTTATGGCTGGCACTTCCGAATCTCAATAACGGGGGCGTTTTCGAATATGGTTCCTTTACTAATACTTGGTGACGCAATGTGTGACAGTAATAACGTTTGATTTATGGCGTCACATGTAAGGGTTTACGAGAAATCAATAAAAACTTAATGTCCAGCCAACCTGAGTTCAAGATGGCTGGACACATGTATCTCCACTGCCTGATGATACCTACCTACCTTCGAAATGTGTTCAAAATGTTGTGACGGGGACGATAATGATAACCTGAAATTGTGACGGAGAAACTTTGTGTAGATTCAAAGATATTGACCATTTAAATTTTCCCATACAAACATCCATTAATATTGTGAGGTGACCATAATTTTACATAAATAAAGGATTTCTTTTTAATCGATTAATTGGCCGGTAGCATCCACACCTGCTTTGTATTTGATTTCCCCGCGGGAATAAAAGGTTTTCCTGCAGTGAAAAGAGTAAGTATGTGTTAATTCAAAATAATAATTGACCACCAGCGCTGCAAGAGTGAGCCCACTTGTATTTCGCGTTTAGTTCATTATCTATGTAACTGAAAATGAGAACTAAACTTGACAGCCGGCAGTGTATGTACTTTTCGAAGTGTTATCACTAATCAGAGTACTAGTAACTATTAATTAATCTGCGGTAAGACAACCTAAATAAGAGTTAAGATTCGGCCAGTTGTCCTAGTCGTACCAACTTTAAGCAATAGATGGCGACACCAACATCAGCATCATGGCAGTATAGTTTGTCCTCTGACGTTTTCGTGGTAGCCCGCGAAATTGATTTTTTTTTGAGTTTTTTGCAGTTATTTTTTTCGTCCGCGGAAACAAATAACTTATAGATATGTATGATGATTCTTATGGTTATAATTATGTAAATACATACTTGTTATTGTCGCGAATCATATTTTGATTTCTTTTAACGAACGAACGCAAGAAAAATTCGCTGTCTACCACGAAGGAATCACATTAAATACATTTTCACCTCACAGGCTCGGAAAGAGTCTGTTTGTCATTCGAAATCTGAGCCGAAAATAGATTTTTGCTCTCTAGCGTGGAAAGAGTTTTTAAAATTCGAACCTTTCTATTTAATAATTTTCTATACTGCCAGTCCACTGAAAATTCATGACACGGTCTAAAATAAAATATTAAATAATACCGCTCACCTTAAAAACTGCCATCACAGTACAGAAATTAAATATTTTGCGAGGATATAATTGTAAAATTGGAATTAATGATAATAAGTATTCCATTTGATTTAAAAAAGCTGTGACGTCACATTTGAATATGCCATAAAAATACTACCCTGTCAAATACCCAATTGTGTAGTAATTTAAGTTTAATTTTTAAATAAAATAAATACTAATATAATATGTTATTTAATCCTTTGCTTGGCAAAAATATATATGTATTAAATTAAATTAGTTAGTTATTTGTATTAAATTAGTTTTTTTCTTTCATTCTCCTTAGAGGACAAGTAGGATATAGAACAAAATACAGGGTATTTAATTTTGGAGATATTCTGTGTAACTCATAAGATACATTGCCAAGTATCTGTTATTTTCTTCACATGAGTCAATGTATCTGAGACGCTCGAACAAAATAAAACTCAACATATAACACCTGTTTTCTTGCACCTAGCAGTTTCCTCAGTGTAATGAAGTGAAAAATTGTGTGTTGCGCTCGGCAGCAAAGCTTTTCTGCGTCTCGTACCTTTGAAACCTTCGTTACGCTCATGGTTCAACCCTAGAATCCTTCGCTTACTCAGGTTTCAATAGAAGTACTCGCGCGAAAAATCAACTTTGCATAACAAATAACTATTTTACGCAATTTGTTGATTTCAAATTTTGAAATTGATATTGTTTATTTAATTATTATTCTGATAATTAAATAAACAATACCTAGCTGTAACTTCATAACATTCAATCACTACTGACTTATTTCTATGAATTAGCAGCATGAGCGATTTTAGTGCTCATGAGTGCGATTCGGAACGCGGCCATGATGATGAGATTTGCTTTGTGTGTAATCTGTGTGTGTGTGCGTGTCGCCGCCCGCCGCCGCGCCCGCGCCCGCCCTCGTCCGGTACGCGGCCTTAGGACGGCGGTAAAACAACGTTGTGGTACAAGGCGGGGGTTACGTAAGTGCAAATGTGTTCCTCATTCATCATCGAGTTATAGGCAGAACAGCTATATTGTGCGTGCAAGTAGAAACTTTAATGAGATATGCAAGCGGCATGATCTGGATCTTTTCGCAACTAGTGTGAACTCAGCCAGAAGGTGCTTAAGCCTCCAATTTTTTAAGTGACAGCGGTTATTTTAAGCAGTTTTCTTTTCATTTTTTTTTTGTGCTTGCTAGTAAATTTGTAATGTTTAACTTGATAACTTCAATTTAAGTCGTGTGCTGCTGTTTGTGTGCTCTTATCATCACTTTTTATTATTTCTAACTCTAAACGTGAGGACCTGTAATTGGCTCTCTGGTGACTATTTCCTCCTTTTTGTTATGATTTTGTTAGCTGTAAGTCCTCCATGTACTTAATAAATAAATAAATAAATGCGAGTTGATCATCGTCATTTTCGCCATTTGAAACGCTGTATAAGTACAAATAAATAAATGTGATTTTATTTACAGCACACATTATTTTTCCATTTAAATACCTTCAGAGCATTAGTTTAGTTCTCCTGACATAATATATACCTACTAAAAAGAATAGATATCTGCACGTAAATAATCAATAACATTTAAAAATTACACCCTTCCTCACTTCTACATTTTTGTCTTCTATTGATTTAAATATCTACAGTTGTTCGTATTAGTATCACCAATACATGGATTTTCGTCCATTAAAGAAAACACCTTAAAATATACTTGTCCTACATAAAACCTTCAATATTGGTTACCCTACTGCAGTGTTTGTATGGGGAAATTTAAATGATCAATATCTTTGAAACTAACTACGCAAAGTTTCTCCTTCACAATTTCAGGTTATCATTATCATCCCCGTCACAACATTTTGAACACATTTCGAAGGTCGTAGAACATCAGGCAGTGGAGATACATGTGTCCAGCCATCTTGAACTCAGGTTGGCTGGACATTAAGTTTTTATTGATTTCTCGTAAACCCTTACATGTGACGCCATAAATCAAACGTTATTACTGTCACACATTGCGTCACCAAGTATTAGTAAAGGAACCATATTCGAAAACGCCCCCGTTATTGAGATTCGGAAGTGCCAGCCATAAGTTTTATACGTAAATTCAAGATGGCTTTTTTTTTTTTTTTTTAAGGCTGGGAAATCATCCAATTACTGCTCCCGCTCTGGGTGGAGCGGAAGGGAGTGTCAGACTCTTACTGACTAAAACCCATCCATGTTCCTTCCGTAGCCCTTTAAGTTCCGGGGTAGCGGTAACCCTTTCGGACAATCCCGCTTACCCGGCAGGCTTGGCCCTGGGGGGCCCCTTCATATGCTGACATCTCTTTGAGGCGCGCGTGGAACATATACGCGCCGTACGGCACGGGTCTGGTGCTGATCGGACGGTGAGTCACCCATTACTCACCGCCCGCAGGCCCGCGCCTACGGTGGCCGGGAGTCGTCACGTGGCTCCCGACGCCCGGGGCGTCTCCTGCGGCGGCTGGGACGGGAGGACCTTTCTCTCTCCCATCCCGCCACCTCCTTCGCGAGCATGACTTTTTCACAGAAGGAGGTGACTGCCTCCCACTCCCTCTCGCCCCGGACCATGGCTTGCACCAGGGCCGGGCGCGAGAGGTCGCCGCCGCCGATCGCCTCTACGAGAACACGGCGGTGCTCCGCCCATGCGGGGCAGGTTTGCACCGTGTGCTCTACCGTGTCCTCTGGGAAATTCAAGATGGCTGGACACAGATTTTTGCATTTTTCTACTAAACCACTGTACTTATCACAAAACTTTTAGCTCGGTGCCCGTCACAAATTTATGTGACGCCCGTTGATATGCAAAAAGTCATCAAAATCACTTCCGTTACCGAGATTAAGAGACCAGCGAAAAGTGGTTTTTCAAGATGGCTGGACACGTTTTCGATCGATTATCTAAGATTCTGTAGCGTCACAAATTCTGAAATAAGGGTGTTTAGCCGTCACATAAAGTGACCTATTGACCTAGTTAAATGCAAGCTATTTTGAAGATTTGTCCAGCCATCCTGAGTCACATCATTAAGCATGTAAGCATGTATAGTTTTGCCGCACCTAGACAGTTGCACGTCGTGGAACAAACAAATGCGTTCGTTATCTAGTTTGTGCCTACATAGGCGCAATAAGCAATGTAAATGGGGCATAAAAGGCAGACCCAGTTCCTATATGGGATCAACATTCCAAAACTGCGTGGCAACATGCCTGCCTACTAGGCACTAAAGACTTTATAGATCACGATGACATGAAATTTGTGTTCTACAAGACCTCTCAGATTCGTTATTAGGTACAGCCCTTAAATCCTTAACCTAATGCTCTAAGGTACAGCTTAATCTCCCTCTACTTTTTTTTTAAGGCTGGGAAATCATCCTATGACTGCTCCCGCTCTGGGTGGAGCGGAAGGGAGTGTCAGAATTACTGACTAAAACCCATCCATGTTCCGTCCGTGGCCCTTTATGTTCCGGGGTATAAGTAACCCTTTCGAACAATCCCGCTTACAATCCCCCCCTCTACTTGGAGTCGGCAAGACTGCACTCAAAATAGAACTTTATTTGCTACACGAAAGATACACTTGGGAGAATTCAGAAGACGTTGCATCACGCAGCGCTGCGCCTCGAAGTGCCTCGCGGGGGATTATTCCGAACCTGACCCCAAATCGTAACCCCGTCGAGGGTTAGGTTAAAAAATAATAATATTTGTTCCGAACGTAACCCCCTTCGTAACCTTTTTTTATTTTATTTTTTTGATCCGGGGGAAAATCCTCATGGAGGATGTCCCCCGCCCCGGGGAGGGCGGAGGGGTCTGTCAGACTCTTACTGACTAAAAACCACCCCGGGTGTTCCCTCACACCAGCGCCGGAGGTCGCGGGAACTGAAAATACTTCCGCAACCCCCGTGGGGTTGGGCGTGGGTACCCCCGCCACTGCAGGCCTCGTCTCGGCCGAGGGGGAGTGAGGTGTACGACACTCCCCTCGTACCGTCTTGGAGGGGCGCGCGTGGAACACTACGCGCCGCCGCCTCGGGTCCAGATGTTGTTGTGGGGGGCGACGGACGAGCCCCGCGTCCGTCGCCCCTGGACCCATTTAGGGGGGCTGGAAGAGGGCATTGTCTGCCCTCCTCCGACGCCCGGTGCGCCTGCTGCGGGCCGGGTTGAGGGAGGTGATCTCCCGCTCCGTGTGCGTCCACACTGAATGCGCGGTGACTGGAGCCTAGGCGGGCGCGGCGAGCGGGGGCGTGCGGTGGCCACACTTAAACGCGAGCTCTTGTAGCGGTTCGACGTATATCAGGTGTTGCAAACATGGACGAGGACCTGCTTTTTTTACTAGACAGTCCGATTCTGAGATGTGAGGTGTTGAACACTAGAGATGGTGTGCACGAAATTAATAAAAACAGAGGAATATCTGGTGAATTTTTTAACTTATACGAAGAACTGAGATTATACCCTACAAAATTCTTTGAGTATACCCGAATGCCCATGTCAACGTTTGACTGAATAATTAGATTGAATGGCACTTATAAACAGCTCAGTATTTATTGACATTTTATTTACAAACAAGCACAGACGCGCATACGCCGAGCGACAAGACCGAACTGGTTTGTTACCCCCGCCACCCGCGCATTGGGTCGCTCGCTGACTAGATGGTCTCAAGGACATATCTCGTTTGGTCCAGCCATCCTGACGCACACCGTAGTGCGGCCAGAACGCGCGGACAGGAGCGTTTGAAAAATACGCGCGCTGTCTCGCTCAGTCCCGTCGCACTAGGCTTCCGCCTTAGTCACTACAATATGGACACAAAGGCGCGTTTCATATGTTTGATACTTCGCGCCCGTCGTCGCAACCAAAGACTACAATATGTATAGGGACAGTCGCAACCGCGCCAGCCTCGCAGTGTGGACGCACACTCCCGCTCCGCAGCCTCCTTCTGCGAAATGACTTCCTCTCAGAAGGATACCACCGCGTCCCAGGCCTGCTGCCGACCATGGCGTTCAGTACGGCCGGCAGCGTGTGCGTTCGCGCAGCGGAATGTTGTTGAATTTAAAGATTTTAATTATGCATATATTTAGTGTATGACATGCATTTATTTAGTGTATTAGTGTATATTATTATTGTCCTAGCTATCGAATTAGGTTTAAACCTGTAATGGTAGTCTTAGAGTTTTTACTAAATAAATAAATAAATAAATAAATAAATGACGTCGTATAATTGTGTATGGTAAAAAAAAATTGTGCACGCAGCCATTGTGGAGAAATTCACCAAAAACTGATTCCGCTGGGCGAACGTTGTCCTGGCGGAACTTTTTTTAATCCATAGACTTTAGAAGAAAAGAGATGTGTCCAAAAATGAGTGTGTATTTGTGTGTAATTGTGTATGTATGAATAAAATTAGTGCATGCATAAACTTCGGAGAAATTCAAGTTTCCGCTACGCGAACGTTTGGCCATTAGCTAGTTTTCATATAAAGCGCTTACATAGAGAGCTGTAGATTTTTACATTCGTTGCTTTGAATTTGTTTATATTTGTTTAAAAAACAGATTTAGAAAAAATCGTAGGGCTTAAAAGATAAAAATATAAACGTAAAATACGCTTATTAGGTCTTAGTTCTTAAAGTATGCACTTTGGGGTCTAGATTTTCACGTTTACACAAACCTTGTAAGTGTCTGCAACATGTTGCCAAGTATCAATGATGTTCCGTTAGTAATTAAAGAGTTATAGGACAATTTACCATGAATAGATCACTGTTTACAAAGCAGTCAAATATCACGACGTTCTAAAGGAATTGCATGGTAAAATGTATGCCAATAATTAGTGTATTCATTCGACTATTCATATGCAAAATTTCATGTCATTAAATTCAGTAATTAAAGAAAAACAATTATAAAACTGACGAAGCATCGAAAACCTACATAACTCGACCAAGTTCGGATGGCTACAAAAAAGCGGCCGTGCCATATATCTAAGAAACGTTCTTAACCTTCCAATATAGTATTTATTAATATGGTACAGTTGCGTACACAAGCGTTAGGAAAAAATAAAACAATTGCATGTCTTGAATGAAAAATATTTTAGCAATTAGTAAGCAATTACTGGAACGACAAAGTTTTAGAAATTCTGCGTCCTTCATGCTGAACACGGAGGTGACTAGCCATCCTGATGTCAGAATGGCTGGTCAAATAAATATTCATATTTCTCTGAATATATCATATGTAGCAATTATTGAAGAAATGTAGCAAATATAAGCAATTTGGTAGCAATTCTTGAACATACTTTCAGAGCCGCTTACCATAGGCAACCAGCCATTCTGACGCTAACCAGTTTTTGGTGAATTTCTCCACAATGGCTGCATGCACAATTTTTTTTTTACCATACACAATTATACGACGTCATACACTTAATATCTGCATAATTAAAATCTTTAAATTCAACAACATTCTGCTGCGCGAACGCACACGCCGGCAGCGACAGGTCACTGCCTACTTCAGAGATGAGGGCACGGCGCGGCTCCAGCCATGCGGCACATTCTGCCAGCATATGCCGCGTGCCGTGCAAATACAGTGCGATGCGCTGCGTCGTACTGCTGATTTGACCGATGCACCTCGCGACGTTGCGATGCGTCTCGCGGTGCAGCGCGAAATCACAGACTCTCCCAGTATCGTCGCGTCGCATCTCAGTGTGAACAGACCCTCAGGCGATGTTCACACTGCCCCGCATCATGCTGCATATTGCGTGTCGACGCACCTACGCGCGTTCCTGCGGGAGTGCAGATCTGCTTCATCGTGCGGGTTTTTTGCGCACTCACGCGCGTAGGTGCGTTTTGTAGATTCACGCACGGCGGCTCTCATTTATTCGCCGTTCTCTGTGGTGGTCGTGCAGTACTGAGCATCACGATAGTTTCACGCGCGGCACTGCGGGATTCGGTGTGCCATACCTTGCGTCTCGCCCCGCACCTACGCGCGGGGGTGCATGTTTCTCCCAGGGACCGGACAACCCCGCTTAAGAGTTAAGCCTTTGGACAGGGTAACCCGTACATGGGGTAACTCATCAGTGTTACCTTTTGTTCGAGTTACATCCTCGAAAGCCAGCGAAATGGTTAACACCTTTATTAAGGTAACCACGTGAAGGGGTTAACCCCTTTAATGACTTAAGGCTTTGAAGAGGTTACCTTCTCGAAAAGCTTTTTTTCGTGTTACCCTGGATGTCCAGGCAGATCGCATTTTTGCCTTTGAATTTGAACATAACTTCTGTTTTTACAACAACATTACAAATTCTGGTATTTCTCTCACTCTAAACTTTTCACAACCATTCAGTTCATATGAAACTATGTTTGATGAGTATATTCACACACAGTTTGGTTGTTACAAAACGTACAGTCGGTTTTTTCTTTAGCGATTAAAGTTGCATTTTCTAAACCTTGGATGCCAAAAACAGAAGTTATGTTCAAATTCAAAGGCAAAAATGCGATCTGCCTGGATACTGGGATAAAATGGCACGAATCATAAGTAATTTTTTTTTTGTAAAAATTGCACTAAAGCAATATACGCCGGTTTAAGTACGTAAGTGAAATATTAATTTGTAGGTAGGTACCCCCAAAATGTGGTCACCCTACACACTGAATTTACAAGAAAATAGTTAAGTGTTGTTTTTTCAGAATCCAAAATATATACATTGCTGAACTGTGCAGATATATTTAGCAGACATTTCTGCTAAATGTTAGTATCCCTGGCTTTAGATTCCGTTGAGATCTCAGGTGGCTACAGTCAAACATATATAATTAGAACGTCAGGATTGAGGAGCCAAAGAAAATGCGTTCATATACAAAATTTACTCTGTTTTACTATTTTACTCATATACTGCAAAAACAAACACAACACCTGCTAAATGAATCGATATATCGAATATATTAATTGATCGCTCACATCCTATAGAAATTCACCTCTTGAGTTTAGATTGAGGAGCCATAACTTTTGCTGCCAAGCACCCGGCTCCCGGGTCGAACGATAATTCGTTCACATGCCCACAACCCGGCTCCCGGGTCCTACATATAAATAGTTATATGTGGCTTGTGGCCATGCCCAGCACCCGCCTACCGGGTGCAAATCGAAACGTGCTACTAGGGTTGCCAAAAATAAGCTAGGTGAGAATAGTATGTACTTTTGAGTAAGTCTTTCATCAATTATTTATTTACTTTAAATGTTGTACGATTTAATATTATGCTGACAAATCTCTAAGAAACATACTAAAGTGGATTTATTATTAATTGCCTTTTCATCATACAAGCCTATGGCGCCACGCAATTTTAATGAGATTTCTTATTATTAGGTAACTATTTTTCTTTATCTGCGCGTGTTTTATTGAGGTAAAAACCGCCGCTGAAGGTTTAAAAAATGAAAACAAAGGGATCGGTTTGGTCTTACTACTACTTTAATTCACTTAGCTTAGATAATTCTGTTGTTATGCGTGTGAATCTGTGAGACTGTATGAAGATTTGATATTTTGACATTTAAAAGTTTTTGACTAACAACAAGTTGAGATTGAGAAGGAGGAGCAAGAACATTAGTATGTACAATGTTTTTCGTTATTTTGTGGAGTGTTTTACATATAATTTCACAGAAAGTATTCTTTGTTCTGTATTGGTTACATCTCCGATAAACATTCTTGGATAAAAAGTGTGGTATCGTATTCAATAGGAAATACATTTCATAGGTTATCATGAAACTTAAAAAGAAAACCACTTAAAAAGAAAAACACTACTGCGGATTAGGCAAATCATGTAAGGTTCTCTTGGCGTAAGTGTTATGATTTTTAAATACCTAGAAAAACAAATAAAAATATAAATAAGAACCGTGTAGTTTATTTCTTTCAATAAAAAATTAGACGTTCGACAACCCTACTATCGCTGGCTGGTCGTGGGCGTGGCTTAGTGAACTCGGATTCGGGTGCTGCGGCATAGTGGTACCGTTACGTAACCGTTGCGCCGATGCGATGGACTCAACAGATGGGTTGTTATAGATATGCGAGACACATTTTATGGCATGCCAATTGTTATGCAATAAATGTACGTGGCAGTGAAAGTGTTAAAAGTATTGTATTTTCTTTCATTTTAGCACTACAGAAGCCATTTTTGTAGACGGTAATATGCAAAATTGCTACTAAATGATACAAAATTTTCATAAATATTCATCTATTACGTAACGAGTTCCAGGTGGCTCCTCAATTCAGACGTTTAGATTGAGGAGCCACTTTTGCATTAAAATAACTAGTGATATAAATATTTTGCTGCTAAATCTAGCATTCGTGCTGCAAAATAAGCTACATTGCTGCTAAATAATGGTGAGATCAGATTTTAAAAAACTGATGTGGCTCCTCAATCCTTACGGACATTTTTTTTTGAAGCGCTTAAAAAAACCCCTTCATAAACCCTTTCAACGAGTATCCGGCCGGTCCCTGGTTTCTCCGCGTGTATGCGCGTGATCCGCATGAACGCGCGTGGATGCATTTTCTGTGCGTTAGACTGTGCGTGTTTTCCATACAAACGGAGATACTTACAAGCAACGGAAGAACACGCATCCACGCGCTACGCTGCATCATGCGGGGCAGTGTGAGAACCGCCTTACGTTGCTTCCACCTACCCCTGTCACTCGATCACTACCTATTCTCTCTCCAGTTGTCAAAGACTTACCGACCAATTTGACCCACAACCCATAAGCTAATATGTACTTTTTGATCATGTGTATTGAAGTTGTACAAGAGATCTCAGATTCGAGATGAGGTACAGCCTAACCCCTTTCTCGATCACTCTATAGGTAGGTACTTATGTTTCATCGTCCTACCCCCTTTTTTTTTTCAGGCTGGGAAATCATCCATTGACTTCGACCGCTCTGGGTGGAGCGGAGCGGAAGGGAGTGTCACTCTTGCTGACTAAAACCGATCCATATTCCTTCCTTAGCCCTTTGTGTTCCGGGGTAGCGGTAACCCTTTCGGACAATCCCGCTTACCCGGCAGGCTTGGCCCTGAGGGGCCCCTTCATATGCTGACATCTCTTTGAGGCGCGCGTGGAACATATACGCGCCGTCTGGCACGGGCCTGGTGCTGTTCGGACGGTGAGTCACCCATTACTCACCGTCCGCAGGCCCGCGCCTACGGTGGCCGGGAGTCGTCACGTGGCTCTCGACATCGTCCTACCCCTGTCGCTCGATCACTATATTCAAGTTCTCTCTCCAGTTATCAAATCGCCGCCATACAACGAAAACCACCAAAATTTTGTCGAAAATGACTTATGAATGCCAAAGTACTTAAAATGTTGTATTCTTTCGTCTGCGAAAACCCATTAATCGCTAAGTCTTATAGTTTCGCTTCTAGCTAGTAAGATAACCAATTATTTCAAGCATTTCCAACGTTTGTTTTCAAATACAATACATTAAGCAGATTTAACTTGACTGCCGACATATTTGTCTCCAATGATTATCAGTTAATCTGATAAAATTTGTTTTTCTTCAGAGAGAGCTTATGAAATACTCAATTTTTCCCTCAGTAACAACCATTTACAAGATTTAAATCTCCATACTAGATAAAAATGGTCAAATAAAAGATATTAAAACAGTTTAATCGATTTTACCTGACGAATTCCATTTTAACAATACAATATAATCGTCTAAGAAAATATTGTTTATCCAGATAATTGTTTATCTCTAACGATATTTATTCACGGATGCAACATAATTACTACAGCGAAAAACGTTTAAACTCGTTTAGTTCCGTGTCACTGGCGTTAGTGTGGACTTTCGGCCCAATAGTAACCTAGGTATTTTATTTTTACTGTCTTAATTATCTTAATTTTGATTATAATTGTAATGACATATTCTCAGTTTTACCTGATTAGATAGAAGATGAAAATGCTTAGTCATAAACAAATGAGATAATTATGTTTAGAATTTAAGTTTATCAAAGTAAAAAAAATCTTGTTTGATTTTCTAATTTTATTATGGTTATTATTTCAATTACCTACCTAGTCTCGATACCAAGAATATGAAAATGCTGTAGCTATAAACATTGAAGATCATCATCATTCTCCTGCCCTTATCCCAACTCATTTTGTCTCTTTCTTCCATAGGTACTTCTCTATTAGTCGTCATCTCGGTAGTTACTCCCTTCCTAGCCATATCATCTTTCACACAATCCATCCATCGTTTCTTTGGTCTCCCTCTACTTGTATAGCCATCCACATTCATGCTCACAACTTTCCTGACAACATTTTCCTCATTCCTCCGCATAACATGCCCATACCATGACAGCCGATTTCCACACAACTTTTCGGTCACCGGTGTCACTTTCAGACTTCCTTTTATATACTCATTACGTATTCTATCCATTCGCGTAACACCACACATCCCTCTTAACATTCTCATCTCAGCTGCATGCAATTGTCTTTCATTCATTCCTTTTGTGGCCCAACACTCTGATCCATACAAGACGGCAGGTCTAATCATGCTTTTATAAATCTTCCCCTTAAGTTTAAGGGGAATGCGGGAGTCACAAATTGTTCCCGTGACCTGCCGCCATTTCATCCACCCAGTGTTAATTCTATGCTTAACAGTCCGATCTATTTTGCCATCGCTTTGCACAAGTGAACCGAGATACCGAAAGTCGGAGCAAACTGGGAGAAGCGCGCCATCAAGCGCTATGACCCCAGAACTGGAGAGACCGCCGAAATCGCAGAACATGTACTCAGTTTTGGTTCTGCTGATTTTCATCCCAACAATCTCCAGTTTCCGTTGCCATTTCTCCAGTCTGCTCTGGATCTCAGGTCCATCTTCACCGACAAGAACGGTGTCATCGGCGAATAACATGCACCATGGTGCCTCTTCCTGTATGTCCGCCGTTAGAGCATCCATAATCAAAAGGAAGAGGTAAGGGCTTAAAGCCGACCCCTGATGCAAGCCTACCGCCACATTGAACTTGTCGGTGTTGCCAGCAGCTGACCGAACGTATGTACGAGATTGGCTGTACATAGCACGAATGAACTCCACATACTTCCCGGGCACACCTTTCTCTTTCAAGGCCCACCACACGACATCCCGAGGTACCCTATCATACGCTTTCTCTAGATCAATGAACACCATGTGCAAGTTTTTGTGTGCACGTCTGTACTTCTCGCACAATTGGCGGAGTGCAAAGGTGGCGTCCATTGTTCCTCGACCTGGCATAAACCCGAACTGGTATGGGGTAATCTCGTTCTCCTCTCGCAGTCTTTTCTCTATTATTTTCTCCCATACCTTCATACTATGGGACATGAGCTTTATCCCTCGATAGTTGTTGCAGTCCTGTATGTACATCACCTTTATTTTTGAAGATGGGCACTAGCGAACTATTGCACCATTCTTGTGGGATCACTCCCTCTTGCAACAACTTATTGAAGAATAAAGTCAGCCACATACATCCATCTTCTTTTAAACACTTCCATACTTCTACTTCCATCTTCTTTAAAACACTTCCATACTTCTACTGGTATATCATCTGGGCCCATGGCCTTTCCATTCTTCATACTTTGAACTGCCTTTCTTACTTCATCCATGAAACATTGAAGATAATATTTTATTAAGAATTTCAAGGCGCTTGCGACTTTGCATATTTTAATTTTTCCCAAAAATTATTTTCCCATGGGAATTTCGAGATTTTTGGATTATCAAAGGTCTCACAGGTACATTTATGTAAAGTTTAGACGTCTAGCTCAATAATATTGGCTTTGCTTTGGTATGTCAGTCAGTCGGTCGGTCACTCACTCAATAATAAGTCAGTTTTTCCTTTATTTACATTTTTTTTGGCAGATGTTACTGGCATTTGAAGCGCGATTTTATTGTTATTTGAAATAATCAAGCTAATTTGCATTTAATTAATTATATCGAGTTATAAATTTGATAACAAATGAACGCATTGAAACTCTAATAAATTACTTGCTTATCTTTTAGATTCTTAAATTTTCTGCAGGGAAAACCAATTTATTATCTTGACACATTTTCACTTGTAACTTCACAAGGGACATCTGTATCGGTATTTTTTTATCATGGTTACTCTTAACTAACTAAAAGTAAAAAGTAATTTCTCGGGATTTGCTGTATTCCTATTACCTTGCTATATATAGACATTTATCAGTTCTCAGGGAAAACCAATTAAATGGGTGACCTCGTGACAATTATTGAAAATTTCATTACAAAGCAAACATTTTTTTAAACCTCAATAGACATTTTTAAATAGAAAATTTATCAATGTACTGATGCTATAAAGTAATAATAACAATATAATACTATAAAGGGTATTTTCAACCCCAGAAACTTTGTAATCGCGATATCTCCGTTTGCACTTTTTATGATTTAATTGGTTTTCGTTGTATGGCGGCGAAATACTCACGACCAATTGGATCCACAACCGACCCCAAAACCTAATACTTTTTTTGTGTATTGGTAGTTATTCTATTCAGTAGTTTTGTGTGATGGTGTGTTCATGTATGTAGGTCAATCGTCAAATATAATAATGTAACTACTTTGAAATCGTAATATTTATAAAATACCGTTCTTAGAGATCTTAACTAACTTCTCAGAGGGCTTCCAAGAATATCTGATTTTATCTATAAGTACTGGTACTTAGTCAAATGTAATAAAGTTAAATATTGACTTCAAAGTAGCATTGTATCGGTCCAAAAGGATAACTGCATTTCAAACCAAAAGAGAAGGAAGTGTGTTCTTTAGTGTGATGTTACAACTGTATATAGATCACCAAAAGAGAATGGACTACAGTGAAACAATTGATTCATAATTTACATTAGTTGTTTTCAAAATATTTTATTAACACAATTCATTCAATAACACCAAAGATTATAACATTCTCTAACATGAAACCTAAAATAAAATACAATTTTACCTAAATGTATTTTACTTACCAATTTATAATCATTCAAACATCATTTCGACTATGAGGTATACAGAATAAATATATTTTGAAATACTTTTTCACATTATAAGTCGTCAGAAATGTAATACTATTTAAATATTTAATATTATATAGTTATAATTTGAATGCGATAGTTGCTATATAATGTCATGAAAGCATCCGCCTTCCGAATACTTTATTTATATTGCTCGCATGAAGATCGAAAAGGAAAATAAAACACACAGTATAATCAAGTAGAAACAAAATAATATGGAATGTACAAACCATGTTTATTTACTGATTCCTGGCAATACAATGTTTGTGACTCGCTTTTGAATATATCAACAGCCACTCGGAAGAGGATAACATTTACAGGTCCATTACATTACGATAAGGATACATACATCCACTAAACACTGAAAGCTATATAGCATGGTACTTAAGCCAGGTTTTACCTTCACATTCTCAGCGATAGACATCGGTACACAGTACCCTGGGGGTTTAAATGTTTCATAAATTATTAAGATAACTTGTTTGGACTTAAATTTCTACTCTAACTGTACATTAGTTTCGCCTTAACGCTAAAATAATCTAAAAGTGATATCGTCGGATGGTACGAAGATACGTTCGCGAGGGGGTGTAAACGCGCAAATAAACTTCTGATATGTCGATAGGTGAAACAAAATCATCTCCTGTCACCGAAAATCAAAATAAAAATGCGGTAATAAATTAAGAAATAAATTACGCCGTCATCGCACGGTAGCATTTAAATTGTAAAACCATGATTGGGATTCGAAAATAGTGATCGTTATATTTATAAAATTGAAATAGAAAAATTATTTATACAATTCGCGTCTCTAGACGCGGTGCGGCCGCAGCATCAAGGCTGCACCGGGCCGGAGATATGCGAAAACATATAAATGATTAACGTTCAAGTAACCAACAAGTACTATACAAGATGTTTTAGAGGTGCTCCGAGGCCCTATGCGGGTCGTTTCGCTACCGGCGACGACTACCTGTGCGCGACTGAGTGACTGAGCAGATTCTGTGGCATAGAAACTCGGAGCACGGGCGACGGGAGTAAGAGTGTGCTTAATGCGTTTACTGTTTCGTGTAAAGGTAGATGGCGACGATGAGACCGTATAGACCCAATACTTCAGCGAAAATGAGGATAAGGATCATGCCGACGAATAACCTGGGCTGTTGCGCGGTACCACGGACACCAGCGTCACCGACGATACCTATGGCGAAGCCAGCCGCTAGACCGGAGAAACCTACGGCGAGACCTGCTCCCAGGTGGATGAACCCTCTGAAAAGACACACAAATGTCATTAGTACAACATCTAGTGAAATAGGCAACATTTTGTTTTAAAGGAGTAGAGATCAACATTATGCAATTCAAATCAATAACTCCTACTTATTAATAAACCTCCTAACGAAAAACTATTTTGGATAGCTAAAACCTTACTAGAAATATGTTGGTAAGTACAAGTTGACGAACAGCTACTATTTAATTTCTACATGTGACAAGTCGTTACACAAAAAACCAGTCTCGAGGTCAATAGCAATGAAACATGCTCGCACGAATTACAGTTGACGGCAATTATGAAATGAAAAATGTCCAAATAATGTTACTCGTGCGTAGCTGCCATGCGTGTAATTGTAATCAATCAGTCCTAACATTTATGATCCTGAGCTGCTTTTAAATACGGTGTAGTATATTGTTGGAATCAAAGTAATACGAAAGATTTATATAGGTTAAGCTGAATACATTACTGATGGCGTCATACTTGCTAAGTAGGTCAGTAAGTAACGAGAATTCCTGTCAGGAAGATTAATACTAAAGCGTCGTATAACATGAGGCATGGAAAATGCCTAAACTATAAATCTGGTCTTGAATCTGAACACTCGTAAAAATCCAGTTATTAGATTGTGCAATGTTCATATATGTAGGTATTCCTGATATATTTTGTCTTATCAATTTGATCGATCGCTTTTTATCAAGTGATTCTACCAGCGAATATTTTCGTCGTAAAAGAGACGTTTGTTGAAAATGATGTTAAATCTCTAAGCAATTATTTTTGAAAGCCTGAACCAAAGAGATTACATTTTACTAAACCAACTATTTACCCAACTGTAAGTACAATAATGCAGTACTGTTATTCAAAACACCATATTCAATGTAAAATATCTGCTGAAGGTTGAGAACAAAATAGATCAATGTTCATACGACCAGACAGTGAGACTGCGATTGGCGAATACCAGACAAGGATTCCATTATACCACCCATTGAGGACGTAGTCTTATAAGAGCTAGAATTATATTGTAGGGAAGTACATGCTGGCCAGACGCCAAGATATGTAATACTAAAAACTAGGGTACAGATATCGACCAATAAACTCTAGACGTAATATTTTGTTATGATGTTTTTTATGTATTGTTCGGTCATGTTTCTTTGGTGATTGACTTGTATACCAATCAGTCATTCAAATATAACTTGGACAGAAAATAGCTGCAACAAAATCGTCCCTTCATTGTTAAGCAAAAATCTTTTGGTCCATTGAATTAGCATTATGGGAACTTGCGTCAGATGAGTTCACTAGCCTGTTGTCACTGCTAAATATCATATACATAATACGCTCAGAAAAAGCATAACAATACTTTGCAATGAATAGCCTTGCTTATGTAACCTTGTTCAAGTCAAGCTAGCCGGAAACCAGCGAACCATTGATGCGTAATTGGGACACAGATATAAAAAGTGACAGTAATAAAAACTAAAAGAATGAATGCATTTTTCCAGTCTAGGTATTCTAAAACACAATGAGGACAGTTATTACTGATTTTAATGTTGTACTATCTAACTTCAAATATTTGATAAGACATGTAAATAAGATTACTGAAGTGGATACTGCTTCAAAGGAGTCCATTTTGCAAGCATGCATGTGAAATAATTATCGCCATTTTAATAAATTCGTTACTAACAAACAGACTATTTAGTCTGCCATAACCATTGTAATCTTTCGTTCAGTGTGTGATCACAAAAATATCATAAAATGTACTTTCTCTTTTCACTCATATTTTCATTACATCCATTCAACAATTTCAATAAGGTATGAAGATCTAAGTACTAAGCTTGACAGTAAAATAGGTATGACAAATTGTGTATTTTAAATAAATGTTTGAAAAACTTCCAACACATGGATGTGAGTGGGAGCAAAACGGTTTCCAACTTGATTAATATTACTATTTTGTGTTCATAATCAGCCTATACATTCACACTGCTGCATCAGAGGCCTCCTCTCTGTGAGAGTAATCCACAAGGGCCCAGTGCAGGTCAGGAGATGTCACATGCCTTGGTTCTAGGACATTCAGGTTTCCTCACTGTTTATAGAGCAGCGCTAATGTAAAATCAAAGTAATGCACCTAGTCAGGTTCGAACCAACATCCTACAACTCTGTAAGTCAGGGCCACCACTGCTCATCATAATCAGCCTATTTCCCCACTGTTGGACTCCTCTACACCATAGTCTACTACTTTGGCCCTGTACTGGTTGATAGATGTTACAACTTTGATTTTTGAGTTTTAGGACATGCAAGTTTCCTCAAGATGTTTTCCTTGACAGTTTTGAGAGCAGTGGTGATATAATATTTTATTCAGTAATGTGTTAAACCCTTTCTACTAGGCCACCACTGCTATCATGTATGACTATGGCAAAATAATTTCGAATTAACTTACTTGTAAAGGGTGTAATTGTTTGACGGGGAGTCCAGGGATCCCGCAATCAGGACAGCCACTACCAGACCGTAGATGGCAATGATACCCGCCATGACGACGGGAATGATGGATTTCATGATGAGCTCAGGCCGCATCACCGACATGGCGGCAATACCGGTTCCTGACTTGGCAGTGCCATAAGCCGCTCCCAGCGCTGAAATAATACAAGTTGAAATGTTTAGTAAGTAACTTCATGGTAAAGAGGACAAGGTATGAAAGCACTTAAGTTAACTTTACATTAAAAACAATGAATGTGAGACAATTACTTGATTTTCATTCAAAGAGGTTTTGATAACTTTTTGGAGTTTGGAGAAAATAGAAAAAAAAAATTAACTCCTTTTTTATGAGTAAGAGAGGGATAGATTGTAATAAGATTATGCTAATATTGAGAGTTTGTTCACCCCTTAGTAGGCATTGACCTTTACAGTTTCAGTTGCACTATCCTGATTGCATTGCCACACCCTATTTACTGAAATGGATATTTTACAGGATTTGAGGCCTCATATTATTCTTGTTTATTCTGGAATAATCATACAAGACATAAAGGAACTTTGAAAAAAACATGAAATGGAAAAGTACCCTCAAATGTCACATGATTTACTATGGTACATTGTTACAAAACTGATAATTATTCTATCAATGCTGGTAATCTAGGATACACTAACCCAAGAATATCCTTTAGACAGAGAAACCGGCACATTCAATTTACTTTCCCTAGTTCCCAATCATGAATGAGGATAACATTTTTATTTGGGAGGTAGGTATTAATTCATTAGAACATAGATAAGATAGACGCATGTAGTAGAACCTCTTTTGATAAAAGTTGTAAAGCCTTACATTCACATGACATAACCTTAATGCTAAGTACACAAGGAGTCATGTGATTTAATCCTTCATGTTTTAATAATAATTGCCTCTCCTACTAATATCATTCAGTTTTCCATTGTTACTGGCTTTGTACTTATTGTGTTGATTAGATCTTTAGTACTTGTCTAAGAATATCTTATTCTGTACTTTTTACTTGAAGTGGTCATGTGATGACTTGAAATCAAGTTTTTTAATTTTATTAATTAATTAATGGTTATTTTGCATAATTAGGCTCATCCTTGTCAAGAATGTTACTAATAAAGCATAAGTAAGAATTATTTTAAAATAATAGCAGTAAAGTTATAACATGAACGAACAGCTGACTCAATCACATGATTTTTAAGTTGGTCATGTGATGACCAAAACCATTTCATTTTCCTTGTAATGTTTTTTTTCCCTGTACATTATTACCAGCCAGTTAAGCTAATAAAAGACCTGGATGTTAAGAACTAAGCCTGAGTAACTAAGGATTGACATAATTAAGTATGTATGAAATTGATTGTATTCAAAGATTCAAGTTATTGAATGAATGCTAATTGTCGAATGGGGAATTCCTTATTACTAATTCCATGCATATTGTATCAAATGGGATGAAATTTTCCCATGAATGATCGTTTTCCCTTAACACACCAAGCAATCACATTCAGAAAATTCTAGGGTAGCCGACACTAAAAAGGGTTAACATTACGCATACAACTCTTTTGTTGCCGATGCAGTCACTTCAACAGTTGTGCCAACCTAAAGTACCACCAATCAATCACATGACAATAATGATTCACATTTTAGTCCTCGAAAACAACGCCCTGAAAACCACCCCTTTTCCCGCAAAATACTGCTTTACTCGAATCATTAACAAATTGGCCCTATTCGTCATGCATATCTATATATTTATGTAGGGATAACGTAAAGCGCAAGGTGCGGCTACTACTATAATTAGTGCTCCTAAAATAACCAGTATCGAACGAATATATTGGATCAATGAACGTATAAAATGTTTACCACAAGCATTTCTGACAATTTAACACTATCTTCTGAAATCCTGTAACCCATTTCGGGAGATCGATAACATTCAGGACAGCCATTTGTACGACCACAAAATACATACCGCTAAAGATGATAGCAGACGCCGCCCCCATAACTCCAAAGAAGGGTCCGTAGATTGGGTTTTCCGCCATTTTGTAGGTTTATTGAGGGAGTATTTACAGGTCCCAAAAACTGTGATGACTATCTGCACACACTCACTCCACGGAACTACTTTTGCACAGACAAATATGGCCCAAGCTTTGCAGACTCGATAGAATGGGTCATATGACGATTGATGTTCAAGGCAGTGCTCGATATGACCTAAGTTCTGATTGGTTTTGATACGTCACTTCCGAAATGCGCAGCCAATCCTGAGCTGAAGATTTGGCTGCGTTATGACGTAGATCATTGATGTGGATCGCTGGCCAGCACTTTTCTTGTGCGCATGTACTGTTTGATTGTTTCAATACTTTTAAGTGATACAATTTATTCTATAAAAGGCATAATAGTAAAGTGTAGTTTTGAAAAATTGAAGGCATTAATAATTGGGAAAGTCTGTGTAATTAATTAATTTTGCTTGTAAGAAAAATAATAACTTGAAAATATAAATTAAGCCTGTATTGATTAAGTTATAATGTTACCATGTTTTCAAACTTACTATCTAGTAATATTTGCACGGTATTTCAAGTTAAAAAACAATCTTGAAACACCGTACAATACTTTAAAAAAAAGTTAAAAATAATTCGTTTTACTATGGTCTTACATTTTCCTTATCAATGAACCTAACATGATTTGTGCATAATTATGGTATTGTCTTCTAAGTTCAAATGACCGAGAGTCAACTTTTCAAAGTTTAGTTTTGAAATAAAAAAAAGTGCTTTAGAAGTGGCTGTAGGATAAGAAAATAATAGTAGTAGCAATACTTACACCCACTTTTCTTCTAAACCTTAAGCCTTCATATTATGTGTTTAGAATTGTTCCGTCAACCCCAAATCAGTCGTTACTTTTGCACTACAAAAATCAGCGTTTTGATGATATAACGGTGCAGTCAATGTCCCATCTTCATCATTATTACTAGCCAGTATACTATAGTAGTCTTTGATTATTACCACTGATATGCCGTTGACTGTAAAATTCTAAAGGCAACGAGTGGACCTCGAAGTCTGAGGTCCGCGGTTGCCTAACACTATAGTGCTGGTCTGTGGCAGCACACGTGAAGCGGCCGCAACTACAATGATAGATCGCAGCACAGGTCTCTATGTATTTCTATGATATCGCTCCCGGAGATGGCGACGGCTTAAACGAAATCCGTATTGTACTTAATATAATTATAAACTGTTATATAGCTCTATAAATAAATAATTCCCAAAATTGACTGTAACCATAATCATACAGTCTACAATAAAATATTCTAGTATTAATATTCTTCATTTAAAATTCCGGAGTATAAATAACCGGCTGGTGTATGTATGTCAATAGGGTCGCCCTCTATTTAATTTGGCAGGTACATAAAATAATTGCCGATTTTCATGACCGACCTACTTTCCTAAAGACAACCCTAGCTTTTCTGGCAGACTTCTTTTCATTCAAAAGTGCCTGTAAATGATTTATCCAAGAATTTGATTGAAATTAATGCGATAGTAAAATACACTAAAACAAAATGTATTGTACCCTCGCGAAAGTTTAAAATGGAAGAAATCTTATTTTAAGCATTGGGTATTAATTTATCTGTCAAAATGGTTCATAACTTTGTATTGTTTGGATACACGTCCAAGATAACGTTATATCCATTTAAAAATCCACCGCTTTTGTATCCGATTTTGTGCATGTAGTATAGTACTGTCAAGTGTCACGTGATTTAGAATTGATTACTCCCTCTTTTATAGTAAACTGTTTAGTGTTTTCTCGCAATGATGCTGTAAATAGCGTTATTTTAGAATATTGACATGTTCTCGCCACTTTTGAGCCTTTTTGTTAGTGTCAGTCATGTCACTGTCAAAAATGTCACGTTGCGAGCTGCTGTGCCGGGTTGCCCATGCTTTTTAAAATTATTTTGTTTGCGTAAATATTATTTAAAAATCTATCTGAAAAAGTGTGTTTAACTAGAATAGTAAATTTAGCTATACAATACGAAATTAGTTTCCAGTCTTCAAAATGAAGTTTCATTACAAGGTAATTAAAAAATATTATATTGAAGGTTTACAGACACTTGTTGTGGTCTTTGTTTACAAAAAAATTAATAGAAAGTGACAACTCTGTTTAATAAAACTGCTATAATGAAATCCACCTATAAATAGGAATTTTCATGTTTTCTGTAAAAAAAGTCGAATGCTTTCAAAACTGTTTTTAATTATCATTTTGGTGTTTCAAACATAACCTTTCTGAATGTTTCAGTTCCAAAATTTGCTGGGTACAGTTTATCGGAGAGGTGATATACTGTTCACTGGGGATGGAAACTGTGTCATAAGTCCTGTGGGAAACAAAATAACTGTATATAACTTAAAACAGTAAGTATAAAAATAATCATATTCTTTAACACGTTGAACGCCAACGCGGTCACCGTGTGTCCGACAAACAATAGTTTTTCTATTGTGTCTGCTGCGTGGCAGTCAATGCCTTAATATTCAGAGTTAGGTACTTTACCTACTTACATATTTTTTCCAGCACACTGGTCTCTTTCATATCCTTAACTCAACACTTATTAAGAGTGCCTACAACTGACCATTTTACAAACAAATAAAAAAATTATTAATTTTTTATATTTTATTAATTTTAGAAACAAAAGCAACACACTTTCTTTTGAGAGCTACTACAACTACACAGCGGTTGATGTGTCGCCTAATGGATCTACTTTGTTGGCAGTCAATGAAAGTATGTATAGCTTTTCAGTTTATAATAAATTACTTCATCAAAATCTATTCCTTCTTTTTCATTTCATGTCAATAGTACTTTCTCTATGGTATTATATTGAATGCCCAATAGGTTGCCACATTGATCACTTAAAATCTTATTGCCAAAACACATATCGACGGGTTCCGGGCTATTTGTATTAACCGACATTTTTGAATCTTTACACGAGAGCAGTTTAAAGTTTCGATTTTTAGAAAAAAATAAATAACTTTAGCAAATCGCATTATTTTTTTAAAAAGAAGGATATTACTGTTTTTATAACATATTCCCCATAATCAAATTATTTGGTTTTCTAATATTCCTATTTTTAACGAAGATAAATGTCGCTTAATACAAAATGACCCATATTTTACTTTTTTTGTTCCAGGCTAAATGACTTAACCGCCTATGATTATTGTTTCTTATTCCAGGCTAAATGACTAAACCGCCTAGGTTTATTATTTCTTGTTCCAAGCTAAATGACTTAACCGCCTAGGCATGCAAATAATGGCTCTAAGCTAAGTGCTTTAATCAAAGAGTTGGTCATATTTCAAACCTAAGCTAATTGATTTAAATACCATATCGAAAACTTATTAATGTATGGCTAATTAGTTTATGCGACTGTTTTTTTTTTAATAAATTGTTTGTAATCATACTTGAATAATGAAGTTTGCAGAAATTGGCGGTTAAAACATTGATAAATTAAGGTGTACATACATAGGGTTTACCTACCTATCTTTTTAATAATTATGAAATGAGAAATAAAACACACATTATAAGTTGATAAAAGATAAGTTTTTTATTTAAAATAATAATCACCTAGGAACAGCAGTAACTTCTTAGCTTAACAACTAAAGTTTTTATCACAATTGTATAGGAATCAGAAGTTAAACAGTCTTTTTATTACGTAGCCTACAGTCTTATTACCTGAAATAATTATTCTCATTCTTCTTCATTCCTAAACTTTAACAATTAAGTATAGAAAAACTTTTATTTTGAAATTTTTTCTTTTGTTTTTTAAAAAGTAGGTACCTACTAGGTACTCCTTTTTAAAAAACAAAAGAAAAGTCTGTTAAATTACAAAAAAGGTTTATCTATGAAATAAATTCTTTTAAAAATAATCACATAAAAAAATAAAATATTTACGAGCGTTTCTTTGGTTTTCATTTCTTTACTTATTTTCTTCTATATTTTTTTTCTAACTTTCTCAGTAATCAAAATCAAAAACATCTTGTTTAAAAAAGTTTAGAAGTTTTCTTACCTATTATACGGGGTTATTTTTCAATGACCGACCAAATTTTAAGGACGTCCAGAAAGTGAATCAATAGCCATTTTTCTAAATTTGTTCTGATTAAGAGCGAAAATATCTAAATTTATAAAATGTGAGTTGTACGTTTCTAATAATCGGCGGAGAGGAGTTCTCTCCCCAGCATTTGTTCTACACTTCTCTGTATAGAACAAACGGACTAAATATCAATACCTACTCGACTAAAATGTATGAAACAGCTGATTTTTTTTTCATGATTTCAGAGTTGGTCCCATAGTGAAAGTTGTTCATATTTATGGGTAAAACACCCTGCGAAAATTTGGCCGGTTATTGAAAAATAACCCTTTAAATACTATTCCTAGTTTCTCTTCAATAACAAAAATAATTTTTCGTGATCCGAATAATTAAATAATTTCCGTCGTTCTGGTTCCATTATTAGGTGTCAAACTGTAAAATAGTTAGGATAATATTAAATTTATTAAAATAAAATTAGGTAACCTGTTAAATTAGGAGTCATTTTATTACTCTAAAGTACCACTTATCACACTGGACGGCATACCATTAAAAAGAGTTACTAAATTTAAGTACTTGGGCCACTGGGTGAGTGAAGACCTTAAAGATAATTTAGATGTGGATAGGGAGCGCAGGTCGCTGGCTGTCCGATGCTGTATGTTGGCCCGTAGGTTCGCCCGTTGTACTGCACGAGTTAAAGTAACGCTTTTTAAAGCCTTCTGCCAATCCTTTTACACGTGCAGCCTGTGGGTGAGCTTCACGCAGAAGGCATATAGTGACCTGCGCATACAATACAACAACGCTTTCCGGGTGTTGTTGGGGCTGCCGCGTTTTTGCAGCGCGTCCGGTATGTTTGCCGACGCAAATGTTGACAGCTTTTCAACCGTCATGCGCAAGAGATGCGCATCGTCACTATATCGGTTTCGCGCCAGCCCCAACACTATCCTGAGGACGTTGGCAGACCGCTGGGACTCTCCGATTCTGGGACGCTGGATACGACTCCATGCGGTGAAGTAGATTGGGATGGGAAAGTCTCTAGCGGTTGTACTAAGTTTAAAATTAGTTTAGTTTACTTACTAACACTAGATATAAGGCATTTTATACTGTTACTAACAAACTATGGAACTTGATTCTGAATTAAACGATTATTATTATTATTATTATTATTACCCGTTTGCAAAATTTCTAGGTCAATTCTACTCATAAATGTTAGAAATACTTTTACAGGAAAGAAATGGGGTAATTCTTTTCGAAACCGGCAAATTTACCCTATAATCCATAAAACTTGCACCTGTCACTTGCATCTATTTAATAGACTTTCGGATCTTTCCGAGTTTTAATTCTTCAGTGAGTCATCATTCTCCTGCCCTTATCCCAATTTATTTGGGGTCGGCGCAACATGTCTTCTTCTTCCATACTTCTCTATTAGTCGTCATCTCGATAGTCACTCCCTTTCTAGCCATATCATCTTCCACACAACCCATCCATCGTTTCTTTGGTCTCCCTCTACTTGTATAGCCATCCACATTCATACTCACAACTCTCCTGACAACATTTTCCTCATTCCTCCGCATAACATGCCCATACCATGACAACCGATTTCCACTCAACTTTTCGGTCACCGGTGTCACTTTCAGACTTCCTCTTATATACTCATTACGTATTCTATCCATTCGCGTAACACGCAATTGCATAGCATGCAATTGTCTTTCATTCATTCCTTTTGTGGCCCAACACTCTGATCCATACAAGACGGCAGGTCTAATCATGCTTTTATAAATCTTCCCCTTAAGTTTAAGGGGAATGCGGGAGTCACAAATTGTTCCCGTGACCTGCCGCCATTTCATCCACCCAGTGTTAATTCTATGCTTAACAGTCCGATCTATTTCGCCATCGCTTTGCACAAGTGAACCGAGATACCGAAAGTCGGAGCAAACTGGGAGAAGCGCGCCATCAAGCGCTATGACCCCAGAACTGGAGAGACCGCCGAAATCGCAGAACATGTACTCAGTTTTGGTTCTGCTGATTTTCATCCCAACAATCTCCAGTTTCCGTTGCCATTTCTCCAGTCTGCTCTGGATCTCAGGTCCATCTTCACCGACAAGAACGGTGTCATCGGCGAATAACATGCACCATGGTGCCTCTTCCTGTATGTCCGCCGTTAGAGCATCCATAATCAAAAGGAAGAGGTAAGGGCTTAAAGCCGACCCCTGATGCAAGCCTACCGCCACATTGAACTTGTCGGTGTTGCCAGCAGCCGACCGAACGTAGGTACGGTATTGGCTGTACATAGCACGAATTAACTCTACATATTTCCCGGGCACACCTTTCTCTTTCAAGGCCCACCACACGACATCCCGAGGTACCCTATCATACGCTTTCTCTAGATCAATGAACACCATGTGCAAGTTTTTGTGTGCACGTCTGTACTTCTCGCACAATTGGCGGAGTGCAAAAGTGGCGTCCACTGTTCCTCGACCTGGCATAAACCCAAACTGGTTTGGGGTAATCTCACTCTCCTCTCGCAATCTTTTCTCTATTATTTTCTCCCATACCTTCATACTGTGGGACATGAGCTTTATCCCTCGATAGTTGTTGCAGTCTTGTACATCACCTTTATTCTTGAAGATGGGCACTAGCGAACTATTGCACCATTCTTGTGGGATCACTCCTTCTTGCAACAACTTATTGAAGAATAAAGTCAGCCACATACATCCATCTTCTTTTAAACACTTCCATACTTCTACTGGTATATCACCTGGGCCCAAGGCCTTTCCATTCTTCATACTTTGAACTGCCTTTCTTACTTCATCCGTTAATAATTATTATCATCGTACAAGTAAGGTGTAATGACTCCTAGTTACTTAATATTCAATGTTTTTCTTCAAAATGTAAAAAAACAAAATGTAATAAACTCACCCGAAATCCAAAATTGACGACAAATGCTCTGCGCAGCTCCCACAAAACTCTAAAACACGTACATGTTGACGCAAATCGTGAGCAAGTTGCTCACGATTTGCGTCAACTAAAACGAGGTGGCAGACGCGTGAAGCGCCCGCGCGGGGTGGCGGGGGCATTTAAACTCGCGCGGTTTATCGCGATGGCGCCAAAATCATTGTTTTAACCAACGTCCTAATAGTCAATCCATAACATTTTGATCGTATTAATGTGTATACTATTCTTATTCCGTTTAAGAAAAACTGTTTGAAGTACTAGAACTTTACTTTTGTTACAACTGAAACGACACTGCAAATCAAATATTGAATAAAAAAATAGGTTTAACCATAATCTTTAAATGTTTACTGTTGGAATACTAAATAGTTCATGCGACCGACATATCATTATCTATTGCAAGCTAAATGGTTGAAGTGACAACATCTAACATTTCATGTACAGAGCTAAATGTATGGATCGACACTAGGTATGAATTTGACAAAGAAGCTAAATGTATTAAACGACATTCTTGTATATTTACAAGGTAAAGCTAATTGTATTAAGCGACACTGGATAAGAATTTAACAAAGAGGCTAATTGTATGAAGCGTCATTTCTATATAAGGTGTATCTGTTCCAACACGAAATATTTTAAGAGCAACATCTTACGGTGGTAAAGATTCCATAGAAGCGAAAAAAAATAATTTATCTAAGTATTTTTTATCTTACGTAATTATTTTAATTTTAAAACTGCTTGACCCTTTTGGTATGAAACCTTCAGCGGCCGCACGCGCGCTCGGTGCGTCTCGTGACCCTGACCGGTAACGGCTATCTATTCTGTGTCGAGCAGCGTGTCAGGGCGGTAGCGTTCGCATGTATGTCTCCGGCCTGCGCGCGACCGCGCGAGTTTGGTAATCATTTCGCGTCCTACTGACGGTTACCGTGCTCCACATACTGTGTGCTGCCGGACGCAAATGCCCTCACCTCGTATTACATGGGATCTAACACTATCACTGGTGACCTGTGTCGGTCGTACAAAAATACAGCACTGCCTATCTCTTCGCGGAATGCAGGCGTGATGTTAAAAATAAACCAATTGTAGACTTCGTAGCTGGTCTTGTTTAAATAGTTTATCGCTTCCAATAATAATAAATGTCAAACTAAAATACAAAACCTAAATTAATAAATTCCTTCCTTAAACTTATACGAAAAAGAGCCTAGATGCGATTAAAACAATACCTACACACATGTGGAAACTAGGTAAATACTAATAAACAGCTGACGGGTGAGTGCATCTTGAGTTCACAACGGTTAATGACCTGTTTGTGTAGATCGGATTTATTTGATCGATAGGCAGACGTGAACGTTTTAAGGTTCTCTCGAGAGATAAATAGCTTGCCATGTTATTGTAGAATAACATACGGCATTAAAACCTATTGAATGATTAAATAACTACATTACGTTATGATTATAAGTTTTGTCGAGTAGTCTTTTTACAGGCAAACAACATTTTTATAGATCCGTGGTTGAATGGTAGGTATGCTATTTAACCCGTTAGGATAATAGTGTTCTGTGTAGGTATTGAACTCAAGACTTTTAATGATTGGTAGAGTTTAACTTAATTTATTAATACCGAACCTAAGTAGTATCTACTAGGCGTAATCCGACGGACTATCTGCAGTCTAGGTCTGTGGTCTAGGTACAAATCTACACTACTTAGGTACCTACCTATTGATCCTTATTCCCCATCACACTTAACACACACACACCACACATGAACACTGAACCGTGTCTGGAAGTGATCCGGCCGGTATACCCATCATTGTTACGTTCGTTGCCCGAAGCCCGACGCGTGTTAACTAATGCGCGTGTGTTGCAATACGCGAGTCGCTTGGCACTGAACTCGGTGAGTCAGGTGCGCGCGCGGCTCGCCTGCCGCCGCCGCGGCGCCAACGCATTCTATTGTTCCGCGCGCCGTCTAGTCTCGCCGCCCGCTTCAATGACGGTAGGTAAATACAACGTATGGTTTAGCGTCATGGATATAAAAAATGAGAAGGAGCCAGTATTTTTATGTAAGTCAAATAATTTGAAATTATTAAATTTTTAAAATAATATATCCTTAGATATTTTTTTTTTTCCTTTCTATGGAATCTTTACCACCGTTAGATGTTGCTCTGAAAATATTTAGTGTTGGAACAGATACACCTTATATATTTATAACGTCAGGCTAAATGCTTTAACGTGCGTTGCCTGTTAATTGTTGCTCCAGGAAAAAACGTTTAAACGACTGCCTGGTATTTGGTAGTCAGCTTAAGTACACAGTTCCTAAACTTGTCAATATTTTGTGTCGCTTCATACATTGCAGTCCAAAATGGGCCCAAAAATGCGTTTGTATTAAGCGACAAAAAAGTGCCCCGATCGTCACCAAACCCAGCTCAAATGACGCAGAAAAATTCGCTGATTCCAAATATGTATATAAGTCTATATCGCTCAAAGTGTCGCTTAATACAATTAGCCCGGAACCCGTCGATATAAACAAACTGGTGCAGCGGTTGAGCAATTGACTGCTGCGCAGCATGTCGCGGGTTCGATTCCCACGCGTAACAAATATTTGTACGACCTGAAAGTATTTGTTACAGGTCTGGGTGTTTCTTTATATATAATATGTACGTATTTACAAAAAAAAAAATGTAAGTAGTTTATCAGCCATCTCGTTACCATAACACAAGCATTAGGTTGCTTAGATTGGGACGATATGGCGTTGTGTGAAATGTCCAAGGATATTATTATTATTCGTTTATTTATTTCTTTTCTTATTTAATACATTTTTTTTCTTTTATTATTATTTTTAACTACAACATACATAAAGGTTGTCTTTAAATTATGACTTTTAGCAATTAGACCACCCAATGTGTAGAGTGTTCTACATTTCTATGTGTAATTTTTAAGGTGTCATAAAGAGTATTCTATTCATCTATACTTGTAAAAAAGCACACACCCACTTGCATGCTTGGTTACATGATAATGTATTTTATAGTGAGACTGTCCTATAGTTTTGCAGAGAATATAGAAAAAAAAAGCCATAATTTTGCTGTCTTGTGTGGGTGACTCATGCTGCATAATCAGCCCACTGCTGGGACATAGACCAACATATACAATGGCAAAGACAGTTAATTCTTTCCACAACAGAATTTTAGAATTCAATTTATACTAATATTATATAGCTGAAGAGTTTGTTTTTTTGAATGCGCTAATCACTGGAACTACTGGTCCAAATTGAAAAATTCTTTTTGTGATGGATAGTCCATTTATCGAGGAAGGCTTTAGGGCTCCTACGCACTATGCGGTTAGCCGGCACCCGGCTAACCGCAAGTGCAACCGGAACGTGCGGTTATAAACCGTCGTGGTTTTGCGGTTGGATCGACTCATTTCCAAGATGGAAGTTATTATATTTACTCGCGGTATATAAAGAAAAAGAAACAGAAAAAAAGGTACTGGGTGCATCCTTATTTGCAAACTCGAGACGAGAGCAAGCATTTCGAATTGTTTTTCGAAGAGCTCAAAAAGTATGAAGACAAGTTTTTTGGATATACTAGAATGAGTCTGAAATAATTATCATATTTAATTGAAGAAAATGCGCTAGCGTCGGTGAACACGTTCACTGTCAATGGCGGGCAACCGTAAACTAGCACCAAAGAGTACAATAATAAGTGACTAGCACTATCCGCTTAGTGTGTATATCAACCGCCCGGCTGGCCGTCAGTCGGGCCCAAAGACTACTATAGTATACTGGGTCGGGCCGCAGCGCTCAGAACGACCGGAGCGGTTAGCCGGCAGCCGCATCGAAGTGTGAATAAAAACTCCTTTCTCGTACAAATTTCCTATTGCGGTCAGCCGCACGGTTGGCCGCATTCCGGCTAACCGCATAGTGCGCAGGTAGCCTTAAGCTATGTAACATCACGCTACGACCAATAGGCGGGCAGTGGGTGTAACACCGCGGGAGCAGCTAGTTAATCAATATTCCCACTAAACACAAAACCTTGTAACTAACACAAATAGTTTTATTTTCCAGAGGGTGAAGCCCAGATGATCAGCCTACTGACTTGTACAGTGATACACAAGTACAAGTTCAAGCAACAGGTGAATGCTGTCAAGTTCAGTCCCGACGGCAAATACTTTGCAGCCTGTTGTGATGATATAGGTAAAGTATATTATTATATTTTTTTATTTAATGGCTGCATCTGAGAACATTATTCGCGTTGTTGAATTTTAAGCCAAATAAATAAAGACATTTTTTTACGTGTTATTTTTCCAACACGCTATTTTTTTTCCACTCTGTTTCATATGGTATTTAAACAACCAGCCGGATACCAGATAAAAAAAAACGAAATATAAAATTTCAGAATCGTATAAATATTTTCATAATAACTTCGTTTCAATCAATTCAACGATTGAATGATTGCAAACTTCGCTCATGAACGGAAAGACCCGTATTCATATTAGTCTGCCGGATCGTTCGTGCGGCTTACGGCTTACGGCTGCCGGATCGATCGTTATCCGTCTAAACAGCAAACCATTTCATCTCTAATTCATTCTATTTCAGTATTCATAATGACAGCACCATGCACATTCACCGGAGAATTCCGCTCATTTGTCATGAAACGAGTCTTCAAGAAAGCCAGAGACGAAGTGACTTGCCTGGACTGGTCTCCTTGCTCGAAACTCTTGGCAGTCGGTTCCAAAGACACGACCACAAAAATCTACACCATAGATTACTTAGACAATCTGAGCATGTATTCGCTCAGCGGTCATACTGACAAAATAGTAGGAGTTTTCTTTGAAAAGAAGAGTTTGGACTTGATAACCGTCAGTAGGAACGGTCAAATTTGTTTGTGGGAGGCGAACATTGATATTGATGACCTGGTGGTGTCCGATGTTCAGATATCTCACCGCAAGAAACGTAAGATGGTTAAAGATGAAGACAGTGAGGATGAGGTGGATGAAAAGGCTGTTATTGAGAAGGATAAGGAATATGTAAGTACTATTTTTTTTAACGTGCGTATAGTCGTCGCAAGCGCTACTGCTAAGCAAGAGGTCTTGGGTTCGATTCCCGGGTCGGCAAAGTGTTATTGGGTGGATAACATCTGGAATTTCTGGTGTAGCGCGGTTGTAGGCAATAAGCTTGCCTCCTATCATTTCGGATTCAACATAACCGTCGAAATGTGGGTGTACTACAAGCCTAATCTTTTGTGGATTACAGGCATGATGTTATGTTATTTTATTTATTTGTTTGTGCTAGTTTTACTTCAATGTATGTTGAAAATATGCCTCGTTATTCTAGTGGTCGCAAGCGCGACTCCTGTTCTATTCCTGGTTGTGTATATGTGTGTGACTGTGTATGTGCGTGGAGCGTGGTTGTGTTACATATGTGTGTGCCAATTCGTGTGTGCGCGTATTCTGATGAAAAAAATACTCAATTTCCAGGAAAGTGACAATGAACCAGATCCAACAGAAAAAGAAATTAAAACGGAAGACAGTAAGCGGTTACTTTACAAGAAGTTAGGCCGGCATTACGTAGGCGATGAGATAAGGAAGGCACATCATAAGGTCAAGCTGACTGCCGCGCAGTATCATAAGGATACCAAGATGTTGGTTACAGGTATTTATGAAATAACTCTTATGTACAGAGGCCAGCACATCAAGTTACCACAATCTGTCAAATTTCTTTGATAGTATTTCAACTTTATTGCAAAGACATAAGGTTCATTTTTAATTGAGAAAATTTGACAGTTAGGGATAGCTTAATGTGCTGGCGTCTGTACACTTACTCATAGTAACATTGCCCCTGCTATATCATCACCACTGCTCTCGAAATCCAACAATTGATCTGTTTGCGGATGAATGGATGAAGATTCTACTGGCATGTCAGAAGTTCTGTGAGAGGGATTCATGAAATCATTGCAAATTGTATTATATTTTATATCTTCGCATAATCTATCTTCTTCTATCTTCTATATAAATAAAAATCAATTGCTGTTCGTTACTCTCGCTAAAACTCGAGAACGGCTGGGCCGATTTACCTGATTTTGGTGTTGTAGTGTTTGTCGTAGTCCAGGGAAGGTTTAAAAGATGAGAAAAGTTCTGTGGGTAGGTAGGTAGGGTAGGTAGAACAAGAGGACAACAAGACAACGTCTGTCGGGTCAGCTAGTATGTAATAACTTTTGTACGGTGATGGAAGTTTTTAACACGAGCGGTCTTTTTTTCAATGTAATTTTTTTTTGACCATGTCACATAGTCCATTAGCCTTAAAATCGTACATATTATATTACAATAAACTATTTTCTATGTTCCAGGTTTCTCCACCGGCATATTCTTCCTTCACGAGATGCCAGACGTGAATCTCATCCACACGCTAAGCATATCAGAACACAGGATCAGCAGTATCGCTATATCATCTCCCGGGGATTGGATAGCATTCGGATGCCCTAATATTGGACAACTGCTGGTTTGGGAATGGCAGAGTAAGTGAAGTTTAAATTATTATAAAGGATTGGTCGAAGCAATTAAGACTACATTCCTACTCTCATTATGTATGTAAAAGTTTCGCTTTTTCCACCCTTCATCCAATCGAATATCAACCTTACTTGTTTCTACGTATGATTCATATTGTCAGGTGAACAATATGTAATGAAGCAATAAGGTCTCTCTCTTGACATGAGCACACGGCTTTTACGTCTGTCTAAAATGCTTGATCATTCGAATCTGCACCTAATTCCTCAAATATTAAACTCAAATTCCAAGTAACGATAGTCGCAGCTTTTTTTTTAAAACAGATCCAAATCTACAATTACTCGAATATCAACTTTAATTCTTTAAAAATACAATCCACATTTGCATTTGAACAATATGTAATGAAGCAACAAGGTCGCTCTCTTGACATAACCTGCCTTACTTACTCCCCGGACGGACTATACATAGTCACAGCTTTTACGTCTGTCCAAAATGCTTGACCATTCAAATCTGCACCTTCTTCCTCAAACATTAAACTCAAATTCCAACTAACGATAATCGCATCTCTTTTTTAAATCAGGTGCAAAACTAAAGTTAGTCGAATATCAACTTTAAGACTTTCAACATACAGTCCATATTTGCAGGTGAACAATACGTGATGAAGCAACAAGGTCACTCTCTCGACATGACCTGTCTCGCTTACTCCCCGGACGGACTATACATAGTGACAGGAGGTTACGACGGCAAAGTCAAAGTGTGGAACACGACCAATGGCTTCTGTTTTGTAACCTTCAATGAACATAAATCGACTGTAACCAGTATCACTTTTAGTGCTAATAAGAAGTTCTTTGTGTCGGCTAGTTTGGATGGGACGGTTAGGTGTTATGATCTAACTAGGTGAGATATTATTTTTTTTTTATTTAAACAAAATTCACTATTTGAAACGGTCAAAAATAAAATTAGAAATCACATGGAAAAAAGACTGCTTGTCTTACTTATAAACTTCTATCATCGTACAGGAATTAAATATTATGCAAAGATATAATTATAAAATTGCATTTAATGCTAATAAGTGTTCCATTTGATTCTCAAAATCTGTGACGTCACATTTTTATATTTCATACAAATCACGTACAAATTCCGGGTTTTGACAGTTCATAAAAAGTAACATTATTGACTACCTTTTCAAATACCCAATTACAACACCTTCACAGCCTTACACAAGGCGATGTTAAAAGTCACAATGCCTACAGTAATAAAAAAAAACTATAACCAAAATTACAAGCTAGTTACCCCCTTTGGTATACCGTCGTCTATTTGACATTTTATCGAAAATCTGAATAAAATCGTTTCTTTAAAGGCTTACATTATTCAAGAATTTCAGTTCCACAAAGATTTATATCCATTTTCACTAACAATAGGTGACACCTAAATTATTGCTTAAATTAAAGCGCGTTGTTAGTAATTCAACGCTCTGTGTGAAATGTAACGGCCCGATCTTATTTGCTAGTTAACTAACGGGCATTATATTATTAAAAACTACTAAGAAACTCTAACATTCTATATTTTACCATGACACAAAAAAATAATCTGACTCTACAATCAAAACCCAACCTTACGGCTCTAAACATAACACACAATTTTCAGGTACCGTAACTTCCGTACCCTAACATCTCCTAGTCTGGTACAGTTCAGTTGCGTCGCTTTAGACTCGAGCAGCGAGTTGTGTGCGGCCGGCGGACAAGATGTCTTCGAAATATTCTTGTGGTCTATCAAGTTTGGCAAGCTATTAGATGTGAGTATATTGCTTTACTATTAAAAACCTTTATACCTCTAAGAGGAGCTCCTGGTTAAGTAATAACAGCCGCACGGATCGATCCATCAGGTTAAGCTACGATTGCCGGGGTTGGTCCGTGGATTGGTGACCATCTTTACATATCGAACCTCCTCCGTGCCTTGGAAAGCACGTTAAGTTGTTGGTCCCGGCTGTCATTCTTGGTTCTTTGACAGTGAGTTTGGTAGTCAGAAGCCCGAAAGGTTGACAGCCAGGTTTACCAAGGAGTATTGTATTACCCAGTTACTGAATGGGTTGTGGAGTTCAGGTAGGCAGTCGCTCCATGTTAAATACTGGTATTTAGCTGCATCCGGTAAGACTGGAAACCCAAACCTCTGAAAAATATTAAAAAACAACACTACAATTTCTCGAACTGACTTTTTGAAAATACCTAGCAAGTTTATTTTTTGTTGATCAAAATCTGCGCAAACGCAGTATGAACGTTTAAAAAGGTCAACAGCAACAAATAGACATTTAGTCTATTTACCGAACAGAATCTATACGCTCAACTGTGACTAATGAGACACAATTACTTTTTCTATTGTTTTGAATCATATTTAATATTTCAACAGTTGAGCGGATATACAATAACTAATATTACCAATCTCCCCGCAGGTCCTAGGCGGCCATGAAGCGCCAGTGTCGTGCGTCACGTTCAGCCCCGCGCTGGCCAGCTCGCGGCTCGTGTCGGCCAGCTGGGACAAGACCGTCAGGATATGGAATTGTATAGAAAGCAGTGCCGACTGTGAGACCGTTCAGCTTACTTCGGACGCCCTGCAAGTCGCGTTTAGACCTGACGGCGAAGAGGTGAGAGGATTTTGAAGATTTTATTTAACTTAAATTTATTTATTTGCAATCCATAATGTGTGAAGATCTTACAATAGGCTTGTAGCTAAGGTACAGAGGCCAGCACATTAAGTTACCACAATCTGTCAAATTTCTTTGATAGTATTTCAACTTTATTGCAAAGATATAAGGTTCATTTTTAATTAAGAAAATTTGACAGTTAGGGATAGTTTGATGTGCTGGCGTCTGTAAAATTACGGACTGTAGGGCGGGCACAGCAAAATTATAAAATTAAGTTTGAAATAAAATTAATACAGAGCAAATTAACAATTATAAAATGTTCTTGGTAGTAATTAACTTAATTATAATTATTACATGTATTTGGAGATCCATTATTTAAGATACTAGTAATGGTCACACAACACTAATTACGATACTATCATACACTGTTATATTATATTTCTTAATGTAACTACATTGTAGCATTATTTTAGCATGTCATACACTGGTATATATTCAGCGGGATTGCCAAAGGGGTTACCGCTACCTCGGAACATGAAGGGCTAAGAAAGGAAGATTCACCAGAGCGGGTGATCATTTGATGAGGCTTGGAACCCTCAAAAAAAAAAATACACGTATATTTATTTTAAAATATTTAACACAACTAACTATTTACACTAGGTATAAATGACTGAATAATTGACTATACAAATAAAATAAAAAGCCAAAGAACTACAAATATTTTCCTTTGATCAATTACTGGTTTTCAAAACACATCGTGAGGAAAACCGGCATGGCATGCCTGAGAGATATTTCTCAACAGCATGTGAAGCTCAGTCAGAGGCCCAAGGGCAGCATAAAAACTCTGTCACTAAGTTATTCACTAGCCACACGTAGATGATGATGATGACTGGTTTTCTAGCAGGATCTTATTTTTTTTCCTTTCTGCGTTCTTCAGATAGCAGTATCATCTCTAGACGGGAGCATAACGTTCTTCAACACGACAACTGGCGATCAGACGGGCAGCATTGAAGGCAGAAACGACCTCGGGTCGGGTCGAGCTGAAACTGATCTCATCACGCCTGAAAAGATGCTGAAGACTAAGTAAGTATTACCTAAGAATCAATGACTCATGTTCATCATCGGCTCTTCTTAAATATGTTGGGGTTGGCTTCCAGTCTAACCTGATGCAGTTCTTCTTCTTCTTTTCGTGTGGTAAGTAACTAACCTGGTGTCAGAGTTTTTATGCTGCCCATGGGCCTCTGACTTAACTTCACATATTTTTGAGAAATATTTCTCAGACTTGCTGGTTTCCTGATGCAGCTGAATATCAGTATTTTACATGAAACGACTGCGTAGCTGACCTCTACAAGCCAGTTGCTGGGTAACATTAGGTAGGACTACTTGTCTGACTTTCGGGCAAACTAATATCAGCCTTGCGTACCTCAAAGTAAAGTTAGAAATAAATAACCTAAGTCTAACACTGAGACATATAGAGCGAACATAGACTTTATAAGACTAAGGTTAGAGCGAATTTTATTCAGCCTAGGTTCAGTAGCGTTTCATACGAAAATTAACCTTATCTGTATAAATTTAATGTTCATATTCGTATTACGAGCTTGGTTTCATTCGAGGTTTTTCAAAGTTATTCAAATATTAAAATAAGGTGCACATTAGTATAAAACTCTGATAGCATTCGCTTATAGGAATCTGAACATTATTTATATGAGCATAAGGCCCATATTTATAATGATGACTAAATATCGAACATTGTTTTCAGAGCTTTCACGACTATATGCTATTCAGCGGATGGTTCCTGCATATTGGGCGGCGGCAACTCCAAACATGTTTGTCTGTATAGTGTGAAGGAATCGATTCTCATAAAGAAGTTCGTTATCACACAGAATAGATCTTTGGATGCTGTTAATGTGAGTATATTTTATTTATGTTTCATCATCTGCCTAGCCTTTTCCCAACTATGTTAGGGTCGGCTTCCAGTCTAACCGGATACAGCTGAATACCAGTATTTTACATGGAGCGCATGCCTATCTGACCTCCTCAACCCAGCATCTGGGTAATACGATACCACTTGGTAAGACTGGCTGTCAGATTTTCGGGCTTCTGACGCCCCGTGACGACTGTCAAAGATGCACAAAGTATTAACAGGAACCACTCGATTTCGAGGTATAAAAATCTCCTCTACAAAACTACTAAAAAGTTCTTTACTTTCCCTATGAATGAATAAAGATGAATTTCTTGTGTAACCATGAAATATTTCTTCTGTTTGTTTGTTATAAACTTTTGACTTTGACATTTAATTCTTTTTTGTTTTTGTTGATCTTAATTTTTTATATTTTTTGTTACCAGGACTTCATAAACCGTCGATTGATGACAGAGTTCGGTAACATGGCGCTGGTTGAAGAGCGAGGCGACTTGGAAGGAGGTGACGTCAATTTGAAGCTACCAGGAGTCAAGGAGGGGGATATGGCTGACAGGAGAGTTAAACCAGAGGTGATTCTAACTAAATAAACATACAGATCTCCCAGAAGTGTGCCTAGTCGATCACTCATTATCATCATTCTCCTGCCCTAATCCCAATTTATTTGTGGTCGGCACAACATGTCTTTTTCTTCCATACTTCTCTATTAATCGTCATCTCGGTATCCTTCCTAGCCATATCATCTTTCACACAATCAATCGACCGTTTCTTTTGTCTCCATCCACATTCATGCTCACAACTTGCCTGACATGGTGATGAAATCTAATATAGAGATGTTACTACCATGGAAATACTTAACTGTTGTATTACCATGGTTACTAAATACTCATAACATAACATCACGCCTGTAATCACCGAAAGGTTAGCCAGGGGTGTGTGAGGTGCAGCAGGAGTAGTGGTGGCTCAGTGGCATCGGTCCCGACTTACGAGTTCTAGGTCGTGAGTTCGACTTAGACAGGCACTTTACTTTGTGTATTTAATTTCATCACCACTGCTCTTAAAACGGTGAAGGAAAACATCGTGAGGAAACCGGCATATCCTAGAACCAAAAAATCCGAAGACATGTGACATTCACTAACCTGCACTGGGTCCCAACAGTGGGAAAGGTGTGGTGTGTGATCTATGTGTTGGTGTGGTGGTTACAAAAGGTAGGAAGAAGACGTGAGTTTAAGTATGTATAATTATTTATTACTAGCTGACCCGACAGACGTTGTCCTGTCTTAACTATGATACCTACCTTACCTACCCTACCTACCCTACCTACCCTACCTACCCTACCTACCCTACCTACCCTACCTACCCTACCTACCCTACCTACCCTACCTACCCTACCTACCCTACCTACCCTACCTACCCTACCTACCCTACCTACCCTACCTACCCTACCTACCCTACCTACCCTACCTACCCTACCTACCCTACCTACCCTACCTACCCTACCTACCCTACCTACCCTACCTACCCTACCTACCCTACCTACCCTACCTACCCTACCTACCCTACCTACCCTACCTACCCTACCTACCCTACCTACCCTACCTACCCTACCTACCCTACCTACCCTACCTACCCTACCTACCCTACCTACCCTACCTACCCTACCTACCCTACCTACCCTACCTACCCTACCTACCCTACCTACCCTACCTACCCTACCTACCCTACCTACCCTACCTACCCTACCTACCCTACCTACCCTACCTACCCTACCTACCCTACCTACCCTACCTACCCTACCTACCCTACCTACCCTACCTACCCTACCTACCCTACCTACCCTACCTACCCTACCTACCCTACCTACCCTACCTACCCTACCTACCCTACCTACCCTACCTACCCTACCTACCCTACCTACCCTACCTACCCTACCTACCCTACCTACCCTACCTACCCTACCTACCCTACCTACCCTACCTACCCTACCTACCCTACCTACCCTACCTACCCTACCTACCCTACCTACCCTACCTACCCTACCTACCCTACCTACCCTACCTACCCTACCTATCAAAATATTTTTCTCATACAAATTTTGCCACCCCTTGTAACCCTTTTAGCGGTTGAATTTCCAAAAAATAATATGCCTATGTTCTTCTCATGAATGCAAACTATCTACATACCAAATTTCAGCAAAATCGGTTGGGTGGTTTAGGCGTGAAAAGGTAACAGACAGACAGACAGAGTTACTTTCGCATTTATAATATTATATAGTGTGGATTATTCTTATAATACAGGTGCGAGTCCACTGCGTGAGGTTCTCTCCAACTGGAGACAGTTTCGCTGTCGCCGCTACTGAAGGTCTGCTGATATACAGTCAGAACGCTGGCATTGATGGCACGTTCAGGTCAGTTGTTATTTTGTTTTTACCTTATTTAGTCTCAGTTTTTAAAGCCTTTTTTTACAGGATGCAAAATTATCAAATGACTCCTCCCGCTCTGGGTGGAGCGAAAAGTGTCAGACTCATACTGACTAAAACCCATCCATGTTCCTTCCTTTTATGTTTCGGGGCTGCGGTAACACATTCGGACAATCCCGCTGAAGTTAAAAAAAATGCGTCTTCTTTCTTCGTTAGTGACTAACCTGGTGTCAGAGTTTTTATGCTGCCCATGGGCCTCTGACTTAGCTTCACATGCTGTTGAGAAATATCTCTCAGACATGCTGGTTACGATGTTTTCCTTCACCGATTTTAAGCAAGTGATAATTATACAATACGCACATTAATCTGTAAAATCAGAGGTTTTGAACCGTTTGATCTTCATTTGGTCTTTGGTGGTTTGGATTTTGGTTTAATCTTTTTCTGAGCGTCGCAATATTAAGTTAAACGAATTACTGTTACTTATCACCCAATGTATTCTCAGGCCGTACCGTTTAGAAGCAACTTCAACACCTTATGTGGTGAAGCAACTACTGTCTCAAGAAGCGTGGGGCTCAGCTCTAGTCGCCGCCATACAGCTGAATGAGCACACTGTCATACAGCAGTGTGTGGAGGCTGTACCGGCCAATGACAGTGAGTATCACTACATAGTATAAAACAAAGTCGCTTTCTCTGACCCTATATCCCTATGTATGCTTAAATCTTTGAAACTCCGCAAAGGATTTTGATGCGGTTTTTTTAATAGATAGAGTGATTGAAGAGGAAGATTTATGTGTATAATTTGTCGACATATTATGCGGGCGAAGCCGCGGGCGGAAGCTAGAACTGTATACATCATATCTTAGAACTGGTTTGTAAGGTTTTTGGCCCCAGGAGAAGCAGCCTGATCATATATCCTGTGCATCGTGCCCACGAGGGTCCTCTTCCAGTCCTGACATCACACACAAAGAGACAGACAAAAAAGAGAGAGAATGTTAAGTACACTGCTAATCTTGCTACACGGTCCTAGGAACTAACGAACAATACAATTTTATTGATACATTTTGAACGCCAGAGCATAAAAGCACGCGCATGCCCTCCACGCCACGCTACAAATTTATTTCTTCTTGTTATCATGAACTTCCCAATAACCATGGTGTCTTTTAATTTGTTTCATGTCATTAAATAGGTAAGAGAGCTTCAATTTTTAAGATATCTATATAAACACACAAAAGTAATGATTTAATTGTTTATTTCGTGTTATAGTGTACCGCATTGTCACATGTTTGTGTCGTTGTTGTACATGGCATGCGCTTGCTTGTCACGTATATGTGACAATGGCGTTCAAAAGATTAAGGTAAAAGCGCCAGGGTAGTAGCCCGCGAAATTCATATTCAGTTACGTTTTTTGCAATTTGCAGGTCAGTCGGTAAGTTTTATGTTGATCAAAATATGATTCGCGACCGTAGTAAGTACGTGTTTATAGAACTGTAGACATTAAATTTTAATTAAATCACCGATACAACCATCTAAGTTCATATTACTCTATTGAATGACTACTTCATGAAATCATGACATTTGAGAGGATTTCTAACTTAGAGAGTTTTATTGATGATTCTAATGATTAATTATAAATATGTTCGAAAAAAAACACCCCGCAATGCGCTTCTGATCTACATTTAAGCATTACCACTTTTGGTGGCTTTTCCATTTTTACTCTTATATGACCCGCGCAACTTCGTCTGCGTCACCTAAGAGCGAGATGAATTTTCTGTTTTTTTTTTGTTGCAACATTTTTTATTGATGCTCCGCTCCTATTGGTCATAGCGTGATGTTATATAGCCTATAACCTTCCTCGATAAATGGACTATCTAACACAAAAAGAATTTTATATTTCCAACCAGGAGTTCCTGAGATTAGCGCGTTCAAACAAACAAACTCTTCAGCTTTATAATATTAGTATATGCTTATGGTTTCTTAATAAATGCCATTTTCTTCTCTACCACAGTAAATCTGACAGTAGCCAACCTAGACGATGACTACGCAGACCGTCTACTGAACTCAATAGCCCGCTTACTAGAAGACAGCAGGCATTTGGAACATCTATTGCTGTGGGTGAAAGCCATTGTGACCGTGAAGAGGAGGAAGTTCCCGCCCAGTGTGTTACTGGCCTTAGAGAAAGTACTTACTGTTAAGTACTCGCAGATAAGTAAGATGTAAGTATTTTTTTTTTTACTTTTTGTCATTTGTTTCGATTTATGTTTTGGTTCGAATTTCAAATTTCTTAAAGGCGGCGCGCTGAGGTAGCTCGCCGAATTCATATTTTAGCATAAGTTTTTTTTTGCAATTTTTAGGCCAGTGTCTGCTTGTATGTTGATCAAAATACATTTCGCGATCGTAACGAATGGGTATTTATAGAATAGGCTATTTTACAGGGTCAAAAATAAAATATGAAATTACATAGAAAAAATACCACTGGCAACTACCTATTACCCTATATTTCACCGTAAAGAAAATAAATATTGATGTTATTATTGTAAAACTGAATTTAATATTTATAAGTATTCCATTTGATTTCAAAAATCTACGACGTCACATTAATATATTTCATCTAAATCACATAGAAATCCCGCGTTTTGACAATTCATAAAAAGTAACGTTTTTGTCTACACTGCCACATACCCAATTAAGAATCATCTTCTCAAATCATCACTTATCAAAACAACTGTCTAAGTAAGAAATAGTAAGAATTGATCTAGAATGTCACGATTGCTTGAAATAGTCATTCAATAGACTAATTTGTATTTAAGAGTATTGGACTTGCGAAAACGTAAGAAAATTTGAAAAGAAAATTCTGCGGGCTGCCCCGTAGCTTTCACCTTAAATAGTTCCTTTGAGGAGTATCCAATCACTAATGTATATACAGAGTGATTGGTAATTCGATACATTACTTGAAAGGGATTTACTTGACGTAGTTTGCTACAGAGACCCTGATGTTATCGAAATTCGAAAAACTTAATATTAATTTTACGAAGCTTTTTCAAAGTTGTGGGCATTTTTTTGATGAATCGGTTTGATTTTGAACGTCCAAACACGTTATAACACCTAATAAAACATCGTGAGGAAACCAGAATGTCTGTGAGAGTCTTTCTCAAGAGCATGTGAAGCTAAGTCAGATGCCCATGGGCAGCATAAAAACTCTGACACCAGGATAGTCACTAACCACACGAAAAGAAGATAACACCTAATCAGCCACATTTTACGGCTGCTTAATGTTCAAATTGAAGAACAAGCGCTATTTATAATCATTTTTATCTCCGTGTGAAAATTTACTTGCAATGGAGTTGAAAATGACGTCACACACGACGAGCAGGCGGCAGATTTTATTGCGTAACCAATTTACACATCTCATGTCTGTGCTAATAAATTGACCAGATGACTCGACGACTCCAGACGATATTATTTGCTATGGTAGGTATATAAACTCGAGGAGGAGATCTTAGTCGAGTAATAACAGTCGCACGGATCAATTCATCAGGTTAAGGGTAAGCTTGTCGGGTTGGTCCGTGGATGGGTGACCAACTTATAACGTACAGTCGATGGTCTCGGCTGTTTTTCGTGTCGTTAGTCGTTACGGGTAGTCAGAAGCCCGACATTCTGCCAGCTAGTTAAGACTGGGTATTCCTTGGTAAGCCAAAGAGTATCGTAATATCTAGTTACTGACTGGGTTGCGGCGGTCAGATCGATCAGATCGAACCAAGACTCGTGACTACGACACGAAAGGTCGTAAGTTACCCGTTTGAAATAAATAATTGAGTTCCGAAACTTTAAATGACCTAATGAGACCTGAGTGTAAGGTTATGGCCTAGGTTCTAAAACTTTAATTGGGTCTAGCCCATTTTAAGTTCTAGAACTTAACTTTGCCTATAAAAACTTGAAAACCTAATAGATAAACATACGATCTAGTCTTCCACTACTTGAAATATTCAGAATGTCTCCAAACTTTCCGACACTTATCCTCTGTAGTTCGTTCACATGTCAATCAATCTAAGCCTTTTCCTTATGCTGGGTCGACTTCCAATCTAACCGGATGCAGCTGATTTCCAGTATTTTACTTGGATCAACTGGCTATCTGACCTTCACAACCCAGTAACTGGTTAATACGATAAATCAATCTGCCTAGCCATTTCCCAACTATGTTGGGGTCGACTTTTCAGTCTAACCGGATGCAGTTGAATGCCAGTATTTTACATGGAGCGACTGCCTATCTGACCTCCTCTACCCAGTCAGTAACTGAGTAATATGATACCCCTTGGAAAGACTGGCTATCAGATTTTCGAACTTCTAACGACCCGTACCGACTGACAAAAATCCACAAATGACCGAAACACGTAGGAGTCTCGGTATGTGAAGATGGGCATCCATCTACGATTTAAGGCCCCGAGAAGCGTAGCTTAACCTCATGGATGGACCCGTACGGTTGTGATTACTTAGCCTTCTCCGTTTGATCACATGTAACATCGATAAATCACGCACGATACGAGTCGTGACGGTTTTAAGGTCAAGTGTACGGTACGGCAGCACTGTAGTTTGAAGGCCGATGAAAAATATTTGGAGAATTTGCGCTGACGATGTGAGAATCTCATGATATTAGTATGCATTATTAGTATAATTATCTTGCTTAAAATCGGTGAAGGAAAACATTGTGAGGAAATTTGGAATTATGTATTTCTAAGTCAGAGGCCCATGGGCAACATAAAAACTTTGACACCAGATTAGTCACTAACCACACGAAAAAAAAAATTATGCATTTTAAGGACAGATCTTGAGTCTACCGCGGTTTCCTGTCGTAGTTATGTACTGCTGAAATTTTGAAAAAAAAACCCGTTTCAATGCTATCTTAACTTATTCAGACAGACTGTGTCTAAGTGCCTATTTTACCAGTTAAACTGAACGCGATTAATACATCTGAATCGCGTTCAAGACCTGCCAGTGTCGATATTCCACAGAAAATGATGACGGCCATTAACCGGATAAAGTGCGATCGCGTTCAGTTTAATTAGTGAAATTCGCACTTATTTGAATTAATTGAATACGTCACGTGCATTTTCAAGTCTGGTTTGATACCTGGATTTACTACGCTATAGATATTTTCTAGTTTGGGTGACGATAAACTTTTAAAACTACTTATATCTTTCAAGAGGTATATCACATATAATTTTATAATTCACGTGTACAAAATCATTGTAAAACATTTTAAAAGAGTAACGGTGGAGTTTCTTGCCCATTCTTCTTCATACGAAACTACCTTTTGGAAGGGGTGACAAGATTCATTTCTATTTCTTGTTCATTTTTGACGTTCAAAGTGCCTTTCTTTCGCCTATTTGAAATAAATGATTTGACTTTAACTTTGGTAACAAGTAGACTATTGGACAATACATTACGTAGGTACTATCATCATCATTCCCCTGCCCTTATCCCAATTTATTTGGGGTCGGCGCAACATGTCTCTTTCTTCCATACTTCTCTATTAGTCGTCATCTCGGTAGTTACTCCCTTCCTAGCCATATCATCTTTCACACAATCCATCCATCGTTTCTTTGGTCTCCCTCTACTTGTGTAGCCATCCACATTCACACTCACAACTTTCCTGACAACATTTTCCTCATTCCTCCGCATAACATGCCCATACCAAGACAACCGATTTCCACACAACTTTTCAACATTACGTAGGTACTAAAAGGATAAAATTGCCTCGATGGTCTAGTGGTCGCAGAGCTGTTCAGCATGAGGTTCTGGGCGCGATTCGCAGGTCTGACTAGGTGTTATTGGTTTTTCTATCTGGAAGTTCTCCGTAGCAGCCCCGAGTCTGGATTTGTGTCCGGTTGATGGCAATAGGCTCGACCCCTATTACATAGGACTTAAATATAACTGGCGAAATGTGGGTGTAACTAAAGTGACATCTCTGCCTAATCCGTCGGGGATTATATGCGTGATGTTATGTATGTAAAAGGATAGGAAAAGACATATTAATCATTCAGACTTACACTTTATACAAAAATATCGGTTTACGTATATCATAAATCAAGTTGATATATTGCCTAGAGTGTCCTAGTTTTCAAGTATTTGGGTATCAGCTATGGATAAGTGAAGTATTGATTTCTGGTTCACCTGTTTTGGGAGTCTGGGTGATCTTGTATATGAGTTACGAAGGAAATAGGTACCAGTACGACTGTACGATTTGTTTTGATAAATGATTTTATTTTTGTAAGTAAATAGGTCAGAACGGTGAAGAAAACATCGTGAGGAAACCGATATGTCGTAGAACCAACAATTCGAAGACATGTGACATCCACCAACCCGCACTGGGCCCGCGTGATCGATCACGGCCCACTGCTTTTCGAAGCGAGGCCTGTGTCCCAGCATGCCGGTTTCCTCACGATGCTTTTGTTCACCGTTTTGAGAGCAGTGATGATGAAATTAAATACACAAAGTAAAGCACCTGCTTGGGTTCGAATTGCCGACCTATAACAACTCGGTAAGTCGTGGCTGATACCACTGGGCTGCCACTGCTCTATCACTACATAGTATAAAACAAAGTCGCTTTCTCTGACCCTATATCCCTATGTATGCTTAAATCTTTAAAACTACGCAACGGATTTTGATGCGGTTTTTTCTAATAGATAGAGTGATTCAAGAGGAAGGTTTAAGTGTATAATTTGTGGACATATTTTGCGGGCGAAGCCGCGGGCGGAAGCTAGTATAATTATAAACCCATGCCTTTTCTCGTAGGTAGGCAGAACCTACAGAACGACACTGGCCTCTTTTTTTTTTTTTTGAGGTTGGGAAATCATTCAATGACCCGCTCTGGGCGGAACGGAAGGGAGTATCAGACTTTTACTGACTTAAACCCATTCATGTTCCCTCCTTAGCCCTTTGTGTTCCAGGGCAGCCGTAACCCTTTTGGACAATCCCGTTGACCCGTCAGCCATCTGTCTCTACGATCCATACATACTTTGCTTCTTCTAACTATTTACAAGTCATAGTCAAAGTACATTTGTACAGCATTTGCCAATATGCTACGTCATCATCTCCGTAATGTAAACTTCATGTGTCGCTTCAAACTTCACGTGTTGTCTCCGTTGACTCTTTCAATTTGCACGTGAGAAAAATCAGCTGATTTCGCCTCACGTGAACTTAATAAACGAAATCTCAGCTGATTTGTATGAAAAAATAATAACGGTCAGTAGGTCTTCTTAGGGAACGTATGAAAATGTGGTTCGGTTTAAAAAACATGTATCTACAGACAGACTAATTTAATTTAATATATTTATCCTTTCACTGGAACGCCATACAGTAATTACACCAATGGAATAAAAATTACTTCATGTGCTACTTTACTTTACTTTGATTATTTCATTTAAAGAAAAGAAACAAAATATCTATGTTTTTTGCGGTATACATGAAGCAAAGAAAGAACACAAACACAAAAACAGTTGGCGGAACTACGCAAAACGGACATCAGGTAAATTGCGGATGGAAAGTTACAAATTGAGGATTTCTACGTTTTATACCGGGATTAATAATGCAAAATGTTACCTAGCGTCTCTTAAAGCTGCATACATCCGTAGTCGACAAAGTAAAATTCGAATGAGCGTAAAAATATGAGAGCAAAAAGAAAATCTTGACGAGAAAGCGCTTTAATATACTTTACGTAGGTATCTTTCTTTCGAAAGTCTGACAGCCAGTCTTACCAAGGGGTATCGTGTGACCCAGTTACTGGGTTGTGGAGGTCAGATAGGCAGTCGCTCCATGTAAAATACTGGTATTCAGCTGCATCCGGTTAGACTGGAAGCCGACCCCAACATAGTTGGGAAAAGGCTAGGCAGATTGATTGACGTAGGTATCTTTCATAGAGTTGAGGCAAATTGTAATGTTTTGCAACAATTTAATGGATATAGTAGCTCCGAAACCCCGTGGTTACCTTGAGGCACTGAACAAAAAAGAAATTTAGAAAGAAAACGGTTTATGAAAAAAGGTTTATGAAACCTTTTTTGTGTCAAAGAGTTTCAAATCACATTCTCTTCTTCATTAGTTTGAAACTAATCATAACGGGTGCCGGTAGACTTGACAGCTGACATAAAATCTCTGACACCAGGTTATTCACTAACCACTCGAAAAAGAAAGAATGCTTTAAATTAAAAACAAAATACTCAAATAATTATTATGTGTGACACGTTTTTAATGTCGTTCCAATTTACGTTACGTTTACTCCGGGTGTTCCGGCTAAGCTCTCTGAAGATAAAGCAGGCCGGAGCGATACGGCCGTCGTCATCTGTTTTATCACTACGTCAAAGAACTAAATCAAGGCCATTAGTTTCTTAGTGATGTACTGGCCAGCAATCCGTCATCTTGTCTGATAACAAACAGCAGTCTGATTTCACAATTTTAAATAACATGATATAACTTGCAGTTTTCTCATAAAGATAGATAACATGCGATTTTTATAGGAAAGTGGCCAGAGATGTTCGTTGACAAAAGTAAAAAAAAAAAATGGGACACACGAAATACCAACAGTAAAAAAGAGCATTTAATATTAACATTAAAAACAAATGTATACAAAAAACCCTGTGCGAGGCTAAATAGGATACTCATCTCAGCATAATGCTGCGATATTTTAAAATTGAATACCGCAGCCATGGTGTTCTGAGACAAAGAATATACATCGCGAGACGCGCTTGCACGCATCAACTGTTGTAATGATTAAACAGTCACGCGACTATTTGTACCAGTTTTAACACCTTAGTTGGGTTGGCATCCTTTTTGGGTATCACTTAGCTGAACCAGAGCTTTTTTTATTAATTATTTGCCAGAAACATGGTATGTTTGTAAGGTGTTCATAATATTTCTTAGTGCTACATGTATCACCGTTTTAACAGTACAAAAAATAAATTTATAATTACATGAATTTACAATTATCATTACTTATAACTACTACTTCTACTACTACTACTACTACTACTAGTAGTAGTACTAGTTATTACTTCTTCTTAGCGTGTCGATGGCAATCTAAATGGACTCGGCCCAGAATTCGGCTACGTGTTTGGCGCCATCACTAGCATCCTTCAGTTCCTGTAACGTGCATACGGCATGACACAAAGGACACGATATTAAGTGTCCTATCGTTATACTACAACATACATATATAAATTATGTATATATAATTATGATATGTAATTAATGTTGTTTTCCCTAGCTAAAATACCTCTGTTTAAGACAGACTTGCAGACTAACCCAACTCTATGAAATCTTTTAGTCTATGGACAACTGTAGGCGGCCAAATTAATGTGGTTTCTTTTCACTTGTAAATATGTGCTGGTGGCTGAACCGGTAGATTAATGGCTTTGACCTACAAAGACGTTTGCAAGAACTGCATTCTTGGACAGCACCCAATCAGTTCCGTGGTCCATTTTTATAATATTCTAGTAGATTTGCTTAACCAACCATGCCCAGAAATGTTCTAGAAACAGGGTATGACATCTTATTATTTTCTTAGCCTTGAATGGTGACCTAAACTTGGAGGAGTCCTTAATGAAATTCGCGCGGTGTTCGCACGACCAAATATAAAAATAAATGATCACGACATCACGCATTATTGTGACAATAAATTGTGTCACCTGAGGGGCCTATTGCTATCATCTGGACACAAACCTAGGCTCCGGGCTGCTACTGAGAAATTCCAGTTAGAAAAACCCAATCACACTTTGCCCGACCGCCGACTCGAAGACTTAGGTGACTACTCATCCGCAAAATATTTCATCCGCGGATGAAACGTTACCCTTTTAATATTGTGAGGCGACGAATCATCCGCAAGTTCGGATGAGTCTTTGTTCCTGACGTCACATCGGGCCACACACCACACACTGCGATCGCGCGCGCCCCCACCAAGTACTCGCTCGCCGACACCCAGAGCGTGCGCACATATCGGTCGTCTATTATCAGTGTCTCAGAAATACAGTCTTATAATCGAAGCTAAGCTAGTTTCATTCATTAAGTCAAGATCACCAGAAGCACACCTGGAGCTTGATACTCAACATATGGTCCTTCGAGTCTTCGTATACGATGAGGAAGCGATGCGCCTCCCTGGTGCGCCGCGTGCGGGGCAGCCCCAACATCATCCTGCGCTGTGTGGCGAGCAGACTCGATTGTCTATATGTGAGTCGCTGCTGCAAGCTGTCCACATCTGTGATATGCGTGTGGCAGTGACTCACATGTATTCATGGTTTTAGGTTAAGTGATTAGAATAGGAATACTAACATAGGAATAAGGAAAATTGTTACTAACACAATGAGTCAATGTTACTTGTAATAATGAGAAATATATATATATATATATAACCCAAGGATCTCACGTTCAGCAGTAGCGCTCGCGTTCAGAAGACCAACGATTCAGTCCAGTCATATAAAACTTTTCTTTTATCCACAGTTGTGACTTCAACAAGTACACGATACGTTGCATCAAGACAGTCGGTGAGATGACGCCGAAGATGGAGGTGGATGAACCGATGGACAGCGACAAGGAGTCCAGTGGAAGAGGGACGGCTTCTGATACCGATTGATAAGAATAAAATGATGAATTGTATTCTGTGTGTTTTATTCTTAAGTAGTAGTGATAGCCTAGTGATGTGACCGTCGGACTGTCGAGTCATAGGTCTCGAGTTTGAACCCAAGGCACGCACCTCAGATTTTATGGATTCATGTGCGTCTTGTATAATTACCACTTGCTTAAAAATCGGTGAAGGAAAACATCGTGAGGAAACCAGCATGTCTGAGAGATATTTCTCAACAGCATGTGAAGCTAAGTCAGAGACCCATGGCCAGCATAAAAACTCTGACACCAGGTTAGTTACTAACCACACGAAAAGAAGAAGATTCTTCAGGATTTCAATTCTACAGCTGTGAGGCAATCGGCGAACTTAAGTATTTTTACCCCTCAAACGTCGTATGAACCCCATAGGTTCATAAGAAAAATTCTCTCGAAACGACAATAAATATAACCGTATAAATGGTTGAGCTCTTATAAGCAGGCTACTAATAGGCGAACATCTATTATATTAAACCATTTTTAGGAACTTTCGAACATCTAGGAGTCGATCAGTTATTCGGTTGCAGTTGCCCGTAGTTCCATATGTAATAGTATCGATTTCTTTTTGTATATCGCTTTCTGGTTCAAGCCTATAATCCAGCTGCCCAAAGGGAGGTATTGGTCGAGGGGAACGCCCTAATTGAGGCGACAAGTCCCCTCTGAGGGGTGGCTGTGAAAAGTACACTGCTGGGTACTTTAATATATTTAATAGTAAGATTGGCCACCCTAGTCACACCATTGATCATGTTATGGGAGCAATACGCTTTAATAGTTCAGCAGTTCATGTGGTGCAACTAGCTGATTACTATTTGAAATGAGAAGAAACTTTTAAATAAAACGCATCCCTTCATCAATTTCCTTTATTAACCTGTGTAACGCTGGGTCCCAATATAAAACTAACAGAGTTGCTGTTGCGTGGCCACGAGAGCAGTGCGTTGGCTCTCGCGACCGCTGCCGCTGACACTATGACCGCAATTATCGCGATTGTGAGCAGGAGCCATCGAGCTACTTCCACGTAGCCCAGGAGTTTGTGGGAGTCGCGGAGCTCCTGTTGAATTGAGGCTGGAATTGTTGCTCCCTGAAAATAGTCAAATGGCAATAGTAAAAAACAATGATTTACAGTTTATGGTATAATTTTAAAGTCTGGGCATAATAGGTTCAACTTTAACTTTACTTTGCCAAGAACTTAGGTTAGTATCAGTATATAGCATATCAGTATATAGCATCTTACGAATATGGACTTTATTCCTATGTTTATTATGTTCATAATCATATGAAACGCTTGCTTACTTTTTCCGTTGGAACTCTAATATAAACATTAGCTGCTTGAAAATAAGGTCGATATTCGTATGACAGCCAAATCTCACATGTATATTGATCGAGAGCAAAGTTTAGTCCCAGACATACTGTTCAGGTGTTTATCAAATAAAAAAGTGTTTGGAGATCGGTTTCTCTTTAAAAGTCATAAGTCAGTTTTTCATGAACAATAAATTGTGTCTAAAATTACATAGCATAGAAAAAAAAAACGAATTACACAGGCAGAGAAAAAGAACACGCTGATTTTTATAAAGCACAAATACAAAATTATATACAATATGATATTGTATTTATGCAGTACGTGATCCTAATAAAAAAACGGCCCATGCATGTAAAAAATTTCAATAAGTAGGTACTTCAGGTTCATTTAACATGAATGATATGGAACATTCTTATACTCCGGCTTTTCCCAGAGCTTCCCACTCCATCATGCCTTATGAATGAGTGGCAGTAATATTTTACTTTTATACTTTTAAAACATCTGGCTTCCATCCGATTTCCTCCGACACGACTGCATTTACTCTTGGCAAAATTCCAGAAACTGACAGATCATTCATACTTCGGAATATGAATGCTTTAACTGCTGAACGGATTTGGATAAAATCGGCACGCGGTAAGAATATGACATGAGTTAGGACATAGGATGACCACCACAACCCAGTAACTGGCTCACACCTTTGGAAAGACGGGTTGTCAGACTTTTGGGCTTCTGACGTCAAATGTCTATAAATGAAAACCGGGACCAGCGGCTTAACGTGCTTTCTGAGGCACGGAGGGGTCTTGGTATCTAAAGATGGCCACCCATTTACGGACCAACCTCGGCATCGATAGTTTTTGAAATATTAAGTCACATAGATAAAGACAACTACACCCAATTTTCCAGTAACGAAGTAGACAATCTATATATATAAAAATCAATTGCTGTTCGTTAGTCTCGCTAAAACTCGAGAACGGCTGGGCCGATTGAGCTGATTTTGGTGTTGAAATGTTTGTCGTAGTCCAGGGAAGGTTTAAAAGGTGAGAAAAGGTAGGTGGGTAGGTAGGGTAGGTAGGGTAGGTAGGGTAGGTAGGGTAGGTAGGGTAGGTAGGGTAGGTAGGGTAGGTAGGGTAGGTAGGGTAGGTAGGGTAGGTAGGGTAGGTAGGGTAGGTAGGGTAGGTAGGGTAGGTAGGGTAGGTAGGTTAGGTAGGGTAGGTAGGGTAGGTAGGGTAGGTAGGGTAGGTAGGGTAGGTAGGGTAGGTAGGGTAGGTAGGGTAGGTAGGGTAGGTAGGGTAGGTAGGGTAGGTAAAGTAGGTAGGGTAGGTAGGGTAGGTAGGGTAGGTAGGGTAGGTAGGGTAGGTAGGGTAGGTAGGGTAGGTAGTGTAGGTAGGTAGAGTAGGTAGGATAGGTAAGGTAGGTATCATAGTTAAGACAGGACAACGTCTGTCGGGTCAGCTAGTGATATTATAATATATACACATCGATCACTAATAAAGAACTAGATACACAATCAGCGTCAAAAAATGTCCTCACCGAATGACCACCCAATTGAACATTTGGGTGGTCTTTTCATCTAGTAGCATTCGAACGCTCCGACGGTAAACATGTCTCAGTGCTCGTTTAAAAACTGCAAAAATCACACGTCTAGGACGCTAAAAAAGGATGGAGTTTCTTATTTTTGCTAAGTATTAATATTATCATTATATAATTGTTAACATTGTATTGTAAATACTAATATTTTTTCAAGAAATCATCGTAAAAACTTTATTTTAAATTAAGTCGTAACAAATAGCAGGCGATATAATGCAGCTCAATTGTAAAGACTCTTACTAAACGTATTAATCATACTTACGCATGTCCACTTAAATTGTTTGGGTTATCCGCGTTGACTCTGTTCCATTTGTTGGAGACGCTATTATAGTTCTTATTTTTTTTAATGCGAGATTTTATTTTTGTTTTCATTTACCTGACTGCGCGATGCAAGGGAGGGTTATGTGTTTATTAGCCTATGTATGAATAATTGACCTAAAATAACTGCCACTAACTGCATAAGACTACTTGAAAAGTGACTTGTTTGGAACTTGTTAGTTGTTTTTTATCAGTCGGGTTTTTTGATATTCCCAATATTTTTTTGTGGTTGTTTAGTCGGGACTTTGAAAATATTCAATTATTTTTAGCTTTCCTCGTGATCCGGTGAGGTGTGGAGAATGGATATCAGTTACAGCACGTCAAAGATCCGAAGAATTCTTCGATCCGAAGTATTTCTTTTTATCGACATTTGTAATTTATTATGAACAATATGTCAAAAAATTGGGACAATAATATTCTTTGATTTTTGTATATTCTTCCTCACTAATTTATATTTTCTGAATGTAAAGTTCTGATTTATCTAAAAATACCAAAATCGCTAATTGTATGCCTTTAATATTTAAGGCGTTGCCTAAATTCCTAATAGATTCCATCATCAGAACGAGGATTAGATGTAAACAGGACCAACTTGGGAACAAACCTAATGTAATGAATCATCTCAATCGGTCGATTCGTCTTCGACTTATGGGTGGTGTGCAACATAAAAATAAAAAAAAAATTATAAATACGCGACGCATTGAGTAACCTCCTCCTTTTTTTGAAGTATGTTAAAATACCATACATAATAATTTACAGTACAAACAAAAAATATTGTTCTGGTTCGTCTCCACTCGTTCCTTGTGCTAGTGGCGAGCCTCGGTTGTAAAATTTTATTACTTTTTTTTGACACTTAGTAATTGTTACTTTAAAGCATGCGTATAAGGTTGAAATTGTTTTGATGTATGTTGAGCAGCGAGTACCGGTCGTAAAATTTTATTGCTTTTTGCAATAGCTTTGTGAATACGGCTTTAAACCTTGCAGGTAAGGTTGAAATTACATTAATATAGATTTATTTTACCTAAACACAATTGGCGACATTTTTAAGAGAACTTTTGTATGAGATTGTGTATCTAGTTCTTTATTAGTGATCGATGTATATACACTATTAGATTGTCTCATCGATATATATTATGTACTACGCACTGTCTAAACCACATCAGTCAATTGGCACATTACAGTACTTACAGTAATTGGCCTTAACCATTTTTGGTAATGCCCTATTAACTAAATGTTGTAAATTCAAAGAAGATAGGGTCAGTGGGTCATCTTAGGGGCGGTGTTCTTCTATTAATTATCGAAGGTTTGTGTTCAAAGCGCTCTCTTGTAACATTACGATTTTGTCGCCGTACCAATATATGTAGGCCTTCGAGCTAGAAGGTAACAAATAAATATCTAGTCAGTATCTTTTGCCCCAAACTTTGTAACATAGTAGATCTTATATTATCTCGGACTGGCTTTTGCTAGCGGCTTTGCTCGCGTGTATGAAGTAAATTACCCCACTGGAATCGTACATTTGTCCGGGAAAAATTTTGTGTTAATCCAGGTTATGAACAATCTGTGTGTAAAATTTCATCCAGATTCGTTCAGCCGTTTTGGCGTGATTTAGTAACAAACATCCATGCATCCAAACTTTCGCATTATGTAGGTAGTTAATGTAATAGCAAAGTATGTAGGTAATGTAAGATAAGGTATACATATGTAGTATAGATTTTATAGAATCTTCTTTATCTCTAAAAGCATATTCGTTTAGAGATAAAATAAGATTATTTATAACGATAGATAACAACTGTCAGTGAATGAATGTAACTTTCCATACTTAGTTAAGGTACAGTCACGTGCATAAATGCTTTACAGTTATGAAACAAATACTACCGCTTTTTTCTCGTGAAATAAAAATTGGCACATTAAGAAGAGACGATGATTTCGATACTACTATATTAGTGAAACCTGACGTTTATCAATACTCAGGTATGTACTTTAGCACACCATACACATAATATTACATAATTATTAAACGAAGCCCAACTAGATTTGGTAAACAATAAACAACTAAATGAATATTACGCAAAATAAAACATTCTGCTACTTAAAAAAGTTGGCATTTTAAAAAGTGTCATTATGAAAAGCAGACCAAACGTACAGTTGGTAAATGTGAGGTTGAGAAATAAAACAAAATTATATGATAAGTTGGCAAATGATTATTCGGCGAAATAAAATTCTGCGAAACGTTGGTTGGCAAGTGAAAATCTGGCAAACAGTTTTCGGCGAAAAGGCAGAGAACCAAGTTTAAGATAATGTATCTACGCCATCGATCACTAATAAAGAACTAGATACACAATCAGCGTCAAAAAATGTCCTCACCGAATGACCACCCAATTGAACATTTGGGTGGTCTTTTCATCTAGTAGCATTCGAACGCTCCGACGGTAAACATGTCTCAGTGCTCGTTTAAAAACTGCAAAAATCACACGTCTAGGACGCTAAAAAAGGATGGAGTTTCTTATTTTTGCTAAGTATTAATATTATCATTATATAATTGTTAACATTGTATTGTAAATACTAATATTTTTTCAAGAAATCATCGTAAAAACTTTATTTTAAATTAAGTCGTAACAAATAGCAGGCGATATAATGCAGCTCAATTGTAAAGACTCTTACTAAACGTATTAATCATATTTACGCATGTCCACTTAAATTGTTTGGGTTATCCGCGTTGACTCTGTTCCATTTGTTGGAGACGCTATTATAGTTCTTATTTTTTTTAATGCGAGATTTGATTTTTGTTTTCATTTACCTGACTGCGCGATGCAAGGGAGGGTTATGTGTTTATTAGCCTATGTATGAATAATTGACCTAAAATAACTGCCACTAACTGCATAAGACTACTTGAAAAGTGACTTGTTTGGAACTTGTTAGTTGTTTTTTATCAGTCGGGTTTTTTGATATTCCCAATATTTTTTTGTGGTTGTTTAGTCGGGACTTTGAAAATATTCAATTATTTTTAGCTTTCCTCGTGATCCAGTGAGGTGTGGAGAATGGATATCAGTTACAGCACGTCAAAGATCCGAAGAATTCTTCGATCCGAAGTATTTCTTTTTATCGACATTTGTAATTTATTATGAACAATATGTCAAAAAATTGGGACAATAATATTCTTTGATTTTTGTATATTCTTCCTCACTAATTTATATTTTCTGAATGTAAAGTTCTGATTTATCTAAAAATACCAAAATCGCTAATTGTATGCCTTTAATATTTAAGGCGTTGCCTAAATTCCTAGTAGATTCCATCATCAGAACGAGGATTAGATGTAAACAGGACAAACTTGGGAACAAACCTAATGTAATGAATCATCTCAATCGGTCGATTCGTCTTCGACTTATGGGTGGTGTGCAACATAAAAATAAAAAATAAATTATAAATACGCGACGCATTGAGTAACCTCCTCCTTTTTTTGAAGTATGTTAAAATACCATACATAATAATTTACAGTACAAACAAAAAATATTGTTCTGGTTCGTCTCCACTCGTTCCTTGTGCTAGTGGCGAGCCTCGGTTGTAAAATTTTATTACTTTTTTTTGACACTTAGTAATTGTTACTTTAAAGCATGCGTATAAGGTTGAAATTGTTTTGATGTATGTTGAGCAGCGAGTACCGGTCGTAAAATTTTATTGCTTTTTGCAATAGCTTTGTGAATACGGCTTTAAACCTTGCAGGTAAGGTTGAAATTACATTAATATAGATTTATTTTACCTAAACACAATTGGCGACATTTTTAAGAGAACTTTTGTATGAGATTGTGTATCTAGTTCTTTATTAGTGATCGATGATCTACGCAAAATACGCGCTTGGGCGTGGAATTGCCTACATCGACGCATTAGGTATATAATGATTGTTCAAGTGATATAGGTACATGGATTACCATGCCCAAGAGTGCCCAAGATGTGCATAAATGCGCAACCAATCGCATGGTGGATGGAGAATGTCGCATGTGGCTGGAATCTCCTAATACAGGCTTTTCTTTGCTTAAAATGAGTCTCCAATCATCAACTTGTTGTTCTTATTTGGTTAAGAAATAAAAAATGTTATATTTATTTATTTTAATCGGCAGCAAGTCTTATCGCGATACCTATATACCCACTATGCTAAGAAAGGGGGCCGTTGGGTTCGACTACGGCGATGCAGTAAAGAGGGTTATGTTTTGAACGGTAGGTATGTATGTAAGTATGTTCATCTGTTATGCTCTTGAATGTACCTACATACAAAATGAGTTCAATTATAGGATGCGTAGCGTTTTATTAAGGGCAAAATACCTATCTTTGTATATTAAAGAGACGATAAGAGATACCTAATAGAATTGTTCTCTGATCGAATGTCTCTTGAAAGCCAAATATTATAAGGATAGCTATTGAGCTATCCTTAGTTAGTTATCCTCTCTTCGTCTTGAATGTCTCGATTCCGGGCTGGTTCTGAGAATTTCCTGATGTAAAATCATTTAGGGTAAGATTCGCAAGTTAGACCCCCGTACTAGTGGAACCTCTAACACAACCTTAGATAACCAATACACTGCTTGACCCTGGAAAACCTTCGTCATATGTCGAGCAAACCTATAAAGACACCCTTTATAGGTTTGCTCGACATATGACGAAGGTAATTGAATTCATGGGCAATATTTTAAGGGGACATTTTTTTTTTTTTTTTTGACATTTCACACAACGCCATATCGTCCCAAGCTAAGCAACCTAACGCTTGTGTTATGGTAACGAGATGGCTGATAAACTACTTATATACATTTTTTTTTGTAAATACATACGCGTACCGTGAGAGCACGCTCGCGGAAAAAGTGTCCTCGGAAGAACTTCGAGGAGGCCTTTGTCCGGCTGTGGGAAAGTCAAATAAAAAACAAATGTAAATACCTCTTCAAGCCATAGCAAAGGGAATAATCCAGTAGGCACGCTCTTCAGTTGCGGGATGATATCGATCTTGCGTAGCTCTATGTTGAACTGCAACCGTTTTAGACCACTGAGGACTACGCCGGTCGTCTGTGAACATACATTTTCTTTTAGTTCATAAGTATAACAGCTGTTCTATAGGGTATAGGCATAAGGACGTGGGTTTTCGGGCCCGACTCTCGACTCAACCGGTCTTTACCGGGAACCCGTTTCTTTATGCAAGCTTACCCATTTGTAGGAGATGGAGGACAGGAGAAGTATTCGTAACAATTCCTATCTAGACGTGGCAGTGCCCCGGGGCTCCCAAACTCAGGGGACCCTTCGGACGAATCTGGAGTAAGTCGAATTCGGAACACGACGAATACGAAACAAACGATTTAAAATAGTTTAGTTGGGACCCTAGTTTATTTTTTGCCCCAGGGCCTTTGGTTACGGGTGTTTGGTTACGGGTTTGGTTGGTTTAGTTGGTAATGGGCGCTGTCAGTAGGGACTGGTCATCTCTTAGCGGCTAAAAGAGAAGTCATGTGGCTGTCATAACGTGACAAAATTACACATTATTTTTATTCTTAATTTAGTTTGATAATAATTAAGTGCCTACTCATTACAAAGTTTTACATAGTCTGTGTGTGAGAGTGTTGGAAATAAAAGTTATGTTATTTAAAATATCAATCCTGTTGAAAATCTTTGTAGGAATACCTACGAAATGCATTGAAAACGATAGTCACTTGTCTAGGCCCTTTGTTCACTAGGAATTTATATTGTTCCGATTTGTTTTAGTTAGCCAGATTTTTATTTCACTTAATATTCTACCAAAAACATGCATTAACAAATACTCACTGGATCAATATAAACATAAGAGTTATGCTTCTTCCTATCGGGCTTGACTCCTGACTGGAAGAACTCGAGCAGTTCTTCCGAGCCGAGGTAGAAGTGAGGCAGAGACGCGATGGCAGGCGCGCCCTGACACGGCATCAGGTTCAGCAGGCCCATCAGGAGACAGCCGTCATGATTCGCGCTCCAGTTACTGAAAGATACGAAAGAGTTTGTTGTTATGTCATCCACCTAGCCTTTTACCAACTATGTTGGGGTTGACTTCCAGTCTAACCGGATGCAGCTGAATACCAGTATTTTACATGGAGCGACTGCCTATCCGACCTCCACAACGCAGTAACTGGGCAATACGATACCCCTTGGTAAGACTGGCTGTCAGATTTTCGGGCTTCTGACTATCCGTAACGACTGTCAAAGATGCACAAAAGACAGCCGGGACCTACGGCTTAACGTGCTTTCCGAGGCACGGAGGAGTCTCGGTACGTAAAGATGGTCACCTATCCACGGCCAACCCCGGCAAGCGAAGCTTAACCTGGCGGATCGACCTGTGCGGCTGTTAGTACTTAGCCACGAGCTCCTCCAGTGTCGCTGTGTCCAGCTGATATGTTCCGTAAAAGTCTCAAAGCTAGGTGAAGTGAGCCGGTATTCCACCTCATGCTGGGAATTCACACTTCTCATTTCTTCTTTTTCGTGTGGTTATTGAGTAACCTGGTGTCAGGGTTAACACTAATTGCACAATATTAACGGCTCACTTCACCGTCTCAAGTCTCACGGTGAATTTTTACAGAATCGACCTACTGTTTTTTTTTTTTTTTATAATAATAATACCCTTGGACATTTCACACAGCGCCATATCGTCCCAAGCTAAGCAACCTAATGCTTGTGTTATGGTAACGAGATGGCTGATATACTACTTATATACATTTTTTTTTGTAAATACTTACATATTATAGATAGAAAAACACCCAGACTCTTAACAAATACTTGCAGGTCGTACAAATATTTGTTCGGTGCGGGAATCGAACCCGCGACATAGTGCGCAGCAGTCAATCGTTCAACCACTGCGCCAACCGTGTCGTCATTTAATGCTCATGGATTTTACCTATTAGGTGGAGGAGCTCGTGGCTGAGTAACAACAATCACACGGATCGATAAATCAGGTTAAGCTACGCTTGTCGGGGTTGGTCCGTGAATGGGTGACCATCTTTACATATACTTACTTACGACTCCTCCGTGTCTCGGCAAGCACGTTAAGCCGTTGGTCCCGGCTGTTATTCGTTGATCTTTAACAATCGTTACGGGTAGGCAGAAGCCCGAAAGTTTGGCAGCCAGTCTTACCAAGACCCATATTACCCAATTACTGACTGGGTTGTGGAGGATTCAGCTGCAGCGACTTAGACTGGAAGTCGACCCCAACATAGTTGGGAAAAGGCTAGGCAGATTTAGATTGATTGGATGTTACCTAATAGCGTTGTATAAAGCTACCATTTACTGAGTACGTCTTACATTGACTTGAATGTGCCCTGGCGGCTGAGAGCATGTCATGCTCCCTGTAATGTCTCACTGATGGTGGCGCGTATGTTGGATCATTTAGTTCCCATCAAAATGGTTTAGCTGAATGGTGCTATACATGCGTCATGTTCATGAACGGGCGCCGTAAGTAGGGAATGGGCAACTCTTAGCTGCCACAGCTGTTTTAAAATTTAACTTAATTTTGAATTGTTTTTTAAATCTTGTAATTTATGGACGCTTTTATTAAGTTCTGCATCGTTCTCACGTGTATATTTCAACATGAATGATGTAACCCAGTTTTTGTAAACATATTTTGATTTAAAAAAGTGTCCATTTAGTTTCTTGCCCGTTCTTCTCCATAGAGGTACCTATGGAGAAGAACTACTTTGGAATGGGCAACTAGCCGACCCCTTGACAATTCAAAAGTGCCTGTTATTGGTTTATTTGAAATAAATGCTCAAACCCTCAACTAGAATAATAATAAATAGATACTAACTTTTTACAAAAACATCTGTTGTCATGGTTGGCACTCTTCGCCGCTAACGCTGACTCTGAGATCTCGTAGTAATACGAGCTAATGTTGAACATCTCCTTCTTACCGACAAGGTCCACGTAAAGAGATCTGTGGAACACAATAAAATATACTTTAATTGCTTGCTTAACCCATTTATGTTCGCCCAATTAGAAGCCGTTTGTTTTTAAGAGCTCAATGATTTATACAGTTAAATTTATTGTCGTTTCGAGATGATTTTTCTTATGAACCTATGGGGTTCATACGACATTTGAGGGGTTAAAGAAGAAGCTCCGTTATTAGAACTGTAATAATTAAATTAATAAAAAAAATCAGAAGTCATTTATACAAACTAGGCTGAAAATCAGCACTTTTTGAAGGCCAAAGTTACATAAGACCCCAAAAACGACCCACCCTTCACCACTTCCTAATGCTTTAGCTGGGAAGAAGAAGTGGCGCAACAAACTCCAGCAGCGCAGCTGTCTGTTTAGTTGGAACGGGGCGTGCCCTTTTACCTGCTTACATGTGAAATACTTTACTATGTCCTTACAGCCGTAACTCGAAGTTACAATACGACTCATGACTATTTCATGACATTTGAGGAAAATTCTAACTTAAAGAGTTGTATTGATGGTTCTAATGGTAAAGCCTGTGAACACGTACAACCTGACACGGACCTGCTAATTTCCCTTAAGGCTCGGCGCCCACTGGCGGCACGGCACGGCAAAGGATTTTAGTAAGCGCAAAAGATTTTAGATCTTGTTTTATCGTGCTTAGCGTTCACATTTCGGGATGCCACAGCATGCCAGAACGTGCCGAAGGATGCCAAACTGGCTGTGGCGTATCAGTTCAATTCAATTCAATTTATTTAATTTCAGATCAAATTATTTAATTTGTATAAGATTCAAAATCATCTGTGTAACAAAATCCCTTACCTTCCAAATCGTCTGCAGCAAACGTAAGGAAGGAAAAATGTTGATTTGGGAGTGATAAAAAACAGTTTATTTATTCCTGTTTTTTTATTACTCCCTAACCAACATTTTACGTGGTAATTGGGTAGTAATGTATGGTATTGTTTTTTCCGCTGACGTGATGTGTCTTTTGAGAATAATAAAATTGTGATGACGCCCTTTTAAAAATACAAACACATCGGTTTAAAAAAATATAAGTAGGTCATCGAAAGCTGGGTATTTTTCAATCTGATTCTTCAAATGGTAACGTTCTGAAGTATCTAAAACCGTAAAAAGAGGGGATACCTCGATTATTTATGTTTTAAAACTTATCCTAAAACCGCTACAAAGAGGATCGTAATACTATTTCTTCCTATGTTTCACGAGTCCCTATATACGGTGTCTGTTTCCACTTCCTTAAGGCCTACTGAGAGCCAACCACTTTTAAACCAGCATTATTTAAATGTAACTTCAGTATGAGAAAGAGCTGAAGCTATACAGGAAGTATAGCGCCATCTCTTTTAAAATGTGGAGTAACATTAAATAATAATAGTTCTTTAAGAAGTTTTCGTTGGCTCCCAGATTCTTACCCGGACATAATAGACATAATCGACACTGTAGTACTCACAGATGTCTATCTATATCTGTGGTAGTACTATTTTGTAAAAGTTTCACCGTGAAAATGTAGGTGAAGTGAGTTTGAAGTAAGCTATCAATAGGGTCAACCCCTAGCATTAGGTGGGACGTTATCACGGAATCGACCGGCTGGCCTATCTCTTTTAATTTAACTAGCGTCCTACCGTGGCTTCGCACGGGTGCAAAGTAGATACTATTACTAGTTAAACTACACGTATTAATTCTCTCAAATCACGCTATCTATATTGATGAAAACCGCATTAAAATTCGTTGCGTAGTTTAAAAGATCTGACTGTATTTAGGGACAGACACTGGGAAGCGACTTTGTTATATATTATACTAGCTTCTGCCCGCGGCTTCGCCCGCACAATATGTCGACAAATTATACATATAAACCTTCCTCTTCAATCACTCTATATATTAAAAAAAACGCATCAAAATCCGTTGCGTGGTTTTAACGATTTAAGCATAGCAGATATAGGGACAGAGAAAGCGACTTTTTTATACTATGTAGTGATAGGGAAGTTAGTAGGGTAGATTTTTCCAAGTTACCTGCAGATATCAGGTTCAAAAGTATAAAGCTTCTTGGGCACGTTGCCTTCCTTGATCGGAGGGAAGATGGACGAGTCCGAACCGTTGATCTGACCGCAGTATTTATCTCCCCACATCGGCATCATCTGCTGGTTCTTGTAGGTGACAATGTTGCCGAGCTCATACACGTTGTCCCGCCCACGGTTCATCTCGTAGGGACCTGATTCTGAACGGTTCATCTGGGAAAATTTTATAACGCATTATGAGCATCACTACTATGAAAGGAAAGAAAGATAGTTTTTTTTTTAATTGGGACACAGGAAATACAAACAGTGAAAATAAAAATAAAAGGAGCAAGACTAACAAAATTAACATTAAAAATAGTGTGAAACCAAACAGGCTCCATTGTCACCTTAATGATGCGATAAAAAAAATACTGCAGCCGTATAATAAAACTGATCACAATCACGACATCTAAACCGCGTTTAGAGAGCCGTCAGTGTCAATATTCCACAGAAAAAAACGGGATTTATGCTGTTTTTTTTTCAGTTCCATTAGTGAAATTCGCCTTTAATGATTACGTACATGAGAAAACATAGAGAAATAAAATCCATTCGCTCCTTCGGCTGGCCGCATGGTAGGGGGCATGTCTCCTTTAATTTTACCGCACACAAGTCCTGTAACAAAAAGAAATGAAACTTTCAATATTGAATAGAAGTTTCAACAGTTTCGTGTGTGGGTTGTATACACCAAGGGTCAACGTTTCTGAGACCACATTCAATTTGGGTAGCCCAAAAAGGGTCCGGCAATACGTGCTGTGATAGCTTTAACCTAGAATTTTATTTATTTCACTATTTCCTTTGGGTATTTTGAAGGAGAGCTTACTTGAATGTTAATGTGTGCCTTAAACAAGTATAGTCGACCTCGTTATTGCTTTACCACCTTAAGTTTGGAAGTACCTCATAAAGAAAAAGCCCGTCATAAAATGGCACGATATATTTTGTCTACGGGGTAGTGTTAACCGTAACAAAGGGCGGTGTCGCGATAAAACTGAACGCGATCAGCACATTTAAACCTGTTCAAGAGCTGTCAGTGTCACTGTTCCAGAAAAAATAAGGACACTACAATCCATAAACGTGTCTTATGTGCTGATCGCGTTCAGTTTCATTGGTGAAATCGGTACTGTGAAGTTGTTTATTTTTTATTTGATCCTCCCAGCTTCACAGTTTTTAAACTCGACAGTAAAGAGACCCCTTTTATTTGATCGTGGGAAATCATCAAGTCATTTGATGATTTCCCACCATCCTCCCGCTCTGGGTGGAGTGTCAGACTCTGAGTGACTAAAACCCATCCATGTTCCTTCCTAAACCCTTTATAATCCGGAGTAGCGGTAACCCTTTCGGACAATCCCGCTGACTGTGAAGTAGTAAGTTACAGTCTAAGGAAATTATTGTCAAAAGTGGTAAGCTTTTACGAGATCGACTGTATCTATCTTTTGGTAAATTTTTTAGAAAGGGCACTGAGCAACTCCTCTTTCCTTCATTTTCACTAGCTGAATATGAATAAGGTTTGTGAGTCTAGTCTTGTCCTATTTATTCATAAGTCCTCATATTGAAAAATTTTGAATGGCTGTGTATTGATAATTTAGGTAGGTTAGGTACAGATTACAAGTCGAGTAACTCTAAAGGTGTAACGTCAGACGTTAAGATGATAGCATCAGGGTATCCCGCGAAATTCAAATTTTCATAAAAAAATTACGTTATGTAGGTTAGTGACAAACTCAAACTCAAATTTTTTATTGCATTCATGTGTACATCTAATATATAAAATTCTCGTGTCACAGTTTTCGTTGCCATACTCCTCCGAAACGGCTTGACCGATTTTGATGAAATTTTTTGTGCTTATCCGGTATCTATGAGAATCGGCCAACATCTATTTTTCATCCCCCTAAATGTTAGGGGTAGTCCACCCCTAAAATTTTTTTTGTAGGGTAGGTAGGGTAGGTAGGGTAGGTAGGGTAGGTAGGGTAGGTAGGGTAGGTAGGGTAGGTAGGGTAGGTAGGGTAGGTAGGGTAGGTAGGGTAGGTAGGGTAGGTAGGGTAGGTAGGGTAGGTAGGGTAGGTAGGGTAGGTAGGGTAGGTAGGGTAGGTAGGGTAGGTAGGGTAGGTAGGGTAGGTAGGGTAGGTAGGGTAGGTAGGGTAGGTAGGGTAGGTAGGGTAGGTAGGGTAGGTAGGGTAGGTAGGGTAGGTAGGGTAGGTAGGGTAGGTAGGGTAGGTAGGGTAGGTAGGGTAGGTAGGGTAGGTAGGGTAGGTAGGGTAGGTAGGGTAGGTAGGGTAGGTAGGGTAGGTAGGGTAGGTAGGGTAGGTAGGGTAGGTAGGGTAGGTAGGGTAGGTAGGGTAGGTAGGGTAGGTAGGGTAGGTAGGGTAGGTAGGGTAGGTAGGGTAGGTAGGGTAGGTAGGGTAGGTAGGGTAGGTAGGGTAGGTAGGGTAGGTAGGGTAGGTAGGGTAGGTAGGTAGGTAGGGTAGGTAGGAAAGGTAGGAGGATATCATAGTTAAGGCAGGACGACGTCTGCCGGGTCAGCTAGTAGGTGTTATAAAAGTAAATAAGTTTTATCATGCAAACCGGTTAGGGCACGGCAACAAATTTACATTGGACAAAACAAGCATCCAGTCAGTTGGTATTACTAGCTTTAAACAAATGTAATTATTATTTTAATTAATATCAATATGTTATTCGATTATTTGTTTACTTACTTCTATTAATTATTGTATTTTATTCGTCAGGTCGTCATGTACGGTTGTATGATGATCAAAATATGATTTGCAGAGCAAGTACATATTTACGTAATTATAATCGTTCTAATCATCAATACAATTATGTAAATTAGAATTGGCCTAAAATGTCAGATTTCATGAAATAGTAATTGCATAGGATATTAAGAATTTAGAGAGTTTATTCTGATGATTTGAATAATAACAGTTCTATAAATCCGTAATTGCTACAGCCGTGAAAACAGATAACCTAATACTGACCTGAAAATTGAAGAGTAACGTAAGAAAAATTGTATTTCGTGGTCTACCTTTTCTATTCAATAACTAGCTTATTAATCAACTTATACATACATACTTAATTTAAAATAAAACAATGATTAATAATATATACAACCTAAAACTAAAAAATGTATTCATTATGTACAATTATGGTCTACCTTGGGCAGCATAATCCCTAACTACCTAATCTTTCTTTGAAACAGGGTAATATTGTTATTCAAGATGCATCTCAACTCATATCCCGACATGCGCGCACAAAAGCATCCCAGTACATGAAATTCATATTTGACAATATCGTAAACTTGTTTCACTTGAACTACACGAGATGGCTTTATATGGCACAGCAGCTTATGCTGTCGTGTAGAAAGTTAGTAGTAATTCAGTAGTGAAGGTATAACATATGGAGAGTGTAGCGTGGAGAAAATTGTGAAAAACGCTACCACCTACGTAATAGGGATGATGCCTAGGTAAAAAAATTAAATTATATTTTAGTCTAGTAATAAAAAAATATTTGACACGTATTTTTTGCTTTTTCATAAGTATTTATATAAAATGACGTAGATAAAACGGATTAGAGTGGGGGCTTGCTCCGTCACAAGTAAGTATAAAAACTACATGTGACGTCATACCACATTTTAACTCAATGTACCGTCCAATTTTTTAGCTTACGGACTAAATAAAAAATTTTAGTCATAATCCCCATTCGTTCTCTTTTAAAAACTTAGATGACTTGTGACTTGTGACTTGTGGTCTTCTTAACTTTAAAGAAGTTTGATACTCGACCGATGGTAACTGACTCGCTGAAAAGTGTTTATTTAGAAACATTAACTTGAAGTGAAGTAATGATAAGTGCCTGTTTAAACATAGTTTTTTTTGACGTTTAAGCAACGATTATAAAAGAAGGTATAAATGTAGAGATAGGTATTGGCAAGGACCTTCCTCCTTTGGAGGAATCCAGTCCTAAAATGGAGTACTTTAGAAAGTAACAAAAGAAAACTTACCCAAAGCGGCATTATCTCCATCACAGCTCAAGTAGATGCCGTCAAAGAACAGATCCCTCACTTTCACCCTCAGGAAGGCATCCTCGAGACTCGGGAAGAACTGCTCCAGCGCTTTGTTTATCACTCCCGCCAAACTTGGCATCATGTCGTGAACTGTTAGCAAGGCAGCCTGGAAGAAAGATATAGAGAATGTTACTGTTAAAATCATCGTTATCTTTGTCCTTATTCCGGTTATCCGATCCAGGCTATCCTTTGCTGTCCTCCCCTACCCTTAGCGTGTAGTCGCTTAGTTTGTAACTTTATTAAACCCTGACTGGAGGTCTTAACTTTATTGAAACATTTACAGACAAGCCCGGTTAAGCAGTAGACAACCTTTTAGGTTGAATAGCAAAAGACCATTCAAATAAAATGTTCCTATTTAGTTAAAAGTTGCCAACTATTTCACCAACCGAGGGACTAAAAAATATCTGTTGAAATGTGGGTGTATAATGGTTAAGCCATCGGGAGTTTCTTACCTTCTTGTTCTTCTCCATGGGTTATTACGTTTTGGAATGGGCAACTATCTTCATCATTGTGACTGACCGACCCCTTTTTTTTCGTCCAATGACTGCTCCCGCTCTGGGTGGAGCGGAAGGGAGTGTCATACTCTTACTGACTAAAACCCATCCATGTTCCTTCCGTAGCCCTTTATGTTCTGGGGTAGCGGTAACCCTTTCGGACAATCCCGCTTACGCGGCAGGCTTGGCCCTGAGGGGCCCCTTCATGTATGCTGACATCTCTTTGAGGCGCGCGTGGAACATATACGCGCCGTCCGGCACGGGCCTGGTGCTGATCGGACGGTGAGTCACCCATTACTCACCGTCCGCAGGCCCGCGCCTACGGTGGCCGGGAGTCGTCACGTGGCTCCCGACGCCCGGGGCGTCTCCCGCGGCGGCTGGGACGGGAGGACCTTTCTCTCTCCCATCCTGCCACCTCCTTCGCGAGCATGACTTTCGCAGAAGGAGGTGACTGCCTCCCCTCCACTCCCTCTCGCCCCGGACCATGGCTTGCACCAGGGCCGGGCGCGAGAGGTCGCCGCCGCCGATCGCCTCTACGAGGACACGGCGGTGCTCCACCCATGCGGAGCAGGTTTACACCGTGTCCTCTGGGCGATCCTCGCAGTGGTGACACCCGGGCGTTTCCTCCCGCCTAATGATGTGCAGGAACCTCCCGAAACATCCATGTCCGGTGAGGACCTGCGTCAGGCGGTAGGTGAGGGCGCCGTGACGCCTCTCTAGCCACTCCTCAAAGAGGGGCCTTACCGGCACTATCGTGGCGTGCCCTACTGACCGACCCCTTGACAATTCAAAAGTGCCTGTAATTGGTTGATTTGAAATAAATGCTTTGAGTTTGGAATTATATCAGGCGATTTCATTTTTTTTATTTTTTTATAATCATATCAAAAACTTTCAGATCAGAATGTTGAAATCTGTACATTAAACTTCATTTGTCCAAAGAAAGTTCAAAACAACAACACAATCGTGGTTCCGGCGGTTCCGCGGTTTGAAGGCGGCGCGATTATAAATATTTAACGGTTGTTAATGTCATTATTTTCTGTGCAATATTCAGTCTTGAACGCGGTTCAGATTAGCTGATCACATACAGTTCCATTGGTGAAACTGGCGCCGAGTCTCACCTTTATGTCATGTCAAGATATCAGATACTAGGTCGTCTCTCACTAGGTGGACACGACAAAGATTTGCCTCTAGATTGTATCAGGGACCCGAACATTGACCTGTGTTCAATTTCAGATCTACCCCAGGAGAATGGTTCCGGTTATTGCCCTTCCGCAGTTTTGAACCTTTGAGGGTCGAGCTCGATTAGTAGGGATGGTTTTAGTAAAGAGAGTTTCATCATCGTTATCATTTAAGCTGAAAGACGTTCACTGCTGGAAATATGCCTCCCCCAAGTATCGCCATCACGTGATCAGCGGATTCCTGCCTTTATCAAGGTCGAGGTCAACGCTACTCGTACCGAGAGTTTACTCTAGTTCAACTGTGATTGGTACTTATCTAAAGGATTTATTCACATAATATTTACATACCTAAAAGACATAAAATATTTACAATAACTATGCAAGTATACAAAACGGGAGAGGAAAAAAAAATTCACAGGGCTTTAAAAAGTTCGGCCACATCGCTGTCAAAATGAAAAGTTCCCAAACGGCTGGCAGCATTGCCACGTTGTATGGCAATGCTGATTCTTTGACCGAAAAATAGGCCAGCCAAGGTCACGTGAAGAGTCGATCAACATGGCGATGTCTCGAAAAATATAGTGGGCACTCGGACCCCATGGCCCTATAAACTTTCATTTAGGTATAAAAAAAAAACAACTAAAATCTAAATCTAACAACAGTCGTTTTGACCAAGAGCTAAATTAATCTTTTAAGTTAAGTGCATATTAGAACGCCTGCGCGTTTTCATGTGGCAATAAGTTTCAGATTTATGAAATGCTTGTTGTTTTTTCCGTTCCCTGTTATAGTTATTTGTTTACTGAACCGAGTTTCATTTTACATTTTACACAGGAAAAATATGATGGATCGTTTCGTCTCTTGGGTCGTTAATAAATATTTCCTACATAAGGAGATTTAAACCAGCGGAAAAGATTTATTTTTCGTGTATCTTTCTCGTGTATTGATTATGAAGAGACAATTGTGACCTGAAACACCGATGTGGGAACAGTGGTAGTGGGTTATCATACATTTTCATTTCACGGAAACCCCTTGCTTAGGTATACGGTTCTATCAATCACTAAATAGAATTAGTGCTAAACATCATTCACAGAGACATTCATTTAACAGAGATAGAACGTCAAATTAAAATTAAACGTGTTTAGTGATTTGTGGTGCAAGTGGGCGTAATAGAGCGTTCTATTTCTGTCAAACGTTTGAAGAATCATGTTCCTTACCAAGTAAGAGAAGTGTATGACAGTGATTTCATCATCTTCTGTGAGTCCAGCAGACGCTTCGGCATCAAACTCGAAGTGCTTGCGCAGCATGTACTTGATGGTATCGTTGGCGCCGTAGCCCAGGATCGTTCTCTCACGGTATTCTCTGCAAAGGAAATGGATACATAGGTATTTAATTTATGAATGTAGCAAAATTCTTCAGTCTCTAGAAACTTCTTTAATAACAGCATTAACTGATCAACATATTTTATCGATAGAAACCTAATGTAGTTGAATAAATCAATCTGCCTAGCCTTTTCCCAACTATGTTGAGGTCGGCTTCCAGTCTAACCAGATGCAGCTGAATACCAGTATTATACATGGAGCGACTGTCTATCTGACCTCCTCAAGACCACAAACCAGCTAGTAACTAGGTAATACGATACCCCTTGGTAAGACTGGCTGTCAGACTTTTGGACTACCTGTAACGACTGTCAAAGATTCACGAATGACAGCCATCCACGGACTAACCCCAGCAAGCGTAGCGTAACCTGACGGATCGATCCGTGCGGCTGTTATTACTTAGCCACGAGCTCCTCTACCTAATGTAGTTAAATAAATGTATAATGTAAAAGTCCTGTCACGGACTCACTAAATTCTGGTACAAAACCGTGGCATACGTCGGTAGGTATCTTACAAAATACGACTGATACGTGCTCTAGTTTTTCCTTCTTATAAATGGCGCTGAAACGTTTGGAGGGTTTTTCGTATTCTATGGACCACTATGAGACAAAAGAATCCATACTGGCGGAACCTAACATCAACAAGTGACTATCTACAATTAGCATTATGCTGAGCGATGGCCGTATTGCGCGGATGTGACGCATATTTTCCCCCTATTTTTTTTTTTTTTAACGCTGGGAAATCATCCAATGACTGCTCCCGCTCTGGGTGGAGCGGAAGGGAGTGTCAGACTCTTACTGACTAAAACCCATCCATGTTCCTTCCATAGTCCTTTATGTTCCGGGGTAGCGGTAACCCTTTCGGACAATCCCGCTTACCCGGCAGGCTTGGCCCTGAGGGGCCCCTTCATATGCTGACATCTTTTTGAGGCGCGCGTGGAACATATACGCGCCGTACGGCACGGGTCTGGTGCTGATCGGACGGTGAGTCACCCATTACTCACCGTCCGCAGGCCCGCGCCTACGGTGGCCGGGAGTCGTCACGTGGCTCCCGACGCCCGGGGCGTCTCCTGCGGCGGCTGGGACGGGAGGACCTTTCTCTCTCCCATCCCGCCACCTCCTTCGCGAGCATGACTTTTTCGCAGAAGGAGGTGACTGCCTCCCACTCCCTCTCGCCCCGGACCATGGCTTGCACCAGGGCCGGGCGCGAGAGGTCGCCGCCGCCGATCGCCTCTACGAGGACACGGCGGTGCTCCGCCCAAGCGGGGCAGGTTTGCACCGTGTGCTCTACCGTGTCCTCTGGGCGATCCTCGCAGTGGTGACACCCGGGCTTTTCCTCCCGCCTGATGATGTGCAGGAACCTCCCGAAACATCCATGTCCGGTGAGGACCTGCGTCAGGCGGTAGGTGAGGGCGCCGTGACGCCTCTCTAGCCACTCCTCAAAGAGGGGCCTTACCGCCACTATCGTGGCGTGCCCTGCGCTGGGTTGCGACAGTCGCTGATTCCAGGCCGCCATGAGATCGCGCCGGAGGTCCGTCCGCTCCGCCGCAATTTGCTGCGGAAACGGAGTTTCTCCCCGGCTTAGTACCTCCGCGCGCCACTCGAACAGGCGCGCGAGGACTATCGCCTCTAGATCCCACGGCGGCAGTCCGGCAAGGAGGCTTGCCGCCTCGCCCGAGATCGTGCGGTACCCCCGGATTAGCCGAATGGCTACCACCTTTTGGGGCGCGTTCAGATAGTGAGCGGCTCGTCGCCGCAATGAACGCGCCCACACCGGGGCCCCGTATAGGGCCATGGACCGCACGACTCCCGCGTAAAGCCTCCGGCAGCAGGCGTTTGGCCCCCTCAGATTGGGTAAGAGCCGCTTGAAGGCGGCCCCAGTCCGTTCCAGCTTGGGGGCCAAACGTCGGAAATGCTCCACGAAATTCCATCGGCTGTCGAGGACCAGACCCAGGTATTTCATCGTGGACTCGACGCCGATGTGATATTTTCCCCCTAACTACTTGCTTTTGTTTTTTTTTAGTATATCATGTTTGCGGCAAACATGAAATACTAAAAAAAACAAACAAAAAAAACGGTTTTTCTTTCATATCTTTTTCCTTTACAATACGCTAGGAGTGCGCCTTCAGCTTTTGGCCTGGAAAGGCCTGTATCAACTGGACAGGGTTGAAGGAAAACGCTGTCAAGGCAAAGCACCAGCAAGATGGTCAGATATATGATCAAGAAGGCTGTTGGAGGCAGCAATTACTGAGCGTTCCAACCTGCAGAAGATCACTTGGAGCTTGGAGATACTCATAATATGTGGTCGAACAGCGAAGAAGGAAATTGCCGAAGGGAATTCAATCGAATTTGTCTGAAAACAACAGATAACTGAATAATATTTACGTCGAGCACTGTGCAACTGTTAATGGATCAAGTTTCAAGCCAAGATTGTGTATGGTTCATTAATTTAATTGTTTCCATTCCGGCATCGTAAACAAGGTGTTTTTGAAACAATCCCGGATTTCAGTAACTTCCGTGTTTATGAAGCGTTAATAATTGAAGAGGGCTGTTTATTTCTATTTTCTTGAAGGGCATTGTTATGTATAAATATTATGTACATATATTTTAATGCTTTTGCCTGCGTTTTCACCCGTGTGGAGAATCGATGCAAAATCCCACGGGAAGGAATTGTCGGGATAAAAAGTCGTATGTCCGAGCTACCTATGTCTCAAACGTCGAAATCCGTTCAGCTTAAGATGTGTAAATTTAACGGTGGAGTTTCTTGTCCATTCTTCTCCATACGAAACTACTATTAGTTAACTAACTTATATTTTGGAAGGGCAACTATGTAGAATCAATTCTATTTCTTGTTCATTTGGACGTTCAAAAGTACCTACCTATTTGAAAGAATTGATTTGACTTTGACTTACAGATAGACAGACAGTCGAGTTACTTTCGCATGTATATTATTAAGTATGGATTCAACAAATGAAGAGGCCTTTGTAAAGTGAGATTCAATCAGTGATAACGATGATGGAACAGTCGAGAATGTATTGCTTTGTCATAAGCTACGAAAAAGGTTGTATCAATCTCACTGAAACTCGTTTTAGAAATACGATACGCTTCGAAAGAGATTGTCACTTGTCTAATCCCTCTAGACAAGGTTGGCTGGCGAAAAATGAGTTTTGTCTTGCCTTGCCCGAGGTAGCTAGGTGTGCGAGGAAAAAAGCCACCAATAGGATCTCTTCATTGTCATAGCTTGAGCTAAGCTAGTGTTGTCATTGGTTAGTTTTATGCGCATTAGCCGCTACGCGCTCTGTTGAAACCGCACCTTTAAAAAGGTTTTCCATGACAGTTACTAATTCTTATAGGTAACAAAAGAAATTCAATCTTTTAACGGAAAAAAGGCCATTAACTGTAGGCCAAATTCAGGCCAATAGCTGTCTGGAACTGCTTTTGACACAACAATAAAAGACCTTTTATGAATTGAAGTAATATTTCTTTAATGTATTTGTGTCGCCAATTGGGGCTTGAATTCATGGAAGTCAGACTTTTGTATTAATATCAAAATAAAATGTATTAAAAATAGTTATTTGTTATGCAAGGCTGCAAAGTTGATTTTTCGCGCGAGTACTTCTATTGAAACCTGAGTTAGCGAAGGATTCTAGGGTTGAACCATGAGCGAAGCGAGTGGTTTAAATATAGAATCCTGAGCGTAACGAAGGTTTCAAAGGTACGAGACGCAGAAAAGCTTTGCTGCCAAGCGCAACACACAATTTTTCACCTCACTACAGCGAGGAAACTGCTAGGTGCGAGGAAACAGGTGTTATATGTTGAGTTTTATTTTGTTCGAGCGTCTTAGATACATTGACTCATGTGAAGAAAATAACAGATACTTGGCAATGTATCTTATGAGTTACATAGAATATCTCCAAAATTAAATACCCTGTATTTTGTTCTATATCCTACTTGTCCTCTAAGGAGAATGAAAGAAAAAAACTAATTTAATACAAATAACTAACTAATTTAATTTAGCACATATTTATTTTTGCCAAGCAAAGGATTAAATAACATATTATATTAGTATTTATTTTATTTAAAAAATTTAACTTAAATTACTACACAATTGGGTATTTGACAGGGTAGTATTTTTATGGCAAATTCAAATGTGACGTCACAGATTTTTTTAATCAAATGGAATACTTATTAACATTAATTCCAATTTTACAATTAAATCCTCGCAAAATATTTAATTTCTGTACTGTGATGGAAGTTTTTAAGGTGAGCGGTATTATTTAATATTTTATTTTAGACCGTGTCATGCATTTTCAGTGGACTGGCAGTATAGAAAATTGTTAAATAGAAAGGTTCGAATTTTAAAAACTCTTTCCACGCTAGAGAGCAAAAAGCGATTTTGGGCTCAGATTTCGAATGACAAACAGACCCTTTCCGAGCCTGTGAGGTGAAAAAGTCATTTATTAAAATTACGCTGAGAATAAAGCACTTTTTGAACGTCGAAATTACATAAGACAGTCACCCAAAACGCCCGCCTCCTCCTTCACCTTCTTCCTAATGCTTTGTCTGGGAAAAACAAGTGGCGCAACAAACTCCCCAGCAGATGAACAGCTGTCTAAGTTACGATGTAGTTATGTTGCAAAGTAAAAATAGTAATATTAGTTTACTCTTAAGATAATTGAAAGAAAGAAATACAATAAGTTTATTTCCCGCAAACATGACGCGTTAAAAAAAAAACAAAAAAAGAACATGCTGGAAAATATATGCGTCACATCCGCGGAAAACGATCATCGATCAGCATAAAGCTACGCGAGACAGAGCCCCAGCGCTGATTTTCAGCGACAACCGGCGTTTGTTTTCTAGATTTCATTTCCATCAATTCAGTGTTCCTTACATCAATCAATAAAGGAGAGGTAGTGCCTCTCCCAAGACTGATGGACATAATGTACTTGGATACAGTAATCCAATATACGATAGGAGTTGATTAATTGCTGGTAATTATCTCAGCATTTCACTGACTTTCGTATCCTTCGCAATTGTTGAATAATGTTTCTTGGAATTGGTCGAGGCAACTAAGTAGCAGTCCTCAGTATAGATTTGAGCCCAGTTGACATAAAAGGTGGCTCAACCTCACATGGGACTTTAAATATAGCTAAATGTGGGTGTACAGTCACGACAAAAATGATGCATAAAGTTATCTAATTCCAAAAGCGGTTTTCTCTTTATTGTATGTTGTCATCTAATAATTTTTTTTTTGGTGACTTTAGTGACTAACCTGGTGTCAGAGTTTTTATGCTGCCCATGGGCCTCTGACTTATCTTCACATGCTGTTGAGGAATATCTCTCAGGCATTCCGGTTTCCTCACGACGTTTTGCTTCACAGTTTTTATGGAATGACAATTGCACGCATGAATCCGAAAAGTCGAAACTTGGCAGTCCAACGGTCACACCACTAGCACAGTCTATCTTTTTTATACTGTGCCACTAGGCTGTCATTGCCTGTATGTTGTCATATACATAGCATTTTTGAATCCATAGCTTTACCGAACCTTTCGTATCTCAAAGCTGACTTAGATATTTTTTGAGAAAATCGCTTCTGGATTATTACTGGGTGTGTCCATATTTGTGATCGACACTGTACTATTGGTACACCTTTAGGTGTGATGTCATGTCTTGACCTTTGAGTTTGTTTCATATTTTCTTCTCAGAGTGGTCGGATAGGAAACCCTATGTAGTTTTAAACATAATTTATTTATGTTCTGCTAGAGTGTGTGGCGTTCAATATTGGAAGGCACTTTTCATCTCGCCTTACGTAGTGGCAACACTAGGCTTTCCAGCTACTGACTAGTTGAAAGACAAACATTCAGCTATCCACTGTTTGCTTCCTTACATCTGCAGTTCTGCACTATTTGGAGACCTACACAGGCTACCTAACTGCTGGAGTGTTACGTAAGATTAAACTATCTACAAAGTGTGAAACAGTTTCATTTTTCAATCCATGGAGTTGTGACCACAGACATCCACACTACTGCCCCGTTATCACCAACACCCAAAAGTGTTTTATTTTACCTAATTTACATAAATACACACATCAAAAGTGTCTAGGGATCAACATATATTTTCGCAATAACTTTTCTCTTGATTGATATTAATTTAAATTTTCTTTAAGGATTCATCAAATAAAGTGTTTTCGTTTGTCACAGTAACGATAAACCAAGTCACCTTTGCATTAATAAAGAAATTTGCCATTTTCCTAATAAAGGGATTTTTGACATTTGAACCACTAACATTAAAGTTCGAAAAAAAGACTGAAATAACAGTTTTCTTTAAAATTTTATTGGGTAACTTAAACAATTAATAATCCGTGTTTCTACCGCGAACACTAACAACACAAGAACATCGGTTTGGCATACTCAAAATGAGTTCATCCAAATCACGCTGTGGAATGGCCGCCCATGTTCGTTGCAACAACAAAAAAAGGTGTTATCAGTCGACTTTGGACACGTTACCGAAGCACTGGTACCGTGGCTGAGCGCCATGAAGGACGGTATCGCTGCACCACACGGAGACAAGACCGATACATTCAAATCTTAACTCGAAGAGCTCCAACAATAACCGCCATGATGTTAGCCGTGAGGCTTCATCACTCTTCAGGGAACTTAATTAGCGACCAAACAGTCAGAAACCGCTTGCATGAAGTGAACCTTCATTCCCGAAGACCGCTACGGGTACCACCTATAGCAATGCACAATCGTAGGATTCGATATCAATGGGCTCTTGAACACAGAAATTGGGCAGAAGAACAATGGCGTTTCGTGTGCTTTTCTGATGAGTCTCGTTTTGGTATGAGACCGGATACAAGACGTATACGACACTGGAGAACCCCTGGACGCCAACAGCGATTAAAATCCTGCCAGGAAGTCCATCCTTATAGTGGTGGAACCATCATGGTATGGGCGGGTATTTGGATCGGCGGAAGAACTGAGTTGATTTGGATCAGAGGCAACCTCAACGCTCAAATTTATGCTGAGACGATTGTATCTGACGTCATCGTTCCTCTACAAGTGCAAATCGGTCCCTTATTTCAGTTAATGCATGATAATGCACGACCGCACACCGCAAGAGTTGTAAGACAGACTCTCGCCGCAGCTAACATCAATGTCCTGCCCTGGCCTGCTCAGTCGCCAGACTTGAACCCGATTGAGCATGCATGGGATATGCTACAGAGAAGAGCTCTGCCGAATATGGAGGGTATCCAGTTGCAAGAAGACCTTTTTTTGTTGTTGCAACGAACATGGGCGGCCATTCCACAGCGTGATTTGGATGAACTCATTTTGAGTATGCCAAACCGATGTTCTTGTGTTGTTAGTGTTCGCGGTAGAAACACGGATTATTAATTGTTTAAGTTACCCAATAAAATTTTAAAGAAAACTGTTATTTCAGTCTTTTTTTCGAACTTTAATGTTAGTGGTTCAAATGTCAAAAATCCCTTTATTAGGAAAATGGCAAATTTCTTTATTAATGCAAAGGTGACTTGGTTTATCGTTACTGTGACAAACGAAAACACTTTATTTGATGAATCCTTAAAGAAAATTTAAATTAATATCAATCAAGAGAAAAGTTATTGCAAAAATATATGTTGATCCCTAGACACTTTTGATGTGTGTAGATACACACACACACAGGGCAGCATAAAACTCTGACACCAGGTTAGTCACTAACCAAACGAAAAGAAGAAGACATAAATAGACGTTATTTATTATTTGATTCACATATATTATGTAGTTTGCATTCTTCTTCTTCGTGTGGTTAGTGACTAACCTGGTGTCAGAGTTTTAATGCTGCCCATGGGCCTCTGACTTAGCATCACATGCTGTTGAGAAATATCTCTCAGACCGGTTTCCTCACGATGTTTTCCCGTTTTGTTTTCACGTTGTTTTTTGTGTTGTTTTTTAGTTTGTATTGTTTTTAGTATTTATCATGTTTTCTACAGTACATATTGTTTTTCAATATTTATCGTGGTCTCTATGAAAATGTCCTAAAATTTTATTGCAAGTTTATTTTTACGAACCCCTTTTGGACCTTGTGTATGTATTCCACGTATTTATATGCATATTAATGTCTAACTTCAAAGTCTTCAAAGAGATAGGATACTTTATATGCATTGGAAGTAAATTGGAGCCGTATTTAAATCCCTAGCTTGATGCAGATTTCTACATTTTAGGTACGTACCTCCTTTATACTAAGTTCCCTGAAAAAGTATTAGAGAGAGGTGTCCTATAAGTTGTACTAAAGTTGACGAGGTAGCAAGGATCTAATAGCGGGTTCACAAATTGCGATTTTCGACGGTTTAATTCGTTTTCGACTTAGCAGTTGATCAATTAAAATCGAATCGTGTGATCCCGGTATAAGTACCAGTTTACAATGACAAATCTTTTGGTTTGATGACCCTCTTCTTAAAGCAGTATTATTTCAGTATAACTCAGTGTGAGAAAGTGACCGAGCTATGCATGACGTATAGGTCCATCTCTTTCCCACTGTGTTTCCCAATGAAGAAAGAAGTAGGAATAAAATAAAAGAAAGAATATAAGAATTTCAAATGCCATTTGTTTGATTTAAGTAGGTTATAGATGTACTTTGGATTCGAGTTGTCATTCAAACTTTCTTAAGAAGATTAATGTTGTATATTCTCATAATATATCTCATTAATGGTCTTTTTTATAAGGGTTTTTTGGGGTGGGAAATCATTCAAGGACTTCTCCCGCTCTGGGTGGAACGGAAGGGAGTGCCAGACACTTACTGACTAAAACCCATCCATGTTCCTTCCTTAATACTTTATGTTCCGGGGTAGCGGTAACCCTTTCGGACAATCCCGCTTAGTCTTCTTTATAAGGTTGGCTTACTTATTTGTTGGCCGCCATAGCTAGCGGAGAAAGCAAACTGAAGTGGCAGTGGGCTGACCATGTTTGTGGACTGATCGCCGAATCCTGGAGTAGAGACTGCGTATCGGTAAGCGTAGTGCGGGACGCCTCGAGCTAGATGGACCGATGACCTTAACAAGGTGGCTGGGGCAGACTGGATGCGGAAGGCGGAGGATAAGGTGTTGTGGCGCAGCCTGGGAGAGGCTTATGTCCAGCAGTGGACTGCGATAGGCCGCCTTCATTAATTGACGTATTTGTATACCTTTCTCCTTAGAAAAAGCGTCTTACTGACGGAATAAACCTATTTACATAACAACGTAATCAGCCTATAATGTAACCTCTGCCGGGACACAGCCACACACGCCTCCTCTCTAAGAGAGGGAGTGGGCCATAATCCACCTCGCGATCCCAGTACAGGTTGGCGGATGTCACATAATCTTCGATTTTTTGGTTCTAGGACAGGTTTCCTCACGATGTTTTCCTACACCGTTTTGAGAGCAGTGGTGATGAAATTAAATACACATGGTAAGGCGCCTGCTTGGGTTCGAACTCACGATCTACAATTCGTGAGCCAAAGCCGATACCACTGGGCCAATAGCGAGTAAACCGATTTGATCTTTTTTTTTTTTTTTATTGTAATCTGATTGTATTCGAAATTATTAATTGGTTCTTATTATTTGTTTGTTGTAACCTAATTTTGTACGCCATCTCTCGACAAAACAAAGTGAGCATTTTGTCTTACCATAGGTACTATCTGTAAATTAACCTATGTTTTAAACAATAAATGATTTGATTGATTGATTGTTAGATATTCTTGGTCAAAAACTCAGCTAAGTTTAGCTTCTCGTTCCTTTATAATTCCTAAAGAAAACCTACTATTTTATGTCTGTATATAATTTTAGCGATATAAGAAAACAATTTAACGATTGTTACGTACATATTGTGTTACGCAAGTAAGTATTACCTAATAGTTTATAACACCGCGCACCGTATCGAGTTTAGCCAATTTCATAGTATTTTGATATACCTATCTTCGTGTGAAGCATTGCTGTCAAAAACCGGCCAAGTACGAGTTGGTCTCGAACTCGGAGGGTTCCGTCTCACCGTACAATATTAAAAAAAAACATATATCTCAACTGTTATTTTAATTTTAATTGTTATAACTTCAATAGATATACACGATCTGTGAAATTTTATCTTTCTAACTATTACGGTTCTTAAGATACAGCCCGCTGACAGGTGGATTGATAGTAAGCGGAGGCTTAATAATAGAGTTCCGTTTGGGTAAGGGATCCACCTGTGTCATACCTCCTAGAAAGTACAGACGCCAGCACATCAAGCTATCCCTAACTGTCAAATTCTCAATTAAAAATGAACCTTATGTCTTTGCAATAAAGTTGAAATACTATCAAAGAAATTTGACAGATTGTAGTAACTTGATGTGCTGGCCTCTGTACAAATATTCACCAAATGCAATCTTGTTTTAGAATTTTGACAAAATATTTAAACATAAACTCAAGTGCATGAACGCAGTGTCACCTAAAATTAGGTACTGGTACGAACCCAATACGTACTGAAAATTCACAAGGCCTCTACCTGTAGGTACGATAAAGTAAACTAATCCATCAATATGTGTTTTTCCTTAACAGGTGTTAATTAAGACACAAAAAATCGATATTTGCTGATTCGTTGCAAAGGGCAACTTTATTTAGAGTTAGCAGTTAATGGGACCGATAAATAAGAAAGAAGCAAGCTTTTGTAGTGTCTAAAGTGTTTTTATCTCCCTAAGTTAATTTTATGATAGGTAGTAAAGCACGTTAAAACGTTGGTCCCGGCTGTCATTTGTGCATCTTTGACAGTCGTTACGGATCGACAGCAGCCCGAAAATATGACAGCCAGTCTTACCAAGGGGTATCGTATTACCCAGTTACTGGATTGTGGAGGTCAGATAGGCAGTCGTTCCATGTAAAATACTGGTATTCAGCTGCATTCGGTTAGACTGGAAGCCGACCCCAACATAGTTGGGAAAAGGCTAGGCAGATATATATATATGTATAGTCAAGCTAAATAATATGTTCTACACATGATTGACATTTATTAACTTTAGTAACAAGTTAATGTCCTAATCCTGATTAGCCGATAATTCCTCCTTGCATACTAATTTGAACATTAATCGAAGCCTAGTTAAGCATACCACAAAGTCTAACAAACTAAATGACGATATTTATCCGGAGAGTTGGGCAGATGGGTGACTATAGTACCAATGTTTATCCGGAGAGTTGGGCAGATGGGTGACTATAGTACCAATGTTTCGCCAGTTATGATTAAATTTAAAGATTTGAATGATTTGTTATCCCCCATACGAAATGTTCTATCTTCGCGTTTTCTTAGCTTTAAATATGATTGGTTTGGATGAAAATTAATTACTCGTATTTTATCAATAAAACTTAGATACCTTACATCGAGATAAATTAATTATGGGGCATCTATATTTTTTTATATGAACTATTTTAAGTTTTACTTGACTAATTTGAGTTCGTATTCGACACTGAACAGCCCCGTTTCGGGTTGGACACGAGTTTTGTTACATACTGTATAATTTTTTTTTCTCTATCTTAAGCAGTGGAGCGCCTCTCTAGGTCCACGTTTTTTTCTTGTGGGTGGGAAATCACCCCTAGCTCTGGGTGGAATGGAAGGGAGTGTCAGACTCTTTCTGACTAAAATTATTTATAATAAAACCCATCTATTTTCCTTCCTTAGCTCTTTATGTTCCGCGGTAGCGGTAACCTTTTCGGACAATCCCACTGACCCGGCAGGCTTTGGCCCTAACGGTCCCCTTCCCTAGTGCTGACATCTCTTTGGCACGCGTGGAACACGTAGGCGCCCGTCCGGCACGGGCCTGGTCCTGATCGGACAGTGAGCTCTCTAGGTCCATGTTTGCGTTTTATGTAAATTGTGTATTCTTACTTGTATACATAAGGTCCAATCTCCTTCAGAATAGGTTTCTGCCCTCGGTTCACGTCCTCCGCGTTGGTTACGTTGAAGACATACACCTTGAAGTCGAGCGGCATTGGCAACTTCAGCCATCGGTCGAACATCATTGAATTGTTCTCTAGTTGGACATTCTGCAACAAAAACATAATATATGTTTGAAGAAGTCTTCTTTCGTGTCAGGGCGAGCGATCCTATGAGAAAAGTTAATGTTGAGCTTGATTTACACGGTATGTATGTTAATTGCACGTGGCATTATACAGTGTGTTAGGTGAAACGAGGGACATACTTTTAGGTTGTTACTATACAGCCTGAAAGTATGTCCCCCATGAAAATCAACAACTTTGTCCATGGGATCAACTCTGAAATATGAAAGAAAAATATTAGCTGTTCCATACATTTTGACGAATTAAGCGAAAATAAATTTGCTGAACAGCTGATTTCTTTTTCGTGATTTCAGGTATAGTTCCATAGGTAAAGTTGTTCATTTTCATGAGTGTAGTAACCCCTGAAGGTATGTCCATCGTTTAACCTAACACACTGTTTAAGTTGAAGCAATAGTAATACTAGCATTGTCTAAACAGTTTTTGATGGAAGTCATAATTTCATAAGTTTATGCATAATCAGCTTATAAAGTTGCCATTGCTGGGACACTAGTATACAAGTGCCAAAGCACTCCATTATACACGGTGATTTTTAATTCACCGTTAATTTTTCGGGAGATGAGAGTACTCATGATTATAAATAACTTTTTCTATGGGACAAATTACGAAATAACAAAAAAATATACTTCTGTTTCATACATTTTTATCGATGAATGAAAAAGCCATTTTTTTCCATATGGGATCATGCATACTTTCACGCCCTGCAATGTTACAGCAATTAAAAAACACCGTGTATAAGATCATGTTTGTTTGAAATTTATTGTAGCCATTCTTCAAGTCAAATCGATCTGCATAGCGTTTTCCCAACTATGTTGGGGTTGTCTGCCGAGTAGATTTATCTGCTTAGGTATTGCCAAAGGTTGGGCGCTGAGTTCTGATAGGCAGTCAGACTTTTGATTTAACTATGTTGAAGTCTGCTTCCAGTTTAACCAGATGCAGCTGGATATCATTTTACATGTAGCGTCTGCCTATCTGACCTCCACAACCCAATTACTGGGTAAGACTGTCGTCAGACTTTCGGGCTTCTGACGACCCGTAACAACTGTCAAAGATCGTTACGGGTTCATCGTTAAAGACCTTTTCTTCTGGTGATAATAATTATATTCAATATAATATTTAGCTAAAGTCACTCTTAGCAAAAGTATGCAAATAGCTATTATTCCATAAGAAACACGTTGGAAGCCGAAGGTCATTGGTGCAGTGCACTTACTGTGGAAATATCTATACAGTCATCAGCGACAGAAGTCGATTAGCGCTTCAGTTTTTTATTACGAAAAATCACACTAATATTATAAAGGCGAAAGTTTGTGAGTGAGTGAGTGCGTGTGTGAGTTTGTATATTTGTCCGTCTTTTACGCTCAAACGGCTAAACGGATCTTTTTTTTTTCTTTTAAGGCTGGGAAATCATCCAATGACTGCTCCCGCTCTGGGTGGAGCGGAAGGGAGTGTCAAACTCTTACTGACTAAAACCCATCCATGTTCCTTCCGTAGCCCTTTACCTATGTTCCGGGGTAGCGGTAACCCTTTCGGACAATCCCGCTTACCCGGCAGGCTTGGCCCTGAGGGGCCCCTTCATATGCTGACATCTCTTTGAGGCGCGCGTGGGACATATACGCGCCGTACGGCACGGGTCTGGTGCTGATCGGACGGTGAGTCACCCATTACTCACCGTCCGCAGGCCCGCGCCAATGATACACCCCTAAGCTAAACCTAGGCGAAAATTCATTCTATTCGAGAAACTTGGAACAACTTGGATGAAACTTGGCACAGAGGTAGTTTATGACCTGGATTAACACATAAGATAGGATTTGTATCCCGCTAGTACGTGCCCTTGGTATAATATACGACATCCACGCAGTCGAAGCCCCTGGCAGCTAGTATTTCATTAAACTGAACAAAAGTAAAATTAAAAGAACATTGTGTCTTAATTATTACAATATTTTTTTATTTGTGTTGTGAGTTACATGTACATATACAGTAATATAAAATAGTATCCCTTGATCTAAGGGACTTGATCAAGACTTGACTTGTGTGGACTTGACTTGTTTATTTACTGGCTATAGGTATGGTAAGCAGGGCTCGGAAACCGGTTGAAATTCTTAACCGGTTACGGTCATTGACCCCAAACCGAAATCGATTTAGGTTAAGGTTTGCACTTTACCGGTTTTTACCGGTATATGTGGGAAACCGGTTTTTAATGAATTTTGGTTTTGAAAGTGAAAATTAACCGGTTAAAACCAAATTTGAACACCCCCGCCCCCGCCACTCACAAGCACGGTCAAGACGTTGCGATGTCATTTAGTTACAAAATAGTCGCATCAAGTCGCATGCAAGTTCTCAACGTCGCCGCCACCGTCTTCCTTCACCAAATTTCGTAACTTGTTGGAAGTGTTAAAAAAGTAGACGAAAAATATTTACGACTTACGGAATTAACCGGTTAATTCGGGTGTCAAAACCGTTTGTGCTTATGTAACCGGTAACCTTTATCGTTTGGGTTACATATGAACAGTTCACTTGTTTAACCGGTTAATGAAGGAACGATATATTTACCGGTATTTCATCGAAATTAACCGCTCTTTTTAAACCGGTTCAGAGCCCTGATGGTAAGTAGATCTTGTGATATTGTTGAAGTTCACGCTAAAATCAAAACCTAAAGAAAAATAAACCTAAAACAGAGGAACGCTACCAATAAAGAGGTGTAAAAACATTCCATTTTGTTCTGAAATAGGGGTCAAAGTATTTGCTTAAGTTAAAGCTATATTATATTGGTACAAAACGTTGTGATACAAAGACTCTAACAGGTCATTATGGAAAAAACATAGAAGCTTATTTACTTATATTAATGTCGAAAACATGATAATATTTATGGTGCTGTCTGCCTGTATGATGTATTGTATGAATTATCTTACGTGTTTTTGTGAATCCAAATAAATCTAATAAGGTAGGTAGGTAGAATAGTTAGAGTAGGTAGATAGGTATCTATTGTAGGTAGGTAGGTAGGTACGTAGGGTAGGTAGGTAGGTAGGTAGGTTGGTAGGGTGGGTAGGGTAGGTAGGTAGAGTAGGTAAGTTAAGTATTATAGTTAAGACAGGCCAACGTCTGTCGGGCTCAGCTAGTAAATAATTAAATATTGATACGCTACAAATAAAAGAAACATTGATTTTTGACAATACTTTGTTAAGATTCTAAGGTCGTTGCAACAGATTATCGACCTTTACTAATAAGGATAAAACGGTTCGAAGAATATGTGGAAACAATAATGTTTTCGTGTTTCTTTTTGTATCTCGCGGCCTAATAAATATTTACCTACTACCTGAAAAGGCCTCTGGACTACCTACAACTGGTCAGGTAAAGCCTGGCTTTATTTCGATATCGGTGTTTGTATCGTTGATAACCTAAAACCCTCGCAGAAAAATATATTTTAGGCATAAGCGTCAGTGTGTGTCAAATTTTCCTACGTTTCTTGCAATTTCCAGGACATTGTCAGGTTGTTTGTTGATTAAAATATAATTTGCGGCCGTAACAAGTATGTATTTACAGGATTATAATAATAAAAATCGTCAATACAACTCTATAAGTTTTAATTGTCCTCAAATGTATAATATTGCTTTAAATAGTTATCTATATATATAAAATTCAAAGTCCAGACTGACTGACTGATATATCAACGCACAGCCTAAACCGCTGGACCTAGGGACTTGAAATTTTGCACATACATACCTTATACAATAAAAGCATTAACTAAAGAAAGATTTTTCGAATCTCATTTTTTTATTTTCGAAATGTATACAACTAGACACTTCCGATTCAGATCTTTACGTGGAGGAATTCGCGAGTAAAAGCTATTTCCGTATAGTTTATTATGAACTTAGACGTTTGGGTACGTATACATTGACTTGAATGTGCCCTGGCGGCTGAGAGTATGCCATGCTCACTTTAATGTCTCGCTGATGGTGGCGTGTGTGTTGGATCATTTAGCTCCCTTTAAAATGGTTGAGCTGAATGGTGCTAATATGTGCGTCATGTTCGTGAACGGGCGCTGTCAGTAGGGACTGGTCATCTCTTAGCGGCTAAGGCTTGTTTTAATTTATTTTTTGGATAGTTTTTACATATTTTATATCGGATGCTTTTAACGTTCTGCATCGTTCTCACATGTATAATATTAATATGAACTATGTAACCAATTTTTTGTAACCATATATTGTTTAAAAGAGTGTCCATGGAGTTTCTTGCCCGTTCTTCTCCATAGGTACCTACTGCTTTGGAATGGGCAACTAGCTTCATCTCTCTGACTGACCGACACCTTGACAATTCAAAAGTGCCTGTAATTGGTTTATTTGAAATAAATACTTTGAGTTGAGTTGAGTTGAGTTGAGTTGTTTGTGTTGATGATTGCAGTTCTGTAAATTAGTATTTGCTATGGGCCCAGTAGGTAATTATAACCTCGACTGCGACTCGACTCGACTCTCATAAATGTTGTTACGGCTGTCATTTTGTGCTGCTCTGGAACAAAAAGGAACAGTAGGGAACCAATATGCCAAACTAAACCTGGCAAGCTTTCAGAGGTCAATAACATGTTATGCTGAAAACCTGCCAAGTTTGTTGGCATAAGCTATTGAGCATTTGGCATGTTTCTTTAAAAAGAGTGACGTGCAGGTTCAAGTGACGCTGTTACCAGACGCTCCACTTATGTTAATTTATGTCATTTATTCGACATTTCAATCGCAGAGAAACGTCTCAATACAATATGAACCAAAAGAAAAAATGGATTCACTATTGAACCAATCCAATGATTTTGTATTGGTATCTTTCGCTCAAATGTAGGAGGAGCTCGTGGCTAAGTACTAACAGCCGCACAGGTCGATCCATCAGATTAAGCTACGCTTGCCGGGGTTGGCCGTGGATGGGTGACCATCTTTACATACCGAGACTCCTACGTGCCTCGGAAAGCACGTTAAGCCGTTGGTCCCGGCTGTCATTTGTCATCATCTTTGAGAGTCCTTACGAGTCGTCAGAAGCCTGAAAATCTGACAGTCAGTCTTACCCAGGGGTATCGAATTGCCCAGTTACTGGGTTGTGGAAGTGATATAAGCAATCGTTCCATGTAAAATACAAGTATTCAGCTGCATCTGGTTAGACTGAAAGCCGACCGCAACATAGTTGGGAAAACGTTCGGCAGATGATGATTTTTGCTCAAACGATCGAAAAAAAAAAGATATGAACAAACGAATGTTTATTAATTTGTTAATTAACTGAAGGAAAACGGTGGGTTATAGTCAGAAAGAGCCTGACACGCCCTGCCGCTCCACCCAAAGCGGGAGAAGTTATTTAATGATTTCCCACCCAAAAAAAGAGACTCTAATTTTGGCCGTGTCGTGTGAACGAGGAATGGAACTAAAATTAAGCTTCAAGTGAATAGACTGAAATTCTTACAAAAATAAAGTGAAAACCGAGGCAGTTCTAAACTAAATCAAAGAAACCCTAAACTATTTAAAATTATTCACTAAGAAAAACACGAAGTAAACTGACGTCTTTTGTTCAAAGCTAAAGAAAAACTGACTTAAAACAGATATAATACAACACTGAGAATTAAAACAACAGAACATTTTAAACGGTTTAGTTCTTCAGCCGAAACCCGAAGTTCAGATTTTGACCAGTATTTTTAATGCTAAATTTTCAGAAGTAAACTATTTTTAAGAAATATAATATTTATATTGTTAAGAAATTTATACTATGGCACTCGCAATGAATTTCATTTCGGCAGTACAATCACGTTCGTCGCATTATTTTAGGTGATTACAGCCGTAATGTTATATTATTTTCAATAAATTATTAATTCAAGAATATAAACGGAGGCAGATTAATGCTTTTTTTAAATAACACCCATTTTTTGTCTTGTCCATTATCAGTGCATCTGCCGTGCCTTTTCCCAACTATGTTGAGGTCGGCTTCCAGTCTAACCGGATGCAGCTGAATACCAGTATTTTACATGGAGCGACTGCCTATCTGACCTCCACAACCCAGTAACTGGGCAATACGATACCCCTTGGTAAGACAGGCTGTCAGATTTTCGGGCTTCTGACGACCCGTAACGACTTTCAAAGAAGCAAAATGACAGCTGGGACCAAAGGCTTAACGTGCTTTACTTAAACGTAGGCGAAGCTAGAGTACATACAGATTCTAGTAGGTGGCGTTTTGTAGGTTCTGCTTACCCCCATGGAAAATAGCCATGAGTTTATGTTATGTTATTTTTTTTTAATCTGTTCCTTATTTTTTTTTCAAATATTTTTTATTTCTGAAATATATGAATTGGTATAATTATGTTTAATTGTTTGCAATCATACCTTGTATTTTGTCTATTCGCTAATTTCTAAAACAGTTAGTTTCCAAAATATTTAAACACCGAATTCAGAGTTATGGTATCCAAAGTGTGCGGTAGGGACCACCACCAAAAAGAGAGAAATAAAAAAAGAATCAATCGACTTACAATAAAAAAAGGCTACGAGGTGAAAAATAAATTTAAATTTGGAAGACGGTGGCAAAAAATGAAAACACAAAACAAAAGAGACTGATTTCCGAAAATAATGTCATGCTTTGTACTGTTTTTGTAGGAAATCAATTGTTTTTTTTTTATGTTTTAGTTCCTGTAAAAACACGAGGTATTTTCCAAAACAATAGACAGCTTCCAAAGGGTCGCGGGTTCACCTGTCAATAAATGATGTTGCTCAGTTGTGTCCAAAGAGTAAATATTAACCTGACGTCGTGTCGAACAACGGTAAACAATGTTACTAAAAAAACGGGGTTAGTGATGTATACGCATGTATAGGAAAAAAAATTAGGTACAGACGGCAGCAAATCAAGCTATTCCAAACTGTCAAATATTCCCAATTGAACATGAACCTTATTCTCTTGTAATAAAGTTGAAAATCTATCAAAGAAATTTGACAGTTTGAATCAGCTTGATGTGCTGGCTTCTGCACATATTTATTTACCATAAAGGTGTGTTTTCTAACGTATCTTGGTATTTTCGATCTGACAGTTCATTTACCTTTCATTGTTTTTTATTTTGGAGTGACAGATAACTGTTTTGCCTTAAAGTGACAGCTTTTTTGTTTAGGGTCGGAAATCATCATATACTAGCTTCTGCCCGCGGCTTCGCTCGCGTGGAGGTCGGAAATTATCCCACAGGAATGTTCTACCGGGATAAAAAATATCCTATGTGTTAATCCAGGATATAAACCATCTCTGTGTCAAATTTCATCCAAATCTATACAGTAGTTTTTACGTGAAAGAGTAACAAACATCCATACATCCATACTTACAAACTTTCGCCTTTATAATAGTAGTAGGATTATTACCCCTCCTGCTCTGTGTGGTGCGTAGGGAGTGTCAGACTCTTACTGACTAAAACCCAAAACCCATCCATATTCCTTCCTTAGCCCTTTATGTTCCGGGGAGAGACTTCGTTTCCGCAGCAAGTTGCGGCGGAGCGAACGGAACTCCGGCGCGATCTCATGGTGGCCTGGAATCAGCGACTGTCGCAACCCAGCGCAGGGCACGCCACGATAGTGGCGGTAAGGCCCCTCTTTGAGGAGTGGCTAGAGAGGCGTCACGGCGCCCTCACCTACCGCCTGACGCAGGTCCTCACCGGACATGGATGTTTCGGGAGGTTCCTGCACTTCATCAGGCGGGAGGAAACGTCCGGGTGTCACCACTGCGAGGATCGCCCAGAGGACACGGTAGAGCACACGGTGTAAACCTGCCCCGCATGGGCGGTGCACCGCCGTGTCCTCGTAGAGGCAATCGGCGGCGGCGACCTCTCGCGCCCGGCCCTGGTGCAAGCCATGGTCCGGGGCGAGAGGGTGTGGGAGGCAGTCACCTCCTTCTGCGAAAAAGTCATGCTCGCGAAGGAGGTGGCGGGATGGGAGAGAGAAAGGTCCTCCCGTCCCAGCCGCCGCAGGAGACGCTCCGGGCGTCGGGAGCCACGTGACGACTCCCGGCCACCATAGGCGCGGGCCTGCGGACGGTGAGTAATGGGTGACTCACCGTCCGATCAGCACCAGACCGTGCCGGACGGCGCGTATATGTTCCACGCGCGCCTCAAAGAGATGTCAGCATATGAAGGGGCCCCTCAGGGCCAAGCCCGCCGGGTAAGCGGGATTGTCCGAAAGGGTTACCGCTGCCCCGGAACATAAAGGGCTACGGAAGGAACATGGATGGGTTTTAGTCAGTAAGAGTCTGACACTCCCTTCCGCTCCACCCAGAGCGGGAGCAGTCATTGGATGATTTCCCAGCCTTAAAAAAAAAAAATAGCCCTTTATGTTCCGGGGTAGCGGTAACCCTTTTGAACAATCCCGCTGAAAGGTACCTAACAGCTAGCATATAAATTGCAACCCGTGCAAAGCCGATACAAATAATCATAGATCTCCGATCTACGCAGTTCTATGTGAATTATTATTTTTCTAAAGGGCAAAGGTAATGACAATTAGCAACTTAAGTAAACTGTAAAACCTTAACATAAATTTAATAATATGAGGAAAATATCTACAAGACAGTAAGTGATACACATTTATGGCTGGTGCTATACGACGGTATTGTCCGTAAAGATAAGTTCACATTGTCTGGTCTTAGATGTACACTCTGTGATTTAAAAAAAAAATTAGTGATGACACTTATTATGAAATGCCACAGCATCACGTTAAGATAGAAGTCTCTTTGGCCACGCACAAGTCTTTTTTTAAATATATTTGTTTTTTATGTTGTGTCCATCTCTACATAGTATAACATAAAGTCGGTCGCCGCCGTCTGTCCCTCTTATATCTTTTAATCTACGCAACGGATTTTTATACGGTTTTCATCAATAGGTAGAGTGATTCAAGAAGGTTTATACAAATAGTTTAACTAGCTTTCACCCGTGGATTTGCCTGCGCGATAGTATCTATTGCACCCGTGTGAAGCCGGGGCGGGTCGATAGTAGAATTCCAATGTAAAAACGCCCTTATGACATGATCATCGACTGAGTAGTATGGCTGAGTAAGGATGCCACTCGTTCAAGGATATCTCGTTACTCCGTAGTAAATCACATGGAGTAATATAGTTAATACTTATTTCTGAATTAATGGTTTCTCGAGCATCAATGTACGCTTTTGCCCGCGGCTTCTCTCGCAAGGAGGTCGGAAATGATCCCACGTGCACGGGAACGTACTGACGGAAAAAATCTGTCATTTATGTCCGAGTGCATGGTCCACCTGTGTACAGTTGATGTTTGAAAGGGTAACAGACAGACAGGTAGACGAAACGTGCGGCTGTTATTTCAACAGCAGCAGACCAACGCCTTAACCTGCTTTCTCAGCCACGTAGAAGTCTCAGTTTGGCGCAGCGGTAGAGAGATTGACTGCTGCGCAGCATGTCGCGGGTTCGGTTCCCGCACGGAACAAATATTTGTACGACCTGCAAGTATTTGTTACGAGTCTGGGTGTTTTTCTATCTATAATATGCATGTATTTACAAAAAAAATGTATATTTAAGTAGTTTATCAGCCATCTAGTTACCATAACACAAGCAAGAGGCAAGAGGAGCACAAGAGGTTGCTTAGCTTGGGACTATATGGCGTTATGTGGAATGTCCAAGGATATTATTATTATTATTAGTTTAGAAAAACGGTCACCCATCCATGGACCAACCCCAGCAAGCGCAGCTTAACCTAAAGGGTCGACCCGTGCGGCTTTTATTACTTAGGCAGTTAGTCTATGAAAGAAGTTTTTAAATTCCTTTTATTTTCAGTCGATTCAAGACTAGTAAAGATAATACCTACGACGATTAGACCAACCTAAAGATTATTCATTTATTTAAAACTTCTACTGTTTTATTAAATTTGGTAATTATAAATAAGCATTGTTTGTTGTTGAACTTTGTACCACAATCTTGACCGAAGAACTTGGTATAAAAAACGGGTTTTCTTCACTTAAGATTTAATGAAACGATTCCGCGAATTTTAACTTAAGTAGTGATGTAGCTGAATGCTATTTTTTTTATCTATCTTTTTGCTCATTTTCTAGTATGCCTGCTAACTTTTCCATGTTTCTGCTATAAATAGGAAGATATCGTCAACAGTGCAACTCAATTGCAACTCGACGCATGAATTGTTGAGCTAATATTGCTTCAGAATACTTTTCTCATGGTTTTAACAGGTTGTGCTGAAGAACTATGTATTGTAGCCTGACAACAAGTCTTTATTGGTAGGCGGGATTGTCCGAAAGGGTTACCGCTACCCCGGAACACAAAGGGCTAAGGAAGGAACATAGATGGGTTTTAGTCAGTAAAAGTCTGACACTTCCTCCCGCTCCACCCAGAGCGGAAGGAGTCATATTTGATGATTTCCCACCATCAAAAAAGGGGTATCTTTATTTTCGAGTTTAAAAACTGCGAAGCTGGATCAGCAGCACAGTTGCCACCACATCAAGTTGCCACAAATTGACCACTATTCTCAATGGATTTTGAACTTTACTGCCAACGTTTTAAGGCCATCTTATGTGAAATCCTATGAACAACCACTAAGGAGGAGGCCTGGTGTCCTGAAATACAGGCAATAAGCCTAGTTTAGGCACCAGTCTCAGTCACGCCCGGCCCTGGTGCAAGCCATGGTCCAGAGCGAGAGGGAGTGGGAAGCAGTCACCTCCTTCTGCGAAGCATTCATGCTCGCGAAGGAGGTGGCGGGATGGGAGAGGAAACGGTCCTCCCGCCCCAGCCACCGCGGGTGACGCCATCGTCAAATGACACCTCCCGCTCTGGGTGGAGCGGAAGGGAGTGTCAAACTCTTACTGACTAAAACCCATCCATGTTCCTTCCGTAGCCCTTATGTTCCAGGGTAGCGGTAACCCTTTTGGACAATCCCGCTTAAGGTACAGAACCCTAAAAACAAAATCTCTTTTGTAAACCATGTTTCTCCTCAAACTTCGGTCTTGGTCTTATAATCCGAGTTAAACAATAAAGCGAATTTCATTGTTCCTCTTGTTGCAAGTGTAAGCAGTGCAATTGTTCACAAGTCATATGTAAGCAATCCTACATGTGTTCCGAGTACGGTCAAGGAAAGATATTGTTAAGCAATTTTGAATCTAATTCCTTTCCAATATAAAGGCGCATGTCAACTGTCATTTTCATTCATAGTGTTGGCCATGGCGTAGACTAAAAAATCCCTAAATAATGTTAATCCAATCTAGCCTGTCTCTTGCTGGCCTCCCTCAGCGATGCAGCGAGGTCCGCAACCCACAGGATCCTCTTAGCGGGTATTCGCTTTCGCTTAGTATAAATATGAGCTGTCGTAAAATCAGCTATTCACATTTTGACGAGTTAGGCATAAATGTACTGAACAACTGTCTTTTTTTCGCGATTTCAGGTTTGGTCCCATAGTAAAAGTTGTTCGTTATTATGAATAGAAAAACCCCTTCAGGAGTTTCAAAGGACTAAAATTTAATCATGTATAAGTTTATTAGCTTGAAGCCTTAATTATTGAGGCACCCCACAAGGAAGTCCAGTTGATGACACGCACAAAAAAAATTACAAAAAAAAAAAATGCAAGTAAAAATGATCCTTAGAATCCTTAATTTTTAAGCGGGATTGTACCCCGGAACATAAAGGGCTAAGGAAGGAACATGGATGGGTTTTAGTCAGTAAGAGTCTGACACTCCTTCCGCTCCACCCAGAGCAGGAGAAGTCATTGAATGATTTCCCAGACTTAAAAAAAAAGAGTCCTTAGTTTTTATTCGTCGCCTTAAAATACCTTGCCATGCCGTGCCGCCAATGTGCGGCCTTAGTGGCACACGTCAGCTGCATTGTGTGACTTTTTAGTGTTTATTTTATAACTCTATTCAGAGCACAACTGTTCAATTGGAACACCATTAAATATGTAACATGTGTATTGTTTTGCAATAAGTGTGATAAACGGTGAAGAAAAATTTTGAAAGCGACTGACAGAAATATAAGGTGTTAAAAAATTTCGTGAGAGCATTGTACTCATCGTTATAAACAACTATTCTTTTTACTATGGGATGAACCCAAAAATCGCAAAAAAGAGCTGTTCCATACATTTATGCACACGTAACTCAATAAAATGTATCGAACAGCTCATATTTTTTTTGCAGTATTAAAAAATACAAATATTGGGTACGCAGAATTTGATATTTCGGTTCGTTTCCTAGAAAGATGGTCCAGGATGTACGAATAACAACGACAGTAATAATTGTATCTTGCATGGTATGTGTGTATGTATACTCATGTTTTGGACAAATAAATTAATCTCATCTTATCTTAACATTGACTGGCTGGGACTAAAAGGTCAATCAAGGAATTTAAAAAGGTAGTTGGCTGTAGTATTGATTTTGTTTGCCACCGAAAATTACCTACCTATATAAACAAATAATGTCGTTAATATCATACGAAACTATTAAATTCCAAGTGCAATCGCACATTGCAAGTGTCGGAACGATAAATTAAACATAAAACACATACATAATATCACGCCTTCCTTTTATAAAGGTAGGCAGTAATACAGAATACCACCTGCTACGATTTTGACATTATTTTTGCTTAGTTTACGTTAATACATCTATCTGGTCATACACGCACGCCGGTGGCGGGTACTACGTAACATTACTTTCAAACTTAAAAAAAAAAATAGTTCGATCTTCTTCTTTTCGTGTGGTTAGTGACTAACCTGGTGTCAGAGTTTTTATGCTGCCCATGGGCCTCTGACTTAGCTTCACATGCTGTTGAGAAATATCTCTCAGACATGCTGGTTTCCTCACGATTTTTTCCTTCACCGAATTTGAAGCAAGTGACAATTATACAATACGCATGAATCCGAAAAATCAGAGGTGCGTGTCTTGGGTTTTAACTCGAGAACTATGACTTGGCAGTCCGATGGTCACACCACTAGGCTATCACTGCAGGCTGCACTTTAGTTTGATGACTAAATTCAATTCAAGAAAATTAAATAAATAGGTTATAATTTGATGCATCTCCATTATTTTATTAACATCATTGATAAAATAATTACATTCTTTAAATATTGCAGTGATGACGTGCATACACGTCTCCTTGAATTACAATGGATGAAGAGACAACACCTGAAGATTTTCATCTGAATTAATTTTGTAGGTACTGAATAATTACTTACACAATTAATTTCCGTTTTTCCGTTTCCCGGTAAGTGCAACGTAGCTATAATGATAAAACCACACCACAAAACCAAAAAAAAACACAAAGCACCTAAGTATAAAATGCGAAGATAATATGAATCAAACTCACTTTCTGTATTTGTTTATCTACAATTTTCTGGAATCCCCATGACGCCAGAATAATGGCAACCACCAAGAATCCCATAGACACAGCAAAAATTAATTTCGAATGCTTCCCCAACATTTTTAACACTTTTGTTCGTTTTTACTTTAACACTTTTTTTTTTGTAATTTTAATTTATGTTTTTTTAGCGACGCGACATCAGTCCGTCTGCTTCACCACCTGAACTATAATTGCTAAAGGATTATTATTCTCACACAATTTTCCTTATGACGACTTTTTTTTTGTAAACAAATGATTAACTTATCAAGGAACTGGTTTAAGATGCAAATGGGGTAATATTTGCAGTGATTTAGGATTCTTGGCAAAATTTTTGAACATTTTAGCTTAAATTAAAATTAAGTTTTATCGTAAATGTTTTTGTTTATTTTAATTTTAGCAGAAGTGACCGAAAAATTTAAAAAATATTTTTTAATGATATTTTTTTAAGTACTTCACTGTGTTTCCGATAAACAAGAATGGATTTGGTTCTTGAATTTTTTTTACCGTTTTTTTATGTTTTTTATTTGTGCTTTTACAGTTGATCAATATAGCTCTAAATCAATCGTTGAATCAACGCTGAGTTTCGCAGTCCATTGTCGGTCGTGGGCCATAACGTCCTTTACAGAACTTCTGTGCACAGGCTATGCCATGGCCTAGCCTAATAGGCGCTAAGGGGCCTATAGTTTTAACTCCTCTTATTTACCATCCATTACAATTAAATTAATTAATAATTCCTGTCTACGTTTCTATCTATGAACGTGATGTGTTGAATGAATCATGCGTTTATACCAAAAATAGCAAAACTAGTTATGTAATAAAAACATTGGTGCCTTTCTAACTAGTTAATAATAGTCAATAAAATATATTATTATCATAGGTCATCGAAATTGTAAAACATTAAGTGGAGAAGTTTCTAAAAAAAACTTTTAAAATTAAGATTCTGTGGACATTATATTAAGGGCGGTGTAGTGGTGGCACTGTTGGGTCAACTTGTAAAATATATTTATTTTAAGAAAAAAAATTATTTCATTACCACTTCTGTTGAAAACGGTGAAAGAAAACATCAAGAGGAACTGTCTTAGAACAGAAAAATTTGAACACATAACGTGCCATCTACGAACTTATACTACCCAGTATAAGTTCGTAGATGGCACGTCATGTGTTCAAATTAAAAACAAAAACACGCAGACACCTTTTTTTTTTTTTTTTTTTTTTTTAAGGCTGGGAAATCATCCAATGACTGCTCCCGCTCTGGGTGGAGCGGAAGGGAGTGTCAGACTCTTACTGACTAAAACCCATCCATGTTCCTTCCGTAGCCCTTTATGTTCCGGGGTAGCGGTAACCCTTTCGGACAATCCCGCTTACCCGGCAGGCTTGGCCCTGGGGGGCCCCTTCATATGCTGACATCTCTTTGAGGCGCGCGTGGAACATATACGCGCCGTACGGCACGGGTCTGGTGCTGATCGGACGGTGAGTCACCCATTACTCACCGCCCGCAGGCCCGCGCCTACGGTGGCCGGGAGTCGTCACGTGGCTCCCGACGCCCGGGGCGTCTCCTGCGGCGGCTGGGACGGGAGGACCTTTCTCTCTCCCATCCCGCCACCTCCTTCGCGAGCATGACTTTTTCGCAGAAGGAGGTGACTGCCTCCCACTCCCTCTCGCCCCGTACCATGGCTTGCACCAAGGCCGGGCGTGAGAGGTCGCCGCCGCCGATCGCCTCTACGAGGACACGGCGGTGCTCCGCCCAAGCGGGGCAGGTTTGCACCGTGTGCTCTACCGTGTCCTCTGGGCGATCCTCGCAGTGGTGACACCCGGGCGTTTCCTCCCGCCTGATGATGTGCAGGAACCTCCCGAAACATCCATGTCCGGTGAGGACCTGCGTCAGGCGGTAGGTGAGGGCGCCATGACGCCTCTCTAGCCACTCCTCAAAGAGGGGCCTTACCGCCACTATCGTGGCGTGCCCTGCGCTGGGTTGCGACAGTCGCTGATTCCAGGCCGCCATGAGATCGCGCCGGAGGTCCGTCCGCTCCGCCGCAATTTGCTGCGGAAACGGAGTTTCTCCCCGGCTTAGTACCTCCGCGCGCCACTCGAACAGGCGCGCGAGGACTATCGCCTCTAGATCCCACGGCGGCAGTCCGGCAAGGAGGCTTGCCGCCTCGCCCGAGATCGTGCGGTACCCCCGGATTAGCCGAATGGCTACCACCTTTTGGGGCGCGTTCAGATAGTGAGGGGGCCCCGTATAGGGCCATGGACCGCACGACTCCCGCGTAAAGCCTCCGGCAGGAGGCGTTTGGCCCCCTCAGATTGGGCAAGAGCCGCTTGAAGGCAGCCCCAGTCCGTTCCAGCTTGGGGGCCAAACGTCGGAAATGCTCCACGAAATTCCATCGGCTGTCGAGGACCAGACCCAGGTATTTCATCGTGGTCTCGACGCCGATGTGAACCCCTCCTACCGTAAGTTGGGATCCCGATGGTGGCCTATTCCGAGGCCCATGAAAGGACATGGCCTCGGACTTGTGCAATGCCACCTCGAGACCCAACTGCCGGATCCTCTCAACGACTATCGCAACCCCGCGTGTCATCGCGTCGGCCGCCGCCTGATGCGACCTTCCCTGCGCCAGGACCAGCGTGTCGTCAGCGTAGCAAACTACGCTGACGCCGTCAGGGAGGTCGGCCCGCAGCACCCAGTCGTAACCGATGTCCCACAGGAACGGCCCCAGAACCGATCCCTGCGGGACACCGCACGACATCTCTCGCCGGTTCCATTCCCCATCGCGACCAGGGTAGATGACGGCTCTGTCCGTCAAGTACGCCCCGACTATTCGACGGAGGTAGGTCGGCACCCGGTGATACCGGAGTGCTTCCCCAATGCAACTCCAGGGCAGGGTGTTGAAGGCGTTGGCGATGTCGAGTGACACCGCCACGACGACCCTACCCTGGGACACCGCGTCCCCCGTCGTGAGGGCTCTAACGCGCATGATGGCGTCCACCGTCGAGCGCCCCTTGCGGAAGCCAAACTGGCAGTCCGCAAGGTCCGGCCCCGTCCTTCCAAGGTGCCCGACGAGGCGGCCCGCAATGATTCTCTCGAAGAGTTTGCCGACCTCGTCGAGCAGCACTATGGGCCGGAATGCGGACGGAGAGTCCGCAGGGCGCCCTGGCTTACACGCAGACCCCTGCGTGGTAGATTTCGGCCCAATCCCGCTCACAGAGAGGAGGAATGTCCCAGCAATGGGAACATTATAGGCATCAGCTCAATCAAGGGTATCAACCCTTGATTGAGCACCTGCCATCTAATCTCTTCACCACCCTTGGTTGACTGGTAGAGAATGCCTAAGGCATTAAGTCCGCCTTTGTACCTTGACTGTGTGCAAAAAGTTTAAATAAATAAATAATAAATAAATTGATTGTTGTATAAAATTCTCTGAGTTATCTTAGACATTATTGATTACGAAGCCACACATCATGAGGACACCTGGACTTATAGTCAATCATCATTCTCCTGCCCTTATCCCAATTTATTTGGGGTCGTCGCAACATGTTTTTTTCTTCCATACTTCTCTATTAGTAGTCATCTCAGTAGTTATTCCCTTTCTTACCATATCATCTTTCACACAATCCATCCATCGTTTCTTTGGTTTTCCTCTACTTGTCAACTTTCCTGACAACATTCCTCCGCATAACATGCCCATACCATGACAACCGATTTCCACGCAACTTTTCGGTCACCGGTGTCGCTTTCAGACTTCCTCTTATGTACTCATTCCGTATCTTACTTCTACATACACATCCTTCTTCTAGTCAATATAAATCTGAAATCTTTCACCTGTCTTAAGCATGTATGGTGAGCAATGCTCGTGCCTTCTTTGTATGAGAAGAGGCTTTTTCCCTGCCGTAGGAAAATAATTGTAAGTAGTTTTCCTGATAATTTAAGTAGGTAAACGTCTTTTGGAACGGTAAACCCACTACAATAATATCTGTACTAGGATAATGTCATGTCTTACTGACATTCGTCCCTCAACAAAGTTTATAATATTTCGCGTTTTTCTACCATTATTTTTGTGCTAGCAAAAACTGGCTATGAGAGGTCAGCAATAGGCCAAATAGTAACCTACTTAAAATAATAATGACATGTTATAATAATTTGTATAAATACTTTTTTTTTAGGGATGAGTAATCATCAAATGACTTCTCCCGTTTTAAGCGGAGCGGAAGGGAGTGTCAGATTCTATCAATATTGTAAGGAAGTCATATTAACTTAATTATCTATTCCTTGGGACGAAAAATATACATGGAGGCAAATTAAATGATTATAAATGACAGTTTGCAAAAAGCCGTACCTACAATCTAAAATTAGCAGTGGCGAGGTGTATTTTTTTTTGTAAGCGAGAAGCCGAAGCGTAGCCAGTTTTAATTTACGCTTTTGTATGAATTTTTAGTTCACGATTATGACGTTTTGGCACTTTTATGTTGTTGTAATTAAAGGCTTTTAATAAGGTTTGGTTGTTTGAATATTATGGTGAATTAAATACCTACCCGTAGGGCTTATGGCGAACCTACCTCCAAAGGGAAGCCGGTAGGTATCTTGTTGTATGGTGCCTTCGCCACTGGTAATTAGCATTATCTGAATATATACCTACGATGTTATTTCACACGCTATTGTTTGCTAAATAGAACTATTTGTACGTGAGGTTCTTAGACTAGAAGTCAGTGTTATCATTTTTAGTATTTCGTTCAGCAAGATATTCATTAATTTCTGCTAAACTACTCTTTTGAAAATAAGAACGTCAGGACCAAACAGTCTATTAATTTTTAGTTTCAATTAAAACGTTAAAAGTGTTTTTAATGGTACAACTAAAAATATTGGTTTGTTTTTTTATCCCGGTAGTTTTTAAGACGTCATATTAAAATAATTAGAATTGTGTCAACTTCACGAACCACTCCATTGTACGTAGATAATTATTTATCTCAGCATTGTATGATAATTATTAAAATAAAAACTGTACTGTGCGAAAATTATTATAGCAAAAATAATTTAACGTTATATTACAGCAATTTAAATAAATAGTGTTTGTCTAGGTTTTTAATGACATTACAAAAATATAAATCTTATGTTTTAAGCTTATTTTTTTAAAATCTATTTTGTATATTGTCTTTTTTTTAAACACTACACAACACTCGTACCATAGGACCACAATTTTTGAAGACGTTAGGACCAAACACTAGATCGTATGAACACTGAGCGGTAATACACCATAGTCACGCTATTGTCACACATAATTGCAAACACACACTAACGTGTATTAAGCTTTAATAGTGTTGTACTTGTAATGGATATTAGTCGGATAATTCGACTCATTTGGGATATTTTACCGACTAATCGTTTGGTTTATCATATTGTTTTATCAGTGTTTTCTACTGTCCAGTAAACTCCCAAACTACGTAACGTCAAACGAAACGTCCTTTGACGGTCAAAAATAAAACATAACATAACTACATTCTGCCAGCGGCTTCGCCCGCGTAATTATGCCACGGAACAGTATACCGGAATAAAAAGTATTTTTTGTGTTAATCCAGGTTTAAAAAAATCTGTGAGCCAAATTTCTTTTAGATTTGTTCAGCTTTTCTGGCATGATTGAGTAACAAACTTCTATTCCATTCATCCGAACTATTGGATTTATAATTGCCTACAATCTTACTACATAATTATGAAGGGGTAGCCATAGTCGGTTCACCTTCATTTTGTCTGTTATTTTTAAGTCCCTTGCAATATGGGGCGAGCCTATTGCCATCAACTGGGCATAAACCCAGGTTCCGGACTGCTACTGAGAAATTCCCAATTGAAAATCAAATAATACTTTGCCCGATCTTGGAATCGAACCCAGGACCTCCATGCTCAGCAACACTAGACCAACGAAGCCGTCACTTGTTCGTACTTTCTATTTCCCGTAAAAAAAAAGTTCGTACCAAACTCCATTCGTTCCATCTCACTTCCATTCGTAACAAACTTAGATAAGTTAAATATTCCTCCAGGGTATGTTACGATTACGATACATTATTTATTATATTAATCTTCAAAAATACTAAATATACCCATGGGAACACATTATCATCAAAATAAAAAAATACTTATCATACAAAGGCTATAACCATAGTTTTAATATGAATGAAAACATGTTTGTATAGGTATATATTGTTTATTGATTGTCTGAGGTCCGGGTTTTAGATCACTTCTACTGAGGTCTTCTCTTTATCACATTTTGTTAAATTGACATCTGTAGTTAATTAGAACCCTGCATTGCTTAAAGTGGATGCGATACCGCACGAATGTACAATTTTCAAACAATTTTTTACAATTTGCAGGTCAGTGTCAGATATTGTCTTGATTAAATATGTATTTACAGGATTATAATCATTAGAATCATTAATACAACTCTCTAAGTTAAGAAGAAAATAACATTTTTGTGGATTCATTTTAACATAAGTGAGACGAGAAGTTGTTTTCCATATAGCCCTTTTATTTTTGGAGGGAGGGAAATCATCAAATGACTTCTTCCGCTCTGGGTGGAGCGGAAGGGAGTGTCAGACTCTTGCTGAATAAAACCCAGCCATGTTCCTTCCTTAGCCGTTTATGTTCCGGGGAAGCGGTAACCCTTTCGAACAATCCCGCTTCCATAGAGCCCTGAAAACCTCAATACATTTCAGAGAAAAATACAGTATTAAAAAAAAAGTACAAGTGATAGCGGGTAAAAGATAGAAATAATTTTGATCCTTACCTGGAGGGATAGTACTCTAATACTGGAAATAGCACAGAGATTTGATCTTTATGATTGCCCCTATCGATTGGTACCATCAAAGTACAGGATGTTATTTTTTCGGATTTTAGCCGGTTGGATTCTCGAGAGTTGCAAGCAAAAATTCGAAAATCTTTGAATACAGATTTGTTTCTTTTTAAAAATAAAGGAATGTTTCCTTTGAGTAAAATTTGCTATCTCCAGTATTTAGAGTACTTTCCCTCCAGGTGTTAATTCTAACCTGTATAGGTCCGTCTCATTCTCACGCTAAAGAATATAATAAAATAATACTGCTACCAGAGGCTGTGATTTAGGTCCTGTAGGCTTTTAAAAAAAGCGGCCAATCCGATTTATATTAAATTTCTTCTCGGTGTTTGAGAGCTTACTCTGAATCTTACATAAAGAACATGGAGCCACTGTCAGCGAGTCCCGCGAGGAGACGTTACTGACGCATTTCCTCAAAAAGTTCTGAATACAAAGTTCCACACTTTCGGGCCTGCGGACGGTGAGTAATGGGTAGCTCACCGTCCGATCAGGATCAGTAGTGCAGTACTGTAAAAATATCACCGCGAAAACGTAGGTGAAGTGAGTTTAACCTCTTAACCGCCCCAGTCGGATTAATACGACAAATATTTTCGGGCCCGTATCGCTTGAGTCGTATTTATCCGACTGAGAATTTATGTTTGGTTTTGCGTTTTTACGTCATTGCAAGACCCTATTCGTCGAAGATATTTATTTTTCGATTCACTGTGCCGGGCGCTGGGGGCACGACAACTGAAATGTCGTCGGGCGGTGAAAAGGCTAAAGAGAGCAGTCAATAGTGGCGATTCCTTGCAAAAGGTCGAATGACAGTTCACTTCACCAAAATTGTCACGGTGAGATTCTTACAGAATCAACGGACAGGCCCGTGCCGCACGTCTGACACTCCCTTCCGCTCCACCCAGAGCGGGAGAAGTCATTGGATTATTTCCTACCCTCAAAAAAAAAGGCCCGTGCCGGACGGCGCGTTCCTGTTCCACACACGTATTTCTGTTGACTGTTGAGCATACAATGTGCATTGTGTTTTTCAGTTCAATTCAAATGAATGGCGGTAAATCGGTGGTTGGTATGTCCCGCTTCTCCCATTTATAATCACAGGGTGGAAGGGACAACACCGCAAAGCTGGTTATCATGGATTCAGTACTTGATTCCGAAACTATTGGTGGGTTATTTAAAACAAAATTAGCTATTTCATACATTTTCGCTCCACTTTTTTATGAATCAGCAGATTTTTCTATAACGCATTTCAGAATCATGTTCTCGGCGGAATCCATGGCAACGGGCTTCTCAATGTCCCTTCCACCCTGTATACAGGGTGTGATTTTTTTTTACACTATCTCGGAGTTGGTCCCATAGTAAAAGTTGTTCAGTTTGGTGGCCTGTAGCATATCTTTTTGTATGTTTATACCCTTTCGGTTACACCCAGTATATATATGTAAATATATTGTTTATGTAATCAAGAGTAAAGGGAAATGTATTGGGAGCTAAGCCTTTAAAATGGCTGCTCTATCGCGTTTTATGTCCGTTGTCACTCGAACCCTCCCTATTTGCAAGAAGCCCGACTTAGGAGGTTACTTATTGAAAAATTAATTATTTATTTAACAAAGTAGTCCTGCCGACCTTGAAATTTTTCCAATAATGTTCTTTTCTTAATTCCCTCTAGGTTAAGGTTGCTTATGGCTTTCTAAAATAAAAGATTACATGTATTTTCTGACCTTGTTTTTAAATAGCGTTTAAGAGGAAAATTATCTTAGAAATGTATTTATAGCTCACTATTTTGGATATAATGACTTCCAAATAAAAGGTAGATGGGTACTGTCGTGGACTTTTATATAGCTCTGTTTAAGATAAATATATAGATTAATCCCACAATACATTAACTTCGTGTAACTCTAACGGTTTAGGCAGCGCACGTCAAGATAGTCCTCAGAGGGCAGGAACTATGCCGACTTACTCGATACTTATCATCGTATTATTGGTTTAATCACGAAAATTCTATATTAATTGTAGCCTATGTGTTATTCTGATGTATAAGCTTTATTATTGGGAAGTTTTATCGATTTTCTTGAAAGAGGAACAAATCCATCCATTCATCCATCCTCACAAACTTTCGCGTTTATAATATTAGTAGGATTAGGGAAGTAAGAAAAGGATTAAATGTGTAAATAAGTACTTACAGGATGTAAAAAGACTCTTCACGAAGTTGTAATCTTACGCATCCTAGGCTGTGTATCAAACTAAGTAATTTTGTGCAAAAATAAACTGAGAAGCGACTTTTTAGTTTTAGTATGACATTCACTGTTTACAGTAGTGCGCAATGTAAGCCAAGTCATAGGTCTCGAGTTCAATCCCAAGGCACGCACCTCTGATTTTACGGATTCATGTGAGTATTGTGAGTAGTGTATGTATAATTATCATTTGCGTAAAAATCGGTGAAGGAAAACATCGTGAGGAAACCAGCATGTCTGAGAGATATTTCTCAACAGCATGTGAAGCTAAGTCAGAGGCCCATGGGCAGCTTAAAAACTCTGACACCAGGTTTGTCACTAACCACACGAAAGAAAGAAATGTAAAGCACGCACAACATAGTGCTTTTGGGTGCTTGCTAGTAAGTAGTATTATTATTATAGGTATTGTTAGGCCCTTTATTTACGGCTTTTTTTCGGTACGGCGTATAAACCGTGCCGTAAAAAAAAACCAGCTTCCATCGTCACCCATACAACATTGATGACCAAGAGTCGTAGACACGGCGAATAGACCATAGGCAAAAAAAACGTGTGTGCCTACCAACTTTTTCTGTTTGGATCTATGAAGCTACTGGATTACAAACATGTTTCATTCATTTTTCATTAGTTTAGAATTAATATTGACAAGTAAAGGAAGACCAAAAAAACGGTGGAAGGATTGTGTGAAAGGATGATATGGCTAGTAAGAGAGTGACTACCGAGATGACGACTAATAGAGAAGTATTGAAGAAAAAGACATATTACGCTGACCTCAAATAAATTGAGATAAAGGCAGGAGAATGATGATTGACCAAACATTCCCAAGACAAAAACAAATGGTTTTATTTTTAATGTCATGTCCGAACAATACATAAGTATCGTCATTTAAATGCTGAATATTACCAAAATAACAAAATTGCCCAATCAGCCACGGATCAAATGACAACGAGATTACTTCCTGTGATATTTATGTTATGACAAAAAATATTAGCGTACTACGTTTATTCGGTAATTTTAAATGGACGTGGAAATTATACAAAACCTTTGACCGACGAACGATTTACGTCCACGTCAAACATAATATTATGCTTCGATTTCATTTTACAGATCACGGTCAGGATCAGAAGGACAATTTGTTTGAGTAAAGCCTTCTTTGCAATTCATGAAACGTAATAAGCTTATAACATTCTCACTGTTGGTACTTTTTACAGTAATCCAGCACAAAGGCACTGTGCCGGGGAGTGGACACATGTCTAAGAATTTTGGAAGAAATAACTATTAATAATTATAGTATCTTCATTACATACATAAGCGTAATTAGCCCATACCTACTTGCAGTTCCCGTGACTCTTCAAACTCAAACTCAAAACTCAAACTCAAAACTCAAACTCAAAGCATTTATTTCAAATAAACCAATTACAGGCACTTTTGAATTGTCAAGGGGTCGGTCAGTCAGAAAGATGAAGCTAGTTGCCCATTCCAAAGCAGTAGGTACCTATGGAGAAGAACGGGCAAGAAACTCCATGGACACTCTTTTAAATCAAAATATGTTTACAAAAACTGGGTTACATCACTCATGTTGAAATATACACGTGAGAACGATGCAGAACTTAATAAAAGCGTCCATAATTACAAGATTTTAAAAAACAATTCATAATTAATTTAATTGTTGAAACAGCCGTGGCAGCTAAGAGGTGACCAGCCCCTACTGACGGTGCCCGCTCATGAACATGACGCATGGATTAGCACCATTCAGCTCAACCATTTTGATGGGAGCTAAATGGTCCAAAATACCGCCACCATCAGTGAGACATTACAGGGAGCATGATATGCTCTCAGCCGCCAGGGCACATTCAAGTCAATGTAAGACGTACTCAGTAAATGGTAGCTTTATAGTAGGTACATAGTACTCACAAACGTGCTATGCAATTATACAATGCTAAGAGATTGAAGTTATATAATGCAAAAAGTTTTTGTGAATCTTCAGCAGCTCCAGGAGTAATCTCAGATGCTAATCAATTAGTTTAGGATATTAAAAAAAAAAGAAAGAATATTCAATAATGTAAACAATAGGAGCAGCTCAATCCCAAGCCCTTTTGTCTTCAATAAAGTCTTTGACAGTATAATAAGCATTCTGGCACAACTTGCGTTTAACGAACGATTTAAATTTATTAAGGCTTAGATCTTAAACGTGGCTTGGAAGTTTATTATAAAAGCGTATACATTGACATCTGAACGAGCCTCCTATTTTTTTGAGCCTTGTAGTGGGTACAACAAATTTGTGTTTGTTCCTAGTATTCTTATCATGAATATCACTATATTTTTAAACAATTTTATATTTTTATGGGCATACAAAAGATTTTCAAAAATAAACTGTGAAGGTACAGTCATTACATTTATTTCTTTAAATTTTTCTCTCAGAGAGTGTCTCGGACTTAATTTATAAATTGCTCGAACAGCTCTTTTCTGCAAAACAAAGATAGTCTGAATATCGGCGGCATTTCCCCACAACAGAATACCGTACGACATTACACTATGAAAATAGCTAAAGTACACTAAGCGGGCTGTCTCTATGTCAGTTAAAGTACGAATTTTTCTAACAGCGTATGCTGCGGAGCTTAGTTTTTTTGAAAATTTATCTATATGTGGCCCCCACTGAAGCTTAGCATCCAAAGTTAAGCCCAAGAATACTGTGGTATCTTCAGGATTCAATTCTTCGCCCTTTACCAATACTTTGGTTTCCACCTGTCTAACGTGGGGTAGCGTAAACTTAATACATTTGGTTTTTTTTCATTAAGAAGTAAGTTATTAACATTAAACCAATGAACTACCGTTGCGATCGCGCTATTTACATCGTCAGTAGCCGGCTGCTGACGTTTAAGTTTAAACAAAAGTGAAGTGTCATCTGCAAATAACACTATATCATGACTATTTTTTATGAGGTAAGGCAAATCGTTAATATAAATAAGAAACAAAAAAGGACCAAGAATCGAGCCCTGTGAGATCCGGGAGATCTTTTTCCATTAACGTCAACGCTCTGAATTCTATTACTCAACTACGAAGTAAGAAAATCCAGAGCGGTGCTTCGGATCCCGTAATGGCGGAGTTTCCTGATTAATGTTTCATGAAGAACGCAATCGAAGGCCTTAGACAAATCACAAAAAATTTATTTATTTATTTATTTAATAACCAACTTATATTAACAGTGTGCACTAAACATACAAGTTATAGGTTAGATATTAGTACATCGAAATTATAATATAATGACTTATAGATATTATAATATTATACGAATTAATAACATTATGTTGCGCTCATATATATAGACTAACATTTGTATATAGAAAAGCAATGGATAGGTACAAACAGAATTCTTAAAAATAACAACCTAGGTACGTAAATAATAATTTGTGCAATCAAGAAATAATAGTACTGGGAGTGGCAATAGACACGAAGTAAAGGTTCGCAGTTTTAAGAAAAGTCAGTTCAGTGCTAGTAAACACGTCAAGTGAATCATCAAAATGCAAAATATTATTAATTAAGGTAAGAGCTAAGTAAAGAGGACTGGTCTTGAGGTCTTGAAAATCCCCAAGGCGTCGCATTTATCTTCCCATGCATTGTAAATATGTCCTAAAAGTTCAACACCAAGAAGTTTCATCGGTAGTTGAAACTTCTTCAACTGACTTTCCGTGTCTCGGAAAGCACGTTAAGCTGTTGGTCAGGGCTGTTATTCCAGGGTCTTTGGCAGTCGTCACGGGTAGTCAGAAGCCCGTAAATCTGACAGTGTCTTACCATGGGGTTATGGTATTACCCAGTTACTGACTGGGTTGTGGAGGGCAGTCGCTTCATGTGAAATACTGGTATTGGCTGCATCCGGCTAGACTAGAAGCCAACCCCAACATAGTTGGGAAAAGGCTAGGCAGGCAGATTTATGTACCATAGATGGTTATAAATTGGAGAATCAAATTATTGAACAACATCAACCCGTCCTTATATAGCAAACGCCTTCCTCATTTTTCACTTCCATATTTTTTAGTAATAGGTAAAATAATTAACTCTCTACCCCTCTCCTACTTCTTTAAAATTTTACTGCGTCCGACAGGGTCCATAATTGTTTCTAATTTACCACCTGTATGTGTACAGACGCCAGCACATCAAGCTATCCCTAACTGTCAAATTTTCTCAATTAAAAATGAACCTTATGTCTTTGCAATAAAGTTGAAATACTATCAAAGAAATTTGACAGATTGTGGTAACTTGATGTGCTGGCCTCTGTACATTATAGATGCAATAAAGATTGATTTGTTTATTTAGAACAAAGAATCATTATGTTGCTTCCATAAAAAAAATAGAATGGTGGCTCTTGACGATATTTGTATCGTAGGACTAAATTCTTACGCTTTTACGAACCATTAAATTACCTTACAATGTTTTCCTTGACCACAAACAGCATTATTGTATTCCAGTTTATGTGGAGTATGGGTGCTGGCGAAGGTATTAAGTTTTTTTCCATATAGCGCGTCATTTTCAATGCTAAAAACCTAATCGATACTTTAACGCGCAGTATGTAAGTAATTAAAATATTAAGTATAATTAATGATTCGAGCGATAGTTCTACTGTATTTTTATAATGAAAAATGATCATATCGCTGAAAAATTTGACTTTTGGTAGCTACAACGATACTTGGCAATTTGTCATACAAGGAAGGCAAGAGAACACTGAAATATTATTAGTTACTTACATTTCCCGGCTGAGATTCGTAGATTCTTGAATGTCTTTTCGAGTAGTCAGAAGACTTACAAACCAACCCTACCAGTAGCTCTATATAAAATACCTAGGCTAGGCCATGACGATTTCTGTAATTGCTGATAAATACAGGTCTACAATCGCTGTTGTCAAGTGTTTTGATCTGCAAAGAAAAGCCAAGCTATAATTGATAATGATAAGCGGGATTGTCCGAAAGGGTTACCTCTACCCCGGAAAATAAAGGGCTAAGGAAGGAACATGGATGGGTTTTAGTCAGTAAGAGTCTGACACTCCCTTCCACTCTACCCAGAGCGCGAGGAGTCATTTGATGATTTCCCACCCTCAAAAAAAAAAGCTATTGATGATGAAATTAATTTAGTAACCATTTATTCACTATCTCTTTATGTTTGTATTTCCGAAACAAAATGTCTTATTTTATGTTATGAATAAAACCTGCCAAACGTTTTGCTGGGGTTAGTTTCGAGTCTAACCGGATGCAGCTGAATACCATTTATTTTACATGGAACGACTGCCTATCGGACCTACACAACCCCCTTTTATTTTATTAATAGCGTGTGTTTAATCATCAAGATTGTCGTGAGTGATAATAATTGTTTTTAACACTGAATTTACCATCAAATTGCATTTCAATCAGATTAGAACCTTCATGGTGTAAATGTATCGATCAGAATTGTAATGTCAAGGTAATTTTGACCATTGTTTTAAAACCATTGCTATGATACGGAATTATTGTTAGTCCTTTGGGAGCATCGGCCGGGAAGGTTGAATCAGTAAAGTGTCTCGAGGTTATGAATTAGGAAATTCCCTGCGGAAAGGTTAATGATTATTTTTATGGAATGATAAGTTTTGATTTTTAGTTTGGTGGAGCTCGTTGCTAAGTACTAACAGCCGCACAGGTCGATTCACCAGGTTAAGCTACGCTTGCCGGGGTGGGCCGTGGATGGGTGACCATCTTTGCACACTGAGACTCCTCCATGGCTAGGAAAGCACGTTAAGCCATTGGTCTCGGCTGTCATTTGTGCACCTTTGACAGTCGTAACGGGTCGTCAGGAGCCCGAAAATCTGACAGCCAGTCTTACCAAGGCGTATCGTGCCCAGTTACTGGGTTGTGTAGATCAGATAGGCAGTCGCTCCACGTAAAATACTGGTATTCAGCTGCATCTGGTTAGACTGGAAGCCGACCCCAACATAGTTGGGAAAAGGCACGGCAGATGATGATTATGATAAGTTTTGATTATAAAATATTATTATAATTTTGTTGTTGATTTGATTTATTAGATATACATCTTGATTTTTTTTCAGATCCCATAGCTCTAGGGAATAAATAAGATCATATTAAAGAATCAACTGGCATATGAATTATTTTTCAATTATGTTTTCATTTGTCATACTAAGATAAGTCGGAAGCCCAAAGGCAGCATTAAAACTCTGACACCAGGTTAGTCACTAACCACACGAAAATAAAGAAGAAGAATACAAAATAATTCGACAAATTTACGATTATTAATGTAAAACACCCTTACGTGAAATCTGACAACGTCACATTTTCTTAGCTTCAAATATGAATGATTGGTTTGAATGAAAATGAATGAGGCCTGGTTTTTATGATTACGTAGTAGAGGGATCTTTAAGTACCTATCCTTGCTATATAATCATCATTATTTTTAATTGGATATCAAATTAAAAGGACTTTGATTTCATTACGTTAACGCTCAAATATCATTACTCCTTAGGATCATTAATATCTTACTTTATCACACATAATAGATGCTAATTGAATAAATTACCGTGCCGACACAATCATGTAGTATGACGTAATAAGATTACATAACTTTTAAGGGAAAATTGCATGGAATAGTTGGAGGCCAAGTGATGAAGTACTGTGATTGTTGTTGCGAAAGGAAATAGTCTACGTTGTCTTATGGTGGCTGTAATTCTATGAAATATCATCATCTATATATTATATGAAATGGTAAACTGACTGATTCACTGACTGGGTGATATATCAACACACAGCTCAAACCGCTGGATTGGACTTGAAATTTTGCCGATAGATAACTTTTATAAAGTGGGTCCACTAAGAAAGGACTTTTGGTAATTTCAACAATAAGGAGGTAAAATAGGGGATTTAAGTTTGTATGAAAAATCTTATTCCTTGAGTTAATAAACTTGGAAGTTAGCACAAATATTTAAAAGTAAATTATAAAGTTTGACGTTTTTTGTTTTTCTAAATATACCTGAATAAAGCATACAATACGTACTGTTATTTACAGACAGTATTCAGACGAATGACTTGATTAACTTATTAAACGATTGAGTGTGTATTTATAAATGAGTATTATTTCCTATAGCTACTGTTAAAGGTAGTTAGTAAGAGGATATATTTTAAACTATTAAAATCTGTAACATGTACCTACTTTCTGTGCAAATAAAGATATTATTATTATTCCATGAAGTTTCTTGCCCTTTCTTGTCCAGGGGAATAGACAACTAGCTTCATTATCTATTCCATTAAATTTCACACACCACTGCTCTAGAAAACGATGAAAGAAAACATAGAGAGGAAACTGACATGTCCTCGACATAAAGCTATGAGATTTGTTCACGAAACTGTTACCTTTGCAACTGCAAGTCTTGATACCCATGCAAAACACCCTTTTTATTTTGAGTTTGAGAAATCATCAAATGACTCCTCCCGCTCTAGGTGGAGTGGAAAGGAGTATCAGACTCTTACTGACTAAAACCCATCCCTGTTCCTTCCTTAGCCTTTTATGTTCCGGGGTAGCGGTAACCCTTTCGGACAATCCCACTTACCCGCAACGCACCAATGAACCGTTTAATCAGAAACTTAAATAAAATCGCTACACGCACCAACAGCCAGTTGACTGACATCAGTCAATGATCAACCCAGATTGTCAACTTATATCTTAAAATGTCCCTTATGGAAAAGCACGTCCTTATAAAAAGATCATATATGACGGAATACAAGTAAGAATTTTCTCACTGAAAAATCCAATCATTCCTAAGACTTATTTCCGTTTAGCATAAATACACAATTTATGTTGCATATAGTATTACACAATGGATATTGGAGACGTTGGCCATCAAATTACAGTTTATAGCTACTGCATATAATACGTAAGGAAGGTCCAGTTTAGAAGGACCTGTGTGTGTATCCGGCTCGAAGGACCAGTTGGTTCATTTGATACTGGGCGTTCAACTAAGATTGATGACTTGTTCTTGTACGCTGGTATAGAATGTAACAGCTGTTTCGGTATGATTTAGGAGCCAAGACCGAACGTGTTGTAAGTTTGTACGCAATTGTCATGTGGATTGCCATTAATGAGGATTAGTTCTCGTTTATTAGGGTTTCTAAAGGAAGGAGTACAAACAGCACCCATACAAAACTCCCAGCTCCCTCTAGTTGCACTCTTTAAAAACCAAGTACTTCGCATAAAGGAAAGTAACTACCTTATCATATGATTAGGATGACGTCATTCCAAGGGAAAGTTTGAAACGCAGCCAGAAATTAAAATTTCTCTCACCCGGATTTAGGATGCGTGGTCACGGTCATATAGCACTTGTGACGAATACGTCACATTACATGTAAGGTTGAGCGCACAATTGCGTTTTGTGGGCAAAAAGCCCACGACTTTAAATCCTAAAAGTTTAAACTTGATTTGTATTCCAATTGACACGTACACAAACAAACATCATTTTCCTAGCCTTTTCGTAACTATGTAGAGGTCAGCTTCCAGTGTAACCAGATGCAGCTGATAACCATTATTTTTCATGAAGCGACTGCCTGTCTGATCTCTTCAACCCAGTTACTTGGGCATAACGAACTTCTTGATATGACTGTCAGACTTTCGAGCTTCTGACTTACCGTACCATAACAGTTGTCAAAGATCTACAAATGAAAACCAGGGCCAATGGCTTACTTGGACTCATTATGTAATGGATGGTCACCCATCCACGGGGTTAGCGTAGCTTAACATTCAATCGACCCGTGCGGCTGTAAAAATTTAGCCACGAGCCCCTCCAAAGAAGGGAAAAAAACATACAGGAAAAAGAATAAAACAAATCATGAGAATATTCCTGTAAAAACTCCTATAGCACAACCTCCATCCTGAAGATACACACGACAAACTGCGACTTATCGGAATGATTGACATCGAACAAAATATTGGTTATTTTAATTTCATTATTGTGTCTGTATAAAAAAATCAATCTGCCTAGCCTTTTCTCAACTATGTTAGGGTCGGCTTCCAGTCTAACCGGATGCAGGTGAATACCACTATTTTACATGGAGCGACTGCCTATCTGACCTCCACAACCCAGTCAGTAACTGGGTAATACGATACCCCTTGGTAAGACTGGATGTCAGACTTTCAGGCTTCTGACTACCCGTAACGACTATCAAAGATCCACGAATAACAGCCGGGACCAACGGCTTAACGTGCCTTCCGAGGCATGGAGGAGTCTCTATATGTAAAGATGGTTACCCATCCACGGACCAACCCCGGCAAGCGTAGCTTAACCTGATGGATCGATCCGTGCGGCAGTTATTATTTAGCCACAATTTACATAAAATCAACAATCCACTCCGTATTCACTGCTCGACATTCCAACAAGCCAATTATTTAAGGAGACCTTGATTAACTTCTACAAGGATCAGCGAATGAGATTTACGTTTTGATGTGTAATTTTATCAAAGGTACTGGATATGACAGCAATTTGAATCACACGTTTTCTATTGGCTTTTTATATTTTTACCAAACTCTGATTACATATTGGCGTCTTCGGCAGACTTCGTCAAAGAAATTGTGTTAGTATGTATTATATTTAAATTAAATTGAGATTGGTTGTTGTAATATGGTACGCGTCAAACTTAATGGCGGCTCTGAAGTGTGCTACACTCTGCGCAGTACCCCACGCTCAACCCCGATGATACATGAATTCGATGCTGCGCTGTGACTCGCATCATATTCCAAGCCCCGTGCCGGACGGGGCGTACGTGTTCCACGCGCGTCTCAAAAAGATGTCAGCATTTAAAGGGGCCCTTTAGGGCCGAAGCCTGCCGGGTAAGCGGAATTGTCCGAAAGGGTTACCGCTACCCAGGAACATAAAGGGCTAAGGAAGGAACATGGATGGGTTTTAGTCAGTAAGAACCCCTTCCGCTCTACCCAGAGCGGGAGTTTGAATCGGGCTCTACAAGATAAAAAAAAAATTTTTTTTTTTAATTACATATAAACTACTATTTAATGTAAGTGTCTACACTTGAACAACATAGAAGACTATAGAAAGAAGCAATTTTACAAATAAATAAAACGTATGGAAGTTATGTTAATTTATAAAGAAACTTAATAGAATAGAATTGCAAAAATAACAAAATTAATGTTGGCATTAAACATCCTCAGCGGGGCAAGTTTCGATTAGTCTCCAATGTGCGCCTACCGTTACATAGCTACATTACACATTCAAGGCACACTATTCCTCGATGGACAAATGTTTCCATTATTTATTAGTGTAACGGTGTACTTGTCTTGCGTGTGTGCACACTTGCGACTAATTTGTCGCATACACGCATCGCTTCCAAATATATAAATGTTATTATTGAAGTACAACACCTACTTAATAACAATACTGAGAGTATTGACACCACTTGAAGTAACAAGCAAGATAATAGTCATTGAAACCATATTGTAGTAAGGTTTGTTAATAGTATTAATATACCAATCAGTAGGTAATTAGGTTTGTTACTCAATTAACTACTAATTGGAACAAAAGTTACTGTTTAGTACCTCGTTCTGACAACACTTGTTGCCAAGAACAGAGGTTAAATGATCTCTTAAGTGATTTACTTTTTATTCTTGCACTTGAAGGAATTTGGCTTTGTACCCGGTCGAAGGCAATGGACTCGCCCCCTATTACTTGGGACTTAATCATAACTGGTGAAATGCGGGTTTACCTACTACCAGTACGAGGTGTACTCATGCCTGACCCTTCGAAGTAAATAGGTACGATGTTCTGCTATAAATTTCGACTTATGAACTCCGTTATTATTTTTCTTATTTATAGAATACTACATTAACCATCATGATGATGATGATTCTGAGATAATCTCCAAAATTTTCGCACTCTCACTTACCATTTCTTTTGATTCCAAATGCGACTAATCGTCCACGACAAGTCGCAAGTGTGTACCAGAACTTTAAGGACAGTACATTAGGCCGAGCTCATACGTTTGCTAAAGCCCCGAAGGTTATCACTATCTCGTGTTATGACAGAAAAATCCAATTAAATTATATGTGGGTGATTTGTATACAGTTCTAATGAAGAGATAAAATTGTTATATAAAACGTAGGATGAACAGTGAGCCCTTATTTTGTGCAAAAATAACGAAGCACTAACAATGTTTAGTTTGAAACTAGTTTTAGTTTTGGCACTGAGTTTTTTGAGTTCAGGTGAGTGTGTTATTTAAATTTTGAATCGTGTTATCTAGGTTTTATTCTCTGTGTCAGTTATTAAAAGTTTATATTGCATTACATGTTTAGTCTGGATGATTATTTAAGGGTTTCGGGTTGCTATACGAAGTTTGTGATTAATTTAATTGCGTACTCATTAACGTTCTGCATTCATCCTGTACCTATAATTTGTACTACTTATTGATTTTTTTTGGGGTAGGTACGACACTTGAAAAATAAAAACTATTTAAGTTTAGGTAATATCGGAAAGCAGTGTCATTAATATAAAATTTTCTTTATTTGCCAGTGAATAAAAAAAATATTTTTTTTAAATATAAATTTCTGTTTTGAGGAGTTTATTACATTTCCTAACTATATACAAATAAATACAAAACACATCATCCGCATCGCTGTCATCCGGAAACGTGCCCAGAAGACTGGCAGCATTGCCATGTTGAATGGCAATGCCAATTCCTACGCCGAAGAACAATCCAGTCCTCTGGTCACGTGAAGTATCGACCAATCATTTCTTTTTGTGTTCTTCTTAGCGTGTCGATGGCAATCTATATCTCCTCGGCCCAGAATTCAGCTACGTGTTTGGCGCCATCACTAGCGTCCATCAGTTCCTGTAACGTGCATACGGAAGGACACACAGGACACGAAATTAAGTGTCCCATCGTTTGTGGAACGGCACCACATTTACACTCCAAGGCGGAGCGGTCTATGAATTTTTGTGTTTATTTGTTTCTACTTGTGAAAAGTTTTTATATTATTTTAGTTGTGGCACCAACCCCACACTAATTCCAAAATACCTGCTACGTAAAACAAAGTGACACAAAGTTATTGTAATATCATCCATATAGACTGAGAAATACGTATTATTGAAGCTAAAAACATAATTATATACTATACAAATTGGTTTAATTAAAATAAATGCTTTGAGTTTAATTCAGTTACCCCCAGTTAGACTGGAAGCCTACCTCAACATAGAGAAAGGTTCCAGCGGGATTGTCCGAAAGGGTTACTGCTAGCCCGAAACATAAAGGGCTAAGGAAGGGACATGGACGGGTTTTAGTCAGTAAGATTCTGACAGAAAAAGGTGGTTTATAGTGACTGTTTCTTTCCGCAACACTACATCTGAGAGTTGCAAGACGAAAGCTAAACCAAATGTTCTCCTTCCAGTGTCACCATTCGACTTCGACTTCCCCACGGTGGAAGACCTCCTGTACGGACCAGCGCCATTTGATGACAGGATCGTGGGAGGCAAGAACGCGACGATAGAGGACCACCCGTACCAGGTGTCCTTCATCGTGAATAACTCCTACTTCTGCGGAGGGTTCATCGTCAGCGAGAATTATATACTGACGGCGGCGCATTGTGCGCAGAAGTAAGTACCTAATTACTTACCCTGTAGCAATTACGAATATTTTGTCACAATATTAGTATTAATACTAACAGCCGCACAGGTCGATCCATCAGGTTAAGCTACGCTTGCTGGGGTTGGCCGTGGATGGGTGACCATCTTTACATACCGAGACTCCCCCGTGCCTCGGAAAGCACGTTAAGCCGTTGGTCCCGGCTGGCATTCGTACATCTTTGACCTTCGTTACAGGTCGTCAGAAGCCCGCCACACAGCCAGTCTTACCAAGGGGTATCGTATTGCCCAGTTATTGGGTTGTGTAGGTCAGATAAGCAGTCGCTCCATGTAAAATACTGGTATTCAGCTGCATCCGGTTAGACTGGTAGTCGACCCCAACATAGTTGGGAAAAGGCTAGGCAGGTGATGAATTTCGATTTAAAAGAGTGTCCATGTAGTATCTTTTTCGTTCCTCTCCATAGGAACCTAATACGCTTTGGAATGAGCAAAAAGTGGTTGTATTGTGGGTATTATAAATGTACTAGCTTCCGCCCGCGGCTTCGCCCGCATAATATGTCAACAAATTATACACATAAACCTTCCTCTTCAATCACTTCAATCACACGTAGTTTTAAAGATTTAAGCATACATAGGGATATAGGGACAGAGGAAGCGATTCTCCTGCCCTTATCCCAATTTATTTGGGGTCGGCGCACCATGTCTCTTTCTTCCATACTTCTCTATTAGTCGTCATCTCGGTAGTTACTCCCTTCCTAGCCATATCATCTTTCACACAATCCATCCATCGTTTCTTTGGTCTCCCTCTACTTGTATAGCCATCCACATTCATGCTCACAACTTTCCTGACAACATTTTCCTCATTCCTCCGCATAACATGCCCATACCATGACAACCGATTTCCACACAACTTTTCAGTCACCGGTGTCACTTTCAGACTTCCTCTTATATACTCATTCCGTATTCTATCCATTCGGGTAACACCACACATCCCTCTTAGCATTCTCATCTCAGCTGCATGCAATTGTCTTTCATTCATTCCTTTTGTGGCCCAACACTCTGATCCATACAAGACGGCTGGTCTAACCATGCTTTTATAAATCTTCCCCTTGAGTTTATGGGGAATGCGGGGGTCACAAATTGTTCCCGTGACCTGCCGCCATTTCATCCACCCAGTGTTAATTCTATGCTTAACAGTCCGATCTATTTCGCCATCGCTTTGCACAAGTGAACCGAGATACCGAAAGTCGGAGCAAACTGGGAGAAGCGCGCCATCAAGCGCTATGACCCCAGAACTGGAGAGATAATAATAAACGAAAATTATATAGGTACCTACTATCTGATTTACAAAAAATCAGTTCTATTTCTCTTGGTCGCTCCATGTAAAATACTGGTATTTAGCTGCATCCGGTTAGACTGGAAACCGACCCCAACATAGAAGGGAAAAGGCTAGGCAGAATTAACGATTTTTCTTGATCTGTCCGTTGATTCTGCAACAAGAATGTCACCGTGATTTTTTTTTTTTGCTAGAACTTGACACTACTGACAGTTCACTTTAAACTCACTTCACCTACGTTATGTTATTTGTACAGAGGCCAGCACATGAAGTTACCACAATCTGTCAAATTTGTTTGATAGTATTTCAACTTTATTGCAAAGACATAAGGTTCATTTTTAATTGAGAAAATTTGACAGTTAGGGATAGGTTGATGTGCTGGCGTCTGTACAGAATCGACCGTCAGTTCATTCCAAAGCAAATGACAAAAGTCAATGACAGCAATTTGCGATACAATGAAAATCTTGCCATTGTTTAGAAATATCATAATTTTATTGTATACCTAGGTACGGAGATAATTATTAGTAACCGAACAATGTCAACTCGTTTGTAATATCAACTACGTATTCACGCACCCAATTGTACCTTTGTAACAATTTAACATTATTTTAACAAATATTCTTTTCATATAATATAATAAAGGTGAAGAGTTTGTTTGTTTGTAACGGGTGATTTTTTAAGAGGTATTTTTTTGATTAAAAAAAAAACACAAAAAATTTGATGAAATATAATTTAATGTTTGAAGATGATTTCATGCAAATGCTGGCCGCGGCTCCGGTTTAGATGGCCCATTCGCAAGGCCCAATTTCGGCACACTCTCTCCAACATATCAGCCGGTATATCACGAATAAATGCTTCAATATTGGCTCCCAGTGCGTCAATCGTTGCTGGTTTATCCCTGTAGACATGAGCCTTAACATGGCCTCACAAGAAATAGTCCAAAGGCGTTAGATCACACGATCTAGGCGGCCAATTGACGGGCCCAAAACGTGAATAAACTGTTCACCGAAGGCGGCTCTCAATTGGGCCATTGTTTCGCGTGCCGTGTGGAATGTGGCACCGTCTTGTTGTCAGGCATGTCCAATTCTTCCATTTTGGGCAAAAAAAATCGCCAATCATCACACGGTAGCGCTCGCCATTCACAGTAACGTTTCGGCCATTGTCGTCTTTGAAAAAGTACCGATGACCGACCCCGATGATGCCACCAGCCCATAATCCACACCAAACAGTACATTTTTCGGGATGCAGTGGTAGCTCTTGCAATGCTTCTGGCTGGTCTTCACTCCAGATGCGGCAATTATGCTTATTGACATTTTTATGATGATTATCTATTCAACCAGAAATGAGCTTCGTCGCTGAACACAATTTTTCGATAAAAAAATGGATCTTCCTCCAACTTTGCCAATGCCCATTCACCAAATGTTAGACGTGAAAAGAAGAAGAAGAAGAAGAAAAGAAGAAGAAGAAGAACGAAGAAGCACTTCTTCGTTGGAAGAAATGCGCGATGCACTCTCTTAACCGAGCATGCATTTTGATAGTAAAATTCAATAATTTGCAAGCGTTGTTCGTTCGTAAGTCGATTCATGGTTAAATTATAGACCAAACTGAACAAGTTTGACAATGACACAAGACACGATTCACGCGTGATCTTTCAAAAACAGTGTTGCCAAAAAGATACCAGTAAAAAAATCACCCTTTATAACGCGCTGATCTCTGGAACTGCTACTTGGATTTAGAAAATTATTTTTGCCCAATTCTTGCGGAAGGTTATAGGCTATTTAATATCACGCTGAGAACCTCAGGAGTCCAGCAAAACAAAAACAAAGTCAGAAAGAACGCGAAGTGAAACGGATGTAATAGCGCGGGCAGGCGATGCGACACAGTGGGTCGGGCGCCGAGGGAGTTTTATAAAAAAATGGCTGTTATGGTTATTGTATAATCGAACGATGTCACGGGCAGAAGCTGGATAATTAATAAAAAATATTAATCACTAGCATACCATCGATCTCCGGTACTTAATTACAGCTGAAACTGAAAGGCTATCAATTTATACGTGGCAGTGTAATATTTTTTGCCACTCTTGAATCTTTGTGGTCCCTGTATCAATGCCTAATTGGACCGATCATTATTCGTGAATAAAAGTATGTTGATTAATTCTTCTGCCCTGCGAATGGTTGTAAGAAAAGCAAAGACAAAAAAGGAAAGAAAAAAAAGAAAATATCTTTATTTCGAACATCACAAGTACACAAAAAAAAAACAAAACAAGGAATGATCTCGGTATATATGTTCGGATTACGTAAGATTTAACAACGATTTTCTCCTCGTATATAAGTAGTAAGTATTGTGGCGTCACGAACATAGCACTTTCGAAACCATAAAACTATGAGAAAAAATATTTGTAAGGTATGAAAGTACCTAAAGGGTTATCGCTACCCCGGCACATAAAGGGCCTAAGGAAGGAACATGGATGGGTTTTAGTCAGTAAAAGTCTGACACTCCTTCCGCTCCACCAAGAGCGGGAGGGGTCATTTGATGATTTCCCACCCTCAAAAAAATCCCTACATATAACTTTAGCTTTCAATTCTAGTGCTCCTTCAAGACCTATCTACCTACGTCCCGCTCTTTTGAGACATTTGATGAATTCTCAACGTCAAAAAAAAAGGTATGCTCGTGACGTACGCTTCATGCCTACTGCAGATCTTAATTTCTACCCCATATATTTCAGTGTAGACCCATCAACAGTAGTCCTTCGTGCTGGCAGCACTTGGAGGAAAAATGGAACCATCATACCCATAGCTGAAGTGATCCCACACCCGCAATACGACAGCCCCAGGTTCGACAAGGATGTGGCCGTGATGAAGACGGCGGAACCCATTGAATTTACTGACACAGTCCAGCCTATCGCGTTGCCGAAGAAAAGCAGGCCGCTGAAGGATAATTCAATTATTATGGTTAGCGGATGGGGGAGGACTGAGGTAAGATACATACTTAAACTCCCGCTTTTTTCCCCATGCGCGTAGACATGCACTACAGAGCGCTAAGAGCCTTACTTAGATACTATTTCTATGGTATGATGTAGATCAGCCTATCTCAAACCGGGTGATAACGCCCCTATGTGGGCCCACTGCAGGCCAGTGGAGACCCAGAAAAATGGGGGCGATTTTTAATCTTCTTTTCGTGTGGTTAGTGACTAATCTGGTGTCAGAGTATTAATGCTGCCCGTGGGCCTCTGACTTAGCATCACATACTGTTGAGAAAAATCTCTCAAGCATGCCGGTTTCCTCACGATGTTTTCCTTCACCGATTTTTAAGCAAGTGATAATTATACAATACGCACATGAATCTGAAAAGTCAGAGGTGCGTGCCTTGGGTTCGAACTCGAGACCTACGACTTGGCAGTCCGACGGTCATCCCACTAGGCTATCACTGCTTTAATTTAATCTAGATAGTGGTTTTTAAAAGGTGAAAAAATGGGGGCGCTTAAAAATAATTTATACTCATTAGGGCATTAGACAAAATAAGTTTGAGACCCCTGATGTTAATGGTGATGGGATATTATAATTTTTTGGGATTATGAAACTCGAAAAATCCAATCGAATATAAAATGTTGATGATATAAGAGAAGAAGAAAGCCAATCTATTGTTACTTCCCATTTGATCCAAATAACAACAAATACCTAATATAAATTGACAATGGATTTTATTACAAATAAGATTGAACAGGCTTTGAACATATTATTGGATATTGAGATACGAGAAATAAAGGTCCTCAAAAGATGCGCAGAAGACACAATATTACGGGTATTTCTTTGTCAACGTCCACTTGTATGTCTTGAGGGCTATTACTGTCGTGTAGCAGGTAATGTTACAAGAACATCAATATGGTGTCGAATGTGCGACGTGTATGTGGAAATATGTGATACTATATTTGATAAGTTTTGTGTGACACGGCGTGGGCCTGCGAACGGTGAATAATGGGTAGGTCACCGCCCGATCAGAATCAGGCCTGTGCCGGACGGCGCGTTTGTATTTCAAAGAGATGACAGCATTAATGAGCCCGTTAGATCAGATGCCTGCCGAGTCATGGCAGCGGGATTGTTCGAAAGGTTCACCGCTGTCCCGTAACACAAAGCGCTAAGGAATGCACATGGATGGGTTTTAGTCAGTAAGAGTCTGACGCTACCTTCCGATTCACCCAGAGTGAGAGGAGTCATTTTTGATCTTCTTCTGTTCGTGTGGTTCGTGACTAACCTGTCATAGTTTTTTTGCTGCCCATGGGCCTCTGACTTAGCTTCACATGCTGTTGAGAAATATCTCTTAGACATGCTGGGTTCCTCACGATGTTTGCCTTCACCGATTTTTATGTAAGTGATAATTATAGCAATACGCACACAAAATCAGAGGATTGCCTTGGATTCGAACTCAAGACCTACCGAAGGATTTAGCAATCCGACGGTCACACCACTAGGCTATAACTGCTAGTATTAGTAATAGTAGCCATTTTAATATTTCCCATCTTTAAAAAAAAAGTGAGTGGTATAACGAACTTACTCCTTATTTCAATAGGACAAAAGTTTAAAACGAACATAAATTAGAGTTATTTTGTTGAAAACTATTATTATTACTGCAACTGATGTCAACTTAATTAGATCAAAGAAATAGTGCACTTTTTCATAAAATAATTGGTTCTACATTCGACACCAACAGATTTTATATTCTGCTTTGAAAAGCGAATATAAAACAATACTTCGCGTTTTTATATAAAATATGCAAGAACACGCGCCTGCCTGTTTCAGGGCTAAAGCTTTATTGAATCCCTGAAGTAAATAGATAATTTTAAAATTAAAAGCCTCGTTGAATTTTTACGAGACTGGGATCTAGGTAATGTCTTGCGTAGGTACCTATTCCAAAAATTTTATAACTTGTTCTGATAAAATTGTAGGAAATACTTGATTAATATAGCCGTAAGCTGAGATACTCCTACATTTTGAACTATATTTTGAAATTAAATTAAATTTTGAGGAGCTAAGTAGAGAGCGTGGCTAAGTAGGTACTAACAGCCGCACAGGTCGATCCATCAGGTTAAGCTACGCTTGCCGGGGTTGGCTGGGGATGGGTGACCATCTTAACATACCGAGACTCTCCCGTGCCTCGGAAAGCACGTAAGCCGTTGGTACCGGCTGTCATTCGTACATCTTTGACAGTCGTTACGGGTCGCCTGAAGCCCGAAAATTTGACAGCCAGTCTTACACAGGGGTATCGTATTGCCCAGTTACTGGGTTGTGGAGGTCAGATAGGCAGTCGCTCTATGTAAAATACTGGTATTCAGCTGCATCTGGTTATACTGGAGTCCGAGCCCAACATAGTTGGGAAAAGGATAGGCAGATGATGATTATATTTTGAATCATTATTCCAGCAAGGTGCATCTTCCATTCCGGAACGTCTGATGGACGTGGAGATCCCGGTGGTGCCGTACTGGCAGTGCATGGCGGTCTACTTCACGGTACTGACCAGGAACATGTGGTGTGGAGGGAACTTCATCCTCGGGGGAAAAGGGACTTGCCAGGTGCGTGTGCAGATCTTTTGAAGCTAGATTTTTTTGGGCGTGTTACTTTATCTTGTATAGAAACTGAAAGTGCTGAAGGGTTTTTTGAGTAGTTTATTTTTGCGATAAAGTCTAGACTAGTTCACCGGTAAAATCTCACAATGCAAATATACGAAACGTGAGTTTAAAGTGAGCAATAGTGTCAATCCCTAGCACTAGGTGGGATGACATCTTACTTAACGATCACTTCATCTAAGTCACGGTGAGGTTTTTACAGAATCGAATGGCAGATCCTGCTCTTTGGGAAAGTGGATATTGATCGGGACATTCATTTAGGTCAATCAAAAATAAATCTATGTCAATATTACGGCCAAGTCAAAGTCAAAACATTTATTTCAAATAGGCACAAGAAAGGCACTTTTGAACGTCAAAAATGAACAAGAAATAGAATTGATTCTAGTCGCCCCTTCCAAACGGTTTTTTCGTGTGGAGAAGAATGGGCAAGAAACTCCACCGTTACTCTTTTAAAATGTTTCACAATGTTTTGTATACATGTATTATAACATTATATGTGAAGACGATGCACCCAGAATAAAAACAATAAGTACACCAAAAAGGTGAAAAGAAAAACGCATGTAGCAGTGGCAAATAAACTTAATTATGTCATAAGTACTACATGGTGCTCACATATTTACAAACATTCTAAAAGTTAACAATACTAAATTAATCAATGTGTGAGATGTTATTCCAATATAATACAATAATATGGTACAAATTATAAATTATTACCTAATTTACTTAGCAACCAGTTGGATTTTGTCTAGAGAGTACGGATTTTCAACGCTCAGCTCTGAGAGTTGAAGATCCAACAGTGCAATAACATTTGGGCACCAGCTTCTGCCCGCGACTTTGTAAGGAGGTCAGCCACATCAAGCTACCCCAATCGTTCAAATTTCTTTGATAGATTTTCAACTTTACTTCAAAAGGATAAGGTTCATGTTGAATTTGTAATATTTGATAGGTCGGGATAGCTTGATGTGCTGGCGTCTGTACGCGTAGAAGTCGTAAACTGATATTACATATCGTCGCTCTAGATGTGACACCTCAATTGGTACCTCAATTATTGGTCAATTTTACATTTTGTTGCAAAATTGTCCATCACGCAATTTTCCATCTTTCTGGTGATACCTTGTATGTACAAGACCTTTACTTCACTTAAGAAATGGCTATTAGTCACATTTCGTAACAAGACTTGGAAGCACTTGTAAGGTGGGAGACCTTGTAAATTTGGGATTTGTAAAAATTTACAAGTTCGTATTTACGAGGTGTGACATCTAGAGCGACGCTATCAGTATTGTCTTCTTTATTTCAATGGGAGTTTCACAGGGTGACTCCGGCGGTGCAGCGATCCAAGATGGTACCGCTGTAGGCATCGTGTCGTTTGGTCGTGGTTGCGGCCAGCAGTTCTCACCCAGCGTGTTCGCTGATATCGCCGCTCCTCCTATCAGGGAATTCATTACGGAACATACTGGATTGTGAGGAGGGATGTAAAAGATTTGGCAAAAAATGGAGCTTACGATTAGATTTTAAGTTTATTTATGTTTAACGTTAAGAAGAACAGAGTTTAAAAAGTGTAACCAACTCGAAACTAGAGGTATAACGAACACTAAATTAAAGCAATTTTTTAGCATTGTGGTTTTCTTTTGGAATTATAATAACATAATATTTAAGCTATTAAGAGAAATATCACACAGCATCAATACATTCGTCCGCATTGCTGTCAACGGGAATAATGCTCAAAAGTTAGCATCGCTACGTTGTAAGGCGATGCTGATTCTTTAGCCAAAACATAAGCCAGCCCTCGGTCACGAGAAAAGTCGACCAACCGCTTGGGGTGTCTCGAAAAACAAATGGGTACTCGAACCCATGGCCTTAGTTTTTCAAAGCCTGGTGGTTCGAACATGAAAATGAAATATTTTGTAACGGCACGTCACCCCAAGTCCACATTCAACACACAAGACAAATACCAAATGTTAAGTTTTAATTATTAGTTCATTATACATACTAAATAAACACAAATCTTAAGGGCAATGTACAACCATATGTACAAGTATTTCTAATTACAAGTCGTAAAAAAAGGGAGGGAGGGCTCTTTATGCGTCAAAAAATTCGTCTTCATTGCAGTCCGTGGGAAATGTTCCCAAGATACAGGCAGCGTTGCCATGTTCGATGTTAAATTAAAAGTATTCTACCTATTAGATAATTAATATATGCCAAAAGCAGTGATAGCCTAGTGGTGAGACCGCCGGACTGCCATGTCATAGGTCTCGAGTTCGAACCCAAGGCGCGCACCTCTGATTGTTCGGATTCATGTGCGTATTGTATAATTATCACTTGCTTAAAATCGGCGAAGGAAAACATCGTGAGGAAACCGGCATGCCCGAGAGATATTTCTCACCAGCATGTGATGCTAAGTCAGAGGCCCATGGGCAGCATCAAAACTCTGACACCAGGTTAGTCACTAACCACACGAAGAAGAAGAAGATAATTTATAGGATTTTAAATTATTAAGGTAGTATTTATTGTTAGAACTGTAATGCATGCAATCTATATGTTTTAATGGAATTGAACTGAACTGAATTGGAATTGAACTTCCAACATGTGAATAAATATCGTTGAATGAATCAACAATACGATCAACCCCACAGAACACACAGTATCTGTTCTCTGATCAACGCAGTAGTTGTCTTTTTTTTTTTTTTAAGGCTGGGAAATCATCCAATGACTGCTCCCGCTCTGGGTGGAGCGGAAGGGAGTGTCAGACTCTTACTGACTAAAACCCATCCATGTTCCTTCCGTAGCCCTTTATGTTCCGGATATGCTGACATCTCTTTGAGGCGCGCGTGGAACATATACGCGCCGTACGGCACGGGTCTGGTGCTGATCGGACGGTGAGTCACCCATTACTCACCGTCCGCAGGCCCGCGCCTACGGTGGCCGGGAGTCGTCACGTGGCTCCCGACGCCCGGGGCGTCTCCTGCGGCGGCTGGGACGGGAAGACCTTTCTCTCTCCCATCCCGCTGTGTTGCAACTATCATTACAAAATTATGAAGAAGTGAATTGCATAAAAAATAAAAGCAGTATTTTCAGAATCAAGGAAATATATAGCATGTGAAGACCCCAATCGGATTGTCATCAAATTATTTTTAATCACACAGTAAGCAGGATGTTTTTGGCTCCTCAAGGGTACGCTAAGTGCTGGTCATCATGACTTTAAATACGTGTAATTGCTAGATTATGTGAATACTTTTAGATTGGATTAGGGATCCCTATTTCGTGTGTCGTTTGTTTTTGCTGGTAAAACGTGGGTATTGATTATAAAAGTTGGCCATTGTTCAATGGCGTCGACTTGAACACTCATTGTCTGCTAATTTACGAGTTTTTAAATTAATTATGTGGCTAATTATTTGCTTACACTTGTTTTAAAGCGGGCGAGTCGTTATCATGCTAGAGGCAAAGCTGACTTATTAATATGTGCCTGCCTCGGCAAGCTTATCCCTTCAAACAAACACAACCATGCTTCTTAATTAGCGTTTGAAATAATTGTGTTGTAACTCTTTTAATACCTGATAAAAAATGGATTAACTGCTATCAACTTTGTTCTTTCTTTCTTTTTCGTGTGATCAGTGACTAACCTGGTGTCAGAGTTTTTATGCTGCCCATGGGCCGCTTTTTTTTTTTTTTTTTTTTTTCTTTTTTTTTTTTTTTTAAGGCTGGGAAATCATCCAATGACTGCTCCCGCTCTGGGTGGAGCGGAAGGCAGTGTCAGACTCTTACTGACTAAAACCCACCCATGTTCCTTCCGTAGCCCTTTATGTTCCGGGGTAGCGGTAACCCTTTCGGACAATCCTGGGCCTCTGACTTAGCATCTGTTGAGAAATATCTCTCAGGCATGCATGGTTTTTTTGCTGCCAGCTTCTGACTTTAGTTTTTTTTATAGCTATAAACTTCTGAGTGTTGCTCCATGTGAATTGGGTCCCGGTATTCAGCTGCATTCGGTTAAAAAGCCGACTCAAATATGGTTGGGAAAAAGTCTGGATGATGATTTTTAATATTAAAAACCAAGATACCTAATTTATGAATGTCTGTACATGGAAACACAAAAGAAAAGTATTGAATTTGATCTGTTTGCTGAACAATTCATCACGTTACGGCTAATTATTCCAACACTAAAACTAAGATATACAAAGTGGAGACTACAACACGATCATAAATTAAACTGCGTATATCTAATGCTGTCCCCCTAAAATTCTATCAATCTATATATCCAATTGTTTAGCCACTATAGCTAGTCAATGATTGGCAAAACCCATAGTCGGCCCGTCACTATTATTTAGTTTGTTTTTAAAAATCACTTTTTAAATTTCGGTGTTACGATTTATTTGATAGCTCTAAAATACTCCTATTCATTATACTATTGTCAGTGTTTTCATTTATGATCATATTGTTTTCTCCTCATTGTATATAAATTAGTTCTTTTTCTATCAGCAACGGATTTTGATACCGGATCCTTTAGCCTATTGCTTCCGATTTCTTGCATTAACAATTACATTCAAAGTAAAGAAATCTCGTTCTTTCAATTCGTAGATCGTGATAATGACACTCTTCTTCACGATCTCTCTATGCAAAATGACACTATAATCAATAGCGATGTAATTGCAATGCACTACTATTATATCTACGGTCCAGTGAACTTTGATACACAGGTATCTGAGGTATTATTAGATAAGGCCTTGATGGAATAGCTGGAGATCGCCACACGTGAGCGTGGAGTCATTAATATGACATTATTACAGTCATGAGTGTTTCTTTGCTTTGTAATTGTGTGACAGTGCGAGGCGACACTTGTATAACAATCTCTATGAAAGCTTTATGAAAATTGTTCTAATAGAATCGTCTTGCTATGTCGAGAGACGCTGTCTTTTTTTTTTGAGGGTGGCAAATCATCTAATGACTCCTCCCAATCTTGGTGGAGCGGAAGGGAGTGTCAGATTTTTACTGACTAAAACCTATCCATGTTCCTTCCTTAGCCCTTTTGGACAATCCTGCTTATACGGACAATTCCGCTTAGGGTTGCGCTGTCTGCGGTAATCTTTACCATTGTATGTATGTAATCTTGACTTGTTTTTTTTAAGGCTGGGAAATCATCATGACTTAAAGGAGTAAAAATAACATAACATCACACCTGTATTTCCATACAAAGGGTTAGGCAGAGGTGCTCCTATAGTGCACCCACATTTCCCCTGATAAGTTTAAGTCCCATGTAATAGGGGGCGAGCTTATAGCCATCGAAAATCAGTCTGCTTAGCGTTTTCCCAAAATATTGGGGTCGGCTTCCAGTCTAACCAGATGCAGCTGAATACCAGTATTTTACATGGAGCGACTGCCTATCTGACCTCCACAACCCAGTAACTGGGTAATACGATACCCCTGGGTAAGACTGGTAGTCTGATTTTCGGGCTTCTGACGACTCGTAATGACCGTTAAAGATACGCAAATGACAGCCGGGACCAACGGCTGCTTTCCGAGGCAGGGGGAGTCTCGGTATGTAAAAATGGTCACCCATCCACGGCCAGCCCCGGCAAGCGTAACTTAACCTGATGGATCGACCTGTGCGGCTGTTATTACTTAGCCACGAGCTTATTGCCACCAACCGGGCAAAATTCTTGACAACGGGCTGCTTCTGAGAAATTCCGGATGGCAATTTATTGCTTGAGCACACGTCATTATTAACTGAAAACATGGTTTGTTAAACGTTGCTCGAAGCTATGAATGTAGCACGTGTAGGTATAGACAGATAGGTGGGTGGGTTTGGTACAGTCACGGGCTTTAATTGTTGAGCCACTTGCCACTTTTCGTATTTTAGCGGCGTAACGTTAATCGGGTTTAGTCGGTTACACTCGTAAATTAAGCCATAGAAAGTCATTTTTGAATTATGATTTGCGCGCCTGGCAACCGTAACCTTGCGACAATTAGGTATTGTAGCGTAGCCATGGTAACGTTAGCATACGGTGAAGTATTATGATTGTTCCTTGACATCGATATTTCAACTGTCAAAGATAGATTTTCAGAAATAACGATTATCTAATGAGCTCTAATTCAAAAGAGGTCAGTAGCAAAATAAATTGGATAGACGTAATTAACCTACTTTATAATTTGTAAAACTATAAACCTCTATGGATTTCAACTGCAAAATCGAAAAGTTTGTAAGTGGCTCATCAATTTAAGGCCATGACTGTACCTATAATGTACACATGGGGGTACTAAATGCGTGCGTAAATCATAATTACTACCTTCTAAACGCGTTCGTAATTTTGTCGGAAAATTATGCCGTTCTCAACAAAACACAGACAGTAATATCTATGCGGCCTATTAATTTAAGTTTCCGACAGGTTAATAATAATTATAAAACTGTGTAAAGGCTGTGTAGATGGACGTGACGCGTCTATGCGACGCAACTCTGTTGTCCTACTAGAATCGCGTCGACCATCGCGTCGCTCCTGTATATGGGGGTCCGTAAATACGTAAATACTAACGCGTCTTATAATAATATGTATAATATGGCTACACTTGGACGCCCAAAAATTAGGAGTAATCGTATTCTTTAATACCTAGAAGTAGTAACTAATGCATGATTGTTGAATGAAATAAAACCTTGAAGTTCAAAGAAATTCCCAATGAACACATAATATTTGAAATGAGACATCTCAACATCACAATAAAACTGCAACAGAAAGTCAAAGCACTTACAACTTTATTAAATTATTTACAACAACGCACAATAATAATAATAATCATCACATTTAAGTTAAATAATAAGTCATCCTTATCACAAATCACAGTTCTTTAACAATCGCCATGATTGCATAAGTCACTCCTGAGAACATGGCCACTAAGGCGAATATTCCTATGACCACGTTTTTCCATACAACGAAACAACATGGGGTAATGTCTCTGTTCCACCTGAAGACGGTCTCAGTGATGGCCGGTAATAGGAGCCCCATGACGGACAAACAGATGGCCCCAACTAACTCCATGAAGAGTTCCAGCCTTGGGACCGCACTGGCGATGCCGACTGTGAAAGAAAAATAAACATTCTTTTGATATAGCCAACCTCCTTGGTTTTATCTTTATAAACTACTCTAAGAATTTAATGTTAATATTTTACCAATTTTAACTATGAATAAATATTTGCTATTTATTTTTATCATTATTGATTTTCAATTTTCGTCTTCAAAGTTAAGCCGTACTACGTAGGTGCAGTATGTAGATGGGTGAATTTTTTTAATTTAATTTTGCTAAGCGTACTTCAAAAACTTACTTATTCTCACCAGAGGACTGACTTTTTTTTTAAGGTTTGGAAATCCACTGTGGGTGGAGCGGAAGTGTCAAACTTTTAATGATTAAAACCCACCCATGTACCTCCCTTAGCCCTATGTGTCCCGAGGCAGCGGTTTCCCTTTCGGACAGTCCTGCTGACCAAAAGACTGTCTCCCACAGTGTATATCTTTTATTTATATAATACTTCCACTATGAATATATTGTTATCTTCTTTTAGAATGTTTATTGTAAAGTGATGACCTGAAACACAGGTTTAAATTAAACCTAGATCAGGCAGAACACTACACTAAACAAAGAAAAATTTTACCTCACTTGTAATTATGTAAACCTTAATTTAGACTTGACTTAATTCTTGAATAAATAAATTTTAATTTTAATTTTTTTTTATTTACTATACTAACTAACGAAGCATACCAAAGCGTATAAAGTAACAATAAACACAGCTACTATGTTATTAATTAGACGCGTATATCAAGTTTTGAAACGCCTGATGTTTGTCTAAGAGCAGCGCGTAGCGTTCCAACGTCAGTGAGGCGCTTAATGCATAAGTTACGTTGTCGTAAGATCTATGTTCTGTGAGAATGCAGGCGACCTCGCCTCGACTCGTAAGTAAGTCTATTTAAGTAGAATATTGTGTGTAAAGGACGCAACTTTATGATCGTCGCGTCTTAGTGCCTCTACGACGACACGTCTAGCTGTCTTATAAACTTTGTGTGGTCCTTAACTTGAGTGGTTGTGATTGTTGATTTAGTAAAAGTAAATTACACTTCTGGGAAGAGTTTGGTGTGTTCTTAATAATATTTTCGGTTTTGGAATAAAAAAAATTAAATTAAAACTAATATAAATCAAGCACGCATTGCTTTAATAATTAGTACAGGCGCTGGTACATGTCTTTACTGTCATTGCTATTTTATTATCCCCCTACTATTTTTAGACGACTCCAAGTCTCCAAGATTAGAGTGACGATTCCTTAATGCACTCCGATCCACTTCGGTTTTGCTGCCGGATTCATAGTTTTCACGGTTTCCTAAAGTACTTGATTATATTTGAAGAAGAAGGATTACTATGATGATTATTCTGACTTCAGCTTACCTAGTATTAAAGTCCCAGCGAATCTAACTCCGGCGAGGGCCCACCGGTGTCCTCTGGCCGGTATCCTGTCCTGCAGCCGCCTCCACACCACATCAACGGGCACGTAGTAGACCAGGGTGAAGGATAGCAGCATCACACATGCTACCAGGAGCTTTGCGGTTTGGGCGAGACTAGAAAGAAAGGGTTTTTTTAAATATTTTAGATCTTGGTTTAAGCAATTCTTGAGCACATAATACCTTCTTGATTTTTGAAGAGGAAAGTGTTTTGGGGTCCTGGACATAAATCTATGCTCTTGGTGTTAAAAGCAAGTTTTTGCAGAACAAAACGCTGATAGCATTCATTATATCCATGGTAATGAGACTTAGTCCATGATTACATTTCTTACGCTCATTGACATATTTTTGGATACAACAAAAAAAACTCGAGAATTTTATGTAGCGTATCGTTTATACATTACACCGACGGAATTAATCCTTCCCCCTACATTGATACCTGTTTAGTCAAGCTTTGAGTTTTCATAGTTTCATTACTTGAAAGGAAGAAAATACGTTTATTTGCGTATTTTCTTCTTTACACTTCTACGTCATATGCATGAAACATCGCCATTTGGGACTCCTCAATGTTGACTGCCGAGAATACAGTCAAAGGAAAAATTAATGAAATACTGCTAAAGAGATATTAAAGTAAATTGTAACATAACGCCTATAATTCCCGGTGGATTAGGCAGATGTGTACTATACTCCTCCCACATTTCGCCGTTGAAATCCCTTTTAATAGAGGACAGAGCTATTGCCATCAATCGGCCACAGATCCAGACTCCAGGTGGCTTTTTTTTTTTTTTTTAAGGCTGGGAAATCATCCAATGACTGCTCCCGCTCTGGGTGGAGCGGAAGGGAGTGTCAGACTCTTACTGACTAAAACCCATCCATGTTCCTTCCGTAGCCCTTTATGTTCCGGGGCAGCGGTAATCCTTTCGGACAATCCCGCTTACCCGGCAACTCCAGGTGGCTACTGAGAGATTCCAGATGGCCAAACCCAATAACATTTCCCGAACAGGGAATCGAACCCAGGACCTCATGATTAACAGTAACGCTTGCGACCACTAGACCAACGAGGCAGACTATAATAATGGTAATATAGATCAGGTAATGGATTTAAATACGGAGTTATCACACTTACACTTCCTCCTGCGGTAAGTTAAGAGTCAAGCTTCCTCTGACTTCATCACCATACTTCAGGTAGCCAATGAAGCCGACGAACCCATACATGACAGCTATGGCCGACATGGCTGCGTTGAGCACTCCTGGGCAGCCGAGAAAGTCCTGTGGCTTCTTCATCTCGTTCTCAATTGGCATCACCACGCCGATACCTTCCATCGCGAAAAGACTTGTGCTGGAAAAGAATAAAAGGCTTATTAGTGATGTGAGAAAATAGACCTTAGGTTCTGGTAATAAAAAATTAAATTTGATCTTTTCTTTTCAGGCTTCAAAGATGCATGGCGTGTTATTATTACAAATTATTTAAAAAAAATTGTTAGTTGTATAGTGAGGTACACATGTCAATAATAAAAAACATTATCACAGACACGCCTATATCCCACATGAAATAGTACTCGTAATAGGTATTAAAATTCCTAATACTTCCACTGCTCGACCAGAGAAAATAAGTGCTGGATATGACTTCGCAGTACGAGGAATGGCTATCGTGGTAAAAGAACATGAATTTAAACCAGTAATCAGTAGGGATGATAATTGGGTAAAAAAAAATTGTCCGTCACACAGACCATAAAGAAATATTAGGTCACGACAGATTAAGAAAACAATACTCAGATAAAACGCATTAAAGTTGGGGAGTGGGAGCTCGCTACGTCATCTACAAACCCGTAACGTCATGTTCAACTTAATGTAACGCAACCTTTTGTTTATGTAAAAAAAAAATACCTACGTGTCCAATAGTTTTTAAAAATATAACTGGCGGACTAAAAAAAATTTTTAGTTATCATCCCTATTGAACAATAGTTTTCTAGGTGTTAGAAGCAAAGGGAATTTTATTTCTGCCGGTTGCAGAAACGTCTATTATTAGTGGAGATTTTGATCTGCTATAAGCTGTACGTGTACGAACTTAATTTGATACGAACGTGCTCGCTTTGGCGGCAGTAATAAGGTATATAATATGTATATCCTTGGACATTTCACACAACGCCATATAGTCCCAAGCTAAGCAATCTAATGATTGTGTTATGGTAACGAGATGGCTGAAAAAACTACTTATATACATTTTTTTTTCTTTACTAAACATACACTACATTTTTCATACATTTAACAAATGTGTTCAGTATTGGTGCATTAGGAATTTGCGCACAGAGAAACCATAATTAAAATCAAATTTCTGGTACGATGTCTACTTCGATTTCTACTTTATGGCTTTTAGTTTTGACGACTAGTATTATGACATTTGAGTTTAAACGTGAAGAGGTGGACGTATTATGTATTCCAAAGATCAGGGTAGTAGCATGATCAGCCTATAATGTCACACACGCCTTCTCTCTGTGAGGGGGAGTGGGCCGTACTCCACTATGCGGAGCCAGTGCGGATTGGTGTATGTCATTTTATAATATTGTCTTGCAATAAGATAAACAAAGGTAAAAATTATATTTATGACTTTAGACAGCTTTATGCTGCTCATTCGTGTATTAAAATGTATTTCCTTTAATTATTAATATTTTTATTGTTGTTGTTGTTTGTGTAGCTAAGTCAGAGGTACCAGGTTAGTCACTAACCACACGAACAAAAGAGAATATATTTTGAAAAAATATGCTTCTGCGGTTTTCATCGTTTTAAATCAAGGCAAAGTTTAGCAAAAAACGCAATATATCATTTTCATGTAAAATTTATTGCCCAGTTTAATTTTTCCAACTTTTATTGAAATTATTTTATTGATGAATGTCCCATTATTCACAGGCCAATATTTTGGCATCTATCTTTTTTTTACAACTTTAAAGATCCACACCACATCAAAATAACAGCAGTGATAGTCTAGTGGTTTGACTGTCGGACTGCCAAGTCTTAGGTCTCGAGTTCAAACCCAAAAACGAGTAAAAAACGGGAAGGAAACACCGTGAGGAAACTGGCATGCCTGAGAGATATTTCCAACATCATGTGAAGCTAAATCAGAGGCCCATTGGCAGATTACAAACTCTGACACCAGGATAGTCACTAACCAAACGAAAAAGAACCACATCAAAACGTAAAGATATTTTGATATTCTATATTCCAGTCTACCTTTTATTAAATACCCTTTGCCTGCAGTTCCTTGATAAAAAAAAACTGCGCAACTTATTGAACACGGGTCTTGTAAGAAAGCATTGTCATCCTTACTACGAAATCTATCTATCGAAGATATCTTTCCTAAAGTATTGAACAAACGTCTAGACTTTAAATCCTGGTAGAGACTAGTCTAGACCGATAAGCTTCGGCAATTCGTAGGTTCTGCCCTTACCACAATGTACTATCTACCTTTGTTCAAATGCTAGAAGAAAGATTTTGGCCTTTGAACTAGATTTAATTTAAATCCGTCTTCCTAAAGCTTCGCGCTGAGGCTACGCGGTTGCGAGCCTAAGGTGGGCTGAAATCCATAGTCAAAATTTATTTATTTAAAAAAGGTTCACGAACAGTGTATATAATAATCATCTGTCTAGCCTTTTCCCAACTATGTTGGGGTCGGCTTCCAGTCTAACCGGATGCAGCTGAATACCAGTATTTTAAATGCAGTATTTTACCTCCACAACCCAGTAACTTGGCCTTGGTGTATATACACCATATAGTACGTTATATATATATATAGTACGTTAAATGAATATACTTACAGGTATGGGTAGTTATAAATATACCAATTACAGGTGTACGCGACATTCTTACAAAACAAAGTAAATTAAATAAAATTTAAATACATATAAAATTCAAATGAAAAACAAAATAAACTAGACAGCTTTGATCTAAGACTAAAAAAAGAACGAATTGAAAAAAGACATGTAAAATTATTTTTTTCTTTCATATTATGTGTTATTGCAATCTGTTTTATTTTTATCATTCAGCAAACAGTTATAAATGTTTCTTTTCTTGGAGGGCAGTCAGCCCAGTGACATATTCCCTTTATTATAGGTGGTTTTTATAAAGTTTTGTCTTATTATATTTAACTTGAAATTATTTTTTTAGGTGTTTAGTATTCGGTGAGAAATGATCGAGAACCAATAGTAAACGTTACCAGAACAAATCTGTTGTAGAAACAATTTGTTCCTGTAGCGTATTAAATGTCTAGTTTGATTATATTATTTAGAGACGGTTTCGGTATTGCTGTCTTAAGTTATTACCTCCTCTAATGTATAGTCTAGCTAATAAACACTAAGTTACAAAGTATTTGTCTGAACCTTAGAGACTAGTGTACTGTTGGCATCAAAAGTGGTCTAGCACATCCAAAGTTGCAAGACACACGTCGGTACTAAAGTTGTACAGCTCGTATTAATTTATTGTTTAGTAAGTAAACTATGTAGTATGTAATTCAGCAGATGTTAATATGTTAACTCCAACCAACCGTGCATTTGAAAAGCCTTTTCCCAAGTATGTTATGGTTGACCTACACTCTGACCGGATGAAGCTAAGCACAAACTTTTGTATGGAGTCATTGAATACCTATCTCACCCCCACGATACCCCTTGGTAGTTACTGGTTGTCAGATTTCCCGACTCCTGACTACGCAAATTAGTTAATTTAACCGTGGGTATTAGAATCGTCGGTCAGTTTTGCTAAAAAAATGTTATAGCGTTTCTAAGAACGTAATTAAAACGGAGAGAAACTAGATACTTATTTAATTATTCGTGCTAGGGCCAAGCTTAATAACCTGTTAGGCCTGGTTATTGGATTATTTTCTACTTTGCTGAGAACAAAATAAGAATAGAAATATGTTTAAAAAAATTGATACATTTTATATTTTTCAGCGACTTGTTATTAACTGTACCAATGTCAGTGGAAATCAGACTTTTCCACTTATTTTTAAGAAGATACAAACAAGACACCGCAATTGATTGTATTTCTTATTCCTTTATCCTCCTTACAGTGTCACTTTTAAATTAACCACAGATATTGTTTTTTTCTGATCTAGTGCTCGGTCTTTGCCCCTTCTATTTGAGGGATTGAAATCATCAAATGACTGCTCCCGCTCTTGGTGGAGAGGAAGGGAGTGTCAGACTCTTACTGACTAAAACCCATCCATGTTCCTTCCTTAGCCCCTTATGTTCCGGGGTAGCGGTAACCCTTTCGGATAATCCCGCTTAGGTCTTTGCGCCTGGCATTCTCTATTAGTATGTCTACAGAATACCTATAAATTTTTCTCTAACGTTTTATCTTAAAATTCTTATTAAAGATATTTACGCGGATAGGATGAATATTTGTGATGGATAATGTAGATGGCTACCAGCTACTGTTATAATACGAAATTTGTTTTGACAGCAATTTTTTAGGAATTTCAGGGCAAAATTCAGGCAGTGTAGATCCGAATGTAATTTGGCGTGAATTGTACCTGGATCACCAAGTAGTTTGCAATTAATCTGCCTAGATGTTTTACCCGACTGCCAAGTTAGGGTTATGTTTGGGGTCGGCTTCCAGTCTAACCGGATGCAGCTGAATACCTGTATCTTACATGGAGCGACTGCCTACCTGACCTCCACAGCCCGGTCAGTAATGCAATACCCTTGGTATGAGTGGCTGGCTTTCGGACTTCTGACGACTCGTAACAACTGTCAAAGATCCACAAATGATAGCCAGTGCCAAGGCACAGAGGAGTTTCGGCATGTAAAGATGGTCACCATTCACGGACAAATCCCGACAAGTATAGCTTAACCTAATGGATCGAACCCATTACTTAGCCACGAGGTCCTCACCATCATCACCAAGTAGTTTTCCATTTGATATAATTAAAAGGTGCTCTTTTTGTGATGCTAACACTAGGTATAATTATTTATAAATTCTGATAATAAATACAGAAGTTTTATTGTTGCATAAAAAACAAAATTTGCATTGTCTTAAATAGAGTCTTATTTTTTGTTGTTTTTACCTAGAATTTGTTATATAATATAATAGATACAAGACTCTATTGTATATAAGTTTATTTGCGGCCGGGGAAGGCGAAGTTCTTCAATAATTTTACGGTCTGGAGATCAATTTGTGTTTTCTCCGTTGTAATATATTCTTTGGCTCGTGCCAAACAACAATTCAGGAATGCTTGTATATAATTGTAAATTACATAACTGCTTTGACTTTATATTTTTGGTATTCAAAAATTGTTCTACCCACAATAATTGTATGTAGTTCAAAAACGAAAATAAATGTAATAATTATTTTTAAGTCTTATTTATTTTTAAGACATCGCGGGGTGTCCCTTAGGTACCCATGTTTTGGAGGTAAGATCGGCACTTGGGCCTGGTATTCAGCTGTATCCGGTTAGTCTGGAAGAAGACCCCAATTCTAGTTTTAATATTGTCTCGATACCTCCATGTGTTCCCGAGATAACGCATATTGACAGACAGATGGACGGACAGACAGCAAAGTGATCCTATAAAGATAGCGTATTTTCCTTTTGAGAAATGAACCTCTAAAAATGAGTAGGATGGGATTGGTTACTTAGTAGTTTAGTTTCTGCCTTCCCCCATGGGAATAAAACCGTGAGTTTAAAGAAACTCAGTAATGTACGAATATGATATATTATTATGCAAAATGAAGAAGATTGACCCACTCACCTTATAAAAGTCGGCAATCCACTGACAGACGTCACAAGACTCTTATTAGAGAAGTCGGGTGTCTCCCTCAAACAGTAATACAGGCAGATACAGATCGACCCCAGCCACACGAAGTTCGCTAGTGCCGAGAATGGTACCAGGTACTTTAGAGTAGTGATCTGCGTTAGTGGCAGTAGCACTACTAGTGTCAAGCCGCAGAAGACCGTCACTGACCAGTCTGGACCCCCGTACACTATTGAAACCTGGAAAAGTATTGTTGTTATAAACTTTTGGACGCCAAAGCATAAACGCATGCGCGGGCCCTCCACGCCAAGTTACAAATTTATTTCTTCTTGTTGTCAGGAATTTATTTGTTTCATGTCATTAAATTTAATACGTACGAGAGCTTACATTTTTAAGATACACAAAAGTAATGATTTAATTGTTTATTTCGTGTTGATAGTGTGACGTACTGTCACATATTTGTGTCGTTGGCGTACAGGGTATGCGCTTACTTGTTACGTATATGTGACAAAGGCGTTCAAAAGGTCAAAAATTATTTAAAAAAAAACCACGACCAGAATTTAGGAAAAACTTGGTATAAGCTAATCTTAACATGCGCATCAGAGACTAATCTAAAAAAAAACAAAATGAATACCTACTTAGTTTATGAACATTGCTATCAAAAGATAAAACAAAAAAACTTGACTGCAAAAACACATAGGTAACTGTAGAGAGAAAAAACATCATCAAAATATATAGAATTTCGTAAGATGTTGCAGATGGGAGACAAACCAATAATCTGAAATAAGATGTAACTTTTTTTTTTTTTTTTTTTTTTTTTTTTAAGGCTGGGAAATCATCCAATGACTGCTCCCGCTCTGGGTGGAGCGGAAGGGAGTGTCAGACTCTTACTGACTAAAACCCATCCATGTTCCTTCCGTAGCCCTTTATGTACCGGGGTAGCGGTAACCCTTTCGGACAATCCCGCTTAAATAAGATGTAACTTGTGTCGATGTCTGCGATATCTTACAAAATTCTATAAATTATAATGCATAATTTTCTTTTTTCTGTCAATGTTTGTCTGTCAAATTTCTGTTTTTACAATTGTTTTTTTTTTAAACTTTTGCTTTACTTTATTTCAAGCTTTTTAGTTTAATTAACGAACGATTTAAACAAATAATTAACGTAATTCTGTCCGTATTTGGAGGTGAAGATGTCGTCACACTAAGTACTATATTTTCTTACACATACTTTTCTTTAGATTGTGTCAAAATGGTAGCTTATTTTATAAATAATATATTATAAGTTAGAAAATTTATAATAATAATAATATAAAAATAAATATTAATAGAGCTTTTAATGCCAATATTGTTGAAATTTATTAAAAAAACCTATGGGAAGGTTTTTTTTGTATTTCTTTTTGTATATTTGTAGATGAAATTTATAAATAATATATAACCTATGTCTCTCACACAAATAAGGAATGTAACACACTGGCTACTCATTGCTGATTTTTGTGTTGCGTCGTAGAGGACGCGCATTACAATTTGTAAGTTGGATGTCAGTATGCCTTATGTACTGTTATTTCAACACTTACTTGTCTAAAAGACTCTGCTATTACTACGACGTACACGCAGCAAGCACCCATGTGTGTGAGTGCTAACGCCCAGTCTGCTAGCTCCCTGAAAACAAAAGAATTGATTTATTGTTTTGCTCCTGTGAGTCAAAGTCAAAGTCAAATCATTTATTTCAAATGGGCACAAGTAAGGCACTTTTGAACGTCAAAAGTCATCATCATTATCATTTTAGCCGAAAGGAAAGCTGGACATAGGCTTTAACATAGGTTACGCGAATGATATTGTAAGGTTTAAATATTTTTGGATAGAATTTCTTATTCTTGTATTTTAGGTATTTATTTGTTTCCCATTTTTGCTGATTTAAAAATGTGGAAACCATGTTGTTGGTAACATTTGTAGGTTTACAAATCTTTTAATCTCTCTTCATTTAAAAGATATTGCACAATCACATAACCAGCGTTTCATTTCTGTACCGTCAAAAAAAATTTGCCAACACAATAAAAATGAATTTCTGTATATCTCTTTTGCTGACTGTATTACATCAATGTCAGTTAGCTTAGTTTTTCTCACAAAATAACTCACCTGGAAAAAGGCGCAAATTTTCTAACTGGTTTCGGTCCATGCTGGAACACAAGGTCGCACGTGTCTGCATATCCTAGACTTGGTTTTTTGAGGTCCACGCACAGCTGTTGTGATGTTTTTACCTGAAAGTATAATAAACAATTAAATAGTTAGTTGATGCACGTTCATATAATGCAATTTTAAGGGGTTCTGAACAAGTCACCCCTCCCGCAACGTTTATCTACCACAGGAACTGTCTCAGTATCTGCGATGGTACAGAGGCTGGCATATCAAGCTACCCCAATCTGTCAAATGTCTTTATCAGATTTTGAATTTTACTACAAAAGGATAAGGTTCATGTTTGGTTAGGAATATTTGACAGTTTGAGATAGTTTGATCCAATCGCTCCGAGTCGAGTCGATTTCGAAAATTGTTTGAAAATTGTCATTTGTACGGTAACATTGATCGAGTTTCGTTACACAATTTGACATTGTCTGGCACTTAGTGATCGAAAACAATTGATAACGTGACATTTCGGAAGCTTATGCCAATTCCACACATTTCGGATTAATCTAATTTCGTTATCGTTAATGAAAATGAGACTTAATCTTGGCCCCCTTTTTTTAGAGTGGGATATCATTTATCGTGGAAATGGCCTAGACCCCCTGAAGTCCACTTCATGATCACTATTGTTAAATTGTTATCTTAAACTATAACAGTCCACTGCTGTTTAATTGCCTCTTCTAAACTGGTCAATAGTCGGCCCTTCTACTTAATACGAAAAGCAAAACCCTGGGCTTTGTTTACACTAAGTATTTGTTATTGCACAATCCCTTTCTCCATAACTTGGAAGTTGACCACAGGGCCCTTAACAATGTTATGTGGGTCATGGTGTTGTAAATCAGGGTCTTACATAAGTTGGGCAATTACTTTGTGGCGGTGTATTGACTTTCATTCCGAACATTATTGGTAACCGCTAACAATAACTGTTACAAATCAGTGTTGGGTTAGCCGCCCGTAAATATATCTTAAAGTTTTAAAAGGTATTACAATAAAAATAGAACTTTCTGTCACAAAATGCGAAACTTTAGAAGAAAGACGAATTCATTAATCATTTTTATTCCTTTAAAGTTTAGCATTTTGCAGTTTTGATATACGTAGGGGAAACCTAGTGCAGTGATAGCCTAGTGGTGTGACCGTCGGACTGCTTAGTCATAAGTCTCGAGTTCGAACCCAAGGCTCTGTTTTTACGGATTCATGTGCGTTTGTATAATTATGGCTTGGTTAAAAATCGGTGAAGGAAAACATTGTGAGGAAACCACCAGCATGATGTCTGAGAGATGTTTCTGAATAAGAGGTTTTTTAGCTGGTTTGCACGGAAGTAGTAAGTGACTTTTTAGTTTATTTTTATAAATGTGCTGAGTAAACATTTTTCTTCCTTCTTTTCTTTCTGTATTTCTCAACAGCATCTGAAGCTAAGTCACAGGCCCCTGGGCAGCATAAAAACTCTGACACCAGGTTAGTCACTAACCACACGAGGAAGAAGAATAACAATGTATAACTTAAACCCAATAACTTCTAAATCTCTAAATGCATAAAAATTCTGACACCAGATCAGTCACTAATCACACGAAAAGCAGAAGACCTAGTGCTTATCCTTTCGGTAACTTCCTGTTCTATTAAAAAAAAAGGTCAACTTTGGTTTTGTATATTCGTTGTTCGCCACTGAGAGTTCCTAAATTAAAGTTATTTTTCATTTTGTAGTGTGGTTTTAGGAGTCGCTTGTTTTATTATCCACCTATTAAATCAGGTTCCTACCTCATAGATCCCACAATAACTGGTAGATATACCACTAGTTGCTGTGAAAACAAAAGTGACAGGTACAAACCATCATCAAGATACACAAATGGAATAATTAAATACGTTTTATCGAAGCTAACTCAATAACTACCCAAGTAAAGTTAATAAATAAATAAATCAATCTATCTATCTAAAATTAATACGGGTCCTCAAGGTTTCTCTACAAAATGAATTGTTAACATACATTAAAAAAAATTATACAGACGAACATACAACCTTCTCCTTTATGGAAGTCGGCTAAAACTTACCGTTTCGTAAGTTTTTTGTAGACATATCTAAAGACATAAACAATTGAAGGTATTCCTTATAGTTTTTGACTACTCTATGGTATAACATTAAACCTCACGATGGTCATTAGAAAGTGTCATGGGATTCAATTACCGAAAACACCGCGGATAATGGAAACCACAACGCTTAAAGTTACGTAATCTAATGGTTGTATCTAACGTAAACGCGTAATTCCGCGTTTACGTTTGCGGTTAAAGCTTGATGAGATTGCGTTGTGTGCGGAGAATGCTTTTGTGTGCAATTAAACACCCTCTCACATAGGACAAGATAATGGAATAACTCTAATATAACTTTAGAGTTGTTGGTGTAATTTCGAGTACCTAAAAGTTTTGATATGATAAGTTGTGACATGCTAAGACATAGTTTTATCTTGTTTAATAAGTCTTGTAGTTTTTCTTTTCTATTGCATTAAAGTATATACAGTGTGTTAGGTTTAACGAGGGACATACTTTCAAGTGGTACTATACTCATGAAAATGAATAAATTTGACTATGGAACTATAAAATCAGCTGTTCAATTCATTCATATACCCATAATTTGTCAAAATGTATGGTATTATTATTTATTATTTTATCATATTTCTGAGTTGGTCCCATGGACAAAGTTGTTGATTTCCATGAGTACCGAAAGTATGTCTCACGTTTAACCTGTATATCTATACTAATATTATAAAGAGGAAAACTTTGTTTGTTTGTTTGTTTGGTTGTAATGAATAGGCTCAAAAACTACTGGACCGATTTTAAAAATTCTTTCACCGTTGGAAAGCTTAGTTTTCTAGGAGTAACATAGGCTACTTTTTATCCCGGGAAAAATAACGGGTCCCACGGGAAAGACCACGGGAGCGAAGCCGCGGGCAAAGTGCTAGTTATGTATAAACCTATGTGCGGTCAAAAATTTGTACTTTCAGAATTAGAAGGGACTATTACGAAGTTTACAATAAAAGAATACAAGGAATTTGAAAATGACTTCAAATGAACTTGCCTCAAAATATATTCGATAACTGAGCTCAAGTAATTTTTTTCATTCACACAAACAAAAGTCAAGCCAATTGCTACTTACTAATGTCGTCATTGGCATTGAACCAAAAAACGTTTTCTCTTCAAAGTAAAACAATTTGTTTAACATACATTTATGCAAATATAGTCAAGGTCGTTTGTATCATGTGTGAAATGTAGGGTTGGTAGCTGACTGCCCTCTGAAATGTTTCAAAACCAGTGATTGGAGTAGGTAGATTGAATAGGGGTCATTGATCCGAAACGTATATATTAATATGAACATTCCTCCGGATTTGGTTGATTATTTAAGTGCAAAAAATTGTGGCCGTAAAAAGACTAAAAAAAAAAAAAAAAAAGCTTCGATCGGAATTCGATTGTTTTTATTAATCAACACAAAAAAATAATTAATTTAGTTTTGATACCTTCCTTTAAATTTTTAATTGAGTAGTAATAATGTCACTACCAACATTAACAATATTTAATTGAATCCGGAAATACCGGAATTACTTTCCGGAATAATGGCTTATCCATGTTATTCTGTCTCTGTGCATTTCAAACTCAAACTCAAACTCAAACTCAAAGATTCATTATCAGATCATATTATTATTATTATACATGTGAGAACGATGAAAGCATCCGATATAAAATAATGTAAAAAACAGGTTCAAAAATTAAATTAAAACAAGCCATGGCCGCTAAGAGATGACCAGTCTCTACCGACAGCGCCCGTTCACGTACATGATGCATGGATTAGCACCATTCAGCTCAACCATTTTGAAGGGAGCTAAATGATCCAACACACACGCCACCATCAGCGAGACATTAAAGTGAGCATGACATACTCTCAGCCGCCAAAGCACATTCAAGTCAATGAAAGACGTACTCAGTAAATGGTCACTTTATATTAGGTACAATAGTACTCACATACGTGCTAAGCAATTATACAATATTAAGAAATTGAATTTATACAATGCAAATATAGTTTTTATTGTTGTTGATCTTCCGCAGCTCCAACAGTTTTTTAAGAAGTCTAATGAATTAGGTGATACGCCCTTGTGGAGCAGGAATAGCATTGACCCAAGCGTTTTTATCAGCGATGTAATCTCCCAATTTATAATATGCTTGGCTGTTTTATAACACAAGTACCGAAAATCAATCTACCTCTGATCACTGATCATTACGCAAACTAGGTTGAGTAGCAGCACTTTTTGAAGGTCAAAAGAAGGCCCGCAAAACGACTGCCCCTCACCACTTCTTAGTGCTTTAGCTGGAATGTAAAGTGGAGCAACAAACTCCTCAGCAATTTCAAACTCAAACTCAAAGCATTTATTTCAAATAAACCAATTACAGGCACTTTTGAATTGACAAGGGGTTGGTCAGTCAGAAAGATGAAGCTAGTTGCCCATTCCAAAGCAGAAGGTACCTGTGGAGAAGAACGGGCAAGAAACTCCACGGACACTCTTTCAAATCAGGATATGGTTACAAAATATGGGTTACATTATTCAAGTTGAAATTACACATGTGAGAACGATGAACGATGAATTTTAAGTCAACAATAGAGACATTTTTGCGTAAAAGTGTGATTACGCAGGCACGAATGTTGCATATAATGTTGCATATAATTTTTTCACAGTATGAATTTCAGGACCAAAAAAAAACCCGCCAAACGTTCTCCGGGCACTCCTGAAACTAACGTTAAATTCGCGGAAAAATCTGACAGATGGCATCCCTATTCAAGTACACTTTTTTTAATCTGTGCACGACATACTTTTTTATGTATTTGAAGACAAAAACGTGCTGCTGTGTCGTAAAGCTTATCTTTAGCAATAAAAATAATACTCTCATAAAATGACGGAAGAAAATCTACTGCAAGGCATATTTTTTCTTTTTTCTTAACGAGACAGATTAGTGATGTCGGTGAGAATTTTATGAGTTAACCTCATCGTTGTTTTGCCTTGATCCCAATTTATTTCGGGCCGGCGCAACATGCCTTTACTTTTTAGTATGTAGCTTAAGTGAGTAAGGCTTCTTTTGATTTACGGTAATTTAAAGGCCTTAAGCTTGAGGTCCTTGGCAAAAAAGACTTTTCCGGGGAAGTGAGCCTGTATCGTATAGTTAACGGTTATTTTTTCCATTTAGCTGTGTTATTAATTTCCGTTTTGAAACCAATGTGCTGTTTACTTTACGGGCAGATGAGGCTTGTAAACTTAACATTTTGAACGCCAGAAGATAAATCTACGCGCGTGTCCTCTAAGCCAAGCTACAAATTTATTTCTTATTGTTATCCATGGTGTCTTTTAATTTGTTTCAATTAATACGTAGGAGACCCTAAATATAATAGAATATCTTAAATATTGAGGGTCACAAAAGTAATGATTTAATTGTTTATTTCGTGTTATAGTGTTGTTGCCATTGTCACATAGTTGTATCGCTGGTGTACAAGGCATGCGCCCGTTTGTCACGTATATGTGACATTCATTTGACGACACGGTTGGCGCAATGGTTGAGCGATTGACTGCTGCGCAGCATGTCGCGGGTTTGATTCCCGCACGGAACAAATATTTGTACGACCTGCAAGTGTTTGTTCCGGGTCTGGGTGTTTTTCTATATATTATATGTAAGAATTTACAAAAAACAAAAATTGAATATAAGTAGTTTATCAGCCATCTCGTTACCATAACACAAGCATTAGGTTGCTTAGCTTGGGACTATATGGCGTTATGTGAAATGTCCAAGGATATTATATTAGTATTATTGGCTTTCAAAAGGGTAACAGTAGCAGAGAATACAATATAATATTACAGAAATGAATGTTACAGATTTACATGTATAAAGGCCAGCACATCAAGCTACGCTTATCTGTAAAATTTCTTTGATAGATTTTCAACTTTATCACAAACCAATAAGGTTCATGTTCAATTGGGAAAATTTGACAGTTTGGAACAGTTTCATGTGCTGGCGTCCGTACCTACCCTCGTGAACAATCGGCCTGTTTGTTGACCTTTATTCAGGCAACTTGATAAGCTACCTAGACTTTGTATATGTATAAGGTGTTAAAAAATGAACTAAGAATTTCGTGGGAGCATTGTACTCATAGTTACGAACAACTTTCACTATGAGATGAACCCTGAAATCATCCCATCTCTAGGATAACTGAAAGGGTATATACATACAAAAGGATAATATGCTACACCTATCACCAAACTGAACAACTTTTAATATGGGACAGCAAAAACGCAAAAGAAAAATCTGCTGGTTAGGAAATGTAGGGAACAGCTGATTTTTTTTCTCATGATTTTGTATACCCTTTCAGTTACACCCTGTATAAAAAAGGCTTACTTACTTAAATAATGACTTACCAGCACATGTATGGTATGACAGCACACAAATCCTATGATAAGTGTACCCAGGCTGCCTATCACAAGTCCTGCTGAGCTGAAGGCGAGGGGCATCGCCAGCACTCCTGATCCCAGAGATGCTTTTAGAAGATGAGCTAGCGCGCCGAAACTCCTGGAAATTAAATAAAGACACCATGAGGAAGTGGCATAAAGTTTTTTTTTTTTTTTCAGGTTGTATGTTGGTCAAAACATGAATAGGAATAAATGTGTTAATTACTTCGTCATCATCTGCCGAGCCTTTTCCCAACTGTGTTGAAGTCGCTTTCTAGTCTAGCTGGATGCAGCTGAATACTAGAATTTCTTACAAACTTTAAAATCATCAATATACACATTTCTGCGTTCAGAAAGGTAATTCGAACTTAGAAATTCAAAATCATTTATTCGCAAAGAATATTAGTATAGATTGAGTCTTATGACTTTTCCATAAAGTTACTGAAAAGTCTTAGTATTTGTAAGCGTGATCAAGTTGAATCTATTATATAAAATAAGAATTATGTCAACAGACTCCATAACAGATGTATTGATAAGACCCTAGATGTATTCGTGCTATACATATAAACCAGAAATGAAAAACAAAACCTTACGTAATTAAAATCTAGTCTTCCGTTAGTATCAAAGTTTCACTTTTAATTGATTAATTAGCATAGAAATTGGTAATACAATTATATAAACACAAACAATCAAATAAACTTACACAACATTGTAATAATTATTAATCCCACGATCTACATTCTGTTATCAGTATAGAATTACTAAATGCCAGAAGTCATTAACCGAAATCCGAGTTCAGATGATCTCGGTTTCTTAATTAATAAATAGTTGTGAGATCTATGTTCATTTGTAGCTTACTTTCTATTTTTTTTTACTACGGAACAACCCCTGGCCCCAGCCTTAAGGCATCCTCTATTTGTATCAATTCATGTAAAAAATATGAATTCCTGTTTGTTAGTCTCGCTAAAACTCAGAAACGGCTAGACCGTCTTGATATTTTTGTTTATTTTTTTCGCGTTAATATAGGGTAAGAAATGTAGGTGCATAGGTAGAGTTGGTAGGGAAGGTGGGTTGATAGAGTAGGTAGCTAAGTACGTAGGTAGGTGTTCCGTTGATAAGTACTAAGTGCTTCGCATGCAAAGCGGGTAAAGCTAGAAAAATATAAAAAACACAACAAACAAGATTATTATATTAGTTGCTTCATTTATAGCTACCTAAAATACGAGTTGAATGGGGTTGGATTTCTTATTATTTGATTCTATAAAAAAAACATTTATTTTCAAGCGCACAGTAGAGACTAGAACTAATCCGTTGGTAGGCATAATAGTTAAGAAAAAATACAATAGGCTGAAGAAAAATTTCCCCAGGCGAGCTTCTTCGCTCAAAAAGTTTACTGTGTTCCAAAAAATAAGAAGATATAAGTTAGCTCCTGCTCACCACAAAATGAATCCTCAGACAATTCTCTTATGCATAAATTTACAAATCCAGTTCATACTCAGACCTTGCTTCAGAATTAAACTAGCTAATTTAAATTAAGACAATTTTCTCAGCACGTGTACACAGCCGGCTAATATTTTAATTGCTTTTAGAGTACGAATGTTAAACTAGTTTTAGTTTATTTAAGGATTATTTATAAAGTGGTTCAATCTACAGAATTTTACATAATAGGGATGCTGACTAAAATTTTTTTTTTGTCCGTCAGCTAAATTATCAAAAAATGTTGGAGCCGTATTTTTTCATTTTTCACATAAACAAAAGACTGTGTCGATACAATGTGTTAAAAGGTGGCATGACGTCTCTTCTTTATACATTTTATACTGAATAGTGACGTAAACGCGAGTGGGGACTCCCTAACTTTAACGCGGTTTATGTAAGTATTTTTTATATTAATATGATAAAAATACATGTCTGAATTTTTTTTATTATCTGACTGACAGACTGAATATAATTTATTTTTTTTAACCCGGCAACACCCCTATTAAGGACAACCTTAGAAGATTTAGTGATTACGTAAAGTTGAAAACTTGTCCCAAGTTTTCGAAAGACGTCCATAGCTGGACATAGGTCTCCCCTTACGTAGAATTTACTGAGTACAATTTCTTAATTCCGTAATCCTGGGCTAACATTTCTTTAATGAAACGAGATTGACTTATTGGCTCATCAATAGTACGTGAACTGAAAAAACGGTGCGTCAAAGCGTTTCTCGAATGAATTAACAATCTTGATTAATTGTTAGTAGACCTTCCGAATAAAATAATTAAAGGAATTCTTACTATGAAGGGAATTTTTGCTCGCTAGTAATTTTAACCCTCTACGCTTCAAATTATTGCCGTTTACTTTCGGGTACAAATTGGAATTGGTGTAACGTATTATGGAGTGTAACACACGTTGCAACAAACTCGTTTTTTATGTTACATTTCACGTTGCATTGCTAACATTTGGACGACTTGCTAACATTGCATTGCTAACATTTGTGTTGCAATTCAGGTTACGTTGCCCCAACCTGTAACCTACGAAGTACCAAAAGCTAAAACTAAATGAAGTCGTGCATGGAGAGCTTATATGAGTGATACTGCAGTACATCCGATGCATCCTAGACAGTCAATCGAGTCGGTCGATCCTTTAAAAATCTCACTGTGAAATAACTACAGCTAAGGGTGAAGTGAGCGCACGCGGGATTGTCCGAAAGGGTTACTTACCGCTACCCCGGAACATAAAGGGTTAAGGAAGGAACATGGATGGGTTTTAGTCAGTAAGAGTATAACAATCCCTTCCGCTCCACCCAGAGCGGGAGGGGTCATTTAATGATTCCCCGGTCTCAAAAAACAAAGGTTGAATTGAGCGTAAGGAAGCTGTCGTTCCGCGTAATGCTAGTATTGAGTTTATTGACAGCTCACTTTGAAATCACTTCACCTACGTTTTTACGGTGATTTTTTTTAGAATAATGAATATTTTTTAAATTCTTTTTTGGTTTTTATTTCGACTTTCAAATTAGGGTTTAACAAAAAATACTTTAACTTTGATTGTTACTATTGATCCGTGATTAACGGATGAAAAAGAAAGAAAATAAACACTTACGATGTATTCGATGCAATCGGCCTGTGTTGCGAAGGAATGTAGGGGTCCAAGTCTTCTCTGGAGCCATTGTAGGCTAGCTCAATTCTGAAAAATATAAATGTAAATAAATAATCTATCCGAAGTGTGTTTGTTTGAACTCGCTAATCTCTGGAAATACTGGTCCGAATTGAAAAACTCTTTTTGTGTTGGATAGTCCATTTATCGAGGAAGGCTATAGGCTATGTAACATCACGCGGGTGAGACCGCCTGGGAGCAGCTAGTCAAACATAAAGGTAGGACAAGGCTATGCATAAAACGTTTATTTAACATTAAGATAATCTTTTTATGCGGCAATTTAAATTCTATGATAAGGTTGAGTAAAGAGGCATGCAGAGTTAAGGTAATTGAAGGATAGAAATAAATTATACATATTTTATTTATACAGTTTGGTTAAGCCGTCACCTATTACGCACGAGGTTGTGGGTTCAAATCCGGGCTTGCACCAATGCGGCTTTCCAATACATAATATAGGTACCTACTATCTGAGTTAATTTTAGAAATTAATGACATCAGTGTTGGAAAACATTGGGAGGAACCCTGGATTTGTATAGTTAATATACGTCTGAAATCGATGATGATGATTGATGATTGACGGTCATGCCTTCTGTGTCAAAAGAGGCCTTCGCCCTACAGTGGCATCATATAGGTTCGTATTATTAAAAAGGCAATGCCCTATACCAGGACAAACTTTGATAATATTTCGAAAAAACATGGTTTTTGTTTGATACAGGAAATTTAATTATTTTTGAGGTTAAAGAACTGTTGACTTAATGTTGATTATTTCGGATAAATGTTTTCAAACAGTGTATACAAAAGAAAACCTTTCAAGAGTCAAGGTTTCTACTTTTGAAAGCTCGAAAATAAAGAAAACTACTGCTGTCAAATCACATACTGGTCATCAACTAACAACCAATCAGCTGGTTGTCATGACATTTGACAGTACATCAAATTCTATGAGCACTCACAAACAAGGGGTCAGTCTGGGCAACCACCCATTGCGCTTTAAAAACCGGGTGTTGAACTGAATTTTGTCCAGACTAACCCGGTTTTTAACGCGCAATGAGTGGTTACCCAACAGAGCGTTCAAAAACCAGTCATTTACCTGGTCAAACACCCAACATCGCACCAAAAACCGGGCAAAAATATACGTACAATTTTCTTACCCCAGCCCGCAGAAATTAGTAACTTGATCACAAAAATCTCCATAGATTTTCAATGCACGACTGTACCACGTTGACATATCAGTTCGTTCTCGCTTACAAAGCGGTGTGTCTCGAATATAACCCACACAATATATTAGGTACTTAGCTTATTGACAGGAATCATAATGTGTTAACCCCAATATTCAGGCGTCAATCGGTGTATTGATGAAATACTTATTTACCATTGCATCATGCAATTGATGGGACTGTTCATTGATTTTATTATTTTATTTCTGCACATGGTGTCTGCTTTCTTATTGAGATGTCAATGGGTCGTTTGTTAGGGTCTGGTTTGTTTGTTTATAGCAGTGAATTGGTATTTGAGTAGGAACTGAAGACAATATTGTTGCATTTGTTTTTCTTTTCACCTTTTGTGGTGTTGTATTTTTATTCTGGGTGCTCTGTTTTCATTATGTAATTTGATAATTCATATAAATAAAATATTTAAAAAGAGTAACAGTGGCGTTTCTTGCTCATTCTTCTCCATACGAAACTACCTTTTGGAAGGGGCGACTAGAATCAATTCTATTTCTTGTTCATTATGACGTTTAAAAGTGCCTTACTTGTGCTTATTTGAAATAAATGATTTGTTTTTGACTTTGACTTACAATAATAGTTTTATTGATGATGACGTGAAATAGTTTTTAAATCATATAATAACATCACGCCTGTTCTTCCTGGAGGGTTAGGAAGATCCTCAAGTACAGTTAAATTATATATATAAGATACTTACTTTCATCAGCAACACCATGCATGAGCTCCTGGGTTTGATTCCCGGGTAGGACAAAGTGTTACTGGCTTTTTATTTATGGAAATTCTCAGTAACAGACCGGATTTGTACTCAGTTGACTTAATAGAAATAAGATAAATCACAACACACAATTTCATTTTCTATACTAATATTAGAAAGAGGAAAGATTTGTATGTATGTTTGTAACGAATAAAATCAAAAACTACTTAACAAATCTGGATGAAACTTGTAACTAAGATAGATTATAGTCTGAAATAGCATATAAGCTTTATAAGTTTAAATATAAGCATACACGCGGGCGAAGCCGCTGGCAAAAGCTAATTTTTTTTTTATATGGTTCTGGCTTCGCACGGTTTGCGCATTTAGCCAATGTCAAGTTATTTATTTATATTATAAGGTTGGGTAAAAGATTTTATTGAGACAAAGGTAGGGAAACAGGGATTCATCAAAATTATTTATCACGGAATTTGGGATATAGGATCAGTAGAATTCAAACAAACTATATTAATAATGATGTAAAAAATGTGACTAAAAAAAAAACATAAATATTACAATTTAATATTATTAATGGTAATGAATGAACCTATACATTTATATACCGGAAAACTATTTGTACAAAGTAAAGAAAGAACTGAAGTAGGAAACGGAATACGGAGAGACAGTAGATCACTGAGAGAGGAAGAGTGGTCATACAGAGGACAGGTGAAAAGAATGTGATTCAAGTCGCACACATCTGTGCCACACGAACAACTGGGATCGTCTATAATTTTAAGTTTGGCAAGATGAGCTGGAGAGCAAACATGACCGAGTCTCATACGTATGAGAGCGGAGGTCTCCATCTTGCCAAACTTAGCCCTGCCAAACCACGGTTTTTCTGAAACGTCGGGGTGGATTAACGAAAAATAACGACCCTTTTGTCTACTGCTGATTTCCCAGGCCACCTTCCAGGTGTCCAAAACAAAAGCTAGTTACTTATAAATTAAATGGGAAACGTCACAAATAACCATAAATTAAAGATATACTTAACTCACCTAAAAAATATTTAGTAATTACTATTTATTCAGAATTTTAATATTGTAAAATAGAAAAGAGGGACAGATGATGAACAATAATGTGTTACGATTATTTCGTTCTATTTGTTCGTTTCGTTCGTTATACAGTAATCAGATTTGGAGGCTCTTTTTTTAAATTAAGCCGCATATCCGGATACCATTAAAATGGCATCAACTTAACTCTTAAAAACATATTATGAATCTATGGATATTATGAATACGACAATGTAAAAATACATTTTACTGTGTTCTCTGATTAGTCAATAACCACACATCAGCTGTCTTTGTGTCGTGCAAATAGTTCAAGTCAACTGAGATCAATTTGTTTCAGTGACATCTGTTGACCTTGAACTAATACCTCCTCTATATTTTATTGTTTGGCCGACTAGATATACACATCCGTATATACCATAGATATTGTGTGCGCGAATTATGGAAAATAGGTCGGATTGTTCAAACCTTTCTTTTTGTGTGGTTTGTAATTAACCCGGTGGCTTCTGACTTAGCTGCATATGCTGTTAAGAAATATCTCGCAGGCAGGCCGGTTTCCTTACGATTTTTTCAAAGTAATAATTATACAATACGGTCAGTGGTGCGTGGCTTGGGTTCGAACTCGAGACCTAAGCCTTGGCAGTTCCACGGTCACACCACTAGGCAATGAAGCAGAAAAAACAAGCAGTGATAGCTTGTTGTTTTAGCTTTATTGTTCAAAAAAAAAGGTTGAGAAATAAAAAATAGTTTAAAAAAACTAAAAAACACGCTTTTTATAGAAAACCGAACTAAAAAATAGAAAATAAATTTTACTTTTTAAAAAGCGTGGAGTGCTTTTTAAGATAATATTCACCACCACAATCAAATGCACCCCACGCTTTTTAAAAAGTAAAATTTATTTTCTATTTTTTAGTTCGGTTTTCTATAATTAATGTATTGTCATCGGTCCTCGATAAATCTACAAAGTTTGAACGAAATCTGGCCGTTTAAAGTGGGTGAAAATCGCGTCTAAAGGAGTCGGTTACAAACATACATACAAGTGAAGCTAATCCGCCTTCAAGCGGCTCTTGCCCAATTTGAGGGGGCCAAACGCCTCCTACCGGAGGCTTTACGCGGGAGTCGTGCGGTCCATGGCCCTTTACGGGGCCCCGGTGTGGGCGCGTTCATTGCGGCGGCGAGGCGCCCACTATCTGAACGCGCCCCAAAAGGTGGTAGCCATTCGTCTTATCCGGGGGTACCGCACTGCCACCGTGGGATCTGGAGGCGATAGTCCTCGCGCGCCTGTTCGAATGAGCGCGGAGGTACTAAGCCGGGGGGAAACTCCGTTTCCGCAGCAAATTGCGTCGGAGCGGACGGACCTCCGGCGCGATCTCATGGCGGCCTGGAAGCAGCGACTGTCGCAACCCAGCGCAGGGCACGCCCCTCTTTGAGGAGTGGCGTCACGGCGCCCTCACCTACCGCCTGACGCAGGTCCTCACCGGACATGGATGTTTCGGGAGGTTCCTGCACATCATCAGGCTGGAGCAAACGCCCGGGTGTCACCACTGCGAGGATCGCCCAGAGGACACGGTAGAGCACACGGTGCAAACCTGCCCCGCATGGGCGGAGCACCGCCATGTCCTCGTAGAGCGATCGGCGGCGGCGACCTCTCGCGCCCGGCCCTGGTGCAAGCCATGGTCCGGGGCGAGAGGGAGTGGGAGGCTGTCACCTCCTTCTGCGAAAAAGTTATGCTCGCGAAGGAGGTGGCGGGATGGGAGAGAGAAAGGTCCTCCCGTCCCAGCCACCGCAGGAGACGCCCCGGGCGTCGGGAGCCACGTGACGACTCCCGGCCACCGTAGGCGCGGGCCTGCGGACGGTGAGTAATGGGTGACTCACCGTCCGATCAGCACCAGACCCGTGCCGTACGGCGCGTATATGTTCCACGCGCGCCTCAAAGAGATGTCAGCATATGAAGGGGCCTCTCAGGGCCAAGCCTGCCGGGTAAGCGGGATTGTCCGAAAGGGTTACCGCTACCCCGGAACATAAAGGGCTACGGAAGGAACATGGATGGGTTTTAGTCAGTAAGAGTCTGACACTCCCTTCCGCTCAACCCAGAGCGGGAGCAGTCATTGGATGATTTCCCAGCCTTAAAAAAAAAAAAAGTGAAGCTAATATAAAGCGTGTAAAAACAAATTGAGTTTCCAATAGAATAAATATTGTATTTTTTTTTTTTTTTCGTAATTCTGTTTTCAATCAGTCGTTGATCCATAAGAGAATTTGTTCTATCTTTAATGGCGTTATGGTGCCCACCCAGCCAGTGCTGCCCACTTGTAAAAGGAGGTTCTTGCAGCCTTTTACCATACCTGTCGGATTTTGATGCAAGGCTGGACGTAGCTTGTGTTATCTTTTATATCGCTCGATTTTAGAATATACTGACGGCATTTCTAGATAGTTGTGGATATCGTCATTCTTAGCAAACCAAGGTGTATGCACTTTTGATTTTAGGAAGAAATATTATCGATCGCGGTTGTTTAAAGTTATTATTATTTATTTGTTTAACACCAATAAGTACAACATCTTACAGTAATTCCAAGACAATATTATACACACCTAATCAGATAAATGTAAATCTAAAAATTCAACAATAAATTCCTAACCGAATGAAAGAACTTCCAATGGTCCCTTCAGAATGGCTTCACGCAGGTGGTTAATTGAGAATGCCTTCTATACTATAAAATAACTCCGTGAGTTTAAATTTAATTGATCTAATTGTATTATTACAAAAAAATTGCATGTCAGTATGTCATGATTAAAAATGGTAAGCTTCTATTATACTAGGTACCTACCACTGTAAGAACTTTTGCAACCATATATAAATATCTGCAAATAAACCTTTGACTTTGAGTTAGAATAATAAAACAGTTAAAACTTTCCTCCGTTCTCCTACACGTTACCCTTTAGAAACTTCAGCGTGATGGAGTAAATGTCACACAATTACTTTTTAATAATTATGCTTTGTTGAATTTAAAGATAAGAAACATGGTCTTTTGACGTCTCATTTAAAAAGTTATAATGAATACTTGTGAGGATGCTTTGTTTTTAAACTTAGGCTGCTTTGTTTCTTTTAGGATCAATGTGCTTTGATATAAAAGAGTGTCCGTGTAGTTTCTTGTCTGATCTTCTACATCTTTCTGACTGATCTTACCCTTGACAATTCAAAAGTGCCTGTAATTGGTTTATACATACTAATATTATAAAGCTGAAGAGTTTGTTTGTTTGAATTTAATCTCTGAAACTACTGGTCTGAATTGAAAAATTCGTTTTGTGTTGGATAGTCCATTTATCGAGGAAGGCTATAGGCTATGTAACATCACGCTACAACCAATAGGAGCCGAACAGCGGGTGAAACCGTGCGGTAGCAGATAGTTTGAAATAAATGCTTTAAGTTTGAGTTAAGGAAAAGCGGACGGTACAGTTCACCTCAAAACGACGCGTGGTACCGCACTACCTACACCAAACCTTAATCAGTTACAATAATCTACCATCCGTTTTAATGTCATTCCGAACATGGCTTAACTGCGATCAGTTAATCTATTGTCAGGAAGAGACAATAGAACATAACTTTTCGCACCAGGAGGTGACTGCCTCCCACTCCCTTGGTTCTCATGCCGGTTGCCTCACGATGTTTTCCTTCACCGTTTTGACAGCAGTAGTGATAAATTAAATACACAAAGTAAAGTGCCCGCCTTTTTTTTTTTTTTTTTTTAAGGCTGGGAAGTCATCCAATGACTGCTCCCGCTCTGGGTGGAGCGGAAGGGAGTGTCAGACTCTTACTGACTAAAACCCATCCATGCTCCTTCCGTAGCCCTTTATGTTCCGGGGTAGCGGTAACCCTTTCGGACAATCCCGCTTACCCGGCAGGCTTGGCCCTGGGGAAAGTGCCCGCCTGGGTTCAAACTCACGATACCACTGGTCACCATGACTGCTCTCTTCTGAAGATGTCAAGTTAAGTATGGCAAACTATAATAAATAACAAAGACTGGATGCCTTTGGTTTTCAGAAACATTTCAAGCTGTGTGGGAGTTAGACCGGAAAATTAACTGAAGCTACACAAGCTGGGCACCAGTGCAGCATGTAAAGCGCAAGTTACTTGTATGTTAGTTCTCCTAACTAGTTCCAACATATTATAGTGGAACGTTTCCACGGAAATTGTGCAAAATAACCGTTCACATTTAGAATTTTTGTGCAGTGTAAGGACATATCTATATCTCTACATATTTGTTTTTTTTTCTTTCACCGTTTTAATTTTATTGTAATTTTATTCAAGATGCATTTTTTTCTTGATTTTTTTTTTAATTTATTCACAATCTGTTTCACAATACGTAACATAAAGTCTGCCAAACTGCCTAGCAGTTTATCGGCAGCATATAATTTTGTAATCAGAATACAAAATATTGTAAAATATTGCAAAGAGTAACGGTGGAATTTCTTGCCCATTCTTCTACATACGAATCTACCTTTAGGAAGGGGCGACTAGAATCAATGATTTGACTTTTACGGGAGAATATGCTGCACGAAATTGTTGTAGCTTAAACACATTTACACGCAATCATCATCATCATCATCATCAGTCTGTAGTAGTCTTCTGCTGGACTGCTATCCGATTGCCTCATGCAGCTGCTATCAGACAACCACAAAAGGGACCTATAATCAAGAGTGGTTGGAGCAAGGCTGCCGTTGATGATATGTGTAAATTATCCAACCGTGAAATCTTTCACGTGTCGTCTGCGTTACATTGAAATAATTATGGTTTTCTCAAACGTGATAAAGTTTGTATACAAATACAAATAGTAGTTGCAACAATCTAAATTAAGAAAACGTGATAACATGGTCTCCATATGATCACAACTCTGCCGACTTTGTTTGTTTAATATTTTTATGCCATTATTTGAACATTCTGTGACAGCACTTACTCATACACTGATATTATATTATTAGTTAAAATGTTAGAAAAGTCTACTGTTGAAATAATTATTTGCAACATGCATCTATGAACATAATTATTGTATCTGTCATTACCTACTTAAAATATAATTATTTGTACCTAAAAAATACCTATAGTATTATAAAAGTCTATGAGTATTTCTTCACAGAAAAAGAAACTACATCGTCTTCAAATGTAATTATAATTAATGTTTACAAATAATTTTAATTTATGTATCCTCCTCCTAAAATTATAAACGTGAAAGCATTTAAGGATGTATGCGACGTTTGTTCCTCTTTCCTTTTCTTTTTTGTGTTTTCAGTGTGAAAACACTTCTGAATGGATCTGGATAAAATTTGGCACATAGACAGTGAGTTAACCTGGATTAACACATGGTTTTTTTTATCCTGGTAGTACGTTCCCATGGCATAATTTCAGACATCCACGGGCGAAGCCGATGGCAGAAGCTGAAGAAGCAGAAGAGAAATGTTTGTTAAACATTTTAAAAGAGTAACAGTTGAGTTTCTTGCTCTTTCTTCTCGATACGAAACTACCAACTACCTTTTGGAAGGGGCAACTAGAATAAATTCTATTTTCTTGTAAATTTTGACGTTCAAAGATTACACTTTGACTTTGTTTCTCGAATTTTCTTTCAATTTCATTCCAATTTTATTTCGATATAGTTCAGATATCGAGAAAGGATTTGTGTCTGCAGACAAGCGAATTACGTCGACATTATTGGCAAAGATGTTTTTTTTTGTCGGTACACCTGTGTCCGTACTATAACAGATTTCCTTTCAGAATATACCGATAACGAGATATCACTGAAATATACATTTCCGCATGTATTTCCTGAAGGGTTCCATCTAGGGGGTGCAGTCATTAACCTACCCACATTTCGGAAGTTACATAAGTGGCTAAGTAATTGCAGCCGATTCGTCAGGTTAAGCTACGCTTGCCGGGATTGGCCGTGGATGGATGACCATCTTTACATACCGAGACTCTTCCTGGCCTTGGAAATTACGTTAGGCTGTTGGTCCCGGTAAGCGGGATTGTCGGTAAGCGGGATTGTCCGAAAGGGTTACCGCTACCCCGGAACATAAAGGGCTACGGAAGGAACATGGATGGGTTTTAGTCAGTAAGAGTCTGACACTCCCTTCCGCTCCACCCAGAGCGGGAGCAGTCATTGGATGATTTCCCAGCCTTAAAAAAAAAAAAAAGGCTGTTGGTCCCGGCTGTCATTTGTGCATCTTTGACAGTCGTTACGGGTCGTCAGAAGCCCGAAAAGCTGACAGCCAGCGGATGGCAGATAGGCATCCGCTCCGTGTAAAATACTGGTATGGAGCTGCATCCGGTTAGACTGGAAGCCGACCCCAACATAGTTGGGAAAAGGCTCAGCAGCAGACATAAGTACAGTCAGGAAATTAATTATAGTAATATAGCTATTTATTTCTTAAATACAACTATCAAAGAATGACAGTTGTCATTTGAATTTACAGACAATAATTTATGTTCGTCGTCAATTCGCTGAACAATTATTTTCCTCGGCTTTACATATGTAGGTAAAGGCCAGCATATCAAGCTATCCCAAACTATAAAATTTTCCCAATTGAACATGAACCTTATTCTTTTGTTATAAAGTTGAAAACCTGTCGAAGAAATTTAACACACTGGGGTGGCTTGATTTGCAGGCCTCTGTACATAAGCTCTATAAAATATGGGTTGAGCTAAGCACAAACCCAAATCCGTTTATCACTAAGAATCAAGTCCCTAGTGGACCAACAACAATTTGGGCGACTTATAAATTTCCAAAAATATTTGTTCTATTTCTGAGAATTTCATGGCTTACTTTACGACCACTAAGTTTCACAATTTCGACTATGACGTATGATCGTAATTTAATAAAAACTTTTCTGCTCGACGTTTTCACACGCGATCGATTGAACTCTAGAGGTTTGACATCACTTTGATGTTTATTTGCGGTACCCAACTTTTATTTATATAAGAAATGACAAAGTCAAAGTTTTATTTGTAAAGAAATGTGAAATTGCTGTTGATGACAAGGCTTTCGATCAAGGGATGCTTATAATACTAGTAATATTCTCCCGACTTCGGTCTCGGTCGCCAATCTTAACGGAGATTAACTAGGTGAGCAGAAGATATTAGAGCAAAAATGTCAAAGTCAAAGTCAAAGTCAAATCATTTATTTGAAATAGGCACAAGTAAGGCACTTTTGAACGTCAAAATGAACAAGAAATAGAATTGATTCTAGTCGCCCCTTCCAAAAGGTAGTTTCGTGTGGAGAAGAATGGGAAAGAAACTCCACCGTTACTCTTTTAAAATGTTTTACAATGTATGTATTGTATACAGTGTGTGTGTAAGTGTGTGTACAGTGTGTGTAAGTGTGTGCGCAAACGCAACTGTGTTGTGCTCTCTATGTTCCTTGGCTCTTAAACTCCGATGGGACAGCAATCCGACACGACCGGCGAGAGATCAGCTCAGGGCCAACGGATTTACGTGATATCCCAGACACGGAGTCATAAGCTTCACAAATCCGGGCTGCTAGAGATAAATTCTTAATGGAAAAACCCAACAAAAATTTTCCTGACCTTTTTTTTTTGAGGGTGGGAAATCATCATATGACTCCTCCCGCACTGGGTGGAGCGGCAGAGAGTGTCTTGCTCTTACTGACTAAAACCCATCCATGTGTCTTCCTTAGCCCTTTATGTTCCGGGGTAGCGGTAACCCTTTCGGGCAATCCCGGGAATCGAACCCAGGACCGGCTCTGCAATCGCTCTGACGACCATGAGATCAACGGGACAGGGATGCTTATACTTCGTCGAGGTATTGTTGGAGCTTAGTTCTCATATGCTGCGGCGATCACATATATACACAGCGGTATGATATACGGAACACTGTACGAGTACCTGCTTCTCTGCTTAGCGTTTATGGATTACAAGAAAGCGTCCAATACGATCGTGGTTTCCTATGTTGCAGTCTGTCCAACTGCGCTAGACTATTGGTACAGACGCCAGCACATCAAACTATCCCATACTGTCAAATATTTCTAATTGAACATGGTCCTTTTTCTTTTGTAATGAATTTGAAAATCTATCGAAGAAATTTGACAGATTGGGGTAGCTTTATGTCGTGACAGTTGAAATGTCTGTATAAAACGCTACTTCTTCAGTCCGACTATAGAACCAGACCTCGAAACCTGGGTAAGCGGGATTGTCCGAAAGGGTTACCGCTACCCCGGAACTTAAAGGGCTAAGGAAGGAACATGGATGGGTTTTAGTCAGTAAGAGTCTGACACTCCCTTCCGCTCCACCCAGAGCGGGAGAAGTCATTGGATGATTTCCCAGCCTTAAAAAAAAAGACCTCGAAACCTATCCTTCTGCATGAGAGACAGGGAGAGGTTATATCTACGAATGTTAGTATCTGACTTTCGTTTGGAAGTCAATTATTTACGGTCTTACGTAATTTTAACAGCATTTGACCTCAGTATGGCCTCACAAGTCGGTCGCCATTATCAATAAACCCACTTACTTTGAACTATAGTTATCCGAAACCGTGTGAATGGGGGGCGCCGAAGGTTTTGTTTTCTCCATTTTGCCAATCCTATTTCTGCCGTATTTACTTAAGATGAAGGCTTAAATTCGTCAGCAGTTTTCAGGTGTTGGCTGCTGAATCATCAATCCATTGCCAAAGGTTATCTGTGAAAAGGAAAAAGGTAATTTAATTCGATTGTGATTACTTATTTGATATTAAAAACTTTTGAAAAATAAAATGATTTTTAAAGGCATTGTAGAAATTATTATTCTAATCGAAACCTAAGGTTCAGGCATATTCAGCGGGATTGTCCAAAAGCGTTACCGCTACCCCGAAACATAAAGGGCTAAGGAAGGTACATGGATGGGTTTTAGTCAGTAAGAGTTTGACACTCCCTTCCGCTCCACCCAGAGCGGGAGAGGTCATTCGATGATGCCCCACTCAAAAAATAAAAAATAATAGGAATATAAACCTACCTAGGTTTACAGTCTATGATTCTTCGCAGACAATATCAAAATCAAGTGATTATTATAATTTCTATGTTTTCAAACAGTTACTATACCTAGTAACTACTCGAAATCTGCAAACTAAGTTGTCTTTGTCAACTATAAAATTGATAGAGTAGCAGTTTGCTACTTTGTAACTTTACTGGGTGGAACTAAAAGGGGTATGGTGGCTATGGAACAAAAATTGGCAAAACTTTGTAAAGAAATCATTTCCACGACAGTGAAATGCGATTTGTTCGCTACCACTCAGAAGATATTAATAGTTTTAAGGACTATTCGATAAATAGTCGCATGATTTTTATTTGAAGAGATAAAAGTCTTAAAGTGCACGTGAAAAAGAACATTTTCTTTGTTTTCAATTATTGTTTGTTCTTTATTGTCCATTGTGTAGATTTTTATACGTTTATTACTACATGCTACGCCGTTGTTTATTGTATTACCAAGTTTTATTATAATACCACACTATCTTCGTTTGTTCATTTACATCTTTTTTGAATACATTTTTAAATATCTTTATGATAAACAAAAAACATTTAAAAATATACAAAATAGTGGTCAGTCAGGGCTTCTGAGAGAGGAACCTTTTAACTATACGTGCCGTGTCCAAGAGTACCGCTTTCTGGATCAAGCCCTTGATCGAACGTCTGACTAGAGCCTCTTCAGATGTTGGTCGAGGCTCTTGGCTATTATGCCATTGGCCGTCGCGACTATCGGCACAATGATTGCTGTATCCACATCCCACATGTCGACAACCTCGCGAGTCAGGTCAAGATACTTCGTCTACTTATCTTTTTCAGCTCTAATCGATCTATCACCAGTATATATCTGGTTTATTGCCAACAATAGTCCTGTCAAATATTATTGTTTATATTGGAAATACATAAGTAATAAAATAAAAAGTGCTAATTTCTTACCACAAGTCAAAAATACAAACAATATTTTATACACAAGGTAGGTAAACTTAATTATATCTAGGTACTTTAAGAAAATAGACTATAAGCTAAGAGGTTGCAAAAACTAAGTGATTGAATTGTACCTAAACAAAAGTTCATATTACAGTATATGGATGTTATATTCGTTAGTGTTATATTTATGTTTCGATTAAGAATAATAAGTATTGAAAGTACTTCGTTTGGTAGTCATGTTTTGATTAATACCAAAACAATAACTTTATGGATTGTCTTGTTCCTTTCTTCTTCTCCGTTTATTTGTAACATAAGTTAAATTTATAAATATTTGATTCTACGAGGAAGTTCTGAAACGATACGGAACCCGCATTTTAGAACTTTTTCTTTCGTTATTTTACTGTAGTAAGTATCTGCAAATGCTTTTAGAAAAATTACCACCCGCCCGTGGGCCTCAACTAAATATTGTACAAATAAATACATCTATGAATGCCTCTCTGAATCTCTGCTTATTTTTCCTAGCTGTAAATAAAGTACATTTTCTGAATAGTCATGCTATCACTTGAAGTCTTATCAGCCAGTGTTTTGGCAAACAAACTAATCAGTCTACCTCTTTGAAAATCGTTTTCTAAGTGCTCGTACGCACGCCTGGCCAGTGTCAACGGCAGACGTCGAAACTATACGAACTATACTTAGGAAAAAAAAAACAGCTGTTACACTTTGACGAGTTATGCGAGCATAATGTATGGAACAGCTGATTTTTTTTCGAGATTTCAGATTTGTACCGATAGTAAAAGAAAGAAAATAGGTACGTTTATTTGTAGCAAACATGACGCAATAAAAAACAAGTTGTGGGGAAATATGCGTCACATCCGCGCAAAACGACCATCGCTCAGCATAATGCTGTTCATAATAATGAGTACCATTTTTTTTTTCAGGCTGGGAAGCCATCCAATGACCTCTTCCGCTCTGGGTGGAGCAGAAAGGAGTGTCAGACTCTTACTGACTAAAACCCATCCATGTTCCTTCCTTAGCCCTTTATGTTCCGGGGTAGCGGTAACCCTTTCGGACAATCCCGCTTACCCGGCAGGCTTGGCCCTAAGGGGGCCCCTTCATATGCTGACATTTTTTTGTGGCGCAGTGTCAATCGTGGCTCTGAATACGAGGTTTTTTAGCCGGTTTGCACGGGTGTATTTAGTTACTAAGCAATTTTATTTTTAGAAAAGTGCGTTTTGTTTGTCTGTGCAGAATAAACGTTTTCCTTTCTTTCTTTATTCAATGGAACATATACGCGCCATCCGGAATAATGGGTACCATGACCCCTTAAAATATTGCCGTTAAATCAATTTCACTCTGTAATACGCCATCCACTACGCTTCTTACATACTCCTTTGTTTCGTATACGTTCATACTTTTCACCAGACCGACTGATCCGACCGATTCAGTGAAAATATCACCGTGAAAACGTAGATGAAGTGAGCGTGAGGTGAGCTGTCGTTCCACCTAATGTTAGGGATGTACACTTTAGAGGCGATCGGCGGCGGCGACCTCTCGCGCCCGGCCCTGGTGCAAGCCATGGTCCGGGGCGAGAGAGAGTGGGAGGCAGTCACCTCCTTCTGCGAAAAAGTTATGCTCGCGAAGGAGGTGGCGGGATGGGAGAGAGAAAGGTCCTCCCGTCCCAGCCGCCGCAGGAGACGCCCCGGGCGTCGGGAGCCACGTGACGACTCCCGGCCACCGTAGGCGCGGGCCTGCGGACGGTGAGTAATGGGTGACTCACCGTCCGATCAGCACCAGACCCGTGCCGTACGGCGCGTATATGTTCCACGCGCGCCTCAAAGAGATGTCAGCATACGAAGGGGCCCCTCAGGGCCAAGCCTGCCGGGTAAGCGGGATTGTCCGAAAGGGTTACCGCTACCCCGGAACATAAAGGGCTACGGAAGGAACATGGATGGGTTTTAGTCAGTAAGAGTCTGACACTCCCTTCCGCTCCACCCAGAGCGAGAGCAGTCATTGGATGATTTCCCAGCCTTAAAAAAAAAAAAAAGGGATGTACACTTTTGGCAAAATCAAAAATCAAAATCAAAAGTCATTTATTCAAATTAGGCTGAAAATCAGCACTTTTTGAAGGTCAAAGTTACATAAGACAGTCCCTCAAAAACGCCCACCCTTCACCACTTCCTAGTGCTTTACCTGGGAAGAAGAAGTGGCGCAACAAACTCCCCAGCAGCACAGCTGTCTGTTTAGTTGGAAGAACTTGACTCTACACATTTATCGTATGAGAAGTAATTAACATTGCGAAACAGCAGCTCACAGTAACTCACTTCACCTACGTTAATACGGTGAGGTTTTATACAGAATAGCACTACTGATACCACAAAGAAGGATTCTATCTACAAAAGTCATTGCTCAAGTAATTACGTAGCTATACTAATTATAATCTCAACCGCAATTCCATATCATGCATTGATAATGGGTTTAGTTGGCATTGAGACTCACAATAAGTGAGTCTGTTGCCTCATAGGTACCTAATCAATGTAATGGCTGCAGTGATCAATCGGTTGGACTGTAGCATAAGGTTATGTCAACAGAGTAACGTTTGATTTTGGAATGCTTTGGTTTTATGAAGTTGGATTACATCCAAATCAATTTCGATAAGATTATGATAATGGGCTAGGTTGAGTTGTTAACCTGATTATTTAGAAAAGTGAATTGAAGATTCCTGGAAGCGGTAACACTTAATATCGAATATCCTAAATTAGGGGGGTTATTTGGTTTAATCGATATTTATTTTTAAGTATTGGTTAAAACAATAATTGATTTATTAAATTCACCTTTAACAAGAGCTTATATGTATGTAAATAAAAGTGGTTATCAAAGATTTCTGCGTAGATAATAATCCTCTAAACCCTCTGCGCAGAAATACCGCCGACCATTTACGAACGCCGTAAGATGTCCACTGTTGGACATAGGCCTCCCCTATGCCAACAATGGACAACTTTCTTCTGAAATTATGAACAAGCGGCGAGAATATTGCCATGAAAAGGACACAAATCCAAACTGGCCTGCTACTAAGAGCAACGCAAGAAATAATGATGTACTTACTATCTTCTATACAAACAGTCGAGGTTGATGACCTTAACAGGTGGTTAAAAACATACCATGGTCAGTTTCACTGAACCATTTCGCTCACAAACCAATTATTATTATTTGTTGCAATTACTTGTGACATTGACACATAAACAGCTAATGGTTGGCTAGACCACTTCATTCAACAATACCTCAAAACATTCGAGCGGTTATTAACATTCTTTGTTATTGCTAATAACCAATGAGGAGCTCGAGGCTAAGTTATAACAGCCGCACGAGTCGATCTATCAGGTTAAGCTTCGCTTACCGGGGTTGGTCCGTTGATGGGTGACCGTCACATTCCGAGACTAGCCGTTAAGCCCACAGAAGAGATAAAGAGGTTAGAAGGGCCTTGTGGGCGGAACAGGCGCGCCACACATTTGCGCGGGCGCTCCAAACTCAACCGAAGTTAGAATCACCGGTCAACAGTCACGCTCTTATTGTGAAAGCGTTCAATTCTCCGCGGAAAAAAAGAATTATGCCGTCTTGCGCAATAATAACGTGTCGGAAAAGAAGTCAGGAGTGTAATGTGGCCCGAGGAGGGATTTCTTTTCATCGGTAAGTCCAAAAACCTTAAAATACGAGTGATATTTGTAATTATTACAAAAGTATTATGTAGTTTGTAGACAAAAACGATAAAATCGCATTCAGATGCAAAATAATACATTGCTTGCAATACATGGGTACGATCTTGTACGACGTGAGCGGTCGCTCAATGTATTGCGTTCACTGCGAACGTCACGAGCGTTGAGCCAAAGCTGCAACTCTGGGAAATCTATGCGCGTCGATAGTGTTGTACCAAATTGTAAACAATGTCGATATTATTTTATTTTAGTTTGCATAGCATTTTATTTTGAAAAATTCGAATTTAAAAGATAGCAAGCGCATGTTATTTAATAAATACGTATTATTTCAGGGACAATAAAAATATTTGCGTGGAAATTCAGTCTAAATTATTATTCAATATTAAAATATTTTTTTATTTTTACTTGTGTCATTTATTTGCTGACTTACTAACTTTAAAAACGTTCAAAATCTAGTCGCAGTTTCATCTCAGCGACAAGTTTGATCAAAAAACTGATCAGAAATGTAGGGAAATTAAAGGTGTTTTTGACAGATTGAGGCTGTGATCAGACTGTGAACATTATTAAAATAAAGAGAATTGCCCCTCTTAATTACTCCTTATCCCAATAAATACGTTACTCATCAAAAGTATTTAATTTTGAACAAAATAGCCCTTGACATTATTGGATTTCAATGAATGTCTTAGGAGATTTTACGGTTTTAAAATAACTCCGCAAGGCGGCCGGTCATTAGCTTCCTATAGTAATATGTATTATGTGACAATCGTAAGTAATATTCTTATAGTAATATATTATTGTAATAGGCTTTTTCCTTAAATTAACGCGGGTGAAACCGGTGGGTACAGCTATTATTCATAAATTAACATGATAAAATTAATAAAATACTTTTTCACAGAGTAATTAACAATAAAATAATTAGATCATATTATGTTTATTCGGCTTAGCAAAAGCCAAAATTTCTTAGTAAAAGAAATTTTAAAATTTCTTTTTAGTTGCTTTTGCTAATTATAGCTTTATTTTACGTTTTATGTTATTCAAAATGCTATTTTTCTTTCTCTCTATTATTATGACGTAAAACAAAGCTGCAACTAGCATAAAACGAAAGAAAAGTTTAATAAATTTAATTTAATTTAATAAATTTTACTTAATTCGACTTTGATTTAATTTAATTTAAATATGTAATTAGGAAGTCCACAATATTTGTACCGTACCCGCAACTTAAAAAAATGCAAAACTTTAATTAACAAAGTTACAGTAATTTTATCGATATGATTAATCGACCTTTTGGTGGCCGTAACATATATGAGAAATAAATTGCTTTTACATGTGTGTGAGTGTACGTCCAGAGCAGTATTTCCGTTAGTGTGAGAACCAATAATAAACATGCGATCTAAGTGCGTGTGGTTTATTTGTGTGCGTAATGCGCGTACGTATTTATCTCTTGCTTGTAGTGGAGAGGCAGAGTGGGAGACATGCGGCGACACGCGTTCTAATACAAATCAGGAACTACTTCCCTTCTAACCTCTTTATCTGTTCTGTGGTTAAGCCCTTCCGTTTTGCAATAACATTATAATAATTATACTCAGTATTTTATGGTAGATTTACAATTTTAATTTAAGCCGAAAAATTACAACTGCCATTAAGTTGTTTTAAATTTTCATACTTAATACATAATTTTCATGCTTTTCATACAGAGATTTTAAAATAATTTTTTTGATTAAAATCTCTGCATGAAAGTTTAAATTCTAAATAACGGTTGCATATCGTTGTTATAACTTAATATTACGTACAAGCGATCCTAACCTATGCCATAGGTTATGTTCTTATGTAAATCTCTAAGTTTCACTCATTAAAGAAACATGGATTATGTTAAAATGGTTATACATTAAAAGGATTTGGTAAATATACACCAACTGCCTCGTTGATCTAGTGGTCACTAGATCAACAATAACTCAGCAATAGCTCAGCAATAACTCAGCAATAGCTCAGCAATAGCTGAGCATGACGTTATAGGTTCGATTTATAGGTCGGCCAAACTGTTCGGGTTTTGTACCTATCACCGCCGTCCGAAAGGGTTACCGCTACCCCGGAACATAAAGGGCTACGGAAGGAACATGGATGGGTTTTAGTCAGTAAGAGTCTGACACTCCCTTCCGCTCCACCCAGAGCGGGAGCAGTCATTGGATGATTTCCCAGCCTTAAAAAAAAAAAAAAAAAGACGCAGGCTTGCGGACGGTGAGTAATGGGTAGCTCACTGTCCGATCAGGACCAGGCCCGTGCCGGACGGCGCGTACGTGTTCCACGCGTGCCTCAAAGAAATGGCAGCATTAAGGAAGGAGCCCCTTAGGGCCGAAGCTTGCCGGGTACGCGGGATTGTCCGAAAGGGTTACCGCTACTCCAGAACAATAAGGGCTAAGAAATGACCATTGATAGGTTATAGTCAGTAAGAGTCTGACACTCCCTTCCACTCAAAAAAAGGGCTTTTCTAGGAATTACTTTCTACCTGGAGGATGGATTTGTGCCTGTAATTGGTTTATTCGAAATAAATGGTTTGAGTTTGATTGTGTAGGGTAATTAACTTTTAATCAAAAAAATACTCTCTTATCCCTTCACAACAAACCTATCAACCTAACCCAACTTAAATTATTGGCTAATTCTGTAAGATTAATGGAAACGACGAATCCTTCAATTAATTAAATAAATCATGTTAATTAGCTAATTAATTTCTCTGATAATATAAAACCAGGATAATTTTATTCAGATTACCAAATAACCTGGTTTAGTGACTATTCAAAAAGTTGCCTTTTCCGCGTGCAACAGGCATTTTTTTTTAATTTTCATATAAATTTAAAAAACCCTTAAATGACATTGTTATCAGTATAATGATATAGTTTTTCCTTGATTGTTCAGTAGGTTCGTTTCGCGTACTGTTTCAAAGAATCAATAATAAATGGTAGCGCTTAGAGAAATTGCATTTCTATAAACAACAATGGATATTTAACGTCAGAAGTGAGGGTTAAACCAATGGTAATTTATGTGTAAGCACTGATACACGTGCAGCATCAGATCTAATCTCAATTATGTCAACTGAGCGTAAAAATGAACAATTTATTCATTTGTAAACAAATACACCGTAATCGCACACGTGTATAATTTGCGCAATTAATCTATTCATTTAAACAAACATGAATCGTAACGGTCTTAGTTTAAATTAAGAATCTTGTGGCAGAAAAAAAAAGATTTATAAAAAGTTTATACTATGAAAAAACGTCTTCCATACTCAAATTCAGTGCATCGTGCCTCTACGACCTTGCTGACTGGCGACGTGGAAGTATTACTTCCACCACAGCATGATGTGAACTATATTTTATAGCTCATGGTTACACGAGATAAGCGGGATTGTCCGAAAGGGTTACCGCTACCCCGGAACATAAAGGGCTGTGGAAGGAACATGGATGGGTTTTAGCTAGTAAGAGTCTGACACTCCCTTCCGCTCCACCTAGAGCGGGAGCAGTCATTGGATGATTTCCCAGCATTAAAAAAAAAATGGTGACACGAGAAAGAAAGATTATAATTAACAAAACATTCAGTCTGCCTAGCCTATTCCCAAATATGTTGAGGTCGGCTTCCAATCTAACTGGATGCATTAATATAAATAATTTAAATAACTTTACCCCCAAAAATCAATCCAAATTCCTCAAAAAATGTCACGGTTCAATATTGAGATAACAGAAATGAAAAAATACAAATGCCGAGTATGTATGATTCTCACCTTCAATTGTTTTAGCACTGTTTACTCGCTTTTATCTCATAAGATGCCTTATCACAACGTGTACACTACTCCACAGCAACATATCAAGTACTTATTCGACAAGCAATCAACGTTCCATGAAAACTGCGGCAGGAAAATAATATACAGCGTGTGTTATTGTTAGAGTCTATCTATTACTGTTCATAAGATACAGCTCTAAGATAGACGGACGGACGGACAGCGGAGTCATAGTAATAGAATTCCGTTGGATGGTTCCAACGGAATTCTATTACTATGACTCCGCTGGTGACGTGCCCAAATGGTTTTGGGCACGTCACCTTAAAAAATATCCTATGTGTTAAACCAGGATAGGATCCAGCTGTGCGCCAAGAAGAAGAAAGAGGAAAGCCCATGGGCCATACTTGCAGGTTTGTGACGTCATGGAAAATAGTAGTTATGTATAATTATTACCTGACACGTCGTATCATCCGCCATTTTCATAGATTTCCGTTGATTTAAAAATATTGGTATATAAGCAAAAAATAATACTTAAACGTATTATTTTTTGCTTATATTAAAATATATAATTTTTTCTTAGGTGCCAACATTTCTATTTAGCATAGTGATACCAGAAAACAATAATGAAAAAGTAAGGTGATATAAAAGGGCTATATTTCACCGGGTCACAATGGCGGCAACTAGTCGCGCCATTGCGGTGTCTTGAGCTACCAAACCGAGACTCTATATTACTTCCAGACTAAGAAATTATGAATGAAATAGAATAATGATAGTGCGTCGTCTTACAAAATACGTACGACACCCTTACCCCCAAAAATCAAATTAAAACTACATTTTACGAATTTTAAGCAAACAATACATTGTCCAGAATATTTTCGATATTTATTGGTTTTTTTTTTCTATGGTGACGTGACAGACTGATGCCTGAAAGATGGTTTTTATTGCATTATTTATAATAGTATTAACTATTATGTGGTTTATATAATTAATTACGTGGCTAATTAATAACAACCGCACGGGTCGATCCCTCAGGTTAAGCTATGCTTGCCGAGGTTGGTCCGTGGACCATCTTGACATTCGAGTCTCCTTCGGGGCTCGGCAAGTACGTTGGTCCCGGCTCGTAGGTCGTGGATCTTTGACTGTCGTTACGGGTCGTGAGAAGCCCGAAAGTCTGACATTCAGTCTTAATTACCCAGTTACAGAGTTGTGCAGGTCAGATAGGCAGTCGCTCCATGTAAAATATTGGTATTCGGCTGCATCCGATTAGACTGAAAGCCGACCCCAACATAGTTGGGAAAAGTCTATGATTAATTGTATACTAATAGCAACTCGTTTAGAAGAATAATAAGTAAGTAAATGACTATTAAGTCATTGACTGCAGAACACAGATCTACGGGAGACACAATGGCTTTTTAATTGTGTCTGTAATATATACGAAAGGTTAAATACCAATTCAATCAATGTAATCAATGTCGGTTTGGTGTTCGTGCCTTCGTGTTTTTACCTTGTAGGTTTGGGATCCTTACACAAATATACACAGTACATTACACGAGCTCTTCTCCTTTGTGAGCGCTAGAGTGAAGACCCCTATGGCCTTCACAGTAACTAACCACAGTAAATTACTAGCAAAATATGGGTTTGTCCCTGCCTGACCTTTCAAAGAATACCGGCGCGATGTAATGTTATGATTAAATCATGGCATGAAGTGTTGTCTTACGTTCAGAAAAACTATAGAAGCCTCAGTCGTGCGTCATCCTCAACGCCAACATAACTGATTTTATTGGGTTTCCCCAATACATTCTCTCGTCATTCGAAGTGTAGAGTAATTAATTGTTAAGTAAATTGACATACTCCGTCAATTTGCCGTGTTAAAGCCATTTTGTACAACTGCCAAAAAATTAATTATGTGATTTGAATATACGCGCAATTTAATTAATGATGTGATTTGAATATACGCGCAATTTAATTTGGCAGTCAATTTGCTTATTAAAACATTTCCCTTTACTTTATGAAAACGGAATTCCTTTACACTATAAACCTACACTTTAACGATGTTGCTACACTAATAAAGTTCCTCCGTTTGAAAAATAAGTAAAGTACCAGTAGCTAGCTACAAGGCAACACCTGGTACCCGGTTCCATTAGAGGTTTATCCTTAGTGGGAAATATAAATATTCTTTATTTTTTTCCATTGAAACCACAACATACGTTCTACTAACTCTGTAAAGATAAACTTCACAATTTCTATGTCAAATTTAAAGAGATCTATGGATGCAAACCTTATAAATGTACATAATATAATTCAAACTGTACTATCTATTTGTATAAAGTTAAACTGACTTTTATATAAAGTTCAATTGAAAAAAAACCATAGAGTTTCAAATTTTACAAAAAAGTATCATTGCAAATGCTGACTTTTTAGTTCCGATTTTATAACTCTATTGGATGAGTGGCCCCATTTGCCTGAGTACCACGATACTCTTTCCAAGATCCTTACCTATTTTAAATTCCTTTCCAGAATTTAAACAAATCTAAACATTTTAACAAGAACTTCACTGTTAAAACTTTCAGTCACTTTTAAACGAAAATTCGATTCCACGAAATACAATTTCCAATTCAGATTCAACTTACAGAAATGATATTTTTTAAATAAACTATTGTTCTTGAAGAAAATCCGTGTTCTTCAGATGAACGACACTAGAACTATAACAATCTCGGATAGACAATGACACTTGTTATTTAGGTTAGAAAAAACATTATGTCTGTATTTTTACTCACCGCGAACAATAGTGATTGAATTAATTTTACAAAACAGTATTATGGAATTCTTAGGCATTCGAAATTGTAGTAGAATGACGTATGTCGAGTATAGACTTATGATAATATTGCCTTGTCGTTCTTGTATATCACACGACACGACTCTCGCCTTTTCCCAACTATTTAGGGGTCGACTTCCTGTCTAACCGGATGCAGCTGGATACCATTATTTTACATGGAGAACTGGACATGGAGACTGGCTGTCAGACTTTCGGGCTTCTGATTACCCATTACGACCGTCGAATATCCACGTAAGACAGCCGGGACCAACAGCTTAACGTGCTTTCCGAGGCACGGACATACCGAGTGGTAACTAAAGATCACCGATCGACGGACCAACCCAGCGAGCGTAGGTTAACTTTATGGATCGATCCGTGCGATTGTTATTACTTAGCTACGAGCTCTCGTGTCGGCCCAAAATAATATAAAATGATGAGTTGCAGCGATTCATCTCAAAATACAGCAGTGATAGCCTAGTGGTGTGACCGTCGGACTGCCAAGTCATAGGTCTCGAGTTCAAAACCAAGGCACGCACCTCTGAATTTACGGATTCATGTGCGTATTGCATACATTATCACTTGCTTCAAAATCGGTGAAGGAAAACATCGTGAGGAAACCAGCATGTCTGAGAGATATTTCTCAACAGCATGTGAAGCTAAGTCAGAGGCCCATGGGCAGCATAAAAACTCTGACACCAGGTTAGTCACTAACCACACGAAAAGAAGAAGATCTCAAAAAACCCAAGTTATTCATTAAACGATAACGTGATGAATAATTGACAGAAGTTAAGCTAGTCACGCCAAGAAGCGTCGATGATGACGAAATAAGCATGGGGTCATTAGCAGACATAATTGATCCGGATGTGCCATAAAACAATATTTTTTTATACATAAAATGTCACTTTTTAAACTTCTTTCATTAATTACAAATACTCCTTTCTTAAGATTTTTTTTAACTGTGAAGACCTCAGATTTTTGTTCTTTGAAATTTATGTTAATGTTTCAACCTACCCTTTTTGGTAACGAGAATTTTTCAGAAATCTTCAGGGATTTCGCAAAAATTCTCGTTTCCAGGCTTCCAGGAATCCTAATTTGTGAATTTTCTTTAAGAACGTCTTGGAAATAATTTTTGATCTGATTGTGGTTGGTTTATGTCTTCTGTTTAGTATTTCTTTTACATCTAAAGTTGAATATAAGCTGATTATGTAAGTAGATACGGCGCAGATTGTTTTTTTTTTGCAAGAATTCTTTTCAGCTCACTTATACAGTGTGTTATGTTAAACGAGGCACATATGTACAGACGCCAGCACATCAAGCTATCCCTAACTGTCAAAAATTTTCTCAATTAAAAATGAACCTTATGTCTTTGCAATAAAGTTGAAATACTATCAAAGAAATTTGATAGATTGTGGTAACTTGATGTGCTGGCCTCTGTACTTTCAGGTTGTATAGTACTAACAACTTTAACTATACCTGAAATCATGAATAAGAATCGGCAGTTCAGTACATTCGCATACCTAATTGGTCAAAATGTATGGAACAGCTGTTTTTTTTTACATATTTCAGTGTTGGTCCCATGGAGAAAGTTGTTGATTTCCATGAGTACTATACAACCTGAAAGTCCCTCGCTTAACCTAACACACTGTATATTATTATTTTCTTTTTTAATGTCCGTTTTTGTGCTTCGATTACGTGTGTGTAACCGTCCCTGTAGAGCAAGATTTTTCTCATTGCCATCGTCGAATAGGAACTCCATTTCCATAAACGAAAAAAAAAAAGGATTATAGGATCCAATTTGATGTCTCATTGATGTGTTGGATCATTCAGCTTCCTTCAGAATGGTTCAGTTGAAAGGAGCCGATCAATATGTCATGTTCGTGAATGGGCGCTATTAGGGACTGTTCATCACTTAGCTGCCGCGGCGTATTTTAATTATTTTATTTGAGTTGAATTGTTTTTTTTAATCTTTTTAAGTGGACTTTTGACGTGCGTGACATTGTTCTCACTTGCCTATATACAACAACATTTACTATTGGACCAATCCTGAAATCGCGGAAAAGAATCAACTATATTCACATAAATCGACAAAATGTATGAAACAACAGATTTTTATTGAAGTTTTACAAAAGTGTCAGTTCAGTACCTTTTTCCTTTAACATAAACTATAAGAAACATCTTACATGTATACAATGTGGTATGTATACAATGTCATCATTGCAGCGCAACGTTGTATTTTTGCTACATTCAAGTATTTAACCAATTTCTTTGTTCTTCGTTTTCAATTAAGAAGTGCCTGTAATTGGTTTAAATGCTTTGAGTTACAGTTTTTACCTTAAGGAGAAAGCTACTGGGTAGCCGGCGATTTTAAATATCATTTTCATACGTTTTATGCAACTTGCTGACCAGCGTCAGGTTGTATGTAACCTTAATACTGTCCTGCATATTGCAAAAACGTTAAAAACTTTGAATTTCGCGGGCTACCCTTTTTTTTTTTGAGGGTGAGAAATCATTTTTGTCCTCTCTCGCCAGGTAGAGCGGAAGGAAGTGTCAGACTCTTACTGACTAAAACTCATCCATATTTGTTGCGAACTCTTTGGTTGTGCAAACTTTTTATAAGATTTTTGTATTTACTCAAATGTTATTCTTTTGTTTTTTGTCGTTTTTGTTTTTATCTGTCTTGGTTTGGTTTTGTGTTTTCCGTTTATGTTATTTTTTTATTTTTCCCATTTAAATCCTTTATTATGCTAAGTTTTAGTTTTATTTCATTCCAACAACCATCAAAACATACAGTCCATTTGTAATCGTTTTCAATGTTCTTTCCTCAGCCCTTTAAATTCCGGGGTAGCGGTAACCCTTTCGGACAATCCCGCTTAACGCTGGCTACCCTGGTGCATTCACCTTAAATGCATTTTCTGTAACAAAATTTCGTAAGTCATAGTTTCGTTGATTCACGAGGAAATTATTGATGATCCTCCCAGAGTATTACCTCAATGCGTACATTTGCCTATTTTTATGTTATCACGGTTAATGAAGCCCACCTTGAACTAGGTACCTATTTTTCGAGTTATAAGAAAAATAAAGAAAACAACTATTTTTGCATTCGTATTTTAATTAGTTAAAATTGCATATTATTGATTTCGTGAGCAGTTTTTATTATTTAATCTGGTGATGATTGCACAAAGAGATGGGTTTACTTTATTTTACGAACTTAATTAAAAACTAATTTAAAAGTCTTTTGAATGTTACTAAATTGGTACTGCGCAGATTAATCCATCAGATTTGCTTTAAAAAAAGTTTATGACCTACTATTACTACTGTCTATGATCTGTGATCTCATATGATATTGTTGGGCTAGTGGTCGCAAGCGCTACTGATGAGCATGAAGGACCATGATTTCGATTCCTGGGTCGCGCAATGTGTTGTTAGGTTTTCTAAATTAAATGCCCTTGTTGGCAACAAACTATATTATTTCAATGTTAAAATCTCTTTTAAAGTTTCGTCCCGATTCACCCCTGCATCCCTATTCACCCCATTTGACGGTACAAGCGTGATTTAAGATATACCTTAATACCCGCATAATATTTTTAATCAGCCTGTAACGAAATAGTATCTACCTATGTATCCACGTTAAACAACATTTTCTTCAAATCATTCGAGATTAGCATTGAGATATATGTTCTGAAGATAGAGATAATACCTCTGCGACATGCCTCTATTCGAATTGACGTGTGTTATATCGTTGCAATCGCTATGTGAGGGTACTAATACTATAATATACAGGGTGTCCCGTAAATAATGGATCAAACGTAACGGGTAGGTAGCTTACCTCATTTCCAACAACTAATTTGAACAGTAAAAAAAAACCCATAAGGTAACCAAGATAATTTTTTTTTTCGATTTTTACTATTTTCTGTACCAGCATTCAGTGTTTTTAATGCTGTTGCTGCAAATGGTATCATATTTAGGTGTGATTTTTGTCATACATTTCTGAATAGTTTACTAGTGTTATAAGATACCATTTTTTTAAATAACATTTTATTTGCCTTAGAAAAAAAATCTTGAATTGAAAAGTTTTGTTTTTACGATGAAAAGACCAGAATTGGAAAAATTCTCCTGTAAAAAAAACGTATGACATCAAAGTGTACCATTATTTTAAAAACTTGTAAAATTACTAAGGTTTGCAAATTGGTATAAAACTTACGTCTAGTCCTTGCGGTTACAAAGATATTGCTACTCGTATGAATGTGATGAAGAAGACAGAACAGAAATTAAAATGGTACAATCTAACTTTTCTTTCTCGTAATGGCTTATGCTTGTAATCTAAGCATGTGGTTAAGCGTGTAGCGTAATTCCGAGCCGATGACGTCATCTGTTCGGCATTTGGGACCGCTACCTGCGGAGTTGCACCTCACTCAGTGTGAAAGGGATAGATAGCGCCGCTTTTGTATTTTTGGTAATGTTGCTTGATTTTATTTGTTTAGTTGACACGAATCTCTCTTCGAGTTGATACGTACGTCAGACTACTTTCGCTCCTGCTGTGCCTAACTGTTGTGTTCCTTAAAATTAAACTTGTGCGGTGTATTTGGACTTTGCTTTGCCTAACGATTTGGAACTGTTTGTGTTTTGGATGAATGACTTGGCAATCCTACGGACTTCGAAAACAATCGTTTGTGTGTGGTTGTACGTGTGTGCAGTAGTACGATGCCTCGTTACGAGTACACGCCACGGGAGTATGCCGAAATGCATTTTATCTACGGAGAAGCAAGAGGTAATGCCAGGGCGGCCGCAAGATTGTATCGTGAAAGATACCCGAACCGGGATCGACATCCCGACTATCGCGTATTCATTAGAGTGCATAACGCGCTTCTTGAGGGAAGAATTCTTGGCACCGGAGTTGGGGGTGCCAGTGAAGGGCGACTCGACCGTCACAAGTCAATGACGAAATTATTAGGCACCGGTTGCACCCATATCACGTGCAACGTGTTCAAACGCTGACGTCACGTGATTACCCGCAAAGAGTAGCATTTTGCCAAAGGATGCTTAGAATGATACGGGCGGACCCACAGTTTTTTAATAAAATTTTATGGAGTGACGAGTCTTCATGCCGGCGAGATGGATATCTCAATTTGCATAATTTGCACAGTTGGCAGCTGGTAAACCCACATTTGATGCGAGAGGACAGGAGCCAACATCAATTTAAAATAAATTTATGGGCAGGAATAATAAATGGGCAAATAATAGGGCCCTTTGAACTACCAGCAACTCTAAACGCCGAATACTATCTGCATTTTTTAAGGAATGAGTTGCCAACGTTATTAGAAAATATTCCAGAAGACGTGCGGCAAGCAATGTGGTTACAAAATGATGGATGCCCCGCTCACTATGCGACGGCAGTAAGGGCGCAACTCAATGAAACTTACCCTGACAGATGGATCGGCCGATTAGGACCAATTTTGTGGCCTCCGCGATCTCCGGATTTAAATCCCTTAGATTTTTTTTATTGGGGATGTTTAAAAGACAAAGTTTACAAACAACGAATAACGTCGGAAGAAGAATTACGTCAGCGCATCCAATCTGCTGTATCAGAAATAAACAACAGCCATTTTGTCCGTCGGATAAGAGCTTCCTTTATTAGGAGGTGCAGACTTTGCATTCTCGTAGGGGGACGTCAGTTTGAACATTTACTGTAAAAACAAAATAAACGATTTATTTGTATTTTTTTTTTAATTTAACCTCCTAAGTTTTTTCATACGCTGAGATACCTAAACATTTTTAAGAAAATAGTTGAATTGTGCACACTTTTTCAATTTTATTTTATTTCGTAATTTTGCACCTCTGTCAGATTCATAGCAATATCTTTGTAACGACAAAGACTAGGCGTAAGTTTTATACCAATCTGCAAACCTTAGTAATTGTACAAGTTTTTAAAATAATGGTACACTTCGGTGTCATACAATTTTTTTATAGGAGAATTTTTCCAATTCTGGTCTTTTCATCTTAAAAACAAAACTTTTCAAGTCAAGATTTTTTTTCTAAGGCAAATAAAATGTTATTTAAAAAAATGGTATCTTATAACACTAGTAAACTATTCAGAAATGTATGACAAAAATCACACCTAAATATGATACCATTTGCAGCAACAGCATTAAAAACACTGAATGCTGGTACAGAAAATAGTAAAAATCGAAATAAAAAATTATCTTGGTTACCTTATGGGTTTTTTTTTTACTGTTCAAATTAGTTGTTGGAAATGAGGTAAGCTACCTACCCGTTACGTTTGATCCATTATTTACGGGACACCCTGTATAATTATAGAGGGAGAACATATAAACAAATATAAACAATAATAAACAATTATAGGGGGGGAATATCTAATGTAGGATTAATAGATCGACATAGCATAAGCGTAATTTTCCCACTGCTGGGACCCACTTCTTTGAGACGAAGTGTGAGCGGGATAGTAGATGTCACAAGTCTTTGAATTTTTGGTTTCTAAGACATGCCGGTTTCCTCGCGTCGTTTTCCTTCACCGTTTTGAGAGCATGTTGATGAAATAAATTGTATTAAAACCCATCCATGTTCCTTCCTTAGCCCTTTATGTTCCGGGGTAGTGGTAATCCTTTCGGTCAATCCCGCTTAATTAAGTACTAGCTTGGGTTCGAAATCATGATCAACAAATCGTAAGCTCGGGCTGATGCGACTGGACCACTGCTACACAACCAAAACTTAGAAGAAATGTGACGTCCCCAACACGCACTGGAGCCGCGTGGTGGATATAGGTCCGCTCCCTCTCACATAAAGAAGGCATGTGTAATAGCAATGGTAACGATACGGGATGTTAATGCTATGGTGCTTGTACCTACCAAGCGTAGAGTCGATAAGCTTAGTTTGTGAGCAGTGATACCCTAGTGGTGTGACCGTCGGACTGCCAAGTCACAGGTCTCGAGTTCGAACCCAAGGCACACCTCTGATTTTGCGCATTGTATAATTATCACTTGCTTAAAAATTGGTAAAGGAAAACATCGTGAGAAAACCAGCATGTCTGAGAGATATTTCTCAACAGCATGTGTAGCTTAGTTAGAGGCCCATGGGCAGCATAAAAACTCTAACACCAGGTTAGCTACTAACCACACGAAAAGAAGACGAAGTGTATATTATTATATAGAATGAGAATAATTAACATTATCACAACACGGGAACTAAGATTAAGCCAATCTTCCGCAGATCACAATCAAATAGATAATCCTGGTGGGATTATTCAGTAATCTCGCGCCCGCATCATCATAACTATAACCATATCACTAGGGAAGCTCATGTTTGATAAGGTGATTTAGATAAAGATTGTGAAGAGTACTGTCATATCCCTCGATTATACCTAAGTACACACGTAGGGGGTAAAAATTGCCTGCCGGGTAAGTGCGATTATCCGAAAGGGTTACCGCTACCCCGAATCATAGGGAGGCAGGAACATGGATGGATTTTAGTCAGTAAAAGTCTGACACTCCTTTCCGCTCCACCCAGCGCAAGAGAGGTTATTTAATGATTTCCCACCCTCAAAAACAAGGGGGTAAAAATTCGTAGTAAATCAGTTTCATAAACACATGTCAATAATATTTTTCAAACTAGATGCGGTCGGCGTTTTTTAAATGAATACTCTTGAGAAAAAAGGCGAAACAAACTCAGAGGACTCTTTTAATGTGCAGACATCATCATTTCAGCCTATTGCTTCCACTCCTGGACATAGGCCTCCCCCCCTGGAGCGCCACAGCGCACGATCTTCCGCTTTTTTCATGCAGTCACTACCAGCTACCTTCTTCAGGTCGTTGGTCCCTCTAGCCAGGGACGTCCTATACTATGTTAACCTGCGCGCGGTCTCCATTCGAGAACCATGATGGACAGACATGACCAGCCCACTACCACTTCAGCTTGCTACACTTCTGGACAATATCTGTCACTTTGGTCTTATGAGCTCATTCTGGATTTTATCTCTTGCGCTGTGTGACAAACAGTCCAGACATAATCTTGGTCAAATAATAGGCTCGCGCTTGACCACTATCTCCACTGATGGTAAGCGATGATGTGGTCAAGGGTGAAGCATGTTGCCTTGAAGAATGAATCAGTTTTTTCTTGAGAACCCTAGATTATTTAGGAGAGTTCTTCCGTAATTTAAAAAAGCTACCAAGAACACTCTTGAGCGTCGACATGAGTGAGCATAAATATGTCTAAGTGTTTTTTGGAAAATTAATATCTTATTTATACAAAATATGTTGCATTCAAAACCATGTTACCTCACCTGGTTTTTCCAGGACACTCATAGTGCAAACTCATCATGAAAAAATGTTGTAATTGTAGTCATAATTTATTGACCAGTCATCACACTGTGTCAATCATTAATCATTGGGTGCGTGCAGTGATAGTGGTGTGACCGTCGGACTGCCAAGTCACAGGTCTCGAGTTCGAACCCAAGTCACGCACCTCTGATTTTACGGACCATTCCATACTTCTCTATAAGACATCATCTTAGCAGTCACATCCTCTGCAACACAGTCCGTTCATCAGTTCTTTGGTCTTCCTCTAATTCTTATCCACATTATTACAGAAAAATTTCGCTAGCCATTTTGTGTAGGCACAGCCGTCTGTGGTGAATAAATCCGGGTATGTCAGCATATGAAGGAGCCCTTTAGGGCCAAGCCTGCCGGGTAAGCGGGATTGTCCGAAAGGGTCACCGCTACCCCAAAACATAAAAGGCTACGGAAGGAACATGGATGGGTTTTAGTCAGTAAGAGTCTGTCACTCCCTTCCGCTCTACCCAGAGCGCGAGAAGTCATTGGACGATTTTCCACCCTCAAAAAAAAGAAAAAAAAGTAGTGAATAAATGTCTATGGAGGCTCGTTATCAGACGCGTTTATTCTGCGGCCAGCAGGGTTTTTATGCCATACGTTAAAGAATAGGCCCTAACTCTATATTTGCTTCTTGTAAGTGGCTTTTCCGCTTGATTTTTAACTTCCTGTGGCCTACTAAATTTATAAAAAAAAATACTCATAAATGCGATTACTTTTCGAAGTAGAAACGAAGAACAGTAATGGTATTTAGTTGTTAACAGCTACTGACTTATACATTATTTTATTTATATATTCATGAATTGAAAATGAGAAAATTCGCGATGGTCGACAGACTGTTTTTCGTAATAACATATTTACATAAGAATACATGGCAATGGCTGAAATTGATAGTTCTTATATGGAATATTTGAAAATATTAATGATTTGCTTCTCTCCACCTAGGTGCTCCTGGAAAAGTTAAAAGAAAAATGGAATCTTTACGATTTAATATCTCATAACTACTGGGGAATTCGATGAACCCGATCTCATGGTTAGTTGAGGAAAACCCTGATTCGATTTGTAATCGTCCATCGAACATTGTTTTTGTTACATATGTACCTAGGTACAGTGGCAGATAGGACTTGTGATGTTACGTGAGTGGATAGAATAAGAAATGAGCATATAAGAGGAAATCTGATAGTGACAAGAGTGACTGATGCGTTGTGTGGAGATCGGGTGTTATGTTATGAGGATAATATCATAAGGAAAGTTTCGAGTTCGAATGTGGATGGCTATGCAAATAGGGGAAGACCAAATAAACGATGGATGGACCATGTAAACGATGCTGGAAAGGGCATTTCCCTTACCAGCATCGTTTACCGACCTACCGAGATGACGACTAATAAAGAAGTATGAAAGAAAAAGGTATGTTGCGCCGACCCCAAATAAATTGGGATATGATGATTTTACATTTTTACATTGGTAGCTGACGGACATCTAGCTGCAAAAGACTTTCTCCTTCTAACTTAGCTATTGCATGTTAAAACATAACTAATCATCAATATTGATTTACTCAAAGTCAAATCATTTATTTCAAACAGGCACAAGAAAGTCACTTTAGACGTCAAAATTAACAAGAAATAGAATTGAATCTAGTCGCCCATTCCAAAAGGTAGTTTCGTATGGAGAAGAATAGGCAAAAAACTCCACCGTTGTTAACCACTCAATATTGTTATTTCGCTATTTCTGCGAGAAGGTATTCTTATGTAAACGAATAAAGATTGTCTGCTTCGCAAATCTAATTTAAAATTATTTCTTACTACTAGCTAGTTGACATTTCCTATAGAAATCCAATAATCCCGTGTATCCGACAATCCGACCTGAGGTAAAAAAATGGAAGCCGGATTACCGAGCGCCTACTGTGGTTTGAAAGCCTACTCGGAACATGCCTAAAATATCCGTTCCAAATTATTAGGTAAATAGCGCTTTTCCCTCTTGCGCTGTTTCCATGTCTAGCGATGAAAATGGCTGCTGTAATTTGTATAGCCAACTCCAGGGGTCCAACTTTGTAAAATAACCAACTTGTCAATGGTGTGTAAGTAGTCTCAATAGACTAATCATTGACATTTGGTATTCTATAAATTATTTATGGTCATTGACTTATCACTGTAGTGGTATTGAAACGCCATAATAGGACTATTGTAATAATTGGTAGTCTGGTCCACTATAATGTGTCAATGTCATCGTGATAGCCAAAGTTAAGTTAGTCTGTAAATATTTTAACACAGAAAACTATTGTACTGCCACACTTGACACTATCGACACACTACTGAGCCACCACTGAGCCACCACTGAGAGGCTATTGAAGTTTTTGCAGAATATCAAATTTGCAACAGTCGCAACATAATGTCTGTAGTGTGTCGATAGAGTGTCAATGTCGTGTACACAATAAAGGTACAGACGCCAGCACATCAAGCTATCCCTAACTGTCAAATTTTTTCAATTAAAAATGAACCTTATGTCTTTGCAGTAAAGTTGAAATACTATCAAAGAAATTTGACAGATTGTGGTAACTTGATGTGCTGGCCTCTGTACAAAGGCGGACTTAATGCCTTAGGCATTCTCTACCAGTCAACCAAGGGTGGTGAAGAAATTATATAGCAGGTGCAACATTCTATTTGTGTATTGAATTTCATCGCTACTGCTCTCAAAACGGTGAAGGAAAACATCATGAGGAAACCGGCATGTCTTAGAACCAAAAATTCGAACACATGTGATCCAGCAAACCGCATTGGGTTCACGTGGTAGATTACGGCCCTATCCCTCTCGCCAAGAGGAGGCTTTTGTCCTAGCAGCGGGAACACCACAGGCTGATTATAAACTTATTTTCTTTGTTCTTAGATCCAATCTAGACTTTCAGGGGCCCAAGTCTAATAGTCTAGCCTTGTGTAAAGCCTGGCCAATCTTTGCCATTGTAATTGTTGATTTTGACAGTTTTGGTAATCTCATAATTGAAAAGCGTCATTAAGGTTTTCTGTTAGTGGCTACTGACACAATTGAAAAATTAATCGTTTTTGGAAAACTCGAGTAAAATGGAATGTCATCAATTATCTAACCACAATTATTAATTTATCATTTCTTTGGACCTCGCCATGAAGAATGAGGCGATTACGTCCTTTTGGCACAAGGGTACTTTTTTTTTTTTGAGGGTGGGAAATTATCAAATTACTCCTCCCGCTCTGGGTGGAGCGCAAGGGAGTGTCTGACTCTTACTGACTAAACCCAACCATGTTCCTTCCTTAGCCCTTTAGGTTCCGAGGTAACCATTTCCGACAATCCCGCTTACGGCACCCCTTGTGCCGTACTGGCGTTGTCTTAGTCTGAACATCATAGTGTTTTTTACCATAAGAAATAGTAGACATGGCCCCCAGATAACAGTGGAAGCAAGTAAGGTCCGGAGAAGTGTCGGATCTATGCTGGATTTCAAATTTTATGAGACATTGTAAAGATCTTCAGACTGGAACGTTAATATTCTCTTATCATTTAATAGTTTGTACACGAGGCAAGTAATTGAAATTCCTAATCACTTGAGTATTAATCGTGACATTGAAGTTTTATTGGGATATAGAGTGGTAGCAAACAGTAACAGAAATCCATTTGAGACAAAAGATTATGAATTTCATAATAGGACTTTGGACATGGTGCTTTTCCAAACTATGTAGGGTTGGCTTCTAGTCTAACCAGATGCAGCTAAATACCAGTGTCTTACATGGAGCGACTGCCTATCTATCCTCCAAAACCCATTTACTGGGTATTACGATAGCCCTTTGGCAAGACTCGTTGTGCTCATACGGGTGTTAAAAGAGTCACCCTGTAGCCGTTATCTATGTATTATTTACATCAACGCAAAATACTGGACGAGCATTGACGTGGAGTTGCGGACATCAGCCCGTATTACCTAATACCAATTTATTCTGTAACCTGGCAATTAGCAGCCCGGATTCTGGATTTATGCTCGTTTGATGGCAATAGGGTCGCCCTCTATTACATGGGATTTAAATATATCTGGTGAAATGTCGGTGTCTTAACCCGGACGAGACACAGGAGAAAAAGGCGTGATGTTATATTATGTTTCGCACGAGAACAGTAGGTAAAGGGCTTAAGGTATAAATGATAAGCGGGAACTAAATCTTAACGTGGACTAACGAGCTTCTATTGTAGAAAGTGCATTATCAATCCATTCGGAAGAGGCGATTATTACTTTCTTCATTATGTAAGATCCGAGTCATTCTTTTAAGTATGGCTTAAGTGGTATCACAATTTCAGGATCATTAGGTGCCTAAGATACTTGAGTTTAAATGACGTCAAATGGCGGTTGCTAAGCCCTTTGATGATATCATACGAAGTGATTATGGAATTAATTCCTGAAGGTCGGTCGTTGTACTGTGTTTGGAGATGGCCCAAGATTTTTACTTTCCGTTGATAAGATATGAATAAAACACGTGTAGGATCTTGATTATAATCATCTTGGTTGGGGCCTATTCTAAAAAAATCGCATTTTTCTTATTTTGCTACGAGATTGCGGTAGTTATATTGTTTTGTCGCCTAATTGGTCGGTTTTCATTTAAGATGACTTTTATAAGTAAATTAGTAATAGTTATTTGTTATGCAAGGCTGGAAAGTTGATTTTTGGCGCGAGTACTTCTATTGAAACCTGAGTAAGCGAAGGATTCTAGGGTTGAACCATGAGCGAAGCGAGTGGTTCAAATATAGAATCCTGAGCGTAACGAAGGTTTCAAAGGTACGAGACGCAGAAAAGCTTTGCTGCCGAGCGCAACACACAATTTTTCACCTCACTACAGCGAGGAAACTGCTAGGTGCAAGAAAGCAGGTGTTGTTGAGTTTTATTTTGTTCGAGCGTCTCAGATACATTGACTCATGTGAAGAAAATAACAGATACTTGGCAATGTATCTTATAAGTTACATAGAATATCTCCAAAATTAAATACCCTGTATTTTGTTCTATATCCTACTTGTCCTCTAAGGAGAATGAAAGAAAATAACTAATTTAATACAAATAACTAACTAATTTAATTTAATACATATTTATTTTTGCCAAGCAAAGGATTAAATAACATATTATATTAGTATTTATTTTATTTAAAAAATTAAACTTAAATTACTACACAATTGGGTATTTGACAGGGTAGTATTTTTATGGCATATTCAAATGTGACGTCACAGATTTTTTTAATCAAATGGAATACTTATTAACATTAATTCCAATTTTACAATTATATCCTCGCAAAATATTTAATTTCTGTTCTTTGATGGAAGTTTTAAAGGTGAGCGGTATTATTTAATATTTTATTTTAGACCGTGTCATGCATTTTCAGTGGACTGGCAGTATAGAAAATTATTAAATAAAAAGGTTCGAATTTTAAAAACTCTTTCCACGCTAGAGAGCAAAAATCTATTTTCGGCTCAGATTTCGAATGACAAACAGACTCTTTCCGAGCCTGTGAGGGGAAAAATGATTTATGCACGGTAAATTATACCTACGTTAATTTTCGGTGCATAAACCATTTTATATTAACTGTCAATGAATGACAGTTACGATTTGGATATTCGGCAAATTAAATTTAAAGTCATTTTGTTCAACAATTAATTTCCCCGATTTGTACTTGTTATGTAGGTACATTTTAGGCCTCAATCACGCATAACGATCTTAGATTTGACCTCAACATGACAAATGACCCGGAAAGGTAGCTACTAACTGTGGTAGCTAATGAAGTGTATCGCGTATCAGTGGTTTAATAACGAACACTTGAATACACAGCAACACCGATTTCAAGGCTTCTCTAATATGACCTTTGAAAGTTTAGGCTTATTACGGTAAGGTAAAGGGTGAGAAGGTTCCTCATCCCCCAAAGAAAAGGTAGGATCTCCCCCCCAGACGGGTGTGATTTTATGATTGGAGATGCCAATCGCAGGTCAACCTAGGTGGTTATCGGCTGCTTAATCGGACTTTACAATGGGTGATACAATAAATTAAGGTCTCCAGCCAAGGCCCGACGGTTTATGTCGGGATGTTGCATATTTGAGGAGTATCTTTTCAAAAAGGGATTACTACATCTTATCTTAATTTTTAGACAATTTTAAAAGCTGATTGTAGAAGCACCCTGTTTTGGGGCCGGGAAATTATCAAATGACTTCTCTCGTTCTGGGTGGAGCGGAAAGAAGTGTCAGACTCTTACTGACTAAAACCTATTCATGTTCTTTCCTTAGCCCTTTATGTTTCGGGATAGTGGTAACCCTTTCGGACAATCCCGCTTAGTAGAAGCACCCTACAGTGCACTTTTCTTTGAAAAAATATCCCGTGTGTTCGGATCAAAGTCCAATTTGCCAAGTAGAATATCGCTTTTTGCATTCGTTCAAGATACATAATGATGTATTTTAGCATAAGTAAGAAGACCTTACATTTAGTTGACAAAATTAGGAAATATTAACCCCTTTTGAAAAGACACTCCTCATAATAATAGTCACGTACGCGTGACGCGTTTCGGATATTTCTTAACAATACATGCGTGTTATTAAGAAATATCCGAAAATGTGGTATCCAAAAATAAACTTCATAACCGTATGTTGGCCTCAAAAGTTTTGATTCCTTTTTAGGAGGCATAATAAAGAACTGGTAAGTGCAATTAAATAGTCCACAAGCAATTAAAACAAGTTCGCAGGATCACTAATTGTCAATGCAGTTTTTTTTTGTCTGTATGTATTTGTATTTTATTCTTGTACTTTATAGTTATCTCTGGGTTATCGGTCCTGTATGATGCACCTGCCATGTTTTATATCTGCATTATCCTAAGGTTGACTGGTAGATAATACCTCAGGCATTCAATCCGCCTATGTACAATAAGTATTTTTTTTACATGTGCGTAAAGTTTTACGTAATAAAAAAAATGCAAGACAGCAAAATTATTGTGATAATATTTTTTTGCAATGGATATTGAAATGAGTAATTTCAGATTCCATTATTACTTTATTTAAATTATATATAAGGATTTATTAGTTGCTAATCTTGTAACTAATAAAAAATGATGTGTCTACCTGTGATTTCAGATTGCATTCTTTATGGGAAAATTACTCACTTTGCAAGACCGGTGATGCATGGCTCCGAACTCGATAAAACACTACAATACCTACTGATCTATGGTGTAAACTTTTCACCGAGAAAACTGAGGTGAAGTGAACTGTCAATAGTGTCAATCCTTGGCATCAAGTGGAGTGACAGCTAATTTCACGAAAATTTTCAAGGTGAGGCTTTTACGGAATAGACTAACTGAAACCCAATCTATTTCCACCCAATCCGATTCTAACAAAGTCAAAGTCAAATCATTTATTTCAAATAGGCACAAGTAAGGCACTTTTGAACGTCAAAATGAACAAGAAATAGAATTGATTCTAGTCGCCCCTTCTAAAAGGTAGTTTCGTGTGGAGAAGAATGGGCAAGAAACTCCACCGTTACTCTTTTAAAATGTTTTGTATGCATGAACGCATTTAAATTTTATTTATATTATTGTTATTCAATCGAAGTAAAAAAATTATGATGTCGAAATTCACCCAAAAACGTCTCCCGGATAAATAATAAATAACCACGAAATATAATACACTCAACTTTCACAAACACGGACTCGGGTTCCTTTAAAATGTCAATAACCTGCACGAAGCCTTAAAAGATGACTTTAAGAAAAAATACAAGAGCCTCATCACGGAAGTGAATGTTGTAACTTTAAATTGCATAATCATCCACTACCCATGACTTATGTTAAGTCCAAAACGGTAAGGAAAGAATATTTTTAGCTTCAGGCACAGAAACCGTTGAAGGGGCCCATCAGGGCCGCGCTAGCCGGGTAAGCGGGATTGTTCGAAAGGGCTACCCCGGAACATAAAGAGCTAAGGAAGGGACATGGATGAGTTTTAGTCAGTAAAAGCCTGACACTCCCTTCCCTCCCGGGAGAAGTCATTGGATGATAGCCCACCCTCAAAAAAAAAGACACAAAAACCGAGATCTATAAACGTTATTTAGGGCGAATTTCACTAATGAAACTGAACGTGATCAGCGCATAAACCAATGCGCAAACACACTAACTATTATTTTCTACGGAATATTGACATTGATAGTTCTTCAGCGTGGTTAGAAGAAAGTAAAGCTTTGCAGTGGTACAGTACAGGCTGATATTATTATAATACTCCCTGAATTAATTGTACATCTACATTTTTCAGTTATGTTTAAATCTCATGTCATCAATAGGTGGCGAGCTTATTGCCATCATCCTCACACACAAATCCAGACTTTTAGCTGGAACTGAGAATTTCCTTCTTCTTTTTTTGAGGGTGGAAATCATCAAGTGACTCTTCCCGCTCTGTGTGGAGCGCAAAGGAATGTCATAATTTATTTTATCACAACTACTCTCAAAATGGCGAAGGAAAACATCGCGAGGAAACCGGCATGCCTGAGAGATATTTCTTAACAGCATGTGAAGCGAAGTCAGAGGCCCATGGGCAGCATAAAAATGAGAGGAAACCGCACGTCCTGAATCAAAAAATTCCAAGATATGCCGCACTGGATACACGTGGTGGATTACAGCTGGGACTCACATAAACGAAGCCTGTGTCGCAGCAGACACAGGCTTCGTTACACACACACAGAAAACAGATTTATGCTGCACCAATCTTACCTTTTTTTATTAATTTATACTTACAATTTTAATACATTTAATGTTTTGTACCATTAAACCATGAATTGTTTGTATCGATACTCACATTCGCTAAAGTAACACTCCTTAATCACTACTAAGTAAAAGACAATCATTTAGGCAACTAATGTTTATGAACATTAGTTATATGCATAATATTTAACGAATCAAACCGTAAACATCTATCGGTAAGTACGTGAATCACATGTTATGTGTTTCAAATCTGAGCTGCTCGCTATTGGGTTGCTTATTATAAGACCTGTACTTGACACAGCTGTGATAGCCTAGTAGTGTGACCATTGGACTGCCAAGTCATAGGTGTCGAGTTCAACCTAAAGCACGCACCTCTAATTTTTCGGATTCATGTGCGTATTTTATAATTATCACTCGCTTAAAAATCGGTGAAGGAAAACATCGTGAGGAAACCGGCATGCCTGAGAGATATTTCTTAACAGCATGTGAAGCTAAGTCAGAGGCCCATGGGCAGCATAAAAACTCTAACACCAGGTTAGTCACTAACCACACGAAAAGAAGAAGACCTGTACTGCCTACCTATCTTTTACTAACCAAAGCAAGTCATATTATGCAGGTATTTTAAATCAGTCCATCATAAACACGTTCACTGTACAGTGACCCACAGAAGGTTCGCATTCATTGTCTGACGTGAACATGTTAAGACCCTTTTTTTTTGAGGGTGGGAAATCATCCAATGACTTCTCCCGCTCTGGGTGGAGCGGAAGGGAGTAATACATATAAGTAGGTTACTACCTACTTATATGTATTACTCCCTTCCTTCCTTTGTATGTTTACACGAGTTCTGCCATATTTAACCATTTGGCATGCAAATATTAACATTACATACAATTGCTAAAATTTACATTCTTATAAAATTTTATAATTATGTCATTCATTTTAACGAAAAAGATGGATAGAAATGTATATCAGTTGAAGAAGTAATATTTCAATATCTTTGCCACCTAACAATTGACCTGACCTACATTCCAAGGACAGCTTCCTTTTCCGTTCAATATATTACCTCCTAGACATGATTTAGGCGTAACCTTAACCATGCTCCGAAATTGTCTTTTCTTTTGACCTTCGCATAAATCTTGCCAAAACAATACCTCAATATTATTCTAACCTTTACATTTAAAGTAGTTTTTGTAAGGAAATCATTTTCCTTATTTGCCACAAGGCTTTTCGTTTTTGGCTTTTAAAGGTGTTGTGTGACAGTGACATTGAAGACGACATAAAATACGTGTCATGTAGAGGCTTAACATGTTTTAAGCGGGATTGTCCGAAAGGGTTACCGCTACCCCGGAACATAAAGGGTTAAGGAAGGAACATGGATGGGTTTTAGTCAGTAAGAATCTGACACTCCCTTCCGCTCCACACAGAGCGGGAGAAGTCATTGGATGATTTCCCAGCATCAAAAAAAAAATTTGTATGGTTTTGTGGAGCTTGGTTTATAAGTTATGCAGCATGTTGAGAACTAATAAATATTTAAAAAAATGCATAAGCAAATGATTTAAATAGTTCTATATTTCGCTTAATTTACAAGAACTGTCGCGGTGATAAGTATAAGTTAAGAATAAAACAAATATTTGGCTTGCCACTTTTTCCTCCACATTGACATTGTATTATTGAGCCTTGTTCTACTTAAATAAGGTCAGCAGAGTGATGCATTCAACGAGTATTCAAGTATTTATTAATGCTGTACATACAAGTGTCATACAAATGGTCGTTTATTTTTGCTGTGATATAAAAATACTAATATTTAATGGCACAGACTGGAATTGACTATTTGAAACGATCAAATATAAAATAAGAAATTACATAGATAAAAGACCGCGCGTCTTAAAAACCTCCATCACCGTACAGAAATTAAATATTATGCGAAGATGTAATTGTAAAATTGCATTTAATGCTAATAAGTATTCCATTTGATTCTAAAAATATGTGACGTCACATTGTTATATTTCATACAAATCACATACATTGACTACTTGTTTAAATACCCAATTGTCAATTACTCAATCTAAAGTGCACTCATCATCTAACCTTTTTCTATCTAGGGTATCGGCTACCAGTCTAATTGGAGACCGCTGAACACAAATATTTTATAAAGACTGCCTATCTGATCTCCACGACCAGGTTGCTGGGTAAATATATACCTTTGGCTGTCAGGATTTCGGGCTAAACTGTTGTCAAAGATCACATTTCAAGAGACAGTGAAACCTTAATATTATTAAAGAAATAATATCAGCAAATACTCCTTTCAAAAGTACCTACGTCCCTAATTTCCGTTGTTTTTTGCGCAAGAGCAATTAATTTTACACACTTCAAAAACAGCAAAACATTTTTCGACATTTTTTTTTTAATTTATGGCCCGTTTTCTCTTAATTGCTTCTTATGGAACAGGTGGGAATGAGGCGGACTTTTTATGTCCGGCGCCGTAGGGTCCAAGGTCCAAGCTCCACAGCTGATTGAGGCGCCGTGACCCAAAGGCATTTTCTTATAACGTGGCAATATCGCCAGCCTTTTGGGTACAATTACCAGTCGACGGCGATGCAGAGGGATTTTTCGACGACATATTTTAGTTTCATATTAGTTTTAGTTCGGTCTAAGTTATTGTATTTTAGTTTTTTATAGGTTTATTTTGTATAAGAAGAGTATACATTTTTATTTGATCAATTGGTAGGTACAGACGAAGAACTCTTGACTTTGTCGCGTGTTCCTTATCGGAGAAGTACCCATCCATCTTTATCAATATCTTATCTAAACATATTATACAATAAAGTCGCTTTTCGTGTGGTTCTGTGTGACCGCGGTGTTCTTTTAACACATTCACTGCGGCTGCGCTAGATTAAAACTTACTTCCAATGCTGTACAAGTCACATACTTCCCGTATCAAGAATGCCTGATATGCGTTACGACGTCTATTTTCCCGTACGTAGTCCTGACTTCAAACCTCCACAGAGGCATGGAAAGACCACAACTGATTTTTTTTGTGGTACCAATCAATAGGTTACATCCTTGTGTATACACAGCTGCAGTCGCACGGGGTTCTAAGTAATACCTTAAAAGTTACAGGTATTTTTGGAAATGGTTGATTTTACGGGAAAATACTTGTCGTGGCGCATACAACAGTCATATTGCTAGGGATGGGGTGTCATAAGTAAAATATTGTTTTCGTTTCAGATTTATTGTTGTTTAATCAGGTGGTACACAATCAACGAAATCTATTTTCAACAAAACTAATAAGTAATTAACTATGTTAATGTTAAAGGAGATTGTTCTACGCCCATACATTGTTCGCCCTGGAGCCAACAGCATAGAAAAAATCATTTTCTATTTGTAAACTGCCCTTAGTAGCCCATAAGAACAAAGTTTCTAGACGGACACTTTAGAGAAAAGATTTATTTAAAGAAAAGGAACCGATTTTGAGGTTATTTTTAATAAAAGAAAACGTAAGTAATTCCTTCTAAAATCGCTATTTCTGGTTTCTACAAAGCATTAAACTTCAAATACAGTAAAATATTACCGTAAATACAGTTGTATTATGCCTTTTAGGTACAGTTATTATTTATTGGTTGAAGTTTACTTTAAGCGAAGACCGTTATCCGTTGTCAAAATGCTAAGGTGTCGTTTAAGCAGATCACAGAATCAGTTATTCGAAGCCAGGTCACGTTGAAAGCAATCCAAATTGTAGTCCGTTAAACAGAAACGAAATCAAAAACGCCAAAAGAAATCGCCAAATAGGTACGTAGTCACAACAACACAACACAGCCACAGGTTCGTCTCGGTGAGACGCTCCGACTGACGTAGTGACGTAGAGATGCTCTCTCGAAGATGAATCATTGTATATCGATTATCAATGACTACCTATTTAATCTGTGGTTTTAATTTAGTAGACCAAAATGACAGATCAATATGACAAAAGTAAATTAATTTGTTCCGTTTCAAACATAAACACGTTGTTGCTATGATTCTACTTCAATTAAAATAATGCTTAAATAAAATATTTTGTTCCCAACGAACGATGTGTAACGTTTTAGTTTGCGAAATTTAAAAATAGAGTTTTAGTACTTAAAAAGTAAAAATATGGCTATTGAACTCGTGAAATGGTTATGAGAACAATTCACTAGAGTTGCGTCGTAAATAACATTTCAATCGTTAAATGATAGATTTTCTGACAAGTGAAAAAACATAGTTCAATAGATGGCATGGGTAAAAAATACGTCTTTGTTTTACTGGCTACTGATAACAAAAACAAGATCCGTAAATAAGAAAGCTTATTTGATGTCAAAAACCTGAGACAGTGACGCATTTTTTACCAATGCCTCTTTTGAACTAATATTTCTCACTTGTGAGAAAATCCCTCATTCGACTAGTAAGTACACTTTGTGAGTTTGTTTTGTTCATTATATTTTCATCATAATCGTGCTAGGCCATATTCATCATAAGTTGCATTAAAATGTTCACGGAACTAATTCCATGAAAAAAATATGCATGAAAAACTTTTATGTTGCACATTTTCAATGTTTTGGAAGTGATAAATATCGAACATCCATTATTTATCACTAGATATTATGGACATCGTCGTCGATATCGATATTTATGTAATATGAGCGAGAGCGACACAGTCAAATCTTTTGTGACATTCACATTGTCAATTCCTTGAAAGATGGCGAGTTCAGTTGGTAATAAAATCAATGAGGTCACTTTTAAAAACCTATTAAGAATTAAACAGTGTCCGCTTGAATTTATTATTTTTCAAAAGCATATTAAAATATAATTAAAATTAACGTACACGTCAAATGTTTGTTGGTTATAGGGCGGTCTAGAACAATCTCCTTTGTAACAAAAACAGTTAATTCTTATTTTATATTATTATTTATTTTTGGTACTTATAAAAGCTAAAGTACAAAAAATGTCCCTAATTTATTTATCACAATTATTTATTTTACTCGATAATTTGAAAAAAAGAACGAATAAAAAGAAACAGTACAGGTACCATACCATAAAATGATATAAGCTTTAATAATTCTTTACATAACATCCTGCATAATCACGACTAATAGGAACTTTGAGTATATATTGAGATCTAATTCAGTTATGAATATAATTTTTACTAAAGTCATTTTTATTTTTATATAAAATATTGCGTTCTGTAAAAACGTATTAAATGGGCACAGCACTACGACTAACCGAAGCTCCGCGCGCGCGCACGTTCAGTGCGGTACGGGGTTAAGGATACGGCCAAATAGTTCCCGTATCGCACTATTGTAAAATAATTACCTTTCTGTGCGTTACGAAAAAATAATTCCCGTACATTTTTATTCGTAAATTTTAATACACTTCAAGCAAGGACACCGGCAATATATGCTTCTCTTTTTAACTTGTACGAATACTAGGAAAAATCACCCCCGCACGGAGCGCAAAACAAGGACAACTAGCTGCCGCACAGAGCAGAACACAATTACAACCAAATACTTCCCGTAACGCAGTGAATGTATTATAAAAAAACCGTGACTGACTGACTGACTGATCTATCAACACATAGCTCAAACCACTGAACGGATTGGTCTGAATTTTGGCATATACTTAGTGAGTTGTAATGACGTAGGTCATAGGTCTCGAGTTAGAACCCAAGGCACGCACCTCTGGTTTCACGGATTCATGTGCGTATTGTATAAATTATCACTTGCTTAAAAATCGGTAAAGGAAAACAACGTCAGGAAACCATCACCATGTCTGAGACGTATTTCTCTACAGCATGTGAAGCTAAGTTAGAGGCCCAAGGGCAGCATAAAAACTCTGACACCAGGTTAGTCACTACCGCACGAAAAGAAGAAGCAGAAAGACGTACGCATCCGCTATGCAAAACAAACGAAGTCCCGGACAGCTAGCTTGGAATATTTACTAAGGAATGTTTGTATGTTTATTAAACTAAATGTTAAACTTGTATAATTATCACTTGCTTAAAATCGGTGAAGGAAAACATCGTGAGGAAACCGGCATGTCTGAGAGATATTTCTCAACAGCATGTGATGCTAAGTCAGAGGCCCATGGGCAGCATTAAAACTCTGACACCAGGTTAGTCACTAACCACACGAAATGAAGAATGTTAAACTAACGTTTATAAAAGAAATCTCGATATTTCGTCAAGGCGTAAAAACCAAGCGAAGCAAGGGTGGGTTGCTTGTTGGAAATATAAGGGTCTCGAGTGGTTTGCGTGACTACCACTGATAGTATTTATGTGTTTAAGATATACTACGGTATATTCCCCAAAGACATTTTATTTGGTGCATTCAACCACTCATCATTGGGAACAGAATGCGCCTTACCACTATAACCCTTATTGCTTCGTCATAAAGGCTCCATCATTGGCAAATTGTTGCTTCTAGTTAAACCTATCATAGTCCAGGCCGAATTAGCAGAAGTCAGGAAAAATGATGATTTTACTGGCCATTCCTTTTTTCCCGAAGAAAACGAGGAAAGTAACACTGAAAGCACAGAATCATACTATGATGATATAAATTTACCTGTATCAGACTTGGTTTTGGAAGAAATAAAAATGACCACAGTTACAAAAGACTTTTTGGAAGATATTTTTGAATCCGATACCTCAATCGAAAGTACGACTGCACTTATTATATTGTCACCGGATAGTATGAATTTACATAAAACTGGACAAGGCGTTATGAAAAAGTTTGCCAATTGCTTCGACATAAAGGCTCCATCATTGGTAAATTGTTACCACGGGTGTGGTTGTCCAACCAACAGTATTGTTAACCCTGAATGTAAAGATGACAGTTAAGTTAGAACTTAATTTACTGATATCGTATTACTCAGTAAGGCTTGTGAAGGTCAGATGGGCATGTAGAATATTGGTATTCTAATTTTGTAATTGGTATTCTAATTCTGTCTATTCTGTAAAAATACTTTCAGTTTTCACTGAAAACTGAAAGTATTTTTATACTTTAGAAGCGGTTTTATTTTGGTTAGTGTGAAGAGCTATTTATTTATAAGAGCTATTCTCTTTTTCTGTGATAAACTTTACTCTTGAGGCACAGCTGAAAACCAAGCAACATCTAATGGATCTTATTTGTTCGATATGAACTTATTTGTTCCATGAAATCACGGCTATGAGGCTAGGAGGTTCCATAACCGTTATATCAAGCAGAAAAAAATACATACAAGGGTAGTCCCTTCAGCTCTTTCAGTAATTGCTAATGAGAGCTGGGAGCTCCCACTGTTATACTCACCTAATCGTCATTATTAATTCAAGTCCCTATTAACTTTTCGTCATTTTTGGTCAAATATTAATACTTGACCAAAAATGACGAAACGACGACGACGATTATTATTAATACAGTCGCCAGCACATCAAGTTCAAGATGGGAGAGAGAAAGTTCTTCTCATCCCAGCCGCCTTTTCGTAAGTGGGATTGTCCGAAAGGGTAACCAACCGCTACCTCGGAACATAAAGGGCTAAGGACGGAACATGGATGGGTTTTAGTCAGTAAGAGTCTGACACTCCCTTCCACTCCACCTAGAGCAGGAGGAGTCTTTACATGATTTCCCACCCACAAAAACAAAAAGCACATCAAGTTACCCCAATATATCAAATTTCTTTGCCAGTTAGTGATAGCTTGATGTGCTAGCGTACTTGTCCTTGAACTGTGTGTCAAAACTCGAACACGACACATAATGTTGGTGCATGTTATTTGTTAATTATAATGTGTACTCGTGAAATCATAATTAGGTATGTGTTATGCAAAAAACTAATTTACATACGGTAATATTGGGGCACGTAACTCAATAATACTTTTCGCAAAAAAATGGTTTTTTAAAGTAAACAGCAAGTCGAGCACGACCTTGAGCTTCAGCGTAGAACGGAGTTTCCAGAAAGCTAAAATCAGTTTATACTGCTTATATTAGCACTGACACGCGGCCTACAGTAGTTAAGTTAAGCATCATCAGTCTTGTACCAGGGGGCCTAGAAAAAGTCACATTTTCATTAACGATAACGAAATTAGATAAATCCGAAATGTATGGAATTGGCATAAGCTTTAGAAATGTCACGTGATCAATCGTTTTCGATCGCTAAGTCGAATCGACACGGAGTGATTGACACTTGTCTAGGCCCCCAGAAATCCTTGGATCCTTTGACAATAACATTGATAAAACCTCACGGGCATATTCGTCGAAGAGGCAGAGGTATGATTATTTATTGTAGGTACAAATGATTTTAAACCTTAAAAGTTGTTTTTTAAGTTCAAAATCGAATGAGAACATGTGACAGATCGTGGTAACTTGATGTGCTGGCTACTGTACACTCTTATTTTACCAGGCTTATGTATGCCCCGTTTAACAGTGGTGGCGTAATAGAGGGTGTCGTGGGTATGAAACCTGACAAACGCTTTACTTTATGTGTTTGATTTCATCACCACTGCTCTCAAAACGGTGTAAGAAAATATTGTGAGGAAACCAGCGTGTATTTCGGCCCAATCAAGGGCTGAGTCCCAGTTATATTTAATAAATTTACCTGCTGTTAGACTGGAGGCCGACCCCAATATAGTTGGGAAAAGGCTCGGCATATTGATTGATTGATGAAAAGACGTCTATCTAGATCTAGACCTCTAGGTCTAGATCTATGTAGATAGAGGTATAAATTATTTTTACTACAAGAAAGAAGTACCAATGATTGTGCCGTCCGTCACTCAGTAAGTTGATTATTTTTTTTATCACCAATTTACTGGAATCCTATGTTATGTAAATGATATTTGCATAAATCCGAAACCTTTCGGTTCAACAGCTTGCGGTTAACAATTTAAATATTTTTTGTACTATTTAGTAGTACTACGAAATTCTTCGTATGATAACGATACTTGTAAATTCAAAGGAAAACTCGAAACGTGGGTATAAATATCTGTAATTTAGCTGTTGACTCTTAGCTCAACTTTAGTGGCTGCACGCCACGCCAGCGCGAGCGGTTGTAATAGTGTTTGCCTTCTATAGGGATTGTTTCTACAGGCCATTGAATACAGTAATAATACACAATAAATTGGTACGTATCTGTTAGGCTCAATTTACACTGCCGTAGTAAAGAATGGAAACGAATTATTGTACATTGCAAAAAAACTTTTTTTGTTTTGTGTAACGTATAAACTAGATAGACATAGCTTGAAATTGCGGAAATTACTGAGAATGTGCGAGAATTCGCCCGAAAACGCGTGACCTGTTATTCGACTCGTATCTGCTTTGTGCATTACCCTATTGCCACAAAGTTCAGTATGCTTTTCACAAAAAAAACCTCCATTCCGTTCCTCAGCAATGTAAATTGAGCCTTAAAGTCATGGTTCCCTACAAAAATCCTGTATGAAAGTTGTTAAGTACCGTACCAACTTACGTGAGAATTGTTAATCTCAAAATGAAATCCCACCGGTAAATCACGCAACCAAACGTGAAGAACTATTACTTATATACAACGTGGCGCTACAATGGTGACATTCATTTAACACATGGGTAGGGCTAGCGCGCATTTATCATATAAACGTTGATAGGTTAAAATAAATCGCAAATTGAAAAAACAATATTTTTTCTTAAAGTACAGGTTGCTCTAAGTTGCTATTTTCTAACACTTTAAATAAATCCGTATATAACACCGTTTAATGGAAATATAATGTCTTCATGAAACAAACACGTGAAAACGTATAATTGTGTTAAATTAATGTCACCATTGTAGCGCCACGTTGTATGTAATGCTGTCAAATATACCATCACATCCGCCCGACAGCAATGTCTACACCTAGCTTCTTATATTTATAATAGAGTAAACAAAATTCTCAACTTCAATAAACTAACAAAAAATATAACGAAGATGAAACTAAACACAAGCTTCAAACACTGAATTACCCACGGACGGAAAACTTACCAAAAAATTAAATAGTAAGTAATATAGGCAAACAAACTCTCACATATAACCCAAAGTCCAGTTACCAAGCACCATCACACACACACACACACAATCATACACACACACAGGCACACATCAAATGTGAACACTAAATTAACTTCCTTTTACGTTATTTTAATTTTATTGCATACATTTTTTCTCTGAAACACAACCAGCTCAGGCGCCGGAGTTTCAGTGAAAAACAAAAGTCAAACTAGACTGAAACTCAGCACTTTTTAAGGCCATGTACTTATGACATATTTAAGTTTACCTGCCATTGTTATATCTGTTTTTCTTTTCTTTACCTTTTGTGGTGTAGTGTTTTTGTTCTGGGTGCATCGTCTTGTCTTCACATATAATTTTCTAATTGACTAGCTTTTGCCCGCACGCGTTAAATTTGTCGTAAAACAATTCGTTATTATATGTACATGATTATAAAACTTCCTCTTGAATCAATCTTCTATTAATAAAAACTGCATCAAAATCCGTTGTGTAGTTTTAAGGATCTAAACATACATACTTACAGACATTAGGACAGACACGCGAAGCGATTTTTCTTTATACTGTGTAGTGCTGTACCTATACAAAACATTGTAAACCATTTTAAACGGGTAACGGCGGCGTTTTTGCCCATTCTTCTCCATACGAAAATACTTTTTGGAAGGGGCGACTAGAATCAATTCTATTTTTTGTTCATTTTGACGTTCTAAAGTGCCTTTCTTGTGCCTATTTGAAATAAATGATTTGACTTTGACTTCGCCAAAATGACATTAGGCAAGCTGGGGAACGCGGTCTTACGCCCACTCTTCGCCAGAAGTCGCGCGGCTAACTCACTCACCAGCGGCACACCTTTTTATGTTAATAAAACATTTTTTATTGTTTATTTTATTCTTTCATCCTTATAACAGTTCCAACTACTTTAAAAGAATGCAAATGTTAAGGTATCAAGGTACCTTCAACATTCCTCGCATTTCGCATAAAAATTGCATTTAAGAAAAGCACATGCAGAACTCGTTTATATAGGAGCTGACTTATCTAATTGGGATGATAACAATATTTATTGCAAGGAATTGTCATCGACTTGTCTTTCTCGTTTTGAAGGAACGTTTTGGTGTCGGGGGAGTTTTCGATTGACGTCATATTCTTACTATCACATTGGTTTAATAATTACAAACGCGATTGCCGAGCGTCCATCGTCCATTGCATTGTCTTCACATATAGTTTTATAATTCATGTATACAAAATATTATAAAAGAGTAACAGTGGAGTTTCTTGCCCATTCTTCTCCATACTAAACTACCTTTTGGAAGGGGCGACTAGAATCAATTCTAGTTCTTGTTCATTTTTACGTACAAAAGTGCCTTTCTTGTGCCTATTTGAAATAAATGATTTGACTTTAACTTTCCTAGGATCAAAATTATTTTAAGGTTTTTTAATTCGAATCTTTTTCTGGAGCAGTCTGGTGTTGTCCCGGTTGACATGGCATTTATTTTTATGGTAAAAGTGAGTTATTAACTACCTTTGCCTACTCTTTTGTACACTACGCAGGGAATACGTGGTTGACGTCAAATCCAAGTTTTAACTGCAGATTACGCACTGCACTGTGGTGATACTGCGTATCGATTCTAACCACATTGTTCGTCGTGATTTTGATCACGAAGGTAATAATAATATACTTGGACAATCTGATCACGTTTACTTCAAAGATTATCGATATTTCTCGAATAAATCTTCTTATTTACTGTAACAAGTATTTTCTTAGAAGTAGGTAAATACAGTACAAAGCAACCACCAGATCTTTAACCTGGACACGAGATGCCTTGGCTTACCTAGAAATCTTTAAATAGACTCTGGACACAGCTTGGCTGATGCAAGAAAAACCTGCGCAGGTGCAGATTAACTGTAGACTTCGCCCATGAGTGTTAATGTCATACTGAACCACAAACAATAGAGCAGTTAATATCGTGTCCAGTATATCCTGCTGTCGGCACGTGTCAGGAACTGATGGACGATATATTTTAATGTACCAAACTCGTACCCAAAATTCTGAACAGGAGGCCGCCAACCACCGGAGTAGTATTATTTTAATATTACTTTACAGTGGTAAAGAGATGCAGCTATACGTCTTGTTTTACTCCAACACATTCTCACACTTTTTTTTTATGATGGGAGCAAAAAACCCCACAATCACAAAAACAAAATTGTTGGAGGAAAATATGCGTCAAAACCACGCAAAACACATCTCTCAGCATCATGCTACTATTCGATGCAAGACAATGTGGAGCATTCATTGTTCCTCCCTATGTTTTCAGTGACAGCCGTAGCTGGTTTAAAACTTCAGAATGTATTTTGAATAAAAAATTGTTTAGTAGAAAACCGAACTAAAAATAGAAAATATTTTTTTTTAAAGCGTGGGGTGCATGGTGGTGGTAAATATTATCTTAAAAAGCAACCCACGCTTTTAAAAAAAAATATTTTCTATTTTTAGTTCGGTTTTCTATAAAAAGCGTGTTTTTTAGTTTTTTTAAACTATTTTTTATTTCCTACTTTTTAGTTCAAATTAATGTATTGTCATCGGTCCTCGATAAATCTACAAAGTTTGAACGAAATCTGGCCATTTAAAGTGGGTCAAAGTCGCTTCCAAAGATTCCGTTACATACATACATAGATACAACCCGAGCTAATAAAAGCGTGTTAAAAACGAAGTTATAATATACAATCCTTGTCATTATATTTGCAACACATGTTGTTATTCATGGATCGAGTGTAAGGTATGATGTTTTTGTACAATGTAGTAAACATTATTATAAAATATAACAATATTGAATTATATATGATTATAAACAGGAGTACGTGACTAAAATTATTTAAACAAAGTTAATCAGGAATTAATAACCGTGAAATGAGGCTTCGTAAAACATTTTTCAGTGGTAGATCATTTCGTGAAACTGTTTTTTATGAAACCTATCACATACAAAAGATTTAGGTTTCAGTAGAAATAAGTTTCAGGAAATTAAATGAAAACTGTATTCACCGTTTGGTCTGACCTCATAATGACGTCACAGGAAATTCAAAATGGCGGACGCAAACGTCAAAATGTCAAGTTTTGTACATTTCCGATTGTTTTTTCCGTAGCCGGGTTTTATTATTTATTTCTTTTCTCTCATGTTTTAATGTGACTGTATTTTTCGTATTGCTAAACAATACGCGATGATTGACGGCTTATTACACCGTGACATTCGTTTGATATGGCCTTGAGTAGCGGGGCATTGGACGAGAACGTAATCGCTTGCAGTGGCACCTAGTTTCTACAGCTGTGAGAATTCAGTTCTTTTTTTAAATGTTTTCTTGTGCACTCCTTTTACGTAGAGTATCTATTAATAAGCACTGTCAATGATAGACTTGTTTTTATGTTCGGTTGGATTATTTTTAACTGACTTTAATAAAAAGAGGTTCTATTACCTAAAATTTTTTCAGGTGCTACTCCGAAATTAGAAGATCAATCCCAGTGGATGAAGATGTAATGAAAAAAATGTTTACTTTTTCGTTACTGGATTTAGATAAGCTCAAGATAAGCAAATAAAAAGTATTCACATTTAGAAACAGGATTTTACGAAACCGTTATCTGTATTACACTCCCTTTATGTTTGAACAGCTGTTAATATTATTTCATTTATTTCTACCCTACTTAATAATGAAATTAATGTAAATAAAAAACACTGAATTTTAATTAAACATGTATTATAGTCAACGCCAAGCGTGCATATAATTATGATTAATGTCGCTTACATATCACTTAATATAAACTCTAGTTCAAAAAATCATTATGCGTGGAATCTCGCTAATTCCTTTTAATTTTCACTTATTTACTTACTTAAATGTTAATGGTGGTTAGAGGTCTTAACCTAATTACCGCGAAGGCGGCAAGGGGTGATCTTAGTTTTACGAGACTTTAAGATCTTGAACGTTTTAAGAGTAATTTATAAATTTAGAAGCACTAATCTGAGTTCTTCTTTAGGAAATCTGTTGATAAATTAAATTGAAAGCTATTTATTTTATAACTTTTCTTCGGACATAATTGTACAGCGAAATCATGGCGAGATCAATATTCCATAAATTAATATGCAAGGTTTGACCCTTGGCTCGATAGATGGCGTTGGCGTCGAGTTAGATTTCGCTATGGTTTCATTACGTATAGTAGGTTTGTTTTTTTTTGTTTTATGAGAGGCTTTGCTTGGAAGTGACAGTATTTGAATACACGCTATATACGCTGCTTATAGTGTTGTATCATTAATTTACTCCTCGCTAATATGGACCCTGAAGCCTGAGCTGAAGTTCTTTTTCAATAGTCAGATAACTTATTTCTGAAGAAAAGTTATGGCGGGTTGTCATATTTTCAATGCAAAAGCTATCACTGACAATTTTTTTCATGAGATAAAAGTTGTGAGAAGATGAAGAAGCTATTCAAATTTTAATGTGGCTTTATTTGACGATGGTAGATTTTAATTTATTAAATTCGAGATTTATTCAAAACAATTTTTTATTAACACTTATGTACAGAGGCCAGCACATCAAGTAACCCCAAATATCTTTAATAGTTTTTCAACTTTAATTCAAAAAAATAAGGTTCATTTTCAATTGGGACAATTTGACGGTTGGGGATAGCTGGATGCACTGGCGTCAGTATATTACTATTAGTATATTTCTGTTCCTTTCTTTTTGTCTGTTTATATGTGTGTGCTTATATGGTTAAAACAATAAATAACATATTTTTTTGCAAAAAATTATAAAGAAACAACACCACCTTCGTAATGGATATTCAACAACCAGTTAAAGTGATACAACCGGTTGCGTATCAAAAACCGCTATATTTATAAGACAGTTTTTGAGCCCTTTTTAATTCCAGCCTTTATTGAGATTATCTTTAATTGCGTTCTCTGTTAAAAGCATTATCGAGGAAAACAAAGTTATGATTCTTGCAGGGGCGACTTAATTATGTAACACAACATCACGTTTTATTTATTCGAAGGGATGGGCAGAGGCGTACCAACAGTATATCAACATTTCAACATATCCAAGGATATTATTATTATTATTATTTAGCCAGTTATGTGGCCTGTTACGACCCGGAGTTTTTTTTTGTGGGTAGGAAATCATCCAATGATTTCTCCCGCTCTGGGTGGACCGGAAGGATGTGTTAGACTTTTACTGACTAAAACCTATCCATGTTCCTTCTTTAGCCCTTTATGTTCCGAGGTAGCGATAACCCTTTCGGATAATCCCTCTTAAGGACCCGGAGTCTGGAGTCTATATTTGCACCCGGTTGGTGCAAAACCAACCGGGTAATAGGGTCACCCCGCATTACAAATTTTATGCTGCCCATGGGCCTCTGACTTAGCTTCACATGCTGTTGAGAAATATATCTCATTCATGCTGGTTTCCTCACGATGTTTTCCTTCATTGATTTTTAAGCAAGCGATAATTATACAATGCGCACATGAACCCGTAGAATCAGAGGTGCGTGCCTTGGGGTCGAACTCGAGGCAGTCCGACGGTCACACCACTAGGCTATCACTGCTGGGTGTACATTTTCATTGCTTTTTTCGTAAATTTGTCGTATTGCGGCTCACCCCTAAAATCAATTAAAAAATAAATGAATGCAATGCAATTTACGCGGATCGTGCCGTCAGTCAGGGCAACAGTGCTAAGTAACAGTTCTAAAGTGTCAATGCCACAAATCCACGATTGACACGTACTGAATTGGCTCTATCATTCTACGACAGTTTAATCGAGTTGATTGAGAGCAACCGTTTTCAATGTTGGAACCTTTTTTCTTCATGATTTTCTTTTTTTTGCGTCTGCGTGAATAACGGACCAGTTTTTTACAGTGTTTTTATTGTTTCCCGTATCAAATACGATTGAGCTAAAATTGCACTATTCACAATTGCGAGTCTCTGCCGCGTCTGCCTGTTTGTATGAACGCGATAAGCTCAAAAACTACTGAACGAATTTTCATACGGCTTACACTAATGGACGGAGTGATTCATGAGGAAGCTTTAAATATGTAATTAATTAAGGTTTTCTATAAATTGATTATTATTTAGAAATAATTTAGGTACCCAAGTAGGCCGCTGCAAACATAATTTGGCGAAATGGAGTAGTACTAATTCAACCAATATTCAGTGCGAGTGCGGTATCCCTGAACAGACTATGCTCCATCTGCTAGTTTTCCAAATGTACAGAGGCCAGCACATCAAGTTACCCTAACCTGCCAAATTTCTGTAATAGTTTTTCAACTTTATTACAAAACTATAAGGTTCATTTTCAATTGGGAAAATTTGACAGTTCGGGATAGCTTGATCTGCTGGCGTCTATGCGTTCACCTGCAACCTCGATTTTCTGAACAATAAATCTGACGCCGCAGTAAACGTACCCACTACTGGGCCCAAACAAACAGAAAATATTATAAGTCTTTTTTAATAAAAGTTATCTTGCTGCACCCTAACAGGGTCATGTATTCACTAGTTTTAAGCCTAGCGCGTAGTTACGGTTGTGAACATTGTGCAATAAACAAATAAATAAACATAGATGTCCCGTAAAAACAAAAAAAAGAAGAAGTACAACTACTAATCACTAAGTTACTAATAAACTCGCTTGCGAACTGCTTTAAGACATACTGTCTATGACACATTATTATTGTTATGCCATCGTAACTGACAGTACAATAATAAAACAATAACAATAATTATGTCATAGAAGCTGAATATTACGTCAAAGGATGATAACTGTTTATGTTTACAGAATGGTATGTGGACTCGAAAATGTGACTATATACAATTTCATTCAATAAATAAGGAAAAAACTGCTTTTGAAATTAGCGATTTGTATACATCTTTTAGCTCGTGACAGTTTATCGAAGAAAATATGCGTATAATACCGCAAACATCTCAATTAAAATTTGTATTTATAAAGAAAAATTGTTTATTCTGGACAAACCAAACGCACATTACAAAAAAAGACATAAAATACACACATATAAAGTAGCCGTAGTAAGCCTCGTATTTACCAAAAAAAAAACAAATTTTGTTTATTGCTTGGTGTTAGGGTCAACCAAAGACCAAAGACAATTCCTACACAATGCGTTATATTCTGTGTTGCGACACTGGCAAATGACAATAAACAAACAATTTTAAAAAACGGAATGCCGATTGCAGATTGGTAAAATAAATACGTCAGCAGCGCTAATTTACAGCAACTACCTTTCGAATGACGTAAAGACGTCCTCCTGTGCGACTTACTAAATCGGGTTTCCAAAGAAATAGGTGTGATTCTTGCTGAACATACTAAAAATATCTATACGTATGTTGGGATCAGCTTCCAGTCTGTCAGACTTTCGGATTTCTCGTAAAGATTGTCGAAGAGCCACGAATGACAGCTGGGACCAACGGCTTTCAAACTCATGGTTTTGAAGTTTTTCTCCTAAAAAAAAGTGAAATACCTACGCAGTAAAAATATAATTATGTATGTAATAGCTAATTATTTCTATATTTATTTATGCGTAACCTTTATAAATAAAACAAATACGTTATCACATACAACTAAGCACAACGCAATGCCCGTAACTTCATTTAGATAAACCATTTTGGCAATTTGTTAATTAAGAGGTTTAATGGTCGTAGTCAATACACTGGGCATGTGGGATGGTGACAGCAGGGAGGATAAAGAAAGGGCCCAAGGGCCGAAGCCTGCCGGATAAGCGGGATTGTCCGAAAGGGTTGTCCGCTATCCCGGAACATAAAGGGCTAAGGAAGGAACATGGATGGGTTTTAGTCAGTAAAAGTCTGACACTCCCTTCCGCTCCACCCAGAGCGGGAGGAGCCATTGGATGATTTCCCAACATCAAAAAAAAAAAATGGCCCATCCTTTCGCAACGATGACGCTGCTGTCCGTCATCGCTGGAAGAAAGAAGAAGAAGGTAACTGGGACGGATGGATGCGTCAGGCGCAGGGCGAGGCCCGTGCATAGCAGTGGACTGCGATAATCTGAGTTCATTCAAACCATTTTAAAACTTAAGTAACAAAACAGCTATGATTTTGTAAATTTGGGTGAGTGCAAATGTACCTATCTAAATATGCTTATCTAATACAGTTGTTCATATTCACGTCTCTATTTTGTATCTAGACTAACTTCATATCTCTGACTGACCGACCCATTGACAATTCAAAAGTGCCTGTAATTGGTTTATTTGAAATGAATATTTGAGTTTGAGTTTGAAACTGAATTTATTTTAATAGTAATTTTACTACGGTTATAAAATGAAATTTAAATCGGAAATCGATTCGGTATTTGACTTTGAACATTTTATTTTCATGTTTTATTTTTATTCTGTAACGGTTTGCATATTGTCATGATAGAATTTATTGGCAAAGCCGCTATAATAATATCGATTATTATGAATATATAAAGTTGTTATTATTTTATGCATATAACTAAATTTATATGTAAAATAGATCAAAACGGTCAAAGTCCATTATTTTTTTGTTAGTTATGTTTTATTTTTAGTTGGGCCTACCCTGTATAAAATTTTGAAATTGCACACCATTAATATTTTTAATCGCTTTTCCAATTATTGTTAAACTGTAAATAATCGCAACGTTAATTATAACAGTAAATCAGTTTTAATTAATGACGTCCGTTGATAGCATTCTAAAACCGACTTAACGATTGAGTATTTAACTTCGAAGTTATAATTTGCTCTAATATTAAAACGCAACTTTTGTGAAAGTAATAAAAAGGCAGAATTTTTTAAGTCGTTAACGTAAAAAAAAAAAAAAAAAAGATAAAAGTAAATTACTCACATCTCAAAAAATAAAACTGTCCACTTAACAAAACTGAACTCGAATCACACACTAAAATGTTTTCATTAACAACAAAAAAAAAATACAATTATTATTTTCAGAGCGCGAATTTTACGCGGCGCGCACGTGCATACACTGTGTACATATACGAACCATTAAGCTACAATACTCACTACGGCAGAGGCTGCGGCAACTCCTGCGTGCGCGCCGTACAATGCAAGGCTATTTGAAAGGAAATGGTAATACGACGGAAGGAAAGTAAACATAAAAGAAGCAAGGTATTGGCATGATTATTAATTTTTAATTTGTCACTAGCACCCGCTCCTGTTTCGCACAGTTTTAACGACTTCACAAAACATCGAGATGACTATAATTATCATTATGTAACATTAATTAATATTAATTAATAACGTACATAAACCTTTTGAAATGAATTCTCTAAATGGTGGTAAAAATCGTATGGAAATCCATTATTTATTTAAGAAAATGTAAAAGCATACTGACAGATAACGAAATGTGAAAAAAGTAAAGTAAGAAATTACATTAGAAAAAATATGTCTATATGATATTTTGCATAATAATAAATCAGCATAGCCATAGTTTTAATATGGATACTAAAAATTTATAGTTTTAAATATATTTAAGAATTAAGTTTAATATAAGTAGAATCACAATATTTGAAAAAAGAAAAAAAAGAAAAACAATAATAACAAGCATATACATAAGTTAGAACGTAAGATACATTTACTGTATGATTAAAGTTTTGGTTAAATATAAGAATACTGCAAATAAAATCAACAAAACAAAGCACAATAAAAATCTAACCGAGGACAAGGTATCTCATCATGTCAGAGGGACACTGAGCAAGGGCAGGACTGGGTTTTAGCCGGTAAGAGTCCAGCACTGCCCAGACTGGCTCACAAATGGGCCAGCACGCACAGTGGGCGTCCAAGAGGATTTCCCACTTTTGCCAAAAAAAAAGAAATGAAAAACGACGTCGTTTCATACTCAGGTCTTAATGGCTTAGGCATTTTCTAACAGTCAACGTTTGGGTGATACAGAAACAAAGCATTGTATATACAACAATCAGTGATATTATTGGAATGAAGTGCGTTATCGATTGTTAAACTGTGTATACTTGGCGAAAAAACTAACATTTCGACCGTTTGTTCCGTATAAAACTGTAATATTTCGACTGCCACGACACGTTTGGTTCTTAACGTCACGACATTTTGTTACGTTACATAAAAACAGCAACATTTTGACCGCCACGACACTTATTACGTCAAAATGTTACAGATTTTTTACAAAAGTTATTATTTGTTACTCTTATTTTAGGAGAGTCCTTCTTCAAATGTAAACGGCAATAAAATGAAAAATTCTGTAGCTTGCTTAAAAGATTTGTTTTTTTACTGGTTTCGAACTTTAAAATTAGTATTTCGTTATTAATATAATTAATAATTTAACTAACTAACTTATTTACTTATTTATTCTACTTAGATATACATATATATTTTTTCAATTTGTTTAATAAGCCAAACCGAATAAAACACGCAAAAAAGATTTTTTTTTTTTCTCAAAATCTTGAGTGCATCAAATGACAGTCATTACAATATTCTCACACAGTTTTTTACTAGGAAATATTTAAAAATAGCCATACTTTCTAATTTTTCTCATCGTTAAGATTATTGTACTAATACAACTTCAAATAATACCCAACTTTCGTTTTCGTTGACACAACAATTGGTTACCATAATATTTTCCCTCCAATTAGCGTGTTGTCACCGACTTCTTTGGCAAATAACTCTACCAGTATAAATGTTTTCCAATCGTGTGGAAAATTTTCCATTTTCCGGTAGAAAGGTTGGTGTTCAAGATCCAAAGAATAATCTGATATAAAAAAATATGTTACAAACAGACTAAATCACAATAAAATTATTAAAATTGAGTTAAATTGTATCTGAGCTTTGTTACCATTTTGTTATACAAATAAAACGGCATAATTATTTCTAAGAGTACATGATCATCATCTGCCTAGCGTTTTCCCACCTATGTATGTTAGGGTCAGCTTCCAGTCTAACCAGGGTCATCAATCTGATTTACACAACCCAGTATCTGGACAATCGACACGATGCCCCATAAGGTGGTAGCCATTCGGGTAATCCGGGGGTACCGCACGATCTCGGGCGAGGCGGCGAGCCTCCTTGCCGGACTGCCGCCGTGGGATCTGGAGGCGATAGTCCTCGCGCGCCTGTACGAGTGGCGCGCGGAGGTACTAAGCCGGGGGGAAACTCCGTTTCCGCAGCAAATTGCGGCGGAGCGGACGGACCTCCGGCGCGATCTCATGGCGGCCTGGAATCAGCGACTGTCGCAACCCAGCGCAGGGCACGCCACGATAGTGGCGGTAAGGCCCCTCTTTGAGGAGTGGCTAGAGAGGCGTCACGGCGCCCTCACCTTCCGCCTGACGCAGGTCCTCACCGGACATGGATGTTTCGGGAGGTTCCTGCACATCATCAGGCGGGAGGAAACGCCCGGGTGTCACCACTGCGAGGATCGCCCAGAGGACACGGTAGAGCACACGGTGCAAACCTGCCCCGCTTGGACGGAGCACCGCCGTGTCCTCGTAGAGGCGATCGGCGGCGGCGACCTCTCGCGCCCGGCCCTGGTGCAAGCCATGGTCCGGGGCGAGAGGGAGTGGGAGGCAGTCACCTCCTTCTGCGAAAAAGTTATGCTCGCGAAGGAGGTGGCGGGATGGGAGAGAGAAAGGTCCTCCCGTCCCAGCCGCCGCGGGAGACGCTCCGGGCATCGGGAGCCACGTGACGACTCCCGGCCACCGTAGGCGCGGGCCTGCGGGTGGTGAGTAATGGGTGACTCACCGTCCGATCAGCACCAGACCCGTGCCGTACGGCGCGTATATGTTCCACGCGCGCCTCAAAGAGATGTCAGCATATGAAGGGGCCCCTCAGGGCCAAGCCTGCCGGGTAAGCGGGATTGTCCGAAAGGGTTACCGCTACCCCGGAACATAAAGGGCTACGGAAGGAACATGGATGGGTTTTAGTCAGTAAGAGTCTGACACTCCCTTCCGCTCCACCCAGAGCGGGAGCAGTCATTGGATGATTTCCCAGCCTTAAAAAAAAAAAAATCCCTTGGTAAGACTGGCTGTCAGACTACGCGACGACTGTGATGGATGGTCACCCATCCACGAACTGACCTCGGCAAGCGTAGCTTAACCTTCGATATACCCGTGCAGTGCCATTGCCGGCTCGAGGTTAAATAATAACAGTCAAATTAATATCATGTACCCATAGATAAAATCGATCTACCTATATCTATCTATAATACATATTTTAAATAAAAAATATCCTACTACTATTATAAAGGCGAAAGTTTGTAAGTATGGATGTATGGATGTTTGTTACTCTTTCACGTAAAAACTACTGTATAGATTTGGATGAAATTTGACACAGAGATGGTTTATATCCTGGATTAACACATAGGATATTTTTTATCCCGGTAGAACATTCCTGTGGGATAATTTCCGACCTCCACGCGAGCGAAGCCGCGGGCAGAAGCTAGTCTAAAATATAGTAATTATGAATATCATTTAAAATCATCATCATCAGCATTGCCATACAACGCGGCAATGCTGCCAGCCTTTTGGGAACTTTTCCTGTTGACAGCGATTTGGACGAATTTTTTAATGCTCTTTGATTATACTATATACATTTAATTCTGTACATATTATTATGAATAATTAGCTTTTAAATGTAAATATGATTGTATTAGTTTTAGATTATATATAGAAATAAAGTTACTTATAAAATATTGAAAAAAAAATACTTATCCAGTTCCTTATGCAACAAAAACGTCAACAAACAATAAAAACAAATGGGTGTACGCTGATTATGTTTACTCATGAAGCAACGCAGTGTAGGTACCACTCCCGCGCAGGGTCGTTTAAAAGTTTCGCCATGCAATTGAATTGTGCATACAAATCTTGTGCACAACACTAATGCCGTAATTTATATTGTAAATAAATCACTTCTGTTTAAGTTAACGACAGCAAAAATGTAAATTATAATATTTGTGACAAAAATAATACATTCATATTATTAACTAGCTTCTGCCCGCGACTTCGTACGCGTATCCTGTTGCTTATGCCAGCGACAACGGGGTCGTCAATATCGAAGATCTGAATCACGATCAGCGGTCAGTCGCGCATCACGTTCCCCACTTGTCTAGACCTAGAAGTCGATGCGTAGATACGCTTGTAACTCAAGCCTAATTCTCTCTATCCATGATCGTATCCGATTCGCGAGACAATGCATGACTTTTACAATCAGCGGTCAGTCACGCATCACGTTCCGCACTTGTCTCTAGAGACCTCGAAGTCGATGTGGATATACGCTTGGAACTCGAGCGTAATTCTCTTTCCGTGAACGTCTCCGACTCGCGAGACAATGCATGACGATCGATCAGCGGTCAATCCCGCATCATATTCTTCACTGGTCTTTAGAGACCTGAATGTAGATGCGTAAATACGCTGAGAACGCAGGCGTGCTTCGCGATCCGAAGAGGCTTAAACGGAGCGAGTTGCAGCCGGATGTTTTCGAACAGCATCAAGTCTCTCATGACGCTCTGTGGTAGATTCTTGGGATCTTATGATCTTCAATCTTTTAGCTCTTTTGGAACATTGGGAAAGATTTGACCTCTTTCTAGGCATGGTTATAGTTTTATTGTGAATATACCTGATCAATTAAAATCTAAGTGACTGCACCCCTGCGTTATCGGATAGGCTACTGTGTCACGAAGATAAATAGAAAAGGAAATTAAACACTCAAATAACATAAGTCCGAATGCATATTTATTCGATAAAATAAAAAAATAAATGGGAGTTTTGGCCAGTAGAGTCAAATTTTCAATGATATACCATCGTCATCGAAAATGAGTCCTAAAATGTTACCGCCTTCACCGCGTGGAAGTACTCCCAGCTTATGTTATTTTATAATTATACAGTGAAATTAGTGATAGCTTTGATTTCAACATCAGATGTTTCTGATCTTCGATTTTGTCAATAGGAAATGACCATCAGACCGCACAACTTTTGCTTAGACGTCATTCCTATATGTGTTATGGTGGGCTCTTGGAGTTCTACAACAGGTGTTCCAGATCTTCAATTTTTATAAGTCAACAGAAAGTGCTCATCAGATTGGACAACTTTTGCTAAGACGTCATTCTTATTATATGTTATAGTGTAGCTGGGCTCTTGGAGTTCCACAACAGGTGTTCCAGATATTCAGATTTATTATCTCAGCAGAAACTTTCTAAACCCCCTCAATTTTTTTTTAATATATTGAATGTACAGACACAGTTTTTTGACTGTTTTATTATATTAAGATAGATTTTAAAGAAAATTAAGAAAAAGAACCTAACCTACAAACCCTAAAATATAAATAAATGAAATATGCAAACAGTCAGTATTCAAGTGAATCGCAATAATCAAATGCAACTATACGCCTATACTCTCCAGGATACCTGCTTTTGCTACGAATAACTGAATCCTTATGGCAGCGGCGCGTTTTTTTTTTATAACGGCATCTCGTAGTTCAACCATAGGGTTGGCTACTACTTAGCCGGACTTGCCTGTGGATACCACAAAAGAATTGTAGCCTCCAGCCAGGGCTTATAAAAACTTACAAACTAAGCGACTACACGTTAAGGGCACCCCCTGTGGGGTACGAAACTCGGCTTAGGGCGTCGCTGGGGGAGGACAGCAAGGGACAGCTGGATCGGGGGTAACAGCGGCGTGGCTCTCATTGCGCTTTATATAGCCAAGGACGGGCAGGCGCGAGGCGTATACGTACTCTGATAGAATACCTTAACAAATGTTCGCCGTGATTCTTTAAATTGACATAACTTTTTTATTTATGAACCGATCGACATGAAATAAACACTAAATGTTAAGTGAAGCTTACTAAAATATATTGGTGAAAATCGCATCTAAATCGAATAAGCCGTTTCTGATATTAGCGTGCACAAACACACAGACAAACAGACAAACCAACAAACAGACAAACAGACAAAAAAAAAATTAATTACAATTTCGGGTTCGGCATCGATATAATAACTACCCCTGCTACTTTTTTTTTATATATTTCTATTGTACAGACACCACTTTTCTACAAATTTATTATATGTATAGATTATTATTATTTTTGCATAAAGATATCTATACAATGGGCGGCCCCATTGTATATTTATAGTGTTTGATTTATTTTTTGTTGTGTACAAATATGACAAGATTAATTTGACATTGGCAAAAACTATACATAGGTACCGAAATGGGAGCATGAATAGCATTTTGCATTTTTTTTTAAGTTTTTTAAACCTATATAACGTGGCGCTACAATGGTGACATTTATTTAATTCACGGGTAGGGCCAGTGCTTATTAATTATAAAAAATGTTAATAGGTTCGGGTCGCAAATTGAAAAAACTTTTTTCGTTTCATCGAAATAACGTTTAATGAAAATATATAAGTATATAAGTCTTCATGAAACGAAAATATGAAAACGTATAATGTGTGTTAAATTAATGTCAACATTGTAGCGCCACGTTGTATATCCGGTTTTATAATTATAATTATGTTATGAATAAAATGTTGGAACGTGTTCGTTAAATAGAATGATTAATTAAATCTGGCCGAGTAATATCATAATCAAAGCAGCACAAGGCAAAAAACCAGGCATCATGACTTTTCCCAGCAAAGTCGAGGTCGGCTTCCAGTCTAACTAAATTCAACTTAATATCAAAATTTAATTTTACATGGAACAACTGACATCTGACCCTCACAATCCAGCAATTCAACACAACGATTCCCTTGGCAGGACTGGTAGTCTGATTTTCGGGCTTCGGACTGCCCGCACGACTATCAAAAATCTACAAAATATGAGAGACGGGTTCAACTTGCTTTTCGTAGTACGGAGGAGTCTCGCTATTTTGTTGATGGTCACCTAAACACAAACTGACCTAGGCAAACGTGGCTTAACTTCATCGAATGCTGATTTGGCATTTATTACTCAGCCTTGAGCCCTCCAGATTACCTAGTCACTATTGTGTCAAATAATACAATAATATTTATAGTGTTTTATTTATTTTTTGTCGTGTACGAATATGACAAGTTAAATTCGACATTCGCAAAAACTATACATACCGAAAAGGGAGCATGAATAGCATTTTGCATTATTTCTAAGTTTTTTAAACCTATACAACGTGGCGCTACAATGGTGACATTAATTCAACACATGGGTAGGGCTAGTGCCCATTAACTATATAAATATTGATAGGTTAAAATAAATCGAAAATTCAAAAAAAGTTCAAAGAAACTAAATAATAAAATCAATTCGCCTACTTTTTGCAGTTGTTTCATCCTAATAGTAATGCTTATTCGTTTTAATTTCATAGATGCGAATGTACAGACGCCAGCACATCAAGCTATCCCTAAATGTCAAATTTCCTCAATTAAAAATGAAGGCTCAACCTTCCAGATTACCTAGTCATTATTGGGTCAAATAATACAGTTGCACAAAAAAATTGAGTCATTATAACAATTACTGTTCATTCTTACTTGCACTGTTTTCCGCAAATGGTTTTTGAATGAAGCTCGTCACAGATTCTTACCCATTGCAGTTTCCATCGGGGGATTACCAACTACTTTCACATCAAGGGTGTTTTTATGCTGCAGGCATTGTAGGAAAGAAAAGAAAGAAAAAATGTTAGTACGTAGTTAGGCAGTAGGCATCGTCGAGACTGATTCTTACTAAACTATACTTCTTTCTTCACATCTTATTTTTGTAATGATAAATTGGTCATCTATACTAATATTATAAAAAGGAAAGCTCATACATACTTGTATGTCTTGATGGCACAACATAGCGTACTACCTATTTATTATATTTAAGATTTTCAAATGTTTACCTATGTTTCACAAATATATTATTTTGATTTGATTTGAAAGATTTGTATGTCTGTTTGTAACGAATAAACTCAAAAACTACTTAACGGATCTGGATGAAACTTGGCACAAAGATAGATTATAGTCTGGAATAGCATATAAGTTACTTTTTATCCCGGAAAAATGTACTGTTTCTGTGGGATAATTTCTTACATACACGCGGGCGAAGCCGCTGGCAAAAGCTAGTGTGCAAATAAGCCTTATAAACTTTCTCAAGAATGAGGATAATGTAAAAAAAAATTAAATCCAGCGGCTCGTTCGAGAGGTCATTACCTCGTTGAAACATAAAAGACTACTCAGCTTTATAACATTAGGTAGTTTAAATAATTATCTTGAGTCGACTACAGCGTACTAATAGATAAAAGATTTTTTAAATTACAAAACTTCAAAACAGCTAAGAGACCTTAAGACATTATAAATTAAGCTGTCTTTACCAAAAGTTCTGCCAATAAATCGCTTCAGTTTCGTTTCCCAACAGAATTGGCGACCCAGCAATAAAGTTAACTGTCAATTAGGCATTTAAATAAATTCAAACCGGTATCCAAAAGTACAAACCTAACCAGTTTCGTGAGGTCATTGATCGATTTCATTCGGGATATATTTAAAAGCAAAACCCTTTATCAATACCACATGGTCTAAAAAAATCAAAACCAACTTTTTATTTGAACCTCAGTCAAGCACAAATAAAAAGACTTTTTGGTTTGTTTTTTATCTGTGTTTTACATTGATTTATTCCTGATATCTTCTCCAAGTGTGGTTTTTATCTTCATTTGTCATTATTTAAAAAATTTAAAAAAAACGTTTGCATTGCACTAGGTACTGCAATGCATACTTTTTTGTTTTTTTTTTACTTTTCTGTGAAGTAGTTCCATTCTATAAATTCTCACCGTTAAATCTTAGGTGAGCTGTCAAAAGTGGGGATAGCATCTGTTGCAATGACAGCTTCAGTATTTACGGTCTTCTTCTTTTCGTGTGGTTAGTGACTAACCTGGTGTCAGAATTTTTATGCTGCCTATGGGCCTCTGACTTAGCTTCACATGCTGTTGAGAAATATTTCTCAGACATGCTGGTTTCCTCACGGTGTTTTCGTTCACCGATTTTTAAGCAAGTGATAATTATACAATATGCACATGAATCCGTAGAATCAGAGGTTCGAACTCGAGACCTTTGACTTGGCAGTCCGACTAATATTTGTACGACCTGCAAGTATTTGTTCCGGTATGGGTGTTTTTCTATCTAAAATATGTAAAAAAACAGTAAATAAGTAGTTTATTTGCCATCTCGTTACCATAACACAAGCTTTAGGTTGCTTAGCTTGGGACTATATGGCGTTGTGTGAAATGTCCAAGGATTTTATTTATTTATTATAATAGTCTAAGTCTGACTGTACTATAATCTAGTCTATTTCATATCATTAGAATATCAGCTCATCATCGCTCCCACGAGACACGGAAACTAACATAACTATGTATGTATGTTCAGCAAATAATTTCCATAATTAAACCTTATAGTTGCATTGTTGATGTTGGAATTATGAATGAACATACTTCATAACAGAAAGTGGCTCGTGGCTTAATAATAGCAGCCACAGCGGTCGACCGAAGGTTAAGCTACTCGTATTCTTGCTGATGTCGGTCCTTGTGTGGGTGACCATCCAATACATATCGAGACCCTGCCGTGCCTTGGAGAGCACGTCAAGCCGTTGGTCTCCACTGTCATTTCTAGATCTGTGACAGTAGTTACTGGTAATCAGAAGCCCGTACGTCAGTCCAGTCTTACGAAGGGGTTACGTAACCCAGTAATTGTCACAGTCTTCTTCTTTTCGTGTGGTTAGTTGAATAACCTGGTGTCGGAGTTTTTATGCTGCCCATGGGCCTCTGACTTAGCTTCACGTGCTGTTGAAAAATATCTCTCAGACATGCTGGTTTCCTCACGACGTTTTCCTTCACCGATTTGTAAGTGATAATTATACAATACTAGCTTCCGCCCGCGGCTTCACCCGCAAAATATGTCGACAAATTATACATATAAACCTTCCTCTTGAATCACTCTATCTATTAAAAAAAACCGCATCAAAATCCGTTGCGTAGTTTTAAAGATTTAAGCATACAGACAAACAAACAGACAAAAATAGCGACTTTGTTTTATACTATGTAGTGACGCACATGAATCTATAAAATCAGAGGTGCGTGCCTTGGGTTCGAACTCGAGACCTATGATTTGGCAGTCCGACGGTCACACCACTAGGCTATCACTGTCACAGTAATCAACATAAACCATGTAGTCAGGTACTATGTGGTCACATTAAGGTCAGGGAGGTAGATTTTACATCTAACATGAGTCAGGTGGTGTCAATTCAGGTGAATCAAAACCACTGTAGAAAAACCATATCTTAGTAATTGTTTCATAATACTGAGTAACGGTAACTAAAGGAATGTTTATTAAAATACTAGCTTCCGCCCGCGGTTTCGCCCGCAAAATATGTCGACAAATTATACACATAAACCTTCCTCTTGAATCAATCTATCTATTACAAAAACAGCATCAAAATCCGTTGCGTAGTTTTAAAGATTTAAGCATACATAGGGATATAGGGACAGAGAAAGCGACTTTGTTTGAGTGATGTAATCACTACATAGTATAAAGTAAAGTGGCTTCCCGCGTCTGTCCTAATGTCTATATGTATGTATGCTTAAATCTTTAAAACTACACAGCGGACTTTGATGCAGTTTTTTTAATAGATAGAGTGATTCAAGAGGAAGGTTTATATGTATAATAACGAATTGTTTTACTACGAAAGCTAGTTAATAATAATACATTAAAATATACTGTATCTGCTGGCCGTCCATTCGCAAGGTTCCCATGAAACCAATAGTATTTACTTTGACTATTAAGAATTTAATTAAGAATCAGTATTGCCATACAACTTGTGCAATGGTACCAACCTTATGGGAACTTTCCTGTTGACAGCGATGTGGACGAATTTTTTGATGTCCTTCGATTTTCCGCCTGTTTTATGTACTTGTACAGTAGTTATTATTAATATTTTAAGTTTTTTTTAGGTATGTAAATGTGCATAAATAACTTTGACTATCAAGTTAAGTTATCACTGAGATCAGCTACTAGACTGACAGACTTTTGATTCATGTAATCAAGCCTAGCCTTTTCAGCTGAATACCAGTATTTTACATGTAGAGACTATCTACCACTGTCTAACCATCACCAGTTACTGGGCACCACGATACCCCTTGGTAAGTGGTTGTCTGACTTTTAGGCTTCTGACTGCCCGCAGCAACTGCCAAATATCTACGAATGACACTCGGGTCTCGATATGTTATAGACGGTCAGCCATCTAAGAATAGACCGCGGCCAGCGTAGCTTATCCTTCGATCGAATCGCGCGGATGTTCTCATTTATCCTTGAGCCCATACATTTTCGATTAATATCACTCATAAAATAGTAGAAAGGGTTTGTTTTGCATACTGTGAGGTGTAGAGGTACTTCACTCTTGGGCTCTTGAGGAGTACTCCCTATCTGACTAACACGGGGAAAGTACTCGCATTAAAAATATACACTTTGATACAATATTAGGCATGAATTTCTTTATAGAAACGAGCTGACGGCAACTCGCCTAGTATAAAAGTTATATTTAAAACTAATTCTTTTATTTGAGTTTGAGTTTGAAAGATCGAATGAAGCCAGAATAATTTTCTTACCGGCCAGCTACGAAATAAGGTCGCAACAAACCTCTTCAGTACATAAACACTTCTACGCACTTTATTTTATCTTCAAAATGATGATTGCTGCGGCATTGACATAAAACTTTTGATTAGGATAATCACTTGGTGACTAAACAGCAGCTTGTAGTACCTAACAAAATTGCGTAGGCGTATCGACTCGACGTCTCAGATTTCTAACTAGCTGACCGGCGAACTTCGTTCCGCCTAACAGTTATTTAAATAAAATAAAAGATTTTTTCTTAAATAAACGTAGCCTAAGTTACTCCTTATTACAACACCTACCAGCCAAGAAAAGTCCCGTCAAAATCGGTCCAGCCATTTCAGAGATTAGCCGGAACAAACAGACAGACAGACAAAAAATGTAAAATGTTATTTTGGTGTATGTACCGTATTATATTCATATACATGTAGTAAAAAACGGTTATTTCAATATTACAAACAGACACTCCAATTTTATTTATAAATGTATAGATGTATAGATTGGTATACCTTTAAACTATGTATGGACTGTGTAAAAGATGATATAGCTAGAAAGGATTACCGAGATGACGACTAATATTTTTTTTCTTATTATTAACTATTAACATTTCCTTTTCTTCATTTCCTTTCTTTCGAAGAAAAGGAAATGTTGCGCCGACCACAAATAAATTAAGATACGAGCAAGAGAATGACGTTATAATGATATGAGACGTAAATAAGAATATTTGGACTTATTATATAAACAAACTTCTGTCATTTTATTTGAAGATATAACATAGGCAGTAGACACTTCCTTTGACAAACTCTTTCTTAAGGAGTTCTATTTTCGAATTCGTGGATCCGCTAGCAAACTCATAACGAAGCTTGTTATTTGTTATAAATCGCATGTAGGTATAAATAAAAATACAAAAGTATCCGACGAAAATGTAAACAAATGGATCAGAAAACGTTTCTGTAGATTTATCTCGCCTCTTACAAAATGAGAGCTTCGACTTATGTGAACGGTTAGATCCGAAATGATTTCTTTCAGTTTTAAATTCTCGTATTTTTAATTGGTTATTAAAAAATATATGGTTGGTTAAAGTAGTGAGATATAAAGTTGAAACCTTCTTAACAGATGGATGTGTTACTAATGCTCTTTAGTGGCCGATTGTGTAAGAATCTATCCGGGGTTTGTTTACACTGTTGTCAGATATTTTTTGAACAAACCATAAGATGTATCATTTTGCGGATCAATTTCCGTGTCTATAAATAGGGCAAATAGCTAATCAGTTCTATTATTATTTACTATTGTTGTAGTCTTATTGCACTGTGAACGGTATTCGTTCCCTTTCAATGTTTGGCCTTCATCGGATGGTTGGCGGCCTTGCGTATGTATGCTAGTCGCCCAGCCACTGAGATATTTTATTTAATAATACAGACACCACTTTTCTACGAATTTATTATATGTATAGATAAAATTATATTCATTATTCATTTAACTTACAACAAACCAAACAAAGGGAGCTACTCGATCTGTCAAAAAGGTTATAGAAACAGACATTTATGTCAAAGTTTAACTTTTATTAAGTAAACTGTGCAATCGAGAATGACATTAATTGTGAGCGTATTGAGATTCCCAAGAACACGCGTTTGTTTTTGGGGCTAGTGGTAAAGCAATATCATAAGCCGATCCGAAGATGGGTGACCATATAATAGTTATCGAGACCCCTCCATGCCTCGAAAAGCCATTGGTTCGTAGAGGTATCGTGTTACCCTGTAACTGTTGTGGCGGTCAGATAGACAATCGCTTTATGTAAAATACTGGTGTTCAGCTACAGATGATTAGACTGGAAGCTGACCCCTACATAGTTGAGATGTATTTATTTTTAATGTTTGGCTGGGGTTGTATCAAAAGACCGAATGCCAAATGAGTCTATAGATATTATTTTTTTGCGCGGATGTGACGCATATTTCCCCACAACTTGTTTTTTTATTGCTTGTTTTTACTGCGTCAAGTTTGCCGACAATAAACATATTTCCTTCTTTCTTAAGCATCCTAAACGTATGTATGGATGTTGGAGTAATACAACAACCGTTGCATTTAATTAGTATTAACTACGTAGGTATAGTTAAGAGGCACTAGGTATACCAAAACTCTGTAGCACAATCTATTATTAAATCTACCTGCTATTATTTACTGCAGTTTTGAAATAGCTATCTTGGTCTTAAACGTGACTGCGGTACTTAGAAATAAATCCAGTGTTTTAATAATTCAAGTATATTTAGATAGTGTGTTTGTGTATTGGAATACGTTGGGTATTTTCTGTTGTGTTTGTAATAGCTATTGTTTTTTTTTTAGAGATTGGGAAATCATCCAATGACTTCTCCCGCTCTGGGTGGAGTGGAAGAGAGTGTCAGACTCTTACTGACGTAAACTTATTCATGTTCCTTCCGTAGGCCTTTATAATCCAGGGTATCGGTAACCCTTTCGGACAATCCCGCTTACTGTACCTATTGCTTAACGTTTGGGAAAGAGACCGTTTGTATTAGGAACTCATTAATTTTCTTACCAATGAGGTTGGAGTATTGTTAGTCCAATCTTCTTCTTTTTTTCGTGTCGATGGTACTTTTTGGATGTTATAAAATTGAATGAGCCTAGTAGGTGGCCATTGATCATTGATCGTGGCATCAGTGGCAGTCTTTATGTCATCAGAGGTGCAGGTGAACCAGTACTTAGGACCCTCCAGCAGGTAAGGCATGGTCTGTTCAGAAGCTCTGCAATTGCACTCGACAAATTGAGTTATGTGGGAAAAAACCGCAGTTATTTGATTAGAGTTATCATTGTCATGGCAGTTGATAGTAGTTCATCCCCGAGATCATACTCTTCAAAAACTTAAACATTGACTAATACGTTACATATATTGAAGTGTTTGAAAGCATTCCAGTCGCGCATTAAGTAAAAACGCAATTTCAATATAAAGAAAAAAAGATTTAAGAAAGGTTTATTCTGTACAAAAAGAAACGCACATTTCTAAAAAGAAACAAAGTCAATAAATACACCCGTGCAAAGTAGCAAAAAACCTCGTATTCAGATTAAAACCATTGACAGTTAGTTTCTCGGCCATGGACAATGGATGGACCACAGACAAAATTCTGATAACAACTCTAAGAATAACGAATCTAATAAGCATAAATAGTCTAAATATAAAATGTATAAGATGATGTTGATTTGATTTTTTTTTCGATGGTTTGTTACGTGTAGTACAAATGCCAGCACATCAAGCTTCTCCAAACTGCCAAATATTCCCAATTGGACTTGAACCTTATGGTTTTGGAATAAAGTTGGAAATCTAATAACGAAATTTGACAGATTGGCGTCTGTACCTAAGAACCGTAAGCAAGACAAACCTTAAACTGACACTAGCTTGTTTTTAAATTGATCTCAACAAGCTGTAAAGAATACGAACATAACTATTTGTTAAATCAACTAACTGTATTGAGGCTAAAACCTGCAATTATTTAATTTAGACTAATGCTCGTAATCGTTCGGCGAGTTAAACAATTATTGTACATTTATTTGGTACACACTGTGACAAAAACCTGAAACTCGAGGCATTTATTTCAAAGGTAACGAATGTAACCGTGATTGATATAGCGATTGAACAAGTAAAAGACGTGTACAGAGGCCAGCACATGCAGTTACCTCAATCTGTCAAATTTATTTTGTAGTTTTTCAACTTCATTACAATAACGTCTTGGTGGTTGATTTTTCTATGAGTTACAAAAGACCAGCATTTAAACTGACACTGTTTAAAAAGTTAAAAAAAAATATCCAAGCAGTTCGAAATTCAATAAAATTTAAATGCAAAGTTATTAAAAATTAGTAGTAATAGTAATTTCGACACATACCTAGAGTAATGTTGAAACCAAAAGTCACGTAGAGACAGGTTAATGACCTGCGATTGCAGTTAAGATGTAGCAACTTGTTGCGGTTAAGACAATAACAGAAACTCATAGTAATATTTGGTGAGTCATTATTAGTGAGAATTATGTATGAAATGTTAGATCGATGTTGTAACGAGAAAATGCAAACATTTCAAAGATATTTCTCACTCTCAGCTCATAACACTAGTGGTCTCTATGTCTTCACTTCGATTCTCGGGCTAGGCAGTGTTTAGCTCACCATCCGATCAGGACCAGGTCCATGCCGGACGGCGCGTTCGTGTTCCACGCGCGCCTCAAAGACATGTCAGCATTGGTGGAGGAGCCTGTTAGGGCTGATGCCTGCCGGGTCAGGGTCCGAAAGGTTTACCGCTGCTACATAAAGGGCTAAGGAAGGAACATGGGTGGGGTTTAGTCAGTTAGAGTCTGACAATCCCTTTCGCTCCACCCAGAGCGGGTGAAGTCATTCGATGATTTTCCATTCTTGAAAAAAAATGGGTTAGGTAGTGTTATTTGTTTTTCCATCCGAAAATTCTCAGAAAGAACTCGCAAATTCATCCAGACTGCTAGTTTCTTCTGGGAATTTCAGCTTAGTAACTGAATAATCGTAATAAACCACATTACACGAGTAAATAGAAAATACATTGGGTATCGTGTGTATGATCCTATTTTACGGTTTACGAATCGCTCCCAAAGGCTGGTCCTTTGGGAGCGATCTATAAACCTGGTTTACTGGACTCTTATTTGTTTCTTGACATGACTTCACTAAGACCTGAAACACAGGTTTAATTAAACCTAGATCGGGCAACGTACTACTACATTACTTTCAGTTTTTTTTTTATTACAATGGTTATCTTATATTTGTCATACCATAGTTTTTATCTAAATTATAATAATACTATTATATAATAGTCTGACACTCCCTTCCGCTCCACCCAGAGTGGGAGGACGCATTAGATGATTTCCCACCCTCAAAAAAAGAAAACAGGCTAACAAGTCCATTCACACGTATGTTTTTTTCTCACCTGTTTTAATTTTCGTAGAATCAGTTTTGTATAAGTTAAATTCCAATTCAGTCCAAGCCTTATATAAGTCCATTCTATCTAATAGCTCATATCCGCCACACTATTTGGCACTATTACGTCTGTTACAAAACACATGCATCTACATTATGTTATGTAAGAGTCAATTAGATCAACACTTATATTACATATTCGGTGGTTATTATCTGTAGTTTTATTTGTTAGCGTCGATTTGTTATGTAATTCATTTAGACGGGTACCATGATTATTACTTTAGTTTAGTTTTGACACCCCATTTTCAGATTATAGCGTAACATAGACATTCCCTTTTGGGGATTACGTAAGGGTTAGGCAGATAAGATATGAAGGAGCCCCTTAGGGCCAAGCCTGCCGGGTAAGCGGGATTACCCGAAATGGTTACCGCTACCCCGGAACATAAAGGGCTAAGGAAGGAACATGGATGGGTTTTAGTCAGTAAGAGTCTGACACTCCCTTCCGCTCCACCCAGAGCGGGAGCAGTAATTGGATGATTTCCCAGCCTTAAGAAAAAAAAAGGCAGATGAGATAAGATAATTTATTTATACATACAGGCTGAAATAAAATTCACGGACATTATTTAAAAAAAATCAGCTGTTCCATACATTATGCTCGCATAACTCGTCAAACGGACCAGCTGATTTTTTTTCGCGATTTCAAATTTGTCTGCATAGTAAAAGTTGTTCATAATGATGAGTACAATGGCCCCTTAAAATAATGCCCATGAATTCAATTTCACCGTATAGAACATAAGATCATACACATTTTCCTTAAAATTAAAGCATTCAAACACAATGATACAATTCGAATTTTCAAACATTAAAATTTATGGTCAAAGAGGTGTACCTACAGGACAACCACATTTGCCTAGGTATGTTTAAGTCCTATGTACAAACGCCAGCACACCAAACAAATATTCCCAACTGAACATGAACGCGCTTTGTAATAAAGTTGAAAATCTATCAAAGGAATATTTTTTTATTTGACGACACGGTTGGCGCAGTGGTTGAGCGATTGACTGCTGCGCACTACGTCGCGGGTTCGATTCCCGCACGGAACAAATATTTGTACGACCTGCAAGTATTTGTTACGAGTCTGGGTGTTTTTCTATCTATAATATGTATGTATTTACAAAAAAAATATGTATATAAGTAGTATATCAGCCATCTCGTTACCATAACACAAGCATTAGGTTGCTTAGCTTGGGACGATATGGCGCTGTGTGAAATGTCCAAGGATATTATATTATATTATATTTATATGACAGATAGCTCGATGTGCTGGCCTCTGTACCTATGTAATAGAAGGCGAGTCTTGTATCATCAACCGGCCCCAAATTTGAACTGTGAACTTCTACTGAGAATTCCTGACGTAATATTTCAATAACACTGGCAGACCTGGGAATCGAGTCCAGGTCTTTGTGCCCCTAATATGAGTCTTGCGACCACTAGCTCAACGGGGCAGTAAATATTATGTTATACCTATTTTATTTAGTTATCTAACTTAGGTCAGTTGATGATCTCACGCTGATGACCACAAGAAGCTGATGACAGTGTATATTTTAAGTGTTTTGTCCTTTTTTTATATTTTTAATATTTCTCTTAGTTTGGTTTAATTTAAGTACATGTTTACCAACTTTGTAATCCGTCCTAAATATTAATATTGAAATGATAATGTTCCGATCCCCAAGATACAGGCAAATACCTAGTTTGGGGGTCACCGCCCTACATTTTATTGTAAGACAGATTATATATAAATAAATAAATTTGAATTTAGTATTGATCTTTTAATTTTCTTTTTTAGAGTGCCGGATAATGTTTTAGCATATTGCCACCAAAATGGCGCCTTCACTGGTCCGAGCAGACGTAATATCCGCCACCATGATTTCCGTTAAAATTAGGCTGATCTACTTCCCACGATTCATTACCACCTTTGCCATTTAAAATTCATTAAGAAATAATCATTATGTAATTTAAATATAATCAAAAACTTGTTCTTCAGTTTGCCTGTAAATATAAGGTGTTAAAAAATTAACTCTAAGAATTTCGTGGGAGCATTGTACTCGTCGTTATGAACAACTTTTACTATGGGATGAACCCTGAAATCGCGAAAAAAATATGAGCTGTTCCATACATTTAGGCACACGTAACTCAATAAAATGTATGGAACAGCTCATATTTTTTAGTAAAAGTTGTTCATAACGACGAGTACAATGCTCCCACGAAATTCTTAGAGTTAATTTTTAACACCTTATATAAGATTAATTTTTACTGTCTGTGTTTTTGACCTGTCTTTGTCCATGGGCCTCTGTCTTAGCTTCACATGCTGTTGAGAAATATCTCTCATTCATGCTGGTTTCCTCACGGTGTTTTCCTTGACCGATTTTTAAAACTCTGACACCAGGTTAATGACTAACCACGCGAAAAGAAGAAGACCTGTCTTTGTGTTTGACCTGTTTTCAGATGAAACCTGAACACATGTATTACTTCCAAATGGCTCTGTCAATCACTCGCGTGTCATCATCATTATCATTAGCCTACTAGACTCCTACTGCTGGACATAAGTCTCTTAAATTGCCATTCAGCTTCTCAGCAACTCTCATTCAGCTGCTAGCAGCCACCCTGAGAAGACCGTCGCTCCACCGCCAGAGGGCGCCGTATCTACGTTTGCCGATTTGCGGTCTGCCCACCGCCAGAGGGCGCCGTATCTACGTTTGCCGATTTGCGGTCTGCACTTAAAACACAATCAAACGGTCATCGATCACTCACACTGTTACTCCGTATGCATCACTTTTATCATCTTAAAAGTTGAAGAGAACACATCAATTAAAAAAAATCTTTTTCAAAGGAGCAATTTTTATGAGCTTTTGGAGCTAATCAGGGAACCCAAGATTGCAAAAAGTTGGTCCTTCAAACAGGATTTTATGAAATTGACAAAATAAAAAGAAAAAAGAACTTTCGTAGTATTTTATTAATTTGACGCTTTTTAGTGTAACTTAAAAACTAGTGTTAAAATTATTGATATCACATTTCTTTTTTCACAATAACAAAAACTTACTTGACATTATTATTAGATTTAAAAATATAAATATTTTTATTGTAGTTGTACTCAACATTTTGTTTATTCTCTGAGAACGTAATGTAAATAGAAAAGTTAAAAAGAAAATGAAATAGTTTAAATGTAAAAAGTTTGTTTGATAGTTATGCTGCGTTTCAGTTTATTATTAAAAAGAGTTTAGAGAAATAGTCACTTACACAGGTAAAGAATATAATTCTCTAATTAATAATGCTATTTTATTCGAATTTCAACGACTACTAACAAATTTTCTAAGTAATGTATCAATATCGTTTCAATCCTACTACTATTATAAAGGCGAAAGTTTGTAAGTATGGATGTATGGATGTTTGTTACTCTTTCACGTAAAAACTACTGTATAGATTTGGATGAAATTTGACACAGAGATGGTTTATATCCTGGATTAACACATAGGATATTTTTTATCCCGGTAGAACATTCCTGTGGGATAATTTCCGACCTCCACGCGAGCGAAGCCGCGGGCAGAAGCTAGTAATTTTAATATTTGGATAGTGTATGATCGCCAATAGTAATTTTATTAAGCAATTTAATAAAACTCAGTAAGCAAGTTACTATAATACCTATTATTGATATAGTTTAGACATTTGTTTCCTAAACATGTAGTTTCAAGTTACTCTAACTATAAAATCAGATTCAAAAGGGCCTCTGAATAAATAATATTATTGGTAACTACACGTTATTATGTAGTAGAGTAAAAACTAGAGGAAATTCTATTAAAAGAGAGTAGGAGTGAAATGAAACGTTATAGTTGTGGCATTTTAGAATGGCGATAGGGGTCATTGCCCTTTCAATAATGTCGCTTCGTATGGAACCGAGCAATAAAATAATTGTCGTTTTTCATTTGTAAAAAATGTTGAGGATTATCATAGATGTTTATTAAGGACTTGAGTGGGCTCTATTTATAAAAAATAACAAAAAATTAAAGTATGTCAGCGACCACAACTGCACAGCTATTAAAACATTATACAGGCAGTTTTTACAGTCGCCAGTACAGGTTACAACAAACTGTAAAATTATCTCAATCGAGTTTGAACTTAACCTTCAAAATTTTAAGGTTTATAATCATTTGGAGAAATTTGACAGTTTGTCATAACTTGCGCTGGCGTCCTTACCTCCCTTCCGTTTACGATTTGGTCTTTTTAAACCTAGGATAGTATGGAATAACAATTTTTTTTTTTTTATTGTAAAATAGTACAGATACAGCTTACATTAAATATTTCTTATTAATAACTTAAGTTAATTGGCAATTCATATCGGTAGTTGTATAGTCTCTAAGCATGTATAAACATCTTGTACAATTATTTTTCATACAACAAGTATTTTTATGGTAGGCTACATATTATGTTAGTATTTTCCCTAAAGTTATTTATTTTAAATTATTGCATAAAATACCTACGACAAAATTAAAATTATTTACTACATTTAAGAATTCTGTTTCATTAACAGTGAGCGACAAACAGAATATTTAATTTATAATAATTATTAGGTATACATAATAATTATTATTTAAAATATCAGTTTCACAATTATTAACCACAATCACAGTTACCATTATTATGTCATTGTTAGTTAGGCATGGAAAATATTATACAATATATTTTAAGCATGGTGGCTTCAAAAATATTGACTAATATTTCAAGAGAGTCCGTTTGAGGTAATTTAAGACACATTAGTTTCTGCCAGCGGCTGCGCAAACGCAGATATCGCAAACTGTCCCACGGGAACTGTACATTTTTCCTGAATAAATAGCCTATGAGCTAGTCCAAACTATAATATATCTCTGTGCCGAATTTCATCCAGATCCGTTCAGCCGTTCAAGCGTAATTGAGTAAAAATCGTCCACCCATCCAAACTTTCGCATTCATAATAGTATAGCATACGAAAGAAGAAAGAAGTACGATAAGGCGATTAATACACGGCACCGCTCGACCGCGCGGTAGGAGCAGTTTGCGGTAGAAACGAGCACCGTTCGACCGCGCGGTCGGGCGGTGTACGTGTGTTAGGCATCAACGGATTTCTTAGAGACCAATGCGACATGAGATCCGCTTCACCGCCTTCCGTGGCGGAGCGCGGTGCCGTGTGTAAATCGCCTTAGATAGAAGGACGTACAAACACAATATTTAGAAACAACTTAAAATAAAGTAATACAAACTTAGGACATAATACAGCTAATGGTATATAGGAGGCAGAGGAAGGAAATATACAAAATATCAGAAAGCATTCTATTTCGTATTAAATATATAGTTTTCAGACAGACAATCGATGCCGTAAGGCCCTTTTGTAATTATAAATCACAACCTAATTAGTGAGTTTATAGTCCGAAGACTGCCTTAATTTAAACGCCCTTACTAAGTAGTAATATTAATTTAATGCGATGTCAACATCTCCGAGTTCAAATTTCGGATGGAATGTCCATTATTACAAAGACTAATTTCAACTTAGTCCGTCTAGGTTTACTCTAAAGACATATTAACATTTTCTCTTTGACAGGTTAGACATCGGTCTGACCTAACTGTAACTAACGTTACTCAATTGACTATTCAAAGTCTAACTGCTGGTTTTAGATATTTATAGTCAGGTATCCGTCGTTTTAACTCCCTTTATAACATCACTTTTTACCTCGTCACGATTCGGTCAAAATATCATAGTCCTTTTGTACAGACGCCAGCACATCAAGCTATTCCAAACTGTCAAATATTCCCAATTGAAAATGAACCTTATGCTTTTTTAATAAAGTTGAAAAACTATCAAAGAAATTTGACAGATTGGCGATACTTGATGTGCTGCCCTCTGTACTTAAAGCTCCTCAATTATACACTCAAAGTATCGTTCATAGAAATGCTAGTCACATTAGCCACAACTTCTAAAACTGGAGCTTCGTGGAACTTGTCCACCATACTCATGATTGAAGTAAAGGATCCTGTAAACAGAGCAACGAGAGCAATCATGGCGATGAAGATGTTCTTCCAAAGTTTCCAGTTGAAGGGTCCAAGTCCTCGGTCCCAATTGTGGACGGTGTCAATGATGGCTGGAGTGAGAAGGCCGAGACTTGAGAGGAAGATGGCACCGCTCAGATTGATGAATAGCTCCAGGTCGGGGAAAGCCGCTGCGAGAGCAACTGGAATGAAAAAAAATGTTAGCAATAGGTCATCCTATTCATCATGTATAGGTTTCTAAGTTCATTGGATAGGTAAAGGAGACTCGTTAAGTTAGTAGTCCGTTTCAAGCTGTCTGGGTTTTTCCTTCTAGAATAAAAAAAAGAACCTTTATTTCGGACAAGCAACATCCATATTGGGTTAGTAAGCAGAAATCTTATGACTATGTCATGTCACAACAACAAACAAAACAAGCAGCAGGCTTGTTTTGTTTGTTGTTGTTGTCGTTGTTATGTTCTATGTTGTTAATTGCACAGTAGCAGCCCTGAGTCTGGATTTGAGCCAGGTTGGTGGCAAGAGGCTCGCCCCTTAATACATGGAACCTAAATATAACTGGAGATATGTAGGTGTGGTATTGGTATGTGGGTTTGGGTGGGTGTGTGGGTGGTGGGGTCAATAACACCTCTGCCTAACCCGTCGCGGAAAATAAGTGTGATGCTATTTATTTAAAAAATTCGTGGTTATTTTTAGAATTGCCCACGTCTCTAGAATTACAACTCAAGTGTATTAAATCCTTAACTTTATCAATATTGCCTCTAACTTTTCGGATTAATGCGCGTTTTGGACAATTATCACTTGCTTTAAAACGGTAAAAGAATAAAATTACAACTCAAGTGTATTAAATCCTTAACTTTATCAATATTGCCTCTAACTTTTCGGATTAATGCGCGTTTTGGACAATTATCACTTGCTTTAAAACGGTAAAAGAATAAAATTACAACTCAAGTTTATTAATACCTCAACCTTACAAATAAAACCTTTGGCTTTTCGGATTAATGTGCGTATTGGACAATTATCACTTGCTTAAAAACGGTGTCGGAAAACATCGTGAGGAATGTCTGAGAGATATTTCTAAACAGCATGTGAAGCTAAGTCAGAGGCCCATGGGCAGCATAAAAACTCTAGGTTAGTCACTAACCACACGAAAAAGAAAGAAGAACGTTATCAATCTTATTAACATTCCAGTCTTTCCTTATTAAAATAAAGCGGATTTTTAAATTAAATTATTAAGTTTTAAATAAGTGATACATAGAAATTATTATTATGTGCCCAGGAACACAATAAAAGGGGAGGGTATAGAATAATAAAAAGTTACAAAAACCTCCACAAAAATTCATTCCAACTTTTTTATCCCCATTCAGGCTTCTAAGCTCAAGGGATATGTCATGAAACCCTAAACAATGTTTGTAGCCCTTAAACAATGATATATTTTTTTTAAACCCTGATTTACTTCGCTGCTTTACTTCAATTCGAATTGGTACTTAATTTCAATATTTATTCTACAAAAGGCATTGCATTTAGATATCTTTACTTTCGTTCAAAGTGTTTTTATTTATTTTTTTAATTGGGAAAATAAACAATCGTCCTTTAATATTATATCTAGGTATGCTCTAAGACGATACGTGTGTGTCCATATGTTACTAGTTTACAATAGAAACAGTTTTGGTAAATTGATATAAAATCAATGTAATAATATATATTTTTTATTTTAAAACGTTATAGGTAAATAAATATTATTACTTAAATAATACATAATAATTAAAAAAATTGAGGAACCTGTTATTGGGTTTTTCCATTAGGAATTCTAAAGTGTGGATTTGTGTCTGGTTGTTTTCAATAGCCTCCAATTACATGGGACTTTAACATAACTGGCGCAATGTGGGTATAGGGATGATAATTATGTTAATATAATATTGTGCTACTGTTTGCTCACCCATTTTTATGCGGGTCAATTACTTACCTAATGGTCCTTCTTTACTTTTAGCTTTTCGAAATTGGTCCTTCAGTACAAACATTAAAGATAATTCTTACCTGAGCCAACAACAGCGCTGGTCCTTATAGCGATCTGCGTGATATTCTGGTATCTCACGGACACCTTGTTGTGTAGCTGCCTCCAGATCATCTCCATGGGCACGTAGAACTGCAGACTGTAGGTGAACAGGATCGCTAGTGCCATCAGGATTTTAGCACTTTGGGCGAGACTGGAAAAAAGGATAATACAATTTTAGTGTGAAGGTTTGGTTGATTCATATTTAAAACTGAGAAAATGCAACGTTTTCATATTTCACATAATGGTGTTTTACATTAATAAATCGTAACTTATTTTGTATGAGAAATGAAAACAAAAAGAAATATAATTGAAAAACGTTTTTTATGCCACTTTATTCTTGGATAACTCATTCATATTCTAAAGCTATAGGGTATAAAAAAACATATTATATACCTATTAAAACAATAATTCATTTTTCTTTTTGGTCACAAGGTTCCCTAAAAAAAAATTAAGTATTTAAATAAAAAAAAAACTTATTTTGCAAATTGAAAAATGGACTAATTTTATCAAATGAATGTTTTGTCATCGGTCCTCGATAAATCCACAAAGTTTGAACGAAATCTGGCCGTTTAAAGTGGGTCAAAATCGCGCCCAAAGGAGTCGGTTACTAACATACAAACAAACATACAAGTGAAACTAATATAAAGCGTGTATAAAACACTCACACTTCATCCTGTGGCAGATTCAAGGTGACACTTCCCCTAACGTCGTCTCCATATTTCATGTAGCCGAAGAACCCGACGATGCCGTACAGAGAGATAACAATGGTCATAGCCACGTTCAAGACTCCAGGACAACCGAGGAACTGCTGAGGTTTAGCCATCTCGTTCTCAACTGGCATCACGACGCCAATGCCTTCCATGGCGAAAATCACTGTGCTGGAAAGAGATGGATATAGGTATTTAGTAGGTGGTTTGCAGAAAATGCATGTCCATTTCAGCTTATTCTCATCTGTCATTTCGATTAAGAGTTGTTGCAGGATTTGGAATAAGCATAATATGTCCAGCAGAGTAAGGTGATAACTCGTTAGATCGATCCATCAGGTTAAGCTACGGTAACCAAGTTTGGTCCGTGGATGGATCTTTACATATCGAGACTCCGCCGTGTCTCGGAAAGCATGCCAAGCTGTTGGTCCCGGCTGTTATTCGTGAATCTTTGTCAGTCGTTTTATAGTCAGAAGCCCGATAGTCTGACAGCCAGTCATATCAAGGGGTATCGTATTACCCAGTTACTAACCGGGTTGTGGATGCCACTCCATGTAAACGACTGGTATACAACTGCATCCGGTTAGACTGGAATTCGACCCCAACGTAGTTGGGAAAAGGCTAGGCAGATGATGATAATTTGGAATAAGCGTATATCCAGCGGAGGTAATAACCCGTTGGTTTATTTAATTTGCTTACTTATTACAAAGATCCCCAATAGCAATAAAATTCCTTGTGAAAAGTTCTAAATTTAAAACTGTAATTTTTATGGTGTACTTAATAAAGAGTTTTTATTCTATTCAAAATATTTTCTTTGTTATTTTTTTTTGCTTCATCGGTGGGTATTGTTACAAAATAATACTGGCCAACTTCAAATAAAATCATAAATATTTTTTTTTGAGCTCTTTAATTTTGCAGTGTTTCCAAACACAGTGGCGTAGGGTTTCATCCATTAATACAACCTTTCTAATAACTATATTTCAGTCAGTTACAATTAAAAGTTTTGGAGCCGTACAAATTCTAATAGTTTTTAATAGTAGTGAAGCTCGGACCGTCGTTACTTCTAATTGTTCTAGACTTTTTAGTAGTTATTTTGATTACATTTCATGAATACTTCTTGAATTTAAAGTACGTGTTTAATGTGTAAGAAGTAATGTTGTTTTATTTGTTGTTAAGGTTGTATTTCACGGCACAATTTGATAGTTTTCTCTTGATTTGGTGATAAAGATTAGATTAAGATTAGCGCTCAATAAACTGAAAGTTTTAAGCGAACCAGCCCATGAAAATGGTTTTTCTTGTAGTGCACATAAATTGTGGGAGTATGCACTGCATTTTGTTTAGAAGTCGATCACTACTTCTAGCATTACATAATTATTCTTTATTCCTTAAGTAGACAAAAAGTGATTGGTCGAAGATACGAGAAGCAAGAAAACAATTTGAAGGAGACGCTTTCAGCCCACTGGAGTCAGAAGCTACTGGCCACTCGCACAGCAAACATATTTTTTATGTTTTTTTTTTTCATTCAACCTTATTCGAACGACTGGCATTCGTGGTTCTCAATTGAAAGTCAGCGTTGGCCCTTTTGGCTTACGTATTATTTTTATAATACTTTTTTTTTAATGTTTTTGTTGTATTTATATATTAGCATCTTAAAACAAAAAACGTATATGAATACGCCCATTCATTTTTCAATTTATTGTGGCAACATTACACGGGCATAAAAACAAAAGACAACTAGAAAAAACAAAAGAAAAGTAGATGCTTACCTTATAAACAAGGGCCACTGCGTCACGCTAGCCACCATCTCTCTCCCCTCGGGTTTCGGCAGATCACTGAAGATATAATACATCGTGATGGCGAAACAGATCACCAGGAACACGTTAGCTATTGCCGAGAAAGGTACCAGCCACTTCAAGTTCCTGATCTGACAAATAAGTACCAGTGGCACAAGAGTTAGTGCGCAGTACGCTTCTACCGATAACTTGTATTCTGGCGTGTATTCGTCTAGGACCTGGAACAAATAAATGTCGTTAATGTCTGAGTATTGTGTGAAGCGGGGCTATGGTTAGAGTTTGCCCCTCCTACTTCAGTCGGGGTTTGGGTAACATCATACGTTCCCTTGACCCTTGGTGTAGATGAGAGACGGAACACCAGGTTGTTTAGTCAGTAGTCGTCTGATTCCCCCCTCTCCCCCGCGAGGGCGTAGGGCATCTTAGGGGATGTTCCACCCCGGAAAAAAATGCATCTTCTACTTCCTTATTATAATCAGCCTATAACCTTCCCACTGCTGGAACACAGACCTCCTCTCTGTGAGAGGGAGTGGGCCATAATCCACCACACGGGCCCACTGCGGCTTGGTAGATGTTACCATATGTGTTACTAAAAAAAGTGTGTTATTGAAAAGATTCTGTGATAGTCCGAACGCTTATTGTAAAAAGTTATAGCAAAACAACATGGCCGTCACTTGGCCTTAGCATCCAACAAAGTAAATTGTTGTTGCCTACTCTTCTACCTGTACGACCGTACAGTATTTTAGGGGATGTAGACGTAAGAAATTAATATCAACAGGTCGATAATAATTACACTAGTAAGGAAGACACCACAGCTAATAATGAAAATTTATCAAAGCGCCTGTGAAAATAATGGCAGCAAATAATTATAATGAAACAAAACTTTACTAATGCTACATTACTCTCGATATTACTTTGTCAGATAATAAATTTAATTTTAACATTAATTTGGCTTTCATTTAATTAATTTTACAGCCGTATTAGGAAAGTTTTGCAATTAATAACAAAGCTCTCTGTTGTTCATAGAATGTTTAATGTTTATTCGCGTACCTCGAGATCAAGATCAAAGATAGAAGAGGAAATTTGAATAAACAACCGTTGTTATTTCTTGAACGTCAAAATTTTTTATGGAACACCAAAGTCTTTTAAACGTTTAACATTCATCTGGAAGGGAAAAATGTTTTCCGACAGAATAATTAATTTTCTTACCTCTTTGAAATTTTCTGCTATAAATACAATATAAACACAAAGTGCTGCTAAATATGTGCAGGTCATCGCGTAGTCCACGAAAGTTCTGTAAAAGATGGAGAAATAATATTTTTAAGAGTAAGTATAGTTATAATACTATCCCTTGTACATAACAATAATATCCCTTGGACATTTCACACAACGCCATAATATAGTCTCGAGCTAAGCGACTTAATGCTTGTGTTATGGTAACGAGATGGCTGACAAAATATTTATATATATATATTTTTGTAATTTGTAAATACATACATGTCGAAGCGTCGACGCATATCAATCAATCTGGATAAGCGCCATCTATCTCTCACTGGAGGAACTATTTAGTTAGATTTGACAGCTTACGTTTCGGAACGTCAAGTAATAACTTGGGGATGGTTAGCGTGGAGTAATGGCAACACCGCGTGAATAATCGAGTCAAATGTCAATCCGGAAGTATAATCGGTTATTTGACATTGACAAGTACTGACGTTGACAGATAGGTTGGCTAACCTGTAAGTGGGGAGGCACAAGTGTACGGTGACAGTTGAGTTAGGACTTTGAATCGGTCTGTCAGGCTGAGTGGACGTTCATTACTCTGCGCTAAACTTCCCGCGTTCCTTAGTTCTTAATCGAGCCATCCTTGATTATTTTGTATTCAGCGCGAGTTATTAAAAGTGTTAACGAATAATTTGTGAGTGTTATTTCCGATGACGCGACCCACTGATAACGAATCCCTTCGTCATACATTATAGATAGAAATACACCCAGACCCGGAAGAAATACTTGCAGGTCGTACAAATAATTGTTCCGACATGCTGCGCAGCAGTCAATCGCTCTACCACTGCGCTAACCGTGTCGTTGAGTTAAAGGAGCGTTGTATGTTGTGAAATCTTGCTTCATTAACGCACTTCTAAGGACCGTTAGCGACATCTCGAGGGAAAAAATGACAGCATACAATACCGTCAAACGGGGTGAATAAGGACAAAACTTTAAAAGGTATTTAAACATTGTAATCATATATTCTGTGGCCATAAAGGACCCTTAAGTCATTGACTGCCACGCAGCAGACACAATAGAAAAACTATTGTTTGTCGGACACACGGCGACCGCGTTGGCGTTCAACGTGTTAAAACCCATCGATGTTCCTTCCGTAGCCCTTTATGTTCCGGGGTAGCGGTAACCCTTTCGGACAATCCCGCTTACCCGGCAGGCTTGGCCCTGAGGGGCCCCTTCATATGCTGACATCTCTTTGAGGCGCGCGTGGGCCATAAAGGACCCTTAATTGTTAATTATAATACAGAAGAAGATTATAATACAGAAGATCCTCTCAGATCCTTTGTGGCCACAAACAATATTATTTCTATGTTAAAATCCCTTTGAAGTTCAGTCCCGATTCACCCCTGCGGCCCTATTTACCCCGTTTGACTGTACGTCATATCTACATATATCTTCGTCCCTGATTCGTTTTATTACAAATATTGCCCCACTCCCCGCTCCATGAATGATGTAAAGAATCTAGATGGTAACATTCGTTCTGTTCGTTAAACCAACGCATCTATTATTATTAAAAATCCTCAACACATACAATTCGTAAAACACCAAAGGTTTCACCAAACCTCACCATTGCTGTTTCTTTGTATTATACACCGTGTTTTTTCTGATATCCCTATATAACTCTAGGCGTCGATTTATTTTTTTGAGGGTGGGAAATCATCAAATGACTCCTCCCGCTCTGGGTGGAGTGGAAGGTTGTGTCAGAGTTTTACTGACTAAAACCTATCCACGTTGCTTCCTTAGCCCTTTATGTTCCAGGGTAGCGGTAACCCTTTCGGACAATCCCGCATGCATGAGACTATATTAAAGAATCAACTGTTTTTTGTTTTCATTTTTCATACAAAATAATTCAACTAAGGCACTAGTATGCGAAATATAACAACGTCACATTTTCGTAGTTTTAAATATGAATTATTAGTTTATCAATGAAACTTAGATACCACACATCGAAATATGTAAATTAATAACTAAGATTAACCTCGAGTTACGGAATATAAAAAAAACGCGATGTACAGAGGCCAGCACATCAAGTTACCACAATCTGTCAAATTTCTTTGATAATATTTCAACTTTATTGCAAAGACATAAGGTTCATTTTTAATTGAGAAAATTTGACAGTTAGGGATAGCTTGATGTGCTGGCGTCTGTACATATATCGTATTAAACAATAATCATAGATCACTGTTGTCCGAAATAAAATAATTTTAATTTAATATTTTTTATACTTTTTTCTTTGCGTTCTTTCTTTACGTCATGTTCAAAGAAAGGAAATACGTTTGTTTGCGGTAACAAACGTATTTCCTTTCTTTCTTTCTAACTGGATTTTGGATGTCCAATGGGCAGTCACCACTCCATGTTAAATACTGATATTCAGCTGCACCTGGTTAGACCACAACGAGACCCCAACGTTGGGCAAAGGCAGGCAGATGACTGAGAATGATTGCATTGAAAAGTGAGTAGGATGCTCACCTGAATATTTTTTTTTGATCAAGTTACTTTTTTTAGGTATGTACCTACAGACGCCAGTACATCAAGCTATCCCTAACTGTAAAATTTTCTCATTTAAAAATGAACCTTATGTCTTTGCAATAGAGTTGAAATACTATCAAAGAAATTTGACAGATTGTGGTAACTTGATGTGCTGGCCTCTGTACAGTACGAGCACCAATTTGTATACACTTAGAAACATTCAAAAGCGATTTTCTCGTGGAATAACGATAACTTTGTGATAATTAGCATCTATTTCATATTAGTATGGGTTCCCAAATACTATGTCCGTAACAACAGAAAATTAAAACAAAAGCTGGTGGAGAAAATTACTTTTTGAAGTTGCTCAGTGTATACACATTGGTGCTCGTGACTGTACGTCTATCACACATAGGAACATTTCCTTAATTTCATAAACTTTCTCGGGATGAGTACTGTTTTTAATTTTAATGTAACAAACACTCCAAACAAACCTGTCCAATTATGTATATTAAAACTAATCAGTAACACTAGAGTGGCTGTTATACAGTATCCAATTTAGTACTTACATATAATTGAAATGAATATCCTTTATAAGGCATAGTAATAAACAATGAATAATTAATTAATCTAGGTGTATAAATTAATTTAATGTTAATTTTGAAAAGTGGCACGTGTAACCTTTGAAAACTTTGAACATCAGTTGGTAACACAATATCCAAATAAATCAGCGGGATTGTCTGAAAGGTTTACCACTACCCTGGAACATAAAGGGCTAAGGAAGGAACATGGATGGGTTTTAGTAAGTAAGAGTAAGACACTCCTTTCCGCTCCACCTAGAGCGGGAGGGGTGATTCGATGTTATGCCACCCTCAAAAAAAAAACAAAAGTATCGATTCTTTCTTCTGTTTTCGTAATAGAACGTAACATATTAATTTAAAAAAAAACTACGGAATTGATGTTTCTCAAAGAATTGTTGACCAATGAGGTCAGTTAAGTCGTCAATAGCGTTCGTTAAAACTAGATTTTGCCCCCAGCTTCACTCGCATGGATGGTAGAAAATAATACCACTGAAACGTACTACGGGGATTAAAAATCCAGGGAACCACACAAACCGACACAAAAAGATTTATCAAATTCATGCCAGCCGTTTAGGATGAGTTCAGTAACATACAGACGTACAGAAGAACATATATATTTAAATATACCGTTGAATAAATAAAGACTTTGTTATACTCAGACATATTTGTAAGTTATATTACCTGGCCTGAAAAGGTGGCTGATTTTAGATTTGTGCCCGATTGATGGCAATAGGCTCGCTCCCTACTACATGGGACTAAAATCGAAATGTGGGTACTTTAGGTACACCTCTTCCTAACACTTCGGAAAAAAAGAGGGAATGTTATCTTACCTGGCAAAATTAGCCCAAGGCCTTAATCTTTTAGGTCCAAACTCGAAGGCAGCACCACAAGTCTCGGCGAAGCCCATCGACGGCTTCTTAGCGTCCACGCATACTTCTTGAGACGTTTTGACCTGAGAAAAAACATGTATTATAGAATAAAATCCGACTATATGTTTATATTTAAGGTTAGAGCCATTTGGGGTTGGAAAAAAAAAGCAAAGGGGTGCCCACTGTGTTTTTCGAGACATCGCCAAGCGGTTGGTCGACTCTTCACGTGAGAGCTGGCCGATTTTTTGGTCAATGAATCAGCATTGCGACGTTGTATGGCAATGCTGATTCTTTCAGCCTTTTGTGAACTTTTCTTGTTGACAGCGATGTGGACGAATTTTTGATACCCTTTGATTTATTTTTTAATCCGATTAAAATTTCCTTTTGGGAATTAAATAAATACGCCGAAAAACGCGGAATAGCTCCACCGTTTTTTTTTTTTTTTTAAGGCTGGGAAATCGTCCAATGACTGTTCCCGCTCTAGTTGGAGCGGAAGGGAGTGTCAGACTCTTACTGACTGAAACCCATCCATGTTCCTTCCGTAGCCCTTTATGTTCCGGGGTAGCAGTAACCCTTTCGGACACTAGCTCCACCCTAAGGGGCTATTGGGCACAGTTCACACAACACTATGGGTCTATCACCCAGTTTCGTGACGCAATCTGTGACGTATGTATTTTAGTTTCTCTTTTTCGAAGGAGGTTTATCAAAGAATAATATACCCATAGGGCTCACACACAAAACTGCGATGCGACGCGATGCGAATTGCAGCTCCAAAAATTACCAACCATTTTCGTACACATGAAGCTTCAAGCTCGCAGTTGTGTGTGGGCTCTTGGCACGTGTAGCTGAAAATACGTAGGTAGTATTTATCTAGACATTTTCAGAAACACCCAACATCTTATAAACATGTATCGCATCACCTATTCAATTGATTATCTTTATGTGGTTTATTATCTAACCATAGGTCTTAGAAAGAGTAGGCTGATATCAAACGCCAGAGAGCTCTATACGGACAACAATAACATCATTACCAACCAAATCTTGACCTCATAGAGTTCAAAATCCTTAAATAATGTCGTATTATTATGCTAATGGTATTCCAACCACAATAGTAAAGTGTATGTTTCATTAATATAAATGGAGATTCTGTATACGCTTTCATACATATATTTCAGCCACGTTTTGGACATTTGGACGTTCGTTCGGCATTTTTCCTGGGTCGGGCAAAGTGGTGTTGGATTTGAATTTCTCAGTAGTAACCTCGGAGTCTGGATTTGTTCCTGGTTGATAGCATTAGACTCACCCCTTTTAACATGGGACTCAGACATAACTGGTGATGTAAGTGTACTAAAAGGTTGTCTCAGCCTAACCCTTAGCGGATTACAAGCATGATGATACGTCATGCTTTTGAAATTTTCTTCTCTCATCATTACCATTCTCCTGCCCTTATCCCAATTTATTTGTGCTCGGCGCAACATGTCTTTTTCTTTCATACTTCTCTATTAGTCGTCATCTCGGAAGTCACTCCCTTTATAACCATCTTTCACATAATCCATCCATCGTTTCTTTGGTCTCCCCCTACTTGTATGGACATCCGCATTCATGCTCACAATTTTCCTGACAACATTTTCCTCATTCCTCCGCATACATGACATTGACACACACACACACACACACACACAACAACATTGACTGACATTTTCTTCTCTAAACATTATAGTGTAACAAACGATCTCGATTGGTCTGCTTCTGTGAAATTCCTGATGATAAAACCCAATAAAACTTACTACAACCTGGGAGTCATACCCAGGACCTACTCAGGTCCAGCTCAGCAGTAGCACTTGCGACCGTCAAACCAACAAGGTTGTCCAAACAAATAAAATATAAACAAAGTCGTTTCATAACAATTTGACTGTCTTAAACCAAAGTAGACTGCGGAATTGGCGCTGAACAAAGGAACGCAGGAGCTTAAAACCATTAATTCTATTTAATTGTCCAGGCAGATCGCTTGCCTGCCTAAGAACAAAGAAACATTGAAGCTGACTGTAAGAAAACAGATTTGGCATCTTAGGCTGCGTCTCCACTAGAGATGTGAGAGGTAAAATGGCCACCAATAGGATCACTTGATTTTCATAGCTTGAGCTAAGCTAGTGTTGTTATTGGTTAGTTTTATACACATACGCTGCTACGCATCCTCACACACGGTCTCATTCTTTGGTGAAATGAGGCTCTTAGAGCGTTATCACACAGACGATTTGCCGGCGTTTGCAGCGAGGCGATTTACGAGCGCGCTCTCCACGGGTGAGGAGCGAGCTAACCGCGACTACGCGATGTATACCTTTTTTATTTTGAGGTTGAGAAATCATAAAATGACGCCTCCAGCTCTGGGTAGTGCGGATGGTAGTATCAGACTCGTACTGACTAAATGTTCCCATCTATGTTCGTTCCTTAGCCCTTTATGTTTCGGGGCAGCGGTAAAACTTTCGGACAATCCCGCTTAACGCGGCGTAGGTATGCGTCATACACAATATTATACACTCGCTTTTCTCGCTTTCTCTTGTAAGCTCATGTAAGTTGCTCTAGTTAGTTACTTGTCTCACCGCCAGCGAGGATGCGACTAGCTCTCAATTTTCTCTTCAGCTGCTGCTGACGTCCTTGCTAACTGCACTAGCTTCCTTCTTTGTATATTTTTTAGTTGTTTTCCTTTATCTTGTTTTAATTTATACTTCCTCCGCAAACCTTGGTAAATTATACACCTAAACTTTCCTCTTGAATCACTCTATCTAATAAAATCCGTTGTGTAGTTTTAAAAGATCTAAGCATACATACAGACATTAGGACAGACGCGGGCAGCGACTTTGCTTTATACTATGTAGTGATGTTGTTTGTTTTTTTAGTCTGTGCTGAATAAATGTATTTTCTTTCTTTGAAATCAGCCAGTAACTAATCGCTCGGAGCCGTCTCACACTTGCTGTTTACTCGCTTGAACTGATATGATATGATATCACCAGTGTGATAAGGCCCTTAATGATGTTGCCCGGTTTTGAGAAACATTGCCAGTATTTGAATACAGTAATTAAGGAAGTTTTAGGTAAATGAAACCGTGGTGGCATAAATGAGGTATCTAAAATATAATATTTACTTAAGTGAAGAGAATTAATGTCAACCTTAATTTAGGAGTTTTAAGAGCGATATTAATTTATTTGGAAGTAGAATGGAAGTGGGTAATAAACGAACCCCCTGTTTGCATATACATCCCATGCCTTTATGTGACCTTGTTAAATGATACTTAGAGAAGTTTTTATATATATATCGAAATTGATTTTTTTTATGTGAAGGGGATTTCAAGTAAACAAATAAATCTTTCAATAAAAATAACGAAAGCTCAGATGAATGAGTTATCAAAACGCTTTATATTTGTATGTATTATAACTTTATTAGTTTCTCGTATTTTTTTATGGTTACAGTACCAATGTTATAGAGATTTAATGAATCGTTAACTCTAGAACTACGTTTTGTGTGAACTGAGTTCCATGTCCTCAGTTATTATGATTGAAGCAGTAGTGTTACTGTGGTATAACTTTTTTATAGTAGTAGAGTCCTGAAAGTTTCTATCTAAACTAATATTATAAAGCTGAAATGTTTGTTTGTTTGAACGCGCTAATCTCAAGAACTACTGTTGGAATTGAAAAATTATTTTTGTGATGTGTAGTTCATTTATCGAGGAAGGTTTTAGGCTATATAACATTACGCTACGACCAATAGGAGCAAAGCATAAATGAAAAATGTTGAAAAACGGTAAAAATTATTCCTTTTGAAAGCTCTTGAAGAAGAATAATCAGGGAAAACAAAGTAACAGCGCGGACGGGCGATGGGATGCGACACGGTGGGTCAGGGGCCGATCTTTCAAGCAAAGCAAATATGGCGGACACCTGAATTCCTCTAGGGTTGAAAAGCTCTGATAGAAGATGAAAAGTTCACTGTTACAGACTTTCCAAAATTACATTTTGTAACTTTGTTTCGTGAACTTTAGAATTACAGTATATCGGGACATAACATAAACTCACGCTTTCTTCCCATGAGGGTAGGCAGAACGCCATCTGCCACGACATTATTTCCGGATGTTGTCGAAAAAAGATCAAATGATAAATCGTTTAATTTTTTTTTAACATTTTAGTTACTTCATACAATATGTTACCAAACAAAGGTTAAAAGTATTTTAACAGGCCATTGTCACTGTATCGTGAGAGGTGATTATCGCATTTTATGAGGTCATTGTAACTTAGTATCCGGTTAAATAAAAATAGAATTAAGTATACTAGCTTGCTACTGCTCGCGGCTTAGCCAATATGGTAGCCAAAAATCAAACTCAAACTCAAAGCATTTATTTCAAATAAACCAATTACAGGCACTTTTGAATTGTCAAGGGGTCGGTCAGTCAGAAAGATGAAGCTAGTTGCCCATTCCAAAGCAGTAGGTACCTATGGAGAAGAACGGGCAAGAAACTCCATGGACACTCTTTTAAATCAAAATATGTTTACAAAAACTGGGTTACATCACTCATGTTGAAATATACACGTGAGAACGATGCAGAACTTAATAAAAGCGTCCATAATTAGAAGATTAAAAAAAAACAATTCAAAATTAATTTAAATATTAAAACAGCCGTGGCAGCTAAGAGGTGACCAGCCCCTATTGACGGTGCCCGTTCATGAATCATGCCATGGGAAAGTACTACCGGGTTAAACAATATCCCATGTGTTAATCTTGGTAAAAAATCTTGGCGATGTGGTAATATGTAGTGATATACAAATTCGCAAAATAGAAACTTTAAGATTTTATTATATTAATATCCCACTGCTGGGGCACAGGGCCTTTTGTCTTTGAGAGGGAGTGGGCCGTCCGGTTCAAGAACTTCAAAATTATTTGCACATAATGAAGTGCCTGGCAGAGTTCGACCTACAGACGGGAGCTTAGTAGGTACGATTAAATGAATTCAGTTGATTTGGGTACTTTAGCCGTTTAAGATTAAAAAGAGCATTAAAAGAACTTTCAAAGATACGTATCGTAGACTGTCAACCTTTCTACCAATCTCCTTGATTTACGAGTATAAAATACTACCTTTTTAAAGGATGCCTTTAAAAGTGGATCTTACATTTCTATTCAAGAAAATGCTACCTGGAACCTATATAGTAAAACCAACAGATCTGATCTCCAACCGACTATAAATGATCCGGTGATTTAGTACCTACTTCATTTAAATAACGTAACGTTGCGTTTTGTATAAATAAAAAAAAATTACAAATAAATTTTCAGTTATACAGTGTTGATATAACAGAGGGGCATTAAATTACACTACGTATACTATACGTGTTTAGTATTAACTCGGTACGGTATAAAAATAAAAAGCACCAAAAATGAGGTTTTTATTTTTTCAAACAAACTAAATAGCTTACAAATCAGAGTAAAACGCAACCATCCTTTGTAAATAAAAACTGACCTTGTAACAAAGCGGCACCGACGCGCGCGCGCCGAAGCGCTGTTAGGAAAGATACATCGTGTTCAAAGTGGGCAAAAACTTAAAAAATCATTTGCGACTAAACTACTGCTTCTATTTAATTGATTTTTGGTACAGAGCTTGAAAATGGTCCCTAGTATTAGCTGTTTAAAGGAAAGCCCCTCTGTCGTATCAACTCTGTATAATACTAGCTGCTTCTCGCGCGGATATCGGAAATGATCCCAAGGAAAAGTACTACCTGGATAAAAAGTCTCCCATTTGTTAATCCAAGTCATAAACTACCTTAAGCGGGATTGTCCGAAAGGGTTTCCGCTACCCCGGAACATAAAGGGCTACGGAAGGAACATGGATGGGTTTTAGTCAGTAACAGTCTGACACTCCCTTCCGCTCTACCCAGAGCGGGAGCAGACATTGGATGATTTCCCAGCCTTAAAAAAAAAAGTCATAAACTACCTCAGTGCTAAATTTCATCCATCCAAATCAGACATTTGAGCGTGAAGGACGGACAAACACACAAACTAACACACTCACAAACTTTCGCCTTTATAATACTAGTGTGAAGTATAATGGAGCCCTGAGGGCACTACACAAGTGGCAAACACTTTCAGAGCGTTTCAGTATTTCTGCAAATACCTTCAATCTGATTTAAAGTAGCTTTGCGGTAGCTTACATATATATTAAGTCAATCCAGCAAGTTTTTGACTTTCCATCATCGTAACACACATTATACAGTGCCATAAGGTACCATAAGTTGAAGCAACACTAAAAGTTACACCAATTTGAATGTAAAACATACAATCAAATTGAAGCTACAAATGACTTGCATCGCACGCAGGAAACTTGCATTGTGTAAATTGGGCTTTACGGCTTAAAGAACGCCTCTTTGTTATGGCTCTCTTGTTATTTACAATTCTTTACAAACGTTAAATAAACATTGCAGCTAACCACAATAAACAAAAACAACAGTCACGGAACATTGATTAATAGATGTAATCTCCTAACGCTGAATCACTAAGTTACCTTGGCCTTTACGGCTCTTCCTTCTCATGTCGTACGCAGTGACGAGACTATACTAAGACATATAGATTAATACCTAATACTTCCCAGAAACAATATACGTCAAGCCGTAATAAATTATTGACTTAAATCTATAAAATTTTAAGCGGGATCGTCCGAAAGGGTTACCGATACCCCGGAACATAAAGGGCTACGGAAGGAACATGGAAGGGTTTTAGTCAGAAAGAGTCTGACACTTCCTTCCGCTCCACCCAGAGCGGGAGAAGTCATTGGATAATTTCCCACACTAAAAAAAAAACTAGAAAATTTGTTTCGAAATGACATAGAAGGCTTGCAAAGTATTAACGAAAATAAGGCTTAAACGACACTGAAATAAGATCTGGTTTTTGGGACAATGAAAGCGATCATTTTATAGCTCAAGTACGCCAATAGATGTAAAAAAACGACCCACACGTGAAAACTTCCCATATAATAGTTTAGCAGTAAGTTCATACAGCCTTGGGCATAATCACACTAATATTATAAATACGAAAGTTTATGTGTGTGTGAGTTTGTATGTCTGTCCGTTCATCACGCTCAAACGGCTGAACGGATTTGGATGAAATTTGGCGTAGAGGTAGTATATGACCTGGATTAAAACATAGATACTTTTAATCCCGGTAGAAGGTTCCCTAGGGATAATTTTCGACCACCACGCGGGCATACCCGCTGCCAGCAGCTAGTTTCAGTATAATTTGAATGTATTTGTTTTATTTAAATCGGATCAAAAGTAACGTAACAGCCACCAAGTGACATACTGAACACTTAGTTTCACCCGGACGGAAATATGCTGTATTCTAAGTACAACTGAACTTGTAAAGCTTCTGTGCTAAAAATATCAATACTTCATTACGAGTAGACAAATATCATCTCATATTTACATTCAAATTAATACGGAAGTCGCTCAAATAACGCGTTCAAACGAATCATCTATTTCACTTAATTACTTCACAAACAAACGGCTGAAGACCGTGACATTAAGTGTTCGTACATTAATGACTCACGGGTTTTGTCAATCTCCGTCCTTTTGTTTTTTATCATCTGTATTATTATATGGTATTTATATAAAAGGAAACCGTGACTGACTGACTATTATGACGTAAGTATCCGCTAAGTACGGGGATTCAAAATTTGTACGAAGAAAACGCAAATGCAGACACGGGCAGAAACTAGTTACTTAATAAATAAAAAATGCAATATTATATTTCTTTCTGAATTTATTTGGCAAAATAAAAATAAGGAAGACTTTTAAAACATGCTCGGAAATTTGGCAACGGAAAAGCTATAAGTATTTTTTCTACGTTTTTCCATTAGGACAAGGCACCTATATACGGAAAGCCTGTTAAACTAAAGCCTATTTCTATTTATATTACGCAAATTGTTATGTAGAGGAAAAAGATATAATAATGTTGTAGAAACCGTGATCTTTAAAGGTTTCATAATGGATAACATGAGAGAAAAGCTGTGGAAGTTTACTTGGATTTAGAGAAGTTGCTTATTCTAGTTTATGATGTAAGCAGATATTTGAAATTTTACTGAAGATCTGTTAAAATAATCACATATATTTATACAGATAATATTTACATAACTTTTGAATTATGAAAATATCTCTCTCATAGTTTTAAAATATATGTACCTATGTGGCGAAGTCTTAACCAAGAACAGAATAGCAGACCTGGTATAAATTTTAAGGACACAGTAGTTTTCAAGGATTTGCAATAAATCTGTGAAACTGATTGACTGTGAATTTGATAAAAATATCTTACCAGCACATAAACGCAGTGTGTACAAATAAATCCGACGACCAGTGTACCGATGGCTCCGGCTGCTAACCCCGCATTTTTAAACGCAGCAGGCATAGCCAGGATACCGGACCCCAGTGAAGACTTTAGCAGATGTACCAGAGATCCTATTGTCCTGAAAGAAGGCTATATTTGTTAGTCCATAGAGAATAGACTAGTTAGGCTCGTTGTCAAAGCTACTCAACAGCAACCGCAATAATTACATTTACTGAAATCACTAATGGGTAGCTAGAATATCACAATATTAGTATTTCAAAGGCGGTCCGAACTCGACCCGACTTACTTAATTAGTTTATATTGGTTGGGTCGAGTAATCCGTAAGTAAGTCGGGTCGTGTACGGACCGTCATTGAAATCCTAATATAAAATCGAGGTGACTACTAAATAATTACTGAACTATATAATCGAGTTGAACGGTGAAACTTCACGTCTTTTCAATTTTGTCGAGCAACAAATGGTTTTGCGTGTGAAATATAGGGCAAGTAATGGTGCCTAAAATTTTTTCCTGTATTTGCGGAACTTTCCTGTGGCATATACAGTTTGGACTTAATACAGCTTGCAATTATACATATGACTTCCAAAATACGACTTCTAATAATGTTTGCAAGTACAGTCAGCGACAAAAAGTTGTATGTACAGACTTAGATCGATTAAATGGTCTACAATGTTGTAGGCATATTTTTGTGGCTGAATGTACAAAAAAAATAATTTAGTTTTAGAATGTTACTTACGAGTTTGGGTGTGCCACTCTTCTGTGTTCGAATGGGTTGTAGGCTTTTTCATTGATTACTTCTTTTGAGCCTAAACTGAGAGTTGATTGGAAGCCTGGATTCGTCGCAAGATTCGCCCTGAAAAAAATAATTGAATTTTAGATTTATTTAGGATTTTCTAGATTAAATTCACTTTACCTAACATAACATCATACCTTATTTTCCCTAAGGTGTAAGCAGAAAAGTACATATAGTACACCCTTATATCACCAGTAATGTTAAAGTTTCTTGTAATAGGCGGGGCGAATTTATTGCCATCAACCGGGCACAAAACCAAAACCTGGGCTACAACTGAGGAATTCCTGATTAAAAATGCCTAATAACACTTTGCCCCACCTGGGAATTGAACCCAGGACCACATGCTCAGCAGTAGTGCTTGCGACCACTAGAACAACGGGGCAGGTACTATAATAATTTACGTCACAATAAAATAGTATAGTTAGGGAATAATAGGGAATAAGTGACTAGCAACATAAATTATCCCTTTATTCAAATCACATCCGGCATTCTTTGACAGGGGTTTGAAATATAACACGCCAAATTGACGTAGTGTCTCAATTTGTTATGCAATTGATTTCCCTGACAGTAGGTGCCTATTGCCTAAACCTGCCCAAAATCCGTTTAATATATAATTTTTTTTTCAGGCTGGGAAATCATCCTATGACTTCTCCCGCTCTGGGTGGAGCGGAAGGGAGTGTCAGACGCTTACTGACTAAAACCCATCCATGTTCCTTCCTTAGCCTTTTATGTTCCGGGGTAGCGGTAACCCTTTCGGACAATCCCACTTACCCGGCAATATAATTATGCCTAATTTATCCTCTAAACGTAGACCCAGAAACACAAGGACTTTAAAACATAAGGTAATTGCTTATTATGTAAAAGAATAAATGACGGCAGTGGAGGTTCAATGGTAACGGCCACGACTAACGAGTTGTGGAATCTCGGGAGCTCAGATTGGGGACTCTGCTCATACACCGAGAGTTTCCGGGGAATATGGCGGCACTGTGGTCACGTGCTGTCGTGCACAGCAAGACTCAGGGGAGACCTCTGAAAAAGTCATGCTCGCGAAGGAGGTGGCGGGATGGGAGAGAGAAAGGTCCTCCCGTCCCAGCCGCCGCGGAAGACGCCCCGGCCGTCGGGAGCCACGTGACGACTCCCGGCCACCGTAGGCGCGGACCTGCGGACGGTGAGTAATGGGTGACTCACCGTCCGATCAGCACCAGACCCGTGCCGGACAGCGCGTATATGTTCCACGCGCGCCTCAAAGAGATGTCAGCATTTGAAGGGGCCCCTCAGGGCCAGGCCTGCCGGGTAAGCGGGATTGTCCGAAAGGGTTACCGCTACCCCAGAACATAAAGGGCTACGGAAGGAACATGGATGGGTTTTAGTCAGTAAGAGTCTGACACTCCCTTCCGCTCCACCCAGAGCGGGAGCAGTCATTGGATGATTTTCCAGCCTTAAAAAAAAAAGAAAGGGCAGACCTCTTTACAGTCTCCTCAGGGATGTGCCTTAACAGGCGCTGCACATGTGTGCGTTGTAGTAGGTTTGAACCCAGACTGGAGCTTTGATTTATGTATGTTTTGCTTCACAAAAAGGGTGAAGGAAACATAGTGAAGAATCAAACATTCTAAGACATGTGACGTGTAACAAGTCGCACTGGCTCGCTGTTTATGTTATTTAAACCAAAGAAAATAGCTTAGTATAGCATATTGTACTTAAGGCGGTGCCTACTAAATGTCACTTGAAAAAGACATCCCAAACATCTTCAATTTTCTTTAGGTTAACACGCTTCGAAGATTCGAGACGACAGTGTGTAGGTGTCTTAAGCAAACAGTTTCTTTTTTTCTTGTAAAATTAAAGTTTATTCCACGTAGGACTGTTGAACTGAATTTTGAAAAGGTTGAGTCTTATCTTTCTTGTTGAAAAAAGTCTTACTCACATATTCAACTGTGACTTAAAATAATAATGATCAGTTTTTATTCAGATAACAAAACAATCCATACCTAGAAATTAGAAGGCTGAATGGTTTATAATTATAAAAGGGAAATATTTAAGTCATCCTCTTAATATAATATGATGGGCACTTTTATGACTTAATGTCCCTTTTAAAACTTTTTGCGCTTATAATGATGCACACTTTTTTAAATAATGCCTCTGGCGTTTTCCCACAGTTGGTCGCAGTAACTAAGTAAGGGTATCTGACCAAATCGGTGAGGTTAGGTTGGAACTGTGGCCACCCACGCGGACTCCAAATTGGTCGCAGTAACTAACCTAGGGCACCCCGCCCAAATCTGTAAGGTTAGAGCTGCTCGGCAACGCAACCGCTCACTAAATACAAGTATGTCGCAGTTACTAGGTTATTTATCATGTTAGGACCCAATCAATCTGCCTAGCCTTTTCCCAACTATGTTGGTGTCAACTTCCAGTCTAACCGGATGCAGCTGAATACCAGTATTTTACATGGAGCGACTGCCTATCTGACCTCCACAACCCAGTAACTGGACAATACGATACCCCTTGGTAAGACTGGCTGACAGACTTTCGGGCTTCTGACTACCCGTAACGACTGTCAAAGATCCGGGATTAACAGCCGGGACCAAAGACTTAACGTGCTTTCCGAGGCACTGAGGAGTCTCGATATGTTGAGATGGTCACCCATCCACGGACCAACCCCGGCAAGTGTAGCTTAATCTTAACCTTATCGTATTAGGACCCCAAAATAAGAATAAGTTAAGGTTCACAAAAAGAGGTGCAATCATTATATTAGTGTTAGATACTATTTTTAGGAGCCGAATATGGGTAATATTACAGGTTTGTAGTATTAAGCATTAAGTAAAACCAATTAACCTCTTAACCGCCCCAGTCGGATTAATACGACAAATGTTTTCATGCCCGTGGCGCCTGAGTCGTGTTTATACGACCGTTTGGTTTTCGTTTTTATATACGCGTGACCCTATTCGTCAGAAATATTTTGTTTTTATGAGTTGGGCGCCGGGGGCACGGCAATTGATATAAAACCAAGCGGTCAATAGGTTATTTTAATAAAAGTCCTAGTTAGGCATTGCTTTTGTCCCAATTAGGTTAAGAAATGGTTAATAGATTGGAAAATGGGCCACAACGAGTATTTCGCAGGAGTGACCTGGCCAATTATGGGCCTAAGGTCTGGGTAGTACTTACAACTTTCAAGGAGTCTTTCTTTCATTCCTTCTATTAAATAAATGGTTGCTCCACTGAACGTAATTTCTCCAGAATCAGTTTACAAACGTGAATTTTATTAACTTTTTGCGATCAGTTTCAAATTATTACTTTTCAGTGTACTTATATTACATTCATGGTAAATTCTCTTTGAATTTAAAATCTTTAAAGGCAAACAAATCTCAAAGACGTAATACCTAACTTAATTTACTTTTAATGTGAAGTCTAGAATTTAGAGTACTTACGTTGAATTAAAATTCTCGAGCACAATGCTGCCTTTTTTCTCTCCGTTCCCCATAATGCCGTGTTTCTGTAAAGAAAGATAAAAGATTAAAGTTGCTTTACTTCAGTAATGCTGTTTTTAGGGTTCCATGTGTCTGTCTATCTGTATTTCTATGAAATAAACACGAACGTTTAACGTAAATAAGTTAATGGTCTTCTTCTTTTCGTGTACTTAGTTTTAATGTTTTAATTGGTATATAGGCGTATGCTAGCTGACATGCGGAAAATGATTGATTTTAATGTGATGCGTTTCGTAATGTTAATTACTTCTCATACGATAAATGTGTAGAGTCAAGTCCTTCCAACTAAACAGACAGCTGTGCTGCTGGGGAGTTTGTTGCGCCACTTCTTCTTCCCAGCTAAAGCACTAGGAAGTGGTGAAGGGTGGGCGTTTTTGGGGGACTGTCTTATGTAACCTTGACCTTCAAAAAGTGCTGATTTTCAGCCTAATTTGAATAAATGACTTTTGATTTTGATTTTTGATTTTGAGTTTTTGTGCTGCCCATGGGCCTCTGGACATAGTTTCACATGCTGTTTAGAAATATCTCTCAAACATGCTGGGTTCCTCACGATGTTTTCCTTTACCGATTTTTAAGCAATTGATAATTATACAATACGCATATGAATCCGTAAAATCAGAGGTGCGCGCTTTGGGTTCGAGCTCGAGACCTATGACTTGGCACTCCGACGGTCACACCACTGGGCTATCACCAATTGATGTTGGAAATGGGGGTCACTTTTGGAAGGCAAATAAAAAATTTCTTAAACGAAAAATATTTTGCTAACTGTACTGTATCATATCAAATGAAAGGGCTTACTGTGAGAATATTTAATTGTATTATAATTTTAAAGTGAGTTAAGAAAACAGATGAAATATCGCCACTTTCTCCGAAACAACTGAGTCTAAAATTATGAAATAAGAAATCAGGAATAGTTTTAAACAATAAAACGTAAAAGAAGTCTTTGCTCTAAAAATAACACGGTATTCTCTCAATATTCGTTGTTCAAACTTTTGCGGTTGGCATGTATAGGAGTACATAATTATTTCTCAACTTTAATAACTAAGAAGAAGCTTAAATTCTTCTTAGTATAAATTCGTCCTAACTACGGAACCCTTCATTGTGTGTGGTCCAATACTCACTTGTCCAGGTTTTAACCAGAAGGGTGCCGTGACAGTAACTTTAGTAAACGACTGATTCCAACGGTTTTAACTTAAATAAGTATATTATCGCTTGATTGAATGATGTAAGTACCTATTAGACATTTTGTGTGTTGAAGACGAGCAAAAGGGAATTTATTAGTGTTTCAGTGGGATGGATGATTTTTTTTTAGACAATTTCTTATTTTTAGTTTTGGTGACATAGGGCTGATTTAACTTTATTAAACTGCGTTTATGACCTATCAGTGTCAAAATTATTTGGGACTTTAACTGAACGCGATTACCCCATCTAAACCGCGTTCAAGAACTGTCAGTATCAATATTTTATAGAAAATAATGACCGTGACAGCCCTTAAACTGGGTTTACGTGCTGATCTCGTTTAGTTTAATAGGTAGGGCATTCCCCCTACCAACCCAACCCCATTCGATTTTGTCATCCTACGTGTGGCTCCGGCAGAGAGACAAGCTTATATTGTACCAATAACTTTATTAGCATATTAGAAAGAAAATGATAAAAAAAAACTCGACTATTATGTGAAGCAAATCTTTCACACTTTCCGTTTAATCCTATTATCTAATAACCCGTAAGCTACTTTTTATCTTCACGTAATACGGGAAAAAAAACATCATGAATCTACAACACAAAACAAATAAACTACCAACCATTACCGTTACATCACGCAGGTAATTTTTATTTCGTCAACTGTCTGGCAGTAATAAAGACCAACGTAAGACTGATGGCGAAAAATGGAACTAAAATTTTAAGTACTGAATTTCGTATATTATCGGTTGTTTCCTTTGCAAGTGGCGCCGCCGAAATGGCCAACTTACACTGGTTGTGTTGTAAGATAATAATCGTTGATAATCGTATGAAGCGTACATTTGACGCGTACGTAATCAGTGTCAAGTAAGCCGAAGTAGGACGCGGTGAAACGCTTCAATGATGTTGAGGTACTGGATGTGTTACATCTTGACTTCTGAACAGTCTTTAAAAAAATTGATTAATATGTAGTGCTCTAAAATCTCTCTAACTTTATTTGTTACGCAATACAAGAAACTTCTTCAGATTTCTGTAGGCGTTAAAATTCCATTAAATCAAGGCTCACTTCTTGAATGGAATCTTATTTTTGACACACGAATCATTACTTGAAAATTACGACATTTTATTTCTGACACCCAATCAAACGTGGCCGTTTGATTATGTATCAGAATTTAAACCTCGCTTTAGTGTGCGCATAGATATCCAACCAGACGGATATAATAAATTACTCATTGCTCAGAATTCGTAACCGGCACAGAATAGAGAACTAACAATTCACGATGAGTCACCATGGACCTATCACAATAGTAACTTACGAAGGCCCATCCAGCCCTCACATCTCTAAGTATCGTCAGCGGTATGATAAACGAGTTCAACTTTTTTCGCCGGCAAACATTTGGAAACGAGCCTCCATTATGTTTTTTGCAGAAACCGGACAGCCGGTAATTGGGAATCGGAATTTCGAACGATAAAAATTTAAATTGCGAATTTTATTTAACCAGGGCCATTTTTTTTGGCTTGCTGTGTAGACATCATGCCGGGTATTTTGATTTCTGATGTTGATGTTTGGGAGTACTTAAGATATTTTCTGTTGGGTTATTGAACTCTTGGCGCAGATAGTATAATCAGTCGATAGTGTTCCCACCGCTGGGATAAAGGCTTTTTCAGTGATAGGGAGTAGGCCATAATCCACCACGAGGTGATAAAATCTTGTGGTTAGTAACTAACCTGGTGTCAGAGTTTTAAAGCTGCCCATGGACCTCTGACTTAGCATCACATGCTGTTGAGAAATATCTCTCAGACATGCTAGTTTCCTCACGATGTTTTCCTTCACCGATTTTTAAGCAAGTGATAATTATACAATACGCACATGAACCCGTAAAATCAGAGGTGCGTGCCTTGGGTTCGAACTCGAGACCTATGACTTGGCAGTCCGACGGTCATCCTACTACGCTATCATTGTTGTGATAAAATAATTTACATAAAGTTAAACTTTTGTCAGGGTTCGAACCTATGACCTAGAACTCGTGAGTCCCGGCCACAACCACTGGGCTACCACTGTTAAAGGCAGAGATAGGCTTTGGCATAATGTATCAAATTCACCGGAGATTTAGAAGGTCAGTAAGTGTGAGATTAACACATGATAAAATAAGGTACGTGCACCGTTGTTTGAAACAAACCATAGCCGAACAAGTCGTGAAATCGATTTGATTCAGTCTTGTGATTAATTTTGCATTCGAAATCTATCCGAGTCCAAATATAATCAGATTGAAGCCATAAGTGTTTTAATAATAACTCACAGGGTAAAATTGAATTCATGGGCAAAATTTTAAGAGGTCATTGTACTCATCATTATGAACAACTTTTACTATAGTATAGTACCAGTTTTTTAGCTGCTTTGCACGGGTGTATTTACTGATTAAGACTTTTCAGTCAGAAGAAATCCACGGTAAAGAAAGAAATAATAATTTTAAATCATTTATTTTGACCAACAAAGGATCATAGGCACATACAAAACAAAAATACACATACAATAAAATAAAATAAAAAATAAAAACACAAAACATCAATACAATTATTAAAAAATACTTCATTATTTAATAATTGCGCAGTATGTGAACCATACAGCAATGGTTCAGGTAAGCGTAAATAAGAATAAAGATTTTTTTTTAAAACGCACATTTCTAAAAATAAACTTAGTCAGTAAATACACCCGTGCATAGACTGCAGCTAAAAACTGATACTTGTTCCAAGAAAAATCCACGGTAAAGAAAGAAAGAAGAGTAAAGAAATCCATGGCTGGACATAGGCCTCGCGCAAACGGTGTCGCTCCGACTGGTTCGGTGCTACCTCTTAAACTAGCTCCTATGACTCACACAACAAAAAGTGAAAAAAACCCCAATAAGATACGCTATTGACGTTTTAATTCTCTTCATGTAGGTTTCGACAAAGGCTCTATTCAATGCCATCGTATAATATGCTAATTCAGTCACAATCAAATGCATTTGTGTCATGAGAACGCTGTTTGTATAACCGCGGTTTTATCCTGATAGGTTTAACATAGAAACATTAACTTACGTAATGTGAAGGTCTCCAAAAGTAAGCTATTTATTTAATGTGTACTTATAATATTATAAAGCTGAAGAGTTTGTTTGTTTGAACGCGCTAATCTCTGGAACTAATGGTCCGAATTGAAAAAATATTTTTGTGTTGGATAGGCCATTTATCGAGGAAGGCTATAGGCTATGTAACATCACGCTACGACCAATAGGAGCCTACCGAGCAGGGGGTAAAACCGCGCGGGAGCAGCTATTTATAGAAATTGGTATTGGGTGGGTTACGTTAGCCGCATGCATAGAGAGTGACCGCTGGGCAATAGTCGCTACAAGGCGGGTGCCTGAGGATGGACGGCGCCGTCGAGGCCGGCCCAGGAAAAGGTGGCGAGACGACGTAGACGCATACCTCAAAGTATGGATCGAAGTAGCTCAAGAGAAAGACGTCTGGAAGGATTTGGGGAGGCCTTTGCTCAGCAGTGGGACAGTGTAGGCTAAGTAAAAAAAAAAAATTATATACAACAGAAAATACATAACAATAATAATACTACAAAACACTCAATGATGGGCAGGTGGCAACTAATAAAATACCAAGTTCAAAAAAGCAAAATTATACAACGAGTCATCTAGAAAACACATTATAATTGAACGAGTATTTTTAGACTCAAAAACAGGTTGTACTAAGTAGCTACTATGTTTTTTTTGCTGGTGTGAATTCACAGTAGCTAGGATTATTCATCTTGTTAACATATTATTATTCTCAGAACGATTAAGTTTGTTTTTCTTGGGTTTGCGAAGAAGCACCTTGATGTTTAGGCGAATATCATTAGTACTTAAACTACAATATTACTTTACACGAGTTACCTCTAGATTTTTGAGATACATCAGTCATAGACTGTTGTTGAATTTATAAAATGGCTGCATCTGTATGCATCATTAGTATGTTTATTCTGGGTGCATCGTCTTCACATATAATTTTATAATTCATGTAATTAAAACACTGTAAAACATTTTAAAAGAGTTAACGGTGGTGTTTCTTGCCCATTCTTCTCCATACGAAACTACCTTTTGGAAGGGGTGACTAGAATCAATTCTATGTATAACGTGTCCATTTTGATGTTCAAAAGTGCCTTTCTTGTGCCTATTTGAAATTAATAATTTGACTTATACTTTGACATTTTAAACCAAAATTATTGAGTCGGTCTGCCTGTATTTTTCTTCTAACCTACGCTACGGATTTTAATGTGGTTTGCACCATCATTTAGAGAAATGCTTGTACAGCCTCTTATCTTTCTTATGGTGATGTGTGTTACTATGACCTGACTGATATCCTCAATTAACCTCATCGCCTTCTAAATTACTGCATTCGATTCGTTTTCAATCTTCGTAAGTATGGTCATGTGTCTTCGCACTGATTGCTTTTAAAATGGTTACCATGACGACAGCTCAGAGAGGTTAGGGCTCTATCTATGTTGTATTCTATATTCGACAAAACTTCTTCTTCTTATGTTCTATTCTTATGCTCTTCGTTCCACCAACAATCGCCTTCTACGAAGTCTTTCTGACCGCTCGGGTTTTATTTACTCTTTTGTTTTTGTCTAGGCAGTACTTCTTTGGAAACTCGGTCTGAACATCAGGACGTGAGTCGGTTATCTTTCAAAGTGCAAGTAATCATTTAAGCACGAAGTTGGTATATTCATTTCAACGCATATTTGTTAGATTCGTTTTCTCGTCTACCTACCGTTATTTCTTCTAACAAAGTATGGTTGTAATCTATGCGTATTTATTCTTTTTAGAGTTATAATTTATGTTTGCACCTGCCATGTTTTTCTCTCTGCATCACCCTAAGGTTCACTGGTAGAAAATGCATTAGGCATTAAACCTGCCTTTGTACAGTATTTTTTTACTTGTGCAAAAAGTTTTAATACAAATGACCATCAATGGTATCTCAGTAGCGATTCCGTAACACCATAAGCATTCCATGGACATGATGTAACGGCCAAAGTACCTTATTCAAAGATGAAAGGCCACCATGGAGAACCCACAACTACGTGTCAAGGTCTGCTGGTACACAAACCTGTAGATGTTGCAATCCACTTTGCATGATAGCGCCAATGATGTTTTGAGGTATTTTACTTTATTTACAAGATTTCGGTGAACTTTTGGGAACCACTCGTAATATAAAATCAATCTTTTCCCAATTTGAGTGTGATGCCTTTTTTTTTTTTTTTTTAAGGCTGGGAAATCATCCAATGACTGCTCCCGCTCTGGGTGGAGCGGAAGGGAGTGTCAGACTCTTACTGACTAAAACCCATCCATGTTCCTTCCGTAGCCCTTTATGTTCCGGGGTAGCGGTAACCCTTTCGGACAATCCCGCTTACCCGACAGGCTTGGCCCTGAGGGGCCCCTTCATATGCTGACATCTCTTTGAGGCGCGCGTGGAACATATACGCGCCGTACGGCACGGGTCTGGTGCTGATCGGACGGTGAGTCACCCATTACTCACCGTCCGCAGGCCCGCGCCTACGGTGGCCGGGAGTCGTCACGTGGCTCCCGACGCCCGGAGCGTGTCCCGCGGCGGCTGGGACGGGAGGACCTTTCCCTCTCCCATCCCGCCACCTCCTTCGCGAGCATTACTTTTTCGCAGAAGGAGGTGACTGCCTGCCACTCCCTCTCGCCCCGGACCATGGCTTGCACCAGGGCCGGGCGCGAGAGGTCGCCGCTACCGATCGCCTCTACGAGGACACGGCGGTGCTCCGCCCAAGCGGGGCAGGTTTGCACCGTGTGCTCTACCGTGTCCTCTGGGCGATCCTCGCAGTGGTGACACCCGGGCGTTTCCTCCCGCCTGATGATGTGCAGGAACCTCCCGAAACATCCATGTCCGGTGAGGACCTGCGTCAGGCGGAAGGTGAGGGCGCCGTGACGCCTCTCTAGCCACTCCTCAAAGAGGGGCCTTACCGCCACTATCGTGGCGTGCCCTGCGCTGGGTTGCGACAGTCGCTGATTCCAGGCCGCCATGAGAGAGTGTGATGCCTGAGATACAGGTTTATTCCTAGTTCCGGTAGACCCCTATTATTATATACTCTAGTTTTATGGCACTATATTTGTAAACATTTATACTAATCAATTTTCAATTAATAATTTCAATTAAATGAATACCAGTATTTTACATGGAGCGTCTGTTTGTCTGACCATCGCAACTAAGTAACTGGGTGATACGGAACCTCTTGGTAAGACTGGCTTTTATACTTTCACACTTCTGAGGACCCGTAACGACTATTAAAGATGCATAATGTCAGCCAGGACTAACTGCTTAACCATTCATAAGATAAGGTTTTTTTAAGGACAGGAAATTGTCAAATGGCTCCTTCCGCTCTGGGTTGAGCGGAAGGGAGTGTCAGACTCTTACTGATTAAAACGCATCCATGTTTCTTCCTTACTCCTTTATGTTCCGGAGTAGAGGTAACCCTTTCGGACAATCCCGCTGACCCGGTAAGATTCGGCCCTAACGGGCCCAAGATTGGGGGAAAGTTAAGGTTCTGGGAAAATCCAGGCAAAATAAGACCAGATTCTTCTCTCTCATAATTTTTGTCTGTAACGGCATAGAATCGCTCATGTCGTGATGAAAGGATAAGCCAGGTAGTAAGATGACCAGGTCTTATTGTCTATATTGGTGGTGTATGGTGTCGTGTATATTTTAATATTATCTCTGGTGATGACTTAATACGTCTAGAATAAGATGCTCCGCCCTGTTTTTCTCTTAGTCAAGCCAGTATTTTTTATAATTTTTGGCTACAGCAAGGTGTTAACATGAGTTTGCCAAAATTTTTGCTGTCTTTTAATAGTTAGTAAAAATTTCGGCAAATTCATAATCTTTTTATATTTCTAAGAAACCGAGGTGATAAGCCTCCGCTATAACCTTGAATCTTTATGCACGATGATAACCTGCGGCAATTAATGACTGATAGCACACCTCTGAATACATTTAAGGATTATATAACTGTATAGTATACCTGTGAATTTTATAAACAGAAAGACTGAAGGCTCTCGCGGACAGGCGTGACACGACTCTAGTAGGACATTTTCTATCAAAACCTTATGGAAGTTCTTCTACCAGAATCGCTTCGCAGCATCGCATCGCGCCAGTGTCATTGCGCTACCCAAAAATAAATTTTCAGGGTCTTACGATAAGCTGAGAAAATAGTTGTAAAGTAACAAATTAAATGAGCACTCAGTAAAGAAACAAACCCATGAAACTACTGATTGGCTCTGATGACAAAAGATTACTGCCAGGGTCGTTGAATGAATGCCAGGATAATCGAATGTCATTACCATGATTAGTCTTCGGTTTTTTCTTCAGGGTTACCAAGTTGACAGTTGTACTTAAAGAAAGAATTACAACATTTTTTTGTCTATCTTAAGTACTTTTGCGCTAAACAAGGAGATGGTTCTAGTTTCTTACCAGACTAAGATAATATACAGGGTTGATACGAAAGAGGGGCTTTCCTTTAAACTGCCTATACTAGGAACCATTTTCAAGCTCTGTACCAAAAATCAAGTAAATAGGAGCAGTAGTTTAGTCGCAAATGATTTTTTAAGTTTTTGCCCCGTTTGAACACGATGTATCTTTTCTACCAGCTGATTATATATATATATTATATATATAGATCATCCACCTTAAAACGATAAATCTCAGTATAACCTACGATGCGTTGTTACAAGATCAGTTTTTATTTACAACGGGTGGTTGCGTTTTACTTTGATTTGTAAGCTATTTAGATTGTTTGAAAAAAAAAAACTTTGGTGCTTTTCATTTTTATACCGTATCGTATTAATACTAAACACGTTTAGTATACGTAGTGTAATTTAATGCCCCTCTGTCATATCAACTCTGTATAACTCAAACTCAAATTCTTTATTGCATTCATGTGTACATATGTAGGTGTTACAGAAGTAAATAAGTTCCAACATGAAACCCGGTTAGGGCACGGCAACATATTAACATTGGATAAAAGAAGCATCCAGTCACTAGCTTTAAACAATAATTGTAATTATTATAGTTATACTAATATGTAATTATTTTAATTAATATCAATATGTAATTCGATTATTTTGTTTACTTCTATTAATTATTGTAGTTTATTTATTTATATTTGTTGTATTAAATATTGTATTTTATTATTTTATATATTTTGTTATGTATATTTTATTAATTCGTTTTGTTATGTTATGTGTAAGTGTATGTAAATGTGCTTCCTTGTGTAAGTATTATTTCTGTGATCATGAGTAATTTATCTATCTTAGTGTCATATTTACCAATGTTTTATTCTAAGTATTCTGCGACCGTGTAAAAGCATTTTTGTGTTAGATATTCTTTTAATTTTCTGTTGAATATATTGAATTTGGGTTCTTCTTTAATATGTTTCGGTAATTTGTTAAATATTTTTACTGCCATGTGGTATGGGCTATGGTAAAGCATTTTGAGCCGTTATATTGTCTCGTGTGTTTGTTATTGTGTAGCTACTGTGTTTGTTTCGGTGTTTTTTCTTAAAGTAGTCACTTAGGAAACATTGACCTCATCTGGTTTTATTTTATTAATTAGCTGCTGCCAGCGGCCTCGCCCGCGTGGACGTTGGATTAAATTATCCCAAAGAAATGTAGTACCAGGATTAAAATTCTATGTGTGACTCCAGGTCATAACCAACTCTTTTTTTTTAAGGCTGGGAAATCATCCAATCACTTCTCCCGCTCTGGGTGGAGCGGAACGGAGTGTCAGACCCTTACTGACTAAAACCCATCCATGCTCCTTCCTTAGCCCTTTATGTTACGGGGCAGCGGTAACCCTTTCGGACAATCCCGTGTGGTAACGTTATGGACTGATTATGTTATATTAACAACTAGCTTCCGCCCGCGGCTTCGCCCGCATAATATGTCGACAAATTATACACATAAACCATCCTCTTGCATCACTCTATCTATTTAAAAAAAACCCACCTCTGTGTTAAGTTTTACCCAGATCAGTTTAGCCGTTGTGGCGTGATTGAGTATCAAACATCCATCCAAACATTCGCATTTAGGTATAATAGTAGTAGGTAAGAATTATTACAGTTGGGCTTATTTCTTTTTGACTCGAAAGTGTTTTTAAACCTATTTGCAGAAATAAAATATCGATCCCTTTTACGGCAAACAAAAATTTTAGAAAACCTTTACTGTTTGAGTGATGGATTGGTGATCAGACGTTTAACGGAACCTTGGGTTATATGATGATGATGCATAACTTCTGCACCAAAATATAAATAAAGGATGCCCTACTCTTATAAGGCATCAACAATGTAGAGGTGTCCCATGGCAAATCATCTAAATTCACTCTAATGACATAGCTCAAGGGTAATGTTCGATACAATTACCCCTCTATTGTCTTGACTTAGGATTACGTTCCACTTAAAGCAAATACTATGCGAAACTTTTATTTATAGCTTTTTATCAGTATCTGTTGGTATGAAACTAAATCCAAAGAATCTTTGAAATATTCCACTTCTTCTTGTTTACATAGAACTTCCGAGATTTTTATAGAAAAGCCGAGGTTCAAACAGATTTATTCTTCAGACGATCAAATGACATAAAAATGAGGAGCTCGTGGCTAACTAATAACAGCCGCACGGATCTATCTATCAGGTTAAGCTAAGCTTGCCGCGGTTGGTCCGTGGATGGGTGACCATCTTTACATATCTAGACTCGTCCGTGACTCGGAAAGCACGTTAAGCCGTTGGTCCCGGCTGCTATTCGAGGATCTTTGATAGTCGTTACGGATAGTCAGAAGCCCGAAAGTCTGACAGCCAGTCTTACCAAGGGGTATCGAATTAGCCAGTAACTACTGGGTTGTGGAGGTTAGATAGGCAGTCGCTCCATGTAAAATACTGTTATTCAGCGGCGTCCGGTCTGGCCAGACTGGAAGCTGACCATAGAGTAAATAGTTGGGAAAAGGCTAGGCAGAATGAAAAATGATCAAATGACATAAAAAAATGCAAGGCACCCGGTAAATAAATGACAGACCTCAGCTATAAATAGACTGTGAGTAAATACGAGTATCATAGCATTAATGCGATCAACTGAATTAAATATAATTTTATGTAAATTATACCGACACGAACTGCCTGATAAGCGTATGATTACCACTAATAGCAATATCGAAGTGGAGCTTTAATTTGATAAACACATAGAAGGATTATATATGGAGGTTTCCATTTATTGGATTGGGTTAAACTGAAATCCAGAATGGAGGGGCTAAGCGGGATTGTCCGAAAGGGTTACCGTTACCCTGGAACACCACCAAACCCATCCATGTTTTTCCTTAGCCCTTTAAGGAAGGAACATGGATGGGTTTTAGTCAGTAAGAGTCTGACACTGCCTTCCGCTCCACCCAGAGTGGGAAAAGTCAAAGGATGATTTCCCAGTCTCAAAAAAAAAAAGAATGGAGACACATCGATGCGAAGCCGGTTACCGTGGATTCTAAAGCTGATAAACTTGATCTTCCTATTTTCGTGTGGTTAGTAACTAACCTAGTGTCAAGAGTTTATTTTATGCTGCTCATGGGCCTCTGACTTCGCTTCACATGCTGTTGAGAGATATCTCTCAGACGTGCTGGTTTCCTCATGATAATTTATAATGATGAACTACTAATGTAGATTCCCACATTGATAGAATACTAAGAAATCAATGCGGAATCAGCATGATGTGGACTTAATTATAAGTTGTTTATAGACGTATAAACAAAGGTATTAAACAGAATTTTATTTACTTATATGGGCATCGTGTTTTTTTTCTACAACATCTTTTTTTTTCTCGGCGGACAAAGATATAATGAGAACGCTCGATATTCAAACTTTTTCATCTTTTCAAAAATTAATCACAAAGCCACATAAGAAATAAAAAATTCACAACGCGTATTTTTGTTTAGCGAACACATCGCTAAACAAAAACACAAATTCACGCCAATTTTGTTCGCTTTGACTTCCAAACAATGCTACACATATGTATTAATCAATGCATAATGTATTCTATAGTACGGATTGGTAACGCGTTCTCTGGTTTGTTTTCAAAAGATTCAGCAAGACAAATCAGTATCCAACAATCAACGTTCTTTACACAATTTGACATTGTCTAGCACTTAGCGACGATCGAAAACGATTGATCACGTGACATTTCGAAAGCTTACGCCAATTCCATACATTTCGGATTTATCTAATTTCATGATCACTTTCTGAACAGTGAACAAAACCGTACCGTCACGCTCGGGTCGGTAAGGCTGAATCAGAATACTCAGCGCTGAATTATGTTTACTCAGCTCTTACAAGTTTTCACTTTTATCGTGTGATCACCTTCATATACAGGGTTAAATTGAATTCATTCATTCAAATCTGTACTCGACCAAAAAAATCAGCTGATTTTTTTTTCGCATTTTCTGATAAGTTCCCATAGTGAAAGTTGCTCATAATTATGAGTACAAAGACCCCATATAATATTGATCAAGAATTCAAATTCACCTTGTGCATCATCTTTTTACTCTTCAATTTAACTGTCAAAATCTGTCGGTATCACAAAAAATTATTTTGGTCTGACATGTCATTCTGGGGTATTGACGTTACGATGCAATAAAAGATCTGTCAGTGTCAACATCATTCTCCTGCCCTTATCCTAATTTATTTGGGGTCGGCGAAACATGTATGTTCCATACTTCTCTATTAGTCGTCATCTCGGTAGTCACTGCCTTCCTAGCCATGTCATCTTTCACACAATCCATCAATCGTTTCTTTGGTCTCCCTCTACTTGTATAGACATCCACATAATTACCAGTCAGTGTCAACATTCTACAATAATAATGACACTGATAGCTCTTAAACACGGTTTGAATAAACAAGCTGATCGTGTTCAGAGTCATTGGTGAAATCCACCCTAAGTAATAAGGTTACATAGATTAACACACAGGTGATTAAAGTCTACTTTCTAAGATACCCATAAATATCTCACGGGCGAAACCGCGCGCGAAAGCTAGTTAACTTCGTAAAAATCATCCTTTTGAATCTCTCTATCTATTGCTGAAATCAGTATTAAAATCGATTTTAACCTGTTAAACTTTATCAGTTTTAGCCGACTGTGGTGTGTTGGGCACGTTTTCATTTGTCGGCTATATCCAAACGTGGCGCTCAAAAGGTTAAATTACCTACATAATGTTATAGAGGGACAGACAGCGGAAAGCGACTTTGTTTTCTATACTCATGTCAAAAAGAGGAAAGATTTGTATGTATGTTTGTAACACACTCAAAAACTACTTAACGCACCTGGATGACACTTGGCACAAAGATAGATTATAGTCTGGAATAGCATATAAGCTACTTTTTATCCCGGCAAAAATTACGGTTCCTGTGAGCTAATTCCCTACATACACGCGGGCGAAGCCACTGGCAAAAGCTAGTACGCTTATAAAGGGACAAACAGAGGGAAGCGACTTGGTTTTATACCATATAGAGACGTGACGCAATACAAGTCTGACTCCACAAAAAATACCAACAAACTATACCTACAATTTGTAGTAAATATTTTGTCAATAAAATAAAGTCGTAATCAGCACAGCATGACGCCACTTATTCATATTACGACAGTCATTCATTGCAATTCAGCGAGGAAGTTGTGGAGTAAGTAAAATAAATAATTGACTTATTAGTTTAGTACAGAGGCCAGCACATCAATTTACCACAATCTGTCAAATTTCTTTGGTAGTATTTCAACTTTATTGCAAAGATATAAGGTTCATTTTTGATTGAGAAAATTTGACAGTTAGGGATAGCTTGATGTGCTGGCGTCTGTACATACATTATTTATTTACAATTGATATGGCCATAAAACATAAATAAAGCGTGTGAAACTAATAATGTTGAGGAAAATCCTTTGTTTTGTTGCTATAAATTACGCGGTCCATGTGTTATGTTATTGGCTGAACCCTTAATACGTCTTTGCGACGAGATGTATCTGATTTATATCTACTTTTTCAACAGGATTCTAAAGTTTCGTTATATACACTATAGTCACTATTTTATTGTATAGCATGTTTATGTAAGCTTCATGCGAAAACAACAAATATGAATAACAATTAAGGAAAAATTGTGACCGTCGGACTACCAAGTCATAGGTCTCGAGTTCGAACCGAAGGCACGCACCTCTGATTTTAAGGATTCATGTGCATATTGTATAATTATCACTTGCTTAAAAATCGGTGAAGGAAAACATCGTGAGGAAACCAACATTTCTGAGAGATATTAATCAACAGCATGTGAAGCTAAGTCAGAGGCTCTTGGCAGCATAAAAACTCCGACACCAGGTTAGTCACTAACCACACGAAAAGAAGAAGAAGAGGGAAAGATTGACTAAATTAAAGTCCTTCAAAGCTGCATTAACGCTATTCCCGAATGCGCCAGTGGTTGTCCAGCGGTATCGGCCTCGACTTACAAATTTTTGGTAGTGGGTTCGAACCTAGGCAAGCACTTTACTTTGTGTATTAAGTCATTGACTGCCACGCAGCAGACACAATAGAAAAACTATTGTTTGTCGGACACACGGTGACCGCGTTGGCGTTCAACGTGTTAAGCACCACTCCTCACAAAACGGTGAAAAACAAACACCTTATGGAAACCGGCATATCCTAAAACCAAAATCTTCGAAAACATGTGTCTAAAGTTATTAAAAAAAAAAGATTTAAGGCCCACGCGGACGAAGCCGCGGGCAGCATAAAGTTATTAATAAGGTCGAAGGAAAGGGTACCATCGTTATTAAGGTGCATTCTGCAACGATCACACTTTCTGCAATTAAATACCAGTTTTTCCGTCACTTTCCCAAACCTACTTTCTTGCAATTAACTGTTTATATGTTACTCGTTAATTGCATTTAAAACTTCATGAAAAAATATTAACTTCAATGTTTATGGCCGAGGAAGATGTTTTTAACTTAAAATATTTGCTGCGTCTTGACAAAACCCAGTGAGAATGTTTTTTATACTATCGTTTTTAGCGATTAAGGAACTTTTATCTTTCAATGTCTGAAAAAATAAAGTCCGAAGGCCGACTACCAGTTTTGCTAACGGGTATCATATTACCCAGTACCTTATTGGGTTGTGGAAGGTGTATAGGCAGTCGCTCCATCCTTGTAAAAGAAGAAGAAGCAAGAAAGAAAAAATGTTGATTCAGCACAAACAAGACGCACATTTATAAAAATAAAATACAAGTATTCAGTATTCAGCAGCATCCGATTAGACAGAAACCACCAACTCAAAAGTGCTCATTTGAATTGAAATTGAAGATGGTTTTGATTTTGGAAGTGGTCAGTATTGTCAGTGGGGTGACAATAATGTCTGGCCTAGTTTTGTGACGTAACCCATTAAATGTTCGTCTATTTGAAACTGTTTGCTTATAAGAGCTGAACGATTTATACGGTTATGTCTATTGTCGTTACGGAAGAATTTTTCTCATGAAGCTATGGGGTTCATACAACATTTGAGTATTTAATTAATTCTTATTTAAGTTAATATCTTCATAACCTTCGGTATTTAATGTAGTTAAACTTTGTTTTTCACTTATTGCCCAGTTACTGGGTTGTGTATCGTATTGCCCAGTTACTGGGTTGTGGAGGTCAGATAGGCAGTCGCTCCATGTAAAATACTCAGCTGCAAAATATTCAGCTGCATCCGGTTAGACTGGAAGCCGACCCCAAAATAGTTGGGAAAAGGCTAGGCAGATGATGATGATGATGTAATGTAGTTTAAAGAGAATTTTTCTTATGAACCTATGGGGTTTATACGAGATTTGAGGGGTTAAAGCCTTGCTATCAACACACCACGCGGACGAAGCCGCGGGCAGATGCTATGTAGCAATACATAATAGTTTAATAAGTATTTATCCCACCGATTAAAATAACCATTATGCATTTAACTGCCAGTTCCCTTCAGTTGGCTGTCATTATAAAACGTAGGACGTAATTATATGTTATTTATGTACTTCCCAAGGATCTTGTATACGATGGCTCACGATGCCCTTTACTTTACTGGCGTACATTACGTTATGACCCGGATTCAGTTTGTCAAAGAGCATTAAAATACTGATAGGAAGATATACGTATAATCTTTATTATACGTAGATATTCTTCAACAGCTGAATAAAAGTCATCTCTAATTTATTTCAAGTTTACTAATGTTATTTCATGTACCATGAAACGAGATGTTTGTTCCAACTCGATCGTTATTGTACCTCCTTTTATCTATTTACGGGTACCCAAAGTTGGAGCATTACATTATTCAGCTGGGTTGCCAGCTGACCGAAAGATTTCTATTTTAATATTTTACCTTTACAAGAATTGCATTTTGGAAGCACCGTGTAGTCCTCATGTTTAACATGTGTTAGATAGAGCTGTCCAGGTCGCTACGTGCTGTAAAGGCTATAATCCTAACATGGTTAGGTTTTGGCATAAAACCTCCGTCAATTTATTTTAAGTACTTACCTAAATGACAGTTTTGTGTGTTGTGGTGAGAAGTAGTGGCACAGTGCTATCGGTGACTTGTGAGATGTAGGTAGTTTATAACCTCCGACCTCAGGCACTTTATTTCATTTCATCGCCACAGGTCTCAAAACGGTGAAGGAAAACATTGTAAAGAAACTGGTATAATCCTAGAACCAAAAATTACTTTTTTCGGAATGAAAGGTACCCTATGTCCGTTTCTGTACAGCTGACAAGGTATATGCAAAATTTCAGAATGATCTGTTTTGTGGTTTGGGCGTGAAACTTAACAAACAAACAGACTTACTTTCGCATTTATAATATTAGTTAGGATTTTTAATTTAGCAACACAAGTATACTATGTTAATTTGTTACCTACTGCTTTGGAATGGGCAAAGAGCTTCATCTTACTGACTGACTGACCCCTCGACAATTCAAAAGTACCTGTAATTGGTTTATTTGAAATAAATACTTTGAGTTTGAGTTTATTCTGCGTTGTGTACCAATAACTAAAGATTCGATGACGGTTAACCTTCACTTCGCGTAATAACTTCCATGAAACATGACACTACTGATATTTGAGGCATTTACTTCCTTATCATGAGTATTTAATAAACACAAGGTATTTAGGTATTTCTGTTTCGCGAAAAGTTAAGGTCTTTTAAAGTACAGTTGACCTTGAGATGGCCTAGCGTTGTACGGAGTGTCAAGAGAATGGAATGTCATCTTACAAACTCTTTATTTCAAACTAGCTGCGCCCGCGCCTTTTCACCCACCGGTCGGCTCCTATTGGTCGTAGCGTGATGTTACAAAGCCTAAAGCCTTTCTCGATAAATGGACTATCCAACACAAAAATAATTTTTCAATTCGGACCAGTAGTTCCAGAGATTAGCGCGTTCAAACAAACAAACTACATGGACCAATTACATGAACTTTTAAATTGTCAAGGGGTTGGTCAGTCAGAAAGATGAAGCTAGTTGCCCATTCCAAAACGTGTCGCTGCAGAGTACATAAGGAGAAGAACGGGCAAGAAATTCCATGGAGATACTCTTCTTAACAAAATATTTGCATTATTCATGTTGATACTGCATATACATATGAGAACGATGCCGAACGTTGAAAGCTTCCGTAATAAAATATCTAAAAAATATTGTTTTTATTATCACTGATGTGTGGTGTATTATACAGAGACAAGCACATCAAGTTGCCTGAATCTGTCAAATTTCTTTGATAGATTTTCAACTTTATCACAAAAGGTTAAGGTTCATGTTCAACTGGGAATATTTGACAGTTTGAGATAGGCTAATGTGCTGGCGCCCGTACCTTAAACATGATTCATTCTGAAAGATCGCAGAATAAAACTTTCTACTTCGATCTTTTCTTGTGAAATGTCAAAGTTGAATTGAACTCATGACTTGTAGTCAGTTCTATACTTACCCAACTAGTCAATGTCTTTGGGGTTGGTAGAAGAAGTATAAAGAAAGAAAAAAAAATATTCTGCACAAAAAAGACGCACATTTCTAAAAAGAAACTAATAAGTCATTATATACACCCGTGCAAAGCAGCTAAACAATCTCGTATTCAGAAATAGGTAGATGGTTCTCATGACGTTTGAAATCATTATGTTTTTGTAGTGGTTTTTTTTAAATGGCACTGTTCTAAGCTAGTCTTATAAAATAGTATGCAAAAAATCACCACCGCCATATCGTGAGGAAACCAGCAGGTCTAAGAGATATTTCTTAACAGTATGTGAAGCTAAGTCAGAGGCCCATGGGCAGCATAAAAATTCTGACACCAGGTTAGTCACTAACCACACGAAGAGACGAGACTGCTACTTAACTTTGCCAATTCTTCGAGCTATGTCAGTTACCTTGGATCTCGGTTGAAGTACAGAGGCCAGCACATCAAGTTACCCCAATCTGTCAAATTTCTTTGATAGTATTTCAACTTTATTGCAAAGTCATAAGGTTTTATTGCAAGGTCATTTTTAATTGAGAAAATTTGACAGTTAGGGATAGCTTGATGTGCTGGGGTCTGTACGTACCTATCTAGTTCCAATCACATTCGTACCAGACGTGGTCTAACTGAAGTAGTACTCTGACAATAATCGTAACTTGGTTTAACGTTAAAGCAGTAACATGATGTTATGTCAGTACGTGGGGTCAATACTAATCTCAGTATAAACTAGACGTAAGCTTAAATAATACCGAGAGCTTGAAACTATATTAATACTGGTGTGTTGTATGAGGGTTAATCTACGATCAGACTTGAAATATAATATGTATTACTTGTACTGGGCCGGGGATTATCAACATTTAAAGGTATGTAGTTTAACTATACACACACAACTTTAATTCACTCTGTTTATTGAATTGAAAGAAACGGCCAAATACTGCATTTTGGAGTTATATTTAAATCTAAATAATGGTGACATAAACATTGCTCTCGAAATAACGGAGTTAAGTTTGCGTTTTTAAAATAAGGTAATAATTAATATTTTCTAAGAAAGGCCAAAGTATCAGCATTGCCGTCCAACGTGGCAACGTTGCCAGCCTTTTGGGCACATTTCTCACTGACAGCGATGGGAATGAATTTTTTGACGCCCTATCTGTTCTTCCCCTTTATACCTCTTGTACAATCGCCAGCATAATCAAGTTACCACAATCTGTCAAATTTCTTTGATAGTATTTCAACTTTATTGCAAAGACATAAGGTTCATTTTTAATTGAGAAAATTTGACAGTTAGGGATAGCTTGATGTGCTGGCGTCTGTACATAATAGATATATTTTTTAGTTTTAGGTTGTATTATTTTGTTTAATGCTTACTTGTTGGAACCCTGCACGTTCACTATATTGCCTATTCCAAGCTTCTAAAGAGTTTCATTCCTAATGCGGTTTCTTCAATGCCAGTATTTTTAACAAAAAGGTGAAATTTTTAAATTAAATTACTCCAACCTGTAATTTTTTTTTTATAGTTTTTCAACTTTATTACAAAAGCATAAGGTTTATTTTCAATTGAGAATATTTGACAGTTTGGTATGACTTGATCTACTGGCATCTGTACATAGTGTTCTGAGACCTAACTCAAATAGATAAATTATCTACGTCTTAATAAATTGCATACCTAGATAATTATTTCCCTTAGGTTCCGCACCTATGTTATAGGCCACAATCACGTTCATATAACATGACATAAACTACGCATAAATAGTCAGAGTCTCAGTCAGTAGACAAAGTACAGTCGCCAGCACATCAAGTTCTCACAAACTGTAAAATTTTCTCAATCGATTTTGAACTTAACGAACAACGATTTAAGGTTTAAAACCATTTGGAGAAATATGACAATTTGGTATAACTTGATTCGCTTGCGATCGTACATTTGAATACAAAAGTTTCTGCATTCCTCCACACAAATCATCTGACGTGAGACAAAGTCATTTCATAGTCACGTAGAATTTGCTTTACGAGTCTTATCTTGATTGATATCGTTAAGATACGGAATAGATCATTTGATCTAAAAGTATCTATCTAATGAACCTTGACACCTAATATTAGCTACTAGATTATAGCATATATTCACGCTTGAATCACACTAATATTACAAAGGCGAAAGTGCGTGAGTGTGTGTGCTTATATGTCTGTTATATTATTTCTTCACGCAAAAACTTCTGAACTAATAATAATAATAATTGTGTTTTATTTCTGGCAAAAGATTCCCATATACAATAATAATAATAAAAGTTGATAAACTTGAATCGATTGACTAGATCCAAGATTAATCAACTAAGACCAAACCAGAATAAAAATAAAAATTTAAATAAATTTGAATAAAATTAAAATCAGATCAGAATAATGTTAAAATTAAAAACAAATCAGAATCAAATTAAAATCAAATCAAAATAAATCATAATCAAGTAAAAATCAGACCAAAATCAATCAGATCAAATTACAATTATAATCAAATCAACATAAAATAAAATATCAGTCAAATGTTACTTTGTCTAATGAACGAATCTGGATGAAATTTGGCATAAAGATAGGTTATAAACTGGATTAACACATAATTATGATACTTTTTATCCCGTTAATATGTATCCGTGGGATAATTTCTGACAACCACGCGGGCGAAGCCGTAGACAGAAGCTAGTTGATTCCATAAAATGGTAATCTATAAATATTTATTTTATACGCGTGAGCGTGTTTGTCATGTTTCTACTACTGAACATTTGACTTATGCAATTCGATGCAATTTAGTACGAAGACGGAAGTTCCTTACATTTAAAATGTTATAAATATGATGCTTAAAAAAGTGCCACCGATGACTGAAATGGGGTGTTGAATTTTGTGCGGGAAAGTCGAAATGCATGAAGACGTAGACTCGTGTCTAAATTGAAGTTTATTTTCGGAGCTTTGTATTTAAGTAATTTAGAAGTAAATAATAAATAAATAAAATATTCTTTATTTCGGATAATTTGAATTCATAGTTAAATAAAGCAGTCCGGTTCTTTGTAAATTTAACTTTATTTTAAGCTTTTAAGTTTAAATGATATAATTATAAACATTTGGAATTTATTCATTACTAGCTTCCGCCCGCGGATTCGCCCGCATAATATGTCGACAAATTATACACATAAACCTTCCTCTTGAATCACTCTATCTATTCAAAAAACCGCATCAAAATCCGTTGCATAATTTTAAAGATTTAAGCATACATAGGGATATAGGGACAGAGAAAGCGACTTTGTTTTATACTATATAGTGACTAGCATTTATTCACTACCAACATTATTGTTGTTGCAATATATAAATATTATATAGCCTTTACCACTCCTACAATTAAGACAAATCTAAAGACTCTTCATTTATGTTAAAAGCCATCAAGCCGTTTAGGTCACACATCATACATACTCCCGAAAATCAGAACCCTCCTTTTGGGCAGTTAGGTAAAAAGATATAAGCAAGGAGTTCACCTTATAAAAATAATAACTCAACAAGAAAATGATTTGTAATAACATTAGTATAGTGATTCTTATAAAATTGTTCCAATAAAAAGAAATGTAATTGCTCTTAAGAGCGCGGAGAAGTTCGAAGTGTTTTCAAGAGTTGTGGAAAAAGCTAAAGAGATTCTTATAATGAATCAAAGTAAAACATTAAAGCAAGAAGTTAGAATACATATTATTCTGATATTTAAGAGTGTGGTCTAGATCATAAAATGACCTACTTTCTCCATGGGAACAACATCATACATAATAGAGATAAATATTTTGCCTTCGTGTACATTTGGGTCGCGTAGGTACGTATTGAAGTTTTGTACGGGAGACCTGATATTTTGATTATATATTGATACACGCTGTTCTGATATATACGCTGTACATAATTATTTTAAATTATAATAACTTATACAAATATGAAATTAGTACCAAATTGTATGCGTCAGTCTGGAGTCATGAATTACAATATTTACAATATTATGACGTCATAGTCGCGAACGCACAAACGTGTCTTTGTAATTAAATAACGTAATTACTCCTTTTATAACAGGCTGCATTAACTTTAAGTCGTGCAGAAGATTTTATAGTCAATCAATTTTTAATGGTTTAGAATACCTATGTATTTTTGCAAGATGATTTATTAAAATGTTTTCGGTTACCAAAAAATACGGCAAGTTATCTTAAGAAAAACTAAAAGAAAAGAAATAAAAATACGTTTATTTGCGGCCAATATGACGCAGTAAAAAAAACAATAAAAAAACAAATTGTGTGGAAATATGCGTCACATCCGCGCAGAACGGCCAACGCTCAGCATAATGCTTCGTCCCCATGCGAGACGGAGCCACAGCGCTGATTTTCAGCGACAGCCGGGACAAAGAGAGGAAAACAACAAAGAGAAACATTTAACAACTAAGGAAAATGACAAAGAGAGGCAACATTCGAACTTCTAAACTTTGCTGAGGAAAAGATCTTAACTTAATCCGAACTAATACTTAAGTATGTTGTTGTTAAGTGGTTCTGCAGCGAATTCTAAAAAGGATTTTCCTGTTTGGTAACATTTCTACATCTTCAGGTTTTCCCCGGACACCTTAAAGATGTGTCACTGTTCGGTAATCAAATACGCATTATTTGGAACTAACGATCAGCCCCGACTTCGCACGTTTTTAGATACTATCGCTCGGGCGAAAGCTAGTAAAACTATACGTATAAACCTTCCTCTTGAATCACTCTATCTATTGATGAAAACTTTAAGCGTACAGAGGGACAGACGACAGCTCTTGTCTGTCTGTTACCTTTTCACGCTATAATGGCTGTACAGATTTAAATGAAATTGAGCACACGAGTTACACATGATAGGTTGGTTTGGCGGAATTTGTTCGTGATTTGTATGAAATATAACAAAGTGACGTCACAGATTTTTAGAATCAAATGGAATACTTAGTAGCATTAAATGCAATTTTACAATTATATCTTTTATATGTGATTTTATTTTTGACCGTTTCAAATATTCAATTGTACGTTCTAACGGGTTTGCCCGTGAGAACCTCCATGCAGGCAAAGCCGCGGGCAAATGTACACCTGTTTCAAAATCCAATACCGAAGTTCATTTATTATTGCCGCGTCCTTGAAGTTTTTACGACTCTTATTCAGTTGACGAAAATATTTTCTTAGAAACTCTTGTGAATTTATTCTACGTAAACACATAAAAAGAAATATTTTCCTCATACTTTTCATCAGTATCCAGTTATTAAAGATAGTATTATCGGCAATCGAGTCCTTTATTTGATTTGAAGATGATGTGCTATTAATATTTTCTATTGGTTTTAATCTTTGACCCCTCTTGGTAAGACTGGCTTTCAGACTTCACGCTTCTGAGGACCCGTAATGACTGTTAAAGATGCATGAATGTCAGCCGGGACCAACTGCTTAACCATTCATAAGATAAGGTTTTTTTTGAGGAAGGAAATTTTTTAAATGGCTCCTCCCGTTCTCGTAGGGGCCAAAGAGAGTGTCAAACTCTTACTGACTAATACGCATCCATGTTCCTTCCTTAGCCCTTTATGTTCCGGGGTAGCGGTAACCCTTTCGGACAATACCGCTGATCTTCTTCTTCGTGTGGTTAGTGACTAACCAGTGTCAGAGATTTAATGCTGCCCGTGGGCCTCTGACTTAGCATCACATGCTGTTGAGAAATATCTCTCGGGCATGCCGGTTTCCTCCCGCTGATAATCTTCTGCCTTCTACTAGCTACTTGCCTTTTTTTTGAGGGTGGGATATTATCAAATGACCCTTCCCGCTCTGGATGTAGCGGAAAGGATTGTCAGACTCTTACTGACTAAAACCCAGCCATGTTCCTTAGGGCACGCCACGATAGTGGCGGTAAGGCCCCTCTTTGAGGAGTGGCTAGAGAGGCGTCACGGCGCCCTCACCTACCGCCTGACGCAGGTCCTCACCGGACATGGATGTTTCGGGAGGTTCCTGCACATCATCAGGCGGGAGGAAACGCCCGGGTGTCACCACTGCGAGGATCGCCCAGAGGACACGGTAGAGCACACGGTGCAAACCTGCCCAGCATGGGCAGAGCACCGCCGTGTCCTCGTAGAGGCGATCGGCGGCGGCGACCTCTCGCGCCCGGCCCTGGTGCAAGCCATGGTCCGGGGCGAGAGGGAGTGGGAGGCAGTCACCTCCTTCTGCGAAAAAGTCATGCTCGCGAAGGAGGTGGCGGGATGGGAGAGAGAAAGATCCTCCCGTCCCAGCCGCCGCAGGAGACGCCCCGGGCGTCGGGAGCCACGTGACGACTCCCGGCCACCGTAGGCGCGGGCCTGCGGGCGGTGAGTAATGGGTGACTCACCGTCCGATCAGCACCAGACCCGTGCCGTACGGCGCGTGTATGTTCCACGCGCGCCTCAAAGAGATGTCAGCATATGAAGGGGCCCCCCAGGGCCAAGCCTGCCGGGTAAGCGGGATTGTCCGAAAGGGTTACCGCTACCCCGGAACATAAAGGGCTACGGAAGGAACATGGATGGGTTTTAGTCAGTAAAAGTCTGACACTCCCTTCCGCTCCACCCAGAGCGGGAGGAGTCATTGGATGATTTCCCAGCCTTAAAAAAAAAAAAAAAAGCCATGTTCCTTCTTTAGCCCTAGTGTTCCGGGGCAGCGGTAACCCTTTCGGACAATCCCGCTGCCGCTGCCCCGGGAGAGCTACTTGCCTAGGTACTGTGAAGACCATGCTCCATGCCTCGACCAAATGTGAAGTCCAGAGGGACCTTCACTTTCTATCTTAAAAAAAACAAAAAACACGGGGCAGCAGCTATTGAATTATATTGCTTTTTTGCTTTTCACGAATACAATCATGCGTCAAGCAGCACGGCTACTGATAGTCTTATTTATTTATTTTATTAATTCCTATCGAAATATTCTATCATTTTGAAAGGGCGAATACTGTCAGTTATATTCTAACCGACCACCCAGATTCAATAAAAGGTGTCAACTTAGGCTTAACAGTACTTTTCTGTCTACCTACTAGCTTAGAGTAGGTGTCGAATATAAAATAATAAAAATGAAACAAGAGATGAATGTCGTATACGCAGTAGGTCGTAGCAGATCGTTGGCATTCTGTAACTGCTGCTAACCCCCAACGGGAGAAAGGCGTGAGCTTCTGTTATAGGAGGTAATAAACCTGCGATAAATTAAATTGGTACTTTGAACCAAAATAGCGAGAATCATAAAAGTGCTAGAGGTGTAGCTAATTAACGTTGCGTAAGTTGAAACCTATTTAAAGGTAAAATATTATTAAAGTTATACGTTAAATAAAAGTGATTGATCGCTTTATTAACGCCACTCAAAAAAGTTTTCAGTGCGAAATAATTACTAACAGTTGTTAAGGCTTTGTTTCTTGATTGCTCTGGTTTTAATAAATATTATTCATGGTCTACTTTTGATAAAGTTCCAAAAGTTGAGCTAAGCTAAGTTCTGAATATAAATTTACGATTAATTACTTATACGTGCACTGACAGGACAGACCCACCCAAAATTTTGACCTCTACATACATATATGGTCTTCATTATTATATGATCTGACCAAGATTATGTTTGGACTTTAACCCATTGGATGTTCGCCTATTAGAAGCCGTTTGCTTATAAGAGCTCAACGATTTATACGGTTACATTTATTGTCGTTTTGAAAGAATTTTTCTTAAGAACTTATGGGGTTCATACGATATTTGAGGGGTTAAAAGAGATCTCTGAGTTCGTTTCGGCATTTTTCTCAGAGTGATAAGATAGAAAACGCCCACGCATTTGTTTTAAAAAATATTATTGAAGTGTAAAAGTGTTATAATGAAAACGAATTTGGCATAGATTTGGTAAACCTAGTTTTAGAAGTATTAGTCTCTCTCGTTTCACTTTTGCCTAGCTAGAATAGAAACAGTTTTTGGTTATTCAAATTTAATAAGTAACGATTTAAATCTCCCATCGATTTCCGAGTAGCGTGTGGTAGTAGACAGTGCTCGAGAGTGAGCTGGGCCGTGTCCTGGCTGCAACAGTACTGGTGACACTTGGGAATTATCTCCCGCCTTGCCACGTGTGCAAGTATTTGCCAAAACAGCCGTGAGCCGATAACACCTCCACTAAACGGAAGGACGAAGTCCCGTGTCGTCTCCGTACCCACTCCTCAAGAATTGGCTGGATAGCCCCAACAGTCCAGTGCCTTTCTTGTGCCTATTTGAAATAAATGATTTATTCGTAGGGTATGATAGTGCTCCTAATGGATGTGACTAAAAAGGCGTTGCACAGACGGGGTCCCGAAGTGGTCTTTTGAGAGGTAACTGGCCCATTTGACGTGCTGAAGGTGATCGCCGGGGTGTTATTAGTGAAGTAAGAATCTCACACTCCCTGGTCTTTTCCGCGAGAGTCCAGGTGCCTTTTCAAGGTTTCCCCCCGTCTCAAAAAACAAGGTAATCTGCTTTCGACCAATTCAATCAGATTAGATTCGAACCTCGGTCTCTAAGTCCTATAACAATAAAACGCATGTCCTTGTTACCATAAGTGGCTACTCAATATGAGTTGCCGAATTAGTCTCGTCGTGACGACAATATTTTATGGATTGACTTTAGGTCAATGCACCCTAATAGGTCATAGAAGGGCCTACAAGAGTATTTAATGGCAGCTATGGCACGGTCGCCAGCGCATCAAGTTATACCAAACTGTGAAATCTCTCCAAATGATTTGAAACCTTAAAACGTTGTTGGTTAAGTTCAAAATCGATTGAGATTATTTGACAGTTTGTCTTTGTAGATATGTTGCTTTACCTATGTGAAATGTTGCTTTAACTATCTTGGGCTTGGCTCGGTGGAATAATCCCTAGAATTCCTAGATAATTATTGGCTGGGTTAAACTAGATAATTATGAAACAAGTTCCAACTTATGGTAAAGATTCGACTTGTTATTCACTCCGGTTAGTTGAAATACTAATGTGGAACAGAGCTGGTTGGTTATACTTGAAGCCGGTGTCATTAGGGTTGGTAAAACCAAGGTTTAACACTCAACAAACAATGATTAAAATTTACAAAAAAAAACGGACTAAGAGCTGATTTCACTAATGAAACAGAAAGCAATCAAAACTTTTTAACCGCGATTAAGAGCTGTCTGTATGAGCTCATCGCGTTCAATACCTATCTGTCAATATTCCACAGAAAATAATGACACTGGCCCTTGTATTGGGCGCTATTACAAACAAAAAAACAACAGACTTTTTTTTAAATCCATAAAACATGAAAAATTTCTTTAAATTTAGAATTCGATTGTTTTATTGTAATAAGTTTTCTTCTGCTCTCATCTCTGTCTGTAATCATCCATTGTTTCTTGTGTCTTTAACTGTATCATTCATACTACTTTCATTCACGCATTTCATCCCTCCTTTTTTAGTTCTCTCTCTACCTCATCATCATCTGTCTAGCCTTTTCCCAACTGTGCTGGGGTGGGCTTCCAGTCTAACCAGATGCAGCAGAATTTTACATGAAGCGACTGTCTATCTGACCGCCACAACACAGAAACTGGGCAATACGATACTCCTTGGTAAGACTGGCTGTCAGACTTTCGGGCTTCTGACGACCCGTAACGACTGTCAAAGATCCACGAATGACAGCCGGGACCAACGGCTTTACGTGCTTACCGAGGCACGGGAATCTCTCTCTACCTTCATCATCCATTAACATTTAATGCAGTTATTTGCATGATAAAAATCTACCTACTCTATTATATAAACGAATACATAAGTTGGTTCAAGAGATTAGTATCCGAATTATTAGTACGGTACATAACATGTCGATGAACTCCTACAAATGGATGATAGTTCGTTGACTGTACCAGATTATTATGTACAATGATTTATTATTGTTTATGTAGGAGGTATGTAGTATTGTAATGTTACTACTGTTATAAATATGATATTTCTCAACAGCATCTGAAGCTGAGTCAGAGGCCCATGGGCAGCATAAAAACTCTGACACCAGGTTAGTCACTAACCACACGAAAAGAAGAAAGAATACGATTGTTTGGATGGTTGTTTGTTACTCAAACACGCCTGTACGGTTAAACGGTTTTGAATAAAATCTGGCACAGATATAGTTAATAACCTGGATACACACAGCATATTTTTTATCCGGCCTGTGCCCGTCAGAAAATTTCGGCCGCTGGCAGAAGCTAGTGTTAAATAAATTCTAGTACTTACTATAGTATTATTATGTGTAACATCAATGAATTTGTAGTTTGCCCGATTTATATAACTTATCTATACTAATATGTTGTTGTATTATAAACAGGTAAAATTTGTAAGTTTGTATGTAGGGGGTAATCTCCGGAACTAATGATCCAATTTCAAAAAATTTTTCACTGATAGAAAGCTACATTATTCCTGAGTGCTATAGGCTATAAATTATATTTATATCGTACATATTATCCGAGCTATCGCAATTTCAAATCAAGAAGCAAGTCGAAAAGAAATAAAAAACGAAAACAGAATTATTTGCATGCGCTGCCTAAACAGTTACAGTATATCGCAATTTTCCGCGGACGAAGTCGCGGGCAGAAGCTAGTCCACTATATAGTAGTATGTTATTGTTAAGTTATTAAGCCTAGATTATTGAATAATTATATTCAGACATATGCAATTAAAATCAATTAAAAATTGGAACCACCTCAATATCGTTTTAAAAAAGATGAGAAGCAGTAGTATAATCAGCCTGTAATACATACAGGCCTCTTTTCTTTGAGAGGGAGAGGGCTACAATCCACCACACGACCCCAGTGCGGGTTTGTATTATGTCATATGCCTTCGAATTTTTGGTTCTAGAACATGGCGGTTTCCCCAAGACGTTATCCTTCACCGTTTTGCGAGCAGCGCTAATGAAATTTTATACACAGAGATAAGTGCATGTTTGGATTCGAACTCACGACCTACAACTCGTAAGTCGAGCACTAGTGGCGCATTGATTACGACTTAAGAAACAGGCATGATGGCGCTAATATCCACTGTTGAACATAGCACCCAATATACACGGATCGGTCTCACTAACGGAATCCTTCCATAGAATTATATCCCATCATATCGACGTACCCATCACCTACATTTCTTTACAATCAGCTGATACAATCAATTACGAAGTACGTTGTATAACAAAAAGCGGAACACATGCACGTTGTAACTAATATAACGGACACTAGACACGTGCCGACCCGGATATGATTCGCTGTGATAATACTGCATCGGTATTCACACTGCATAAGTCTATAACGGGCGGTGTGACAGCGGCTTTATTAAAAGGGCCTTATTGTAAAGGCCTAAAGGCTTTATTGTAAGGGCCGGTCATACCTACATATTTGGTTGTATTATATTTCTCTTTTCTCGGTGTGTGCACTATGCTGTAGTGGGGGTTTATTTAAACTTCGAACCCCAATGGTTCGAAGTTTAACCTTTTGACCGCCACGTCAAAAATGAAAAAGCGTGCCCTCAGCGCCAAGCTCCGAATTTATCCTTTAATTTTGTCGCCCAGTCGCGATCGTGGCGTGCTGGGCACATTTTGGTTTGTCGTCTATACACGACTGTGGCGGTCAAAAGGTTAAATTAAAGAGAGGTTTTAATGGTTATTGACAGTGCAAAAAAAAATAACCTCCGTGGAGGTCTTACAATTTTGTGACGTTGGGTATAATCATGATTTTGAGGAAATGAGTTTCTCTTGGTCTGGTATAATAAAGTTATTTATAAAGTTTATTATCATTTGCCGTTAGATTAAACCAAAAATAAAGATGAAACAAGATATGCTTAAAACTGTCTGCCTCTACTCAAACTAGTTTTTTTTTTTCAAAAACTACGGGGTTCTTTTTGTGCGTTAGAATTGTTTAGGCGACATAAACTTGATTGTTGACCGATATTTAGCGTTTACAGATAATCTCGAAACGATTTCTAAATAAGATGTTTATCAATATTAAGATTGGTGCAGTCAACACGAATACACACTTATGTAAAAGTTACTTTTTTTTTTAAATAGCTTAGAGCGTTATTGGATTGTTTTGATTGTTAAATTTTGTAGTTCTTTTTCCTCTTCCAGATTTTTAAATTAGTTTTTGTTAATGTTTTACTGGATTTCATAGTGGAGGTCAGATATGCAGTCACTTTTTGCAAATTACTGGTATTCAGCTGCAGACTGGAAGCCAACCCCAATAAACACTATCAATGACATGAGTCGAACCATCGCATCGTACATTATTATGTTTATAGACCTAAGCATTAAAATAATGATTAGTCGAAGAAAAAGTTTTTATGCAGTTTTCACGCTGACATACTGGCCATCATTTCAGTGTTTAATAATCATTGTTCCAAATTTAAAAAACAAGAAGATCGTAGTTTGGTCGCTAGGCAGATTGATTTTAATAATTGGAACCAGTTTTTCAATTAAGAAAAACTGGTTTTATGATTTCCATGTCAGTCGCAATTTAATGATAGGTACCTATTAATCTGTGGGTCTTATCTAACGTGTGTAGCTAATCTATCACGAATTATAATGCAACGTTGTATAGTATCGTCACTTACAGATTTCTAACATTCCAAGCCTTATCGGACAGTGGGTACGTATTAGCGCAACAAACACTTCAACCTATCTATTATTATTTTAGCATTGCCAATAGATTTGTCCTCATTTCACAACTTGTTTCAAATAAAATTAAACCTAGCATTATTTGACAAACGAATGCTGCGGCCCTTCACTTGCGTGTATTGTGACTTTCCCCTCACAAACGTAAATATTTCCAGATTATTATTGACTCACTGCAGGGTGAAGGTCTTTTCTCATACAGAGAATGCACGTGGGTTGATCTCCGGACAATCCCGCTTACCCGGCAGTCTTGACCCTAAAGGGCCCCTTCATGTGCTGACATCTCTTTGAGGCTCGCGTGGAACATGTACGCGCCGTCCGGCACGGGCCTGGTCCTGATCGGACGGTAAGCTACCCATTACTCACTGCCCGCACGCCGGGAGTTGACACCTATAGTATAGTTACCACCTTTTTTTTTTTTTTTTTTTTTAAGGCTGGGGAATCATCCAATGACTTCTCCCGCTCTGGGTGGAGCGGAAGGGAGTGTCAGACTCTTACTGACTAAAACCCATCCATGTTCCTTCCGTAGCCCTTTATGTTCCGGGGTAGCGGTAACCCTTTCGGACAATCCCGCTTACCCGGCAGGCTTGGCCCTGAGGGGCCCCTTCATATGCTGACATCTCTTTGAGGCGCGCGTGGAACATATACGCGCCGTCCGGCACGGGTCTGGTGCTGATCGGACGGTGAGTCACCCATTACTCACCGTCCGCAGGCCCGCGCCTACGGTGGCCGGGAGTCGTCACGTGGCTCCCGACGCCCGGGGCGTCTCCTGCGGCGGCTGGGACGGGAGGACCTTTCTCTCTCCCATCCCGCCACCTCCTTCGCGAGCATAACTTTTTCGCAGAAGGAGGTGACTGCCTCCCACTCCCTCTCACCCCGGACCATGGCTTGCACCAGAGCCGGGCGCGAGAGGTCGCCGCCGCCGATCGCCTCTACGAGGACACGGCGGTGCTCTGCCCATGCGGGGCAGGTTTGCACCGTGTGCTCTACCGTGTCCTCTGGGCGATCCTCGCAGTGGTGACACCCGGGCGTTTCCTCCCGCCTGATGATGTGCAGGAACCTCCCGAAACATCCATGTCCGGTGAGGACCTGCGTCAGGCGGTAGGTGAGGGCGCCGTGACGCCTCTCTAGCCACTCCTCAAAGAGGGGCCTTACCGCCACTATCGTGGCGTGCCCTATAGTTACCACCTAAGTCCACATTATGGTAAAGCAATAAATATACTGAGTATTGATTATTAAGGTGCCCTATTATATAATGTTATGTCATAATACATACCTAGTAATTTGGTATAATAACACAAACTAGTTGACAGCGGATCTGACTCCCTTGGGGTTCTCCAGAAGTACTCTTTTGGAAAACCATGAGGATGATTTTGAACTTAAAGAAGTTGTTTACAACCATATAAACCTTGGCAAGGAATTAATATTGTCAAAAAGGAAGTTTTATTAAACATACAAATGTCATTGTTAACCTGACAACCTTCAGTTGTTACCTGAGTTATAATAGGAGAGTGACTATTATAAACAATCAACCATGACCAGGACAATGACATCGTTTAAATTACGTCATTAAGTGATTGAGTGCCTATTAAATGACGTCACCAAAAGTTAGGAACATTTGACACAGTGACGTCATCCGAAACCACAGCCTTCACAAAGACCATAACGAGACAAGTACACTCGCGGATAGAAAGAGAAATCGTAAGATAGCGCGGTTAGGCAATATGGCTCAGTAATTGTTCGTGTCGACACAGCTCAGCTTGTGTGCCTGACTGTACGTCATTATGATTTTATCTGGAGGAGATAGTTGCACGGATATATTTGTTGAAATAATTTCTGGTTGATACTTATTTAGTTTAATGGAGCGTGGCCATCGAACATTACGGGGGAAAAATATGAATACTTGATGCGATCAAAATTTGGCTCAGGCGATTTACACACGGCACCGCGCTCCGCCGCGGTAGGTGGTGAAGCGGATATCATGTTGCATTGGTCTCTAAGAAATGCCGTTGATGCCTTGCACCGCCCGACCACGCGGTCGAACGGTGCTCGTTTCTATCGCAAACTGCTCCTACCGCGCGGTCGAGCGGTGCCGTGTGTTAATCGCCTAAAGCCCCCAGTTTCAACAAATTGATGAAGTTAAAATTAATCACAAATAATAAATTCCTTATTTACCTTAGCAGTGATAGCCTAGTTGCGTTACCTGTGTGTGACTCGAGTTCGAACCCAGGGCACGAACCTCTGACGTTTCAAATTCATATGCGTATTCTATAATTTTATCACATGCTTAAAAAACGGTGAAGAAAAACATCGTGAGGAAACAGAGAGAGAGAGATATTTCTCAACAGCATATGTAGCTAAGCCAGAGATCCCATGGGCAGTATAAAAACTCTGACTGCAGGTTAGTCACTAACCACATGTAAATAAAACCTCATCATAGAATTAGCTCTACATTATTAATCACAGCTGTTTTGTAAAATCAATTTATCCTTTGGGGCATTAGTTTCAATAACCGTTAAGTTCATGAATACAATGCAATTTCCTTGATTACGTTCATGAATCATCCACTAGTTAGACTGCTCCTGAGTAGGTACACGTAATTAGGGAGGAAATATGTGGCAACAATTAGTGCGTTTGCAATTAGGTTTAGGCCTTGAAATTGAAAGGTAAAACGTTCTAACGTTGAATCTTTTAGGTAGAACATAATGTAGTTAGTCAGTTTTTGGAATCATTGTCCTTAACATGATTACCTTTTTTTTTGAGGTTGGAAAATCATCATAATTATTACTCCTCCCGCTCTGGGTGGAGCGGGAGGGAGTGTCAGACTCTTACTGACTAAAACCCATCCATGTTCCTTCCTTTGCCCTTTAAGTTCCGGGGTAGCAGTAACCCTTTCGGACAACCTACTATACGGTTTTTTGACCCGAACACAATGTTTGGAAGTGATTAACCTTCTTAGATTTGTAAGTTTTTCGTATTTTTGTTGTATCTATTGATTGTTCTTATTTTGTTGCATACTTAACAAATTTTTACATGAATTATTTCTCATTTTTGGTAGACCGAAAGAGTTAAGGGTTTTTTAAAGATTAACTAACCATGTAAGTTGACATTATTGTACAGACGCCATCACATCAAGCAATGAAAATGAACCTTATCTTTCTGTAATAAAGTTGAAAATCTATCAAAGAAATTTGACAGATTGGGGTAGTTTGATGTGCTGGCCTCTGTAATACATATATCAGGTTAAAACTTCTTGCGTCATATCTAAGTAAAAGCTTATACAAACATATTCCAATATCTTCTAGAGATAACTGAATGCAATATAAGTGATCATATTTTCCTGTAGTTTCGCCAACAGAAGTCAGTGACGCAAATATATAGGGAAAATCCGGGGTCCCGGGAGCCAGTGGACTTAACGCACCAAGGAGATACGACCTGTTACAAGAACTAGGTTTGGTCTAGTCACCTGCTATGACGTCACCGGTACTACCTATACACCGTGCAATTTTAGTCGTCTTACAAATGTGGTCCACTTGGTGTATCCCACATCAATAACCTCGCGTGATTAAAATTTGTTACCATTAATTAAGATAAAAGGTACAACGAAAAATAAAAAATGTATTACAATAAGTAACATCCTGTTAATTATGTTTACTTATCGAACGGTAGATCATTCCATACCCCTTTTCTATGAGGCAAAATTTCTTAAGCCAATTTAAAACAGTCCACGTCCAAGAGTCCTCTACAGGCTGTTTTAAAGAACATTGTGCGTTTACAATATTGTATATTTTTTAACTATACAAATGTTCACAATGTATCTATATATTTTTTTATGAATGATTAGTAGTCAATGGATACATGAATTGGGCTGCCGTTGTAAGACGACTAAAATTGCACGGTGTATTATGATGTACATCATCTGGCATTGAAGATTTTCTTGGTAAATTATAAGTCATGGAGTGTGGGATTATAAGGTCAAGTAGATATTCGAACAAGGATTTCTGCTTGTAAAGTTCAATTGGCATTCAAGTCTTTATTGGGTTATGAATTGTAGGAAAGTTGATGGAATTTACTTTGGGTGATATACTTGTTAATTTGCGTAAGTAGGCAACGTCTCTTGGTCGAATATTGGACAAACCAATTTAATGAGTAATGACTCATATAATATAGTGTGTTTTACCAATATTGGTTGTTCTGCATAATATTAATATTTATGTCTTAATTGGTGCGAATAATTCTGCACTGTTTCTTAAATCTTTATCGTACCTTTTCACTAGAGATGTGCTATGCAGCTATGCTGCGAGGACGTGAAAGCTAAGCTACGAAACTATGTTCCCGATGCTAAGCTATGAAACGAGCTAGTAAGATGCGCTATGAAGATGCACCACCGCGAGGAAGTGCGCTAACTGTAGGTACTCTGCTCTGCGCATAGCTACACCACTCGCGACCATCCATAGCACGCATCCAGAGCATGCATCCATCCATATTAAAAACCTAGCTTAGCAGAACCCGTTTGCACCAGAGTGGTATGCTATTATGGACCAATGAATATGATTGGTGGATATCAAACGCATCCATAGCAACATAGCATACCATATCCCTGATGGAAAGACACTCTTATGTCCCCATAATCAACATGCAGATTCATCAACCGCCTACAATTTACTCGTACTCCAACCGTTGCTCTATTGACGGAAATTAACCGCATGCAGATGCCTCGTTCGTCTAGTGGTCGCAAGCTTTTATGCTGTGCAAGAAGACCTGGTTTTGATACCCAGGTTGGACAAAATGTTATTAGGGTTTTTCCATCCGGAATTTGGTATAAATTGTTCCCGGTGACTGGCAATTCCCCTGGCCCTTTTACATGGGACTCAAACAAAACTGGCGAAATGTGGGTTAACTATACGTATAATTTAGGTATACCTCTACCTAAACCTTGGGGGATTACAGTCGAGATGTCCAGCTGTGGACTGCGATAGGCTGAGTTGTGTTTTATAAGCCCATGCACATTATGTGGTAAGCGGGATTGTCCGAAAGGGTTACCGCAACCCCGGAACATAAAGAGCTGAGGAAGGAACATGGATGGGTTTTAATCAGTAAGAGTCTGACACTCCCTTCCGCTCCACCCAGAGCAGGAGGAGTCATTTGATGATTTCCCACCTTCAAAAAGAAAAGGAGGGGTCACCAGAAATATGCGTTATGAGCATTAAAAAACATGCATTTAGCTGCGGTTAGGATCGATTAAAGTTTTATCAGTGAAGGTAATTTATCGATGTTATTAGCAGAATTAGAGGTAATTGACTTATACGCTACCGACAACGTTGATCAATACTGAAATGCCGCATTTGCTATTGGGATTAAAATAAAGACAATCAATCTGCCTAGCCTTTGCCTATGTTGGGGTCGGCTTCCAGACTAACCGGATGCAGCTGAATACCTTTATTTACATGGAGCGACTATCTGACCTCCAAAACCCAGTCAGTAACTGGGTAATACGATACCCCTTGGTAAGACTGGCTGGTAGACTTTAGGGCTTCTGACTACTAGTAACGACTGTCAAAAATCCACGAATAACAGGGATTAAAATAAAGACATTTTAATAATAGTCATTGAAATCATAAATATTGATTTAGATTGCTCAGAGATTGAATCACTGTTAAAGTAGAAGTGTTTTTGAGTGGTGACTGGAAATTGGCATTTTTAATAGACGCGCAGGCCAGATGAAAGGAAGATGCAATCAGGGAAGCTGGAGGCAGCTGGACTTACAAGGGTGTCCAATCGCACGACAATGAACTCGATCCTTGGCTTCGTTCAACTGCTAGCAGCTGTTAGCCGGCCGGTTAGGTATATAAGATGACTGGTAATTAGTCACCGATATTTAAACACGTGATTGAACTCATGATTACAATCAACTTTCCCAAAGAAACTTTTTTTGTATACTTTTTTTGTGATAAAAATAAAACTATTGAGTATACAGAAAAGTTTCTTTGGGAAAGTTGATTGTAATCATGAGTACAATCACGTGTTTAAATATCGGTGACTAATTACCAGTCACCTTATACATACAGCCAATAATGCTTCATCTCCATAGATACAGACTAGACTACTCCTTAGATAATATAAACCACGGTGGTTACATATTCCTTGCTTGGTCTTTTGCCTTTTGTTCTTTGAGGGTGGGAATCATCAAATGACTCCTTTCGCTCTGGATAGAGAGGAAGGGAGTGCCAGACTTTTACTGACTAAAACCCATCCATGTTCCTCCCTTAGCCCTTTATGTTCCGGGGTAGCGGTAACACTTTCGGACAATCCCGTTTACCAAATGGTGTTGTGCCTGAGGACGTATCTTTGCCGATTACCAGTACCCAATCACGAACATGTCTACACCAACTTAGATTTGTTCTACGGGAAATATGGCCGGTCCATAACCACTTCAACTTGCTGATTTTATAGGATATGCCGCAGCATATCCTATAAAATCAGCAAGTTGAAGGGGAAGTGGAACGTAATAACGCATTATTACGTTGTGTTTTGTATATCAAGTTCAATACGCAATTTCTTTATTGCGTTCCAAAATGTACATACCTATGCTTTACATTGATTGGTGGGTTGTAGTAAGTCACAATTTCGGACCCTGTCGGGCACAGCATAGAATGTGGGAGAGAGGAGGAAGAGCACTGAGTGTTTACTTCTAATACTTACTACAGTATATATATTGGAACTAATTTATATATTGCGCATTACATTTATTATTTACGTATAAGTTACTACACAGACGACAGGGAGGAAGAGAAAGGGTGGTCCTTGTGCAAGTGGCTATTCGATTTATAAATCGACTTACTGTGACTCACATCGAAGTCAGATTTGGTTTCACAATATTGTTGGTGATTATTATAAAGGTAGGCACAGACGGTGCCACGGAATATGTTACTCAAAGGAAATCTGCGCGAATGATGCTCACTAGTAACAATTTTATGCGCGTTATGAACAATTAACTAGATTGAGGTATAGATTTTTCCTCAAAAAATAAAATAACTAACTGAAATAATTGAAAAAAGATAATATAATAACAAATGAAGTATGAACATTTAATTGGTTGATAAAAGCTTATTATTGTAATATGATGAACGATAATAGAAAAAATCGGCCATGTGTTTTCCATTTTTTTTTTCTTTTTTGAAAAGACTTTATTTCTTACTACTATACCTTGGCATTATAATTGTACAATTAGCTATTACAGAATTTAGATGAATACTGGCTTTCCTGTTAAGTTTGTTTATCATCAATAAAGTCAAAGTCAAATCATTTATTTCAAATAGGCACAAGAATCACTTTATGTTATAAAGTGATTTTATGTTCCGTTCCCACAGACAAACCGTGAAAACGGTTTTGTGGGGCATAGTTTAGATTAAGACTTTTTGTAAACTTTAATATAAATAAATAAATAATAATAATAAATAAACGGCAATATAAACAAGAAATAGAACTAATTCTAGTGGGGTGACTAGAATCAATTCTATTTCTTGTATAGGTAGGTTTCTTCCAAAAGGTAGTTTCGTATGGAGAAGAATGGGCAAGAAACTCCACCGTTACTCTTTTAAAATGTTTTGTATAGGTACATGTATTATAACATTATAATTATGTAAAGATGATGCACCCAGAATAAAAACCCTAAACCACAAAAGGTGAAAAGAATAATTACGCCATAGCATTGGCATTCAGCAAAATTTTCCCTATTGTTTACAAAAATGGTTGGATTTTCCTGCAGGATAAGAGACTTAGAAAACAACTAATTAATAAACACTGAAAATTTTAATATACTGACAATCAAAACATGTCTGTGGTGTTACCTACTGTGAATGAAATAATTGGCATTCGCAAAAAAGTCCGGGATTTTTTATGACGCGCACCTTTTTAGAACCAGTTTATTGATAATATCATTTTACTCAACAGGATTTCATAACATTGTGTGTAAATCTACCATGTTCGCAGCTTTTGAGTTTTCAAAGTAGGTTGATGTATATTTGACTATAACTAACTATAGTTTAAAACTTGGGTATACTTGTTATCAATCAGAATTATTTCTGACTAGGTTCTGTCAGCGGCTTCGCCTGCGTGGTTGTTGGAAATTATCCTAAGGGAATGTATTACCGGGATATGTGCTAATCCACCACATCATGACCTTGAACTACATTTGTGCTAAATTTCATCCAGTTCTGTTCAGCCGTTTGAGCGTGAAGGACGGACAAACATACAAACTCAAACTCACTCACAAACTTTCGCCTTCATAATATTAGTGTGATTAGCAGTCCACTGTTGGACATAGCTAAAGAGGTTTTAGTCGCTTAACTCTTAAAATAGTAAAAGATAAACCTAAAAGTATATAATACCAAAACTTGGCTTACTAGGCTTAAACCACAACTTATAGGCACAAACAAAAAACCCAATTGATAAAAACAAATGAAACTATAGCATGCATTTCATGTCGACATCGTAAAAAGTCAGATAATAAACAACTGCCTCAGAGAAGGTCAACAAGTTGTCAGGCTTTATTTAAAGTAAAACATTTTAAATAATTGAGTCGATGTGTAAGCACGAAAAGAAAAACAAAAATGTCAGATATCTGGACTAGATATCTGGACTATGATAATTATTTATTATTTTATCGACTGTCAATCTTTTTTGTCAATATTTGCATAAAGGTATCGTAATAGTATTTATGTATTGTTTCAATTAACACGACGTAAATAAACTTTTTATAATTTTCTGAAAAGAACATGCAAGGACTCCTCCTTGAACGAAACGAATTAGCACGCCAATAAAAAACGAGAACGAAAACTCATGCCAATCAAATTAAAATTAAAAGAAAACATCACCGGTACTTAAATCAACAAAAAGTTAAAAATACAAAAGTAGTACCGGACTTTTTATCACGGGCATCTCGCAAAAAATATACCAATTTATTTCGAAAGATAATAACCAAGATAGATTCACGTCGAACCAACAAAATGCACCTGCATTATTCACTGAACGCAATTTTTACGCAAAACATGAATACCCGCACTACCCGCAGGGCAAAAAAATATGTAAACAAACCTTCTTATTAACATTCTGCTTGCGCGCACATTAGACTACACAATATTACGATAAATTAACGAAATAAAACATTTAATTAGGTAGTACATCAAGCGAAAAATCACAAAAATATCGCGATGTCAATAAAAACATCAACGCTAAAAAAGCATACTACTTCAAAAAACAAAAACAAAAGAAATGTTGCGTACCTCAGTTCAGTGACAGTCAAAAATCCCTTCACTCAGCCCTTTCCACATACATCACTTTCGTCACAAGCGTTTGTGTGAAGACGTCAACACAAGTATAACTTGACAGTTACGTATAATCAACACGACGCGGCGACGGTCGAACCAACACTGCACTCACTGCTTGCGTTGCCAAATGCGTTCGCGCAGAATTACAACACCAGTTTACATTGACCTTTAATTTCAACCTACTTTTCCCTCAATCACAAACGTTTTGTACGTATCCAGAGCGGCATGGCGGGTCTAAGTCCAGTGGTGGTTTTTATGGGTAATGATTTAGCTCATAAGGACGGTCGAAAGGCTTCGCAAGGGTTCAATGACTCTCAAAGTTGCTGGAACAGGGGAAATCCGAATGCAGTAGGAATTGCCAGCTTACCAGGTTGGCTGTGCTACTTTAAAAGGAAAATGTATTAACTGAGTTCTAGGATTTAACAATACGTGCTATAGTTAGCTGTAAAGTCAAAAATGAGGGATAGTTGAGGAATAAATTAGAATTTAACTTTTATTATCATGTCTTCATTTTCCTACTAACGTCACAAAATCCTGGCCTATTCCAAATTACATGGACTAGTATTCCGAACTTTGGGCAAAAACGGGAAACTCCTAGCAAAAAATCCAACAGTTTGTCCAAAATGGGATTCAAAACCTGATCTTCAAATTCGGCAGTTGTCAACCATTGTTTATTTATTTTTTTAACTTTTCGGATTCCAAAAGGAATGATCCACTGTTTCATTATTATGTATTTTGATAAGCTACTTGTGTAAAACAAAGCATTGCACGCCTACATAAATATGATACACATAGAGTATCAAATTGCAGATCCAGTGTTTTTTATAAACTTGTTTTTCAAGCAACCCTTTAAACCGTCAGCAGTTTTTGACAGAAATAGACGCACATAATTGTTTTAACGTTTTAGCACATTAACGACACCGCGTCTAAGGTGGCGTACTTCTGACATAGTTCATTCAAATCAAAACTACGCATTGTATGTTAGGTTACCGAGGTATACACTCAATCTTAGGGTGATAGAGGAATTACGTGTGTGACCTTGTAATGTCTTCATCATTCTTAGTTTGTATGTCTCTTGCCCGTCCTATAGCAGCAAGGTCTTTGTGATAGTTACATATTCTATTCTAATTTCATTAAGCCGTTTCGCCACTTATGTTAAGTCCCATATAAGAGGAGGTGGGGCTATTGCGAACAACTGGACACGAATCCAGGCTCCGGGCTGCTACTGAGAAATTCCTGAGGGAAAAACCTAATAACTCTTTGCCTAACCTGGGAGTTGAACCTCATGCTCAGCAGTAGCGCTTGCGTAGTAAACTATGTATAACTAACGCGAAAGTGAGTTTGCTTGTTACGCTTTCTCACTTAAACGGCTGAACGGATTTTGATGAAATTTTGTATATGGGTAGGTTAAGACATAGGAACCGTAACAAATATATATTTATGGAATTAAATGAGTTATTAAGTAACTCATAGATAATACTCTCAAAGCACGATTTGATCTCATTGACAATCATGAACTTTTTATTTAATAGAGTAATGTGAACTTTAGAGTTGTAGTGATGATTTTAATGATTATATTTCTGTAGCTGTCACCTGAAATAGATTTACATATGAGAAGTATTAGCTGTTTTCGTCTAGAATGGTATGAAATAAATGTTTTCTTACGTAAATTAGTCCAAAATATAATAAAGTACTAATTAGCGTTCATTACATCTGTCTACACAAGTCAGATGTTATGACTAATGAATACCAATTAGTCAAGGTCAATTTTACCCGGTTGACTACTAGTTTAAATTCCTTGTGTTTTTTCTTTTAATGTTTTGACTTCAGTTTAAGGCCCTATCACACTGGCTGATTGAGAATGTTCTTCAAGCGCGACGATTGTTCTACACGCTCGCTGCGTGGGCGTAACGACCACGCCACGTGTGCACAACGTTTTCTCCGCGTTGGCGTAACGAGAGATATTGACGTGAGCGTACAAGAGAGAGCGAGACAAATAGGTATCTAATTTAGTGGAAACGCGGAGAACACGTCGCGTAGTCGCGGCGTGATTGTTTTTTGATTAACTACATAATATAATTCTAATTAGTAACTTAGCATAGCTTGTCAATAAAGTTATTTTAGCATTTAGTATGAATCTACAACTATTTCTTTCAAAATATTTTGTAGCGTACCTACGTTTTTGTTCTTTTGTAAATAGGAACTTACTTTTTGTATTTAATGATACTTAGGTCAATTCGCGTTCAGTTTTTTTGGTGAATTTCGCCAGGTAAATTAGACCAAAAAGTCTTTTAGAAAAGGAAAATAGGAAATTCCAATTTCCTTTGACTTTGAAGCAGGAAATTGAGGATATCTTAAAATACACTCGATTTATTATCAATTTTTACTTTCTAATATATTTATTTAAATTACCACATTTCCTCAATAAAATGAATGCGCAATGACAGAAATAGGAAGCATAAAATTATCATAGTTTATGCTTATCTATAGTGTCCATTCGTAATTCGTTTTAGTTATTTAAAGGTGATCCACAGCAGCCTGCCCAGATAACTTGCTAGGTAGTCTTCTTATTCAATGAGCATTTCCTTCTTTTTCCCAACATCCTCAAGAATCAGGTTCCGTCAGACTTTAAGTAACCATAAAATTTCCTCTTCACAGGAACCAATCTGATCACTCAAACTTTTAAAAGGCTAAAAAAAAAAAAAAAGGGAGACGTTGAATCTGAAGTAGTTAGTAGTTCTGTACTTTTTGTACCAAAACGGATGCTTGGCAAAAACATTAAAAAAAAATTATTCACCGAAAAAGGAATTCATTATTAATGTAGGAGGGCCAAATTATCGCCATGACAGAACACGTGATTCGGGTTTTTTGGTGAAGGAAAAAAGCGGAAAAAGCTTCTGTAAATGGGCAAAAATTGAAACTGACGTGCATCCGCATGAATACGGCATTGATTTTCAATATATAGTTACATACAATGGGTTTGACGTTGACGTTATCACTTGCTTATAAATCGGTGAAGGAAAACACCGTGAGGAAACCGGCATGCCTGAGAGATATTTCTCACCAGCATGTGAAGCTAAATCAGAGAGAGGCCCATGGGCAGTATCAAAACTCTGACACCAGGTTAGTCACTAACCACACGAAAAGAACAAGAAGCAGACGTAAAAGTTGGTGTTATAATGTATAAACAGCAGCATTTTTCATGTTTCATGTCGGTTCTGGCTGTCATTCGTAGATCTTAGGCAATCCTTATGGGTAGTCTGAATCACAAAATTTTGACAGCCAGTCTTACCAAGGAGAAACGTGCAACGTAACCTAATGCTGGTGTTATGGAAACGAGATGGCTGATAAACTACTTATAAGTATACATTTTTTTTTTTAAATACATACATAATATTATAGATAGAAAAACACTCAGACCCGGAACAAATACTTGCAGGTTGTACAAACATTTGTTCCGTGCGGGAATGGAACCCGCGACATGCTACGCAGCAGTCAATCGCTCAACCACTGCGCCAACCGTGTCGTCATATGTTCTTTTTAGTTTTATTGTTAGATTCTGTTTTTAATATTTCTGTGGTTAGATTATATATTGTAGTACCTAACTGTTTGTAAGTTTGTCAAGTTATAATTTCTACATTTAAAAAAAAAATAATCTAAATAATAAACATTAAGAAAATAATAATGTCTACGTTCCATATTTATTTTTAGTAACAATATTCAAATTTCGTCTGTGATGCTATTAAGGTGGTGAGGTTTTGAATTTCTCGACCTTAATAAATTCGGATATATTTGTCACCTGCTCCCGATGACGCGAAAATATTTTGTTGTGTCAGAAAAATATATATTTTTTTCTTGAAATTGAGTTATAGTATATTCGAAACAGGCGGATGTAAATAAACAAACACACAAACTTGCAATTTAATTGCATTCCATAATGTGTGAAGATCTTACAATAAGATACCATCTTGTCTTCCATTTTGTCAATAATATTTTTTTCTTTTCAACAATATTACAGTTTTTTTTTCAACAGCACTACCTAAGTCATTAACTGACTTATCATTAGTAGGTAACACCTTTTCAGATTTAATCTACAGTCTGTTGAAAATTACTTTGAATAATGTTTCGAAGTTAATGAATGGTCCAAACTTAATGAAGACAGTACACTTAATTCTGTTTTCCGAGTTGTACTCAACTTAAACTTTGTTGGTAACTCTTGAAGAGTGTGTTTTGGTGAGTACGGCCTCCTGGAAATTTAAAGACCCATTTACGGGTCTTTCAGTTTTCAGGAGGTGATTAATGTATCTTCAATTATTGGTCTTTGTGCTCCTTTGTGCGTAGTACCTGGACTTTTGAGCTTTCATTAGATCTTATATTTAATTCATACCTAGAATTTCCTGGATTCGGTTCCTAGTTTGGGCAAAGTGTAATTGGGTTTCAACAGCGAGTTTGTAAGTTGCGGGGGAGACACCTTCGTGGCCTCGAAAGCAGTTAAACCTGCCCCTATAAATCTCTTCTGGATCGTGTTGGATGGCCGTTCCTTCGGACTTTCAGAGAGAGAGAAGAGCGAGTGTATAGCATTCCACTGATGAACATAAGCCTTTTCAATTGCACGCCCCTCAGTACGATTTTCGGCAACTGTCATCCAGCTGTCACCAGCAACCCTGCTAAGATCGTCGCTCTACCTAGCCTTAGGGCGCCCTTTTTTTTTTGAGGGTGGGAAATCATCAAATGATTCCTCCTGCTCTGAGTGGAGCGGAAGGGAGTGTCAGACTTACTGACTAAAACCCATCCATGTTCCTTCCTTAGCCCTTTATGTTCCGGGGTAGCGATAACCCTATCGGACAGTCCCGCTTACCCGGCAATCTTAGAGCGCTTGCTAGCTTATGTTTGCCGACTCGCGGTCTACACTCAAGAACACGTCTACCCAATGGTCATCGGGATTTAATAATATGAATGTTACCAAATATTGCGTTAAGTGCGAAGATGCCTATTTCATAATGCTTGAGTTAATAGCCCTGCTAATGAGCTATGACAACCGAGATCGCTCGACGACCTGAGAAAAGAATAGAAAAGATTGTATTCCACGAGTCTAATCCCACATTACGTAATAGGTCATAATGATGATTACATTTATTATCCATTATAAGTTTTCTCACTGATTGTCCTGAACTCTATGGAACATACGATTAGTTTTGTTTTTTTTTATATTGCTCTCGGATCAGCATATTATGATAATTTACGTAAGTAAACAGACGTAACTACTAACCATCCGTGACGGTTCACGACCATGAAGTTTTAGGGTTCTGTAGCTAAATAAAAGCGTGAAAGTTGACTGGGTCACTATTCATTTATACGAATAAAAAATTAATGAGGTGTACTTTTAGCCGTGTTCAAATTAAAGGTTTTATTCTTTTGGCTTTGATAGTTATATTCGCATTAACAAGGCATTTACCAACAATGTTTCCTTCAAAATGAACATTTTTGACAAGCTTCTAACATTATATTTCGGTCCATTACTTGTTATTTTTAATAGGTATTTTTTGACAAGCTTCCCTTTTTTTTTTTTTTTTTAAGGCTGGGAAATCATCCAATGACTGCTCCCGCTCTGGGTGGAGCGGAAGGGAGTGTCAGACTCTTACTGACTAAAACCCATCCATGTTCCTTCCGTAGCCCTTTATGTTCCGGGGTAGCGGTAACCCTTTCGGACAATCCCGCTTACCCGGCAGGCTTGGCCCTGAGGGGCCCCTTCATATGCTGACATCTCTTTGAGGCGCGCGTGGAACATATACGCGCCGTACGGCACGGGTCTGGTGCTGATCGGACGGTGAGTCACCCATTACTCACCGCCCGCAGGCCCGCGCCTACGGTGGCCGGGAGTCGTCACGTGGCTCCCGACGCCCGGAGCGTCTCCCGCGGCGGCTGTAACGGGAGGACCTTTCTCTCTCCCATCCCGCCACCTCCTTCGCGAGCATAACTTTTTCGCAGAAGGAGGTGACTGCCTCCCACTCCCTCTCGCCCCGGACCATGGCTTGCACCAGGGCCGGGCGCGAGAGGTCGCCGCCGCCGATCGCCTCTACGAGGACACGGCGGTGCTCCGCCCAAGCGGGGCAGGTTTGCACCGTGTGCTCTACCGTGTCCTCTGGGCGATCCTCGCAGTGGTGACACCCGGGCGTTTCCTCCCGCCTGATGATGTGCAGGAACCTCCCGAAACATCCATGTCCGGTGAGGACCTGCGTCAGGCGGAAGGTGAGGGCGCCGTGACGCCTCTCTAGCCACTCCTCAAAGAGGGGCCTTACCGCCACTATCGTGGCGTGCCCTGACAAGCTTCCCTAAGGCTACGTACGCACTTGTCATAGGTTTACCAAATTTTAATTCGGTAAGCTGTCTAAGGCCGTATCTTAACCGAAAGCGATTGTTGTGATCGTCGCGCTATTTTATACGAATATGACACACTCGTGCGATCAATCAAGTCGCGTATGTGTTAATATTCAGATGAACAAACACGTAATCTCGTGCTTCCGCGACAATCGCTTTCGGTGCGGAGGACGCAAGGTACGGAACCCATTCACTATTTTCCGTTTTGTTCTTGGTTTTTACTTGAAAGGTAATGAGAACAGACATTTTAATGACAATAACTTACACGTGTTTCTTGCCCGTGGTTTTTTTTAAGGGTTCCGTAATCTAACGATACGGAATCAATAAAGAAGGAAGCCTTTTAAATTAAAAGACCTCTAAATCTTTTTCGCTTCTAATAATACACACTTTTATATTATTTGGACGTTTTGGCCTTTCTTACAGTTGGTCGCAGTAACCACCAGAAATAATGGATTAGGTTAGGTTAGAACTGCGAGCGCGCGAGCTAAGCGAGCAGTGCTTCGGTAGCGACCGGTAACAGCTACTTCGAAGTCACTCGTCGCAGTTACTTGACTTTTTATTATTTTCAGAACCCCATAGGAATTATTTGAGCTTCACAAAAAGATGATATGATGATATGTAGATGAATGAGCAATATTCACCTTAAAGCTTTTTTTTTGAGACTGATGATTTCACCTTAAGGCTTGACAATTTTCTTATCTATGTTTCACTCTGAGTAACCGAACTTATAATTTGAAGGTATAATTTTAGTACGTAGGTACTTTAGAGCCTAGGTGAAACCCTATATGGAACCTAGCTGGTTGGTTACAAAGTAACTGGCAACTTTCGACCTTTCAAAATGATGGAATATTTTGATAGGTTTTTATTAAAGAAGTGAATGAGGGACTCTGTCAGTAGCCGTGCTACTGCTACTGTGTGATAGCCTAGTGGTGTGACCGTCGGACTGCCAAGTCATAGGTTTCAAACCCAAGACACGCACCTATGATTTTACGACTTCATGTACGTATTGCATAATTATCACTTGCTTTAAAATCGGTGAACGAAAACATCGTGAGGAAACCAGCAATTCTGTGAGATATTTTTCAACAGAACGAGAAGCTAAGTCAGAGGCCCATGGGCAGCATAAAAACTGTGACAGCAGGTTAGTCACTAACCTCACGAAAAGAAGAAGTGCTACTGTATGCACATGCATACGTACAGTAGCACTTTAAATTATATTACTTTAAAGAATACATTATTCTTTAAAGTAATACAATTTAATAGCGACTGCGGCGCGTGTTTCTGTTTAGGAGAAGGATTAACATCCCTACTCGACAACACACTACACGAGATCTACCGCTCTGAGCTATAAAGTGAAGACCCCCTCCGGTCTTAGTTCACATAATAATGCTTCCTAGCCATTTCCTCAAGATTAACAATTTATGCAATAGGGATGATGCCTGGGTAAAAAAAAAAAAAATTTAGTCCGTCAATCAGATAACAAAAAAATTATTAGACACGTAATTTTAGCTTTATCATATTAACTAAAAATTACTGAGATAAAACGCATTTAATTGGGAGGCTCGCTACGTCAATCGCAATATAAAAACTACACACACTTGTGACGTCATGCCACATTTTAACTAATCTTTGGAATCCGTAAATTAAGAAAAAAAAATGTCCAATATTTTTTAATAATTTAGCATACGGACTAAAGAAAAAAAATTAATCATTATCCCCATTGTTAGTATATCTTCAAAATAAAAGTGTTATACCGGGTCAACTTTCTTACAGCATTATTGTTATGTCACAGTCTAATTTACCTGAACGTGTTAAAAAGAAAGTATTCTGCGTTGAAAGTGAGCAATTAATGTTTCACTTTTATTGTGTCGGTTACAAGAACTGCCTACGTTCGGTTTGAATCATTGAAAAACGTGAAGATACAGTAACTTGCGATTTGGAAAGGTTTTCCTGTATCAGCCGACCTTATAGTCATAACTTACGTGAAGTGAGCTGTTATTGGTGTAAGTCAGATTTTTTTTGTGGGTGGTAAATCATCAAATGACTCCTCCCGCTCTGGGTGGAACGGAAGGGAGTGTCAGACTCTTGCTGACTAAAACCCATCCATTTTCCTTTCTTAGCCGTTTATGTTCAGGGGTAGCGGTAACCTTTTCGGACAATCCCGCTGACCCGGCAGATTTAGTGTTAGTCCCTAGCATCAGGTAAAATGACACTTCACTTCAGTATATTTGCCGATTCGCTATCGCGATTCGCGATGCCCAGCCAAATACACTGCTATATTTATTTCGTGTCATTCAGTAACGAGAGATCCGAAGGCCTTTGCTAGGCGAAGGCCTCCAGTCGCACGGTATTAAACTCCAGCTGCTACAGCTACCCAGCAGCCCTACATGGAGTGATCTGACCTTCACAACCCTGTTAGTGGGTAACACGATACCCCCTGGTATGACTGATTGTCATATGACAGGCTTCTAAGTACCCGTAACGACTGTGAAAGATGTACAAATGACAGCCGATTTATTTGTAATAGTGGGTACTTAGAATTAAGTTATGGTATGTTACGAGCCACGCGCCAGTCTCAGAATATACGTCTATCAGTGAAGTCTATATTTAATTGTGCTCCCGATAGGTAGTCCCAGTAGTCACCTTATCCTTTATGCTTAATGTGCTGTCCAAAGTACAGAGAAGACTAGATATGTAATGGATTACCTTTCCACGAATTGACCGCTGCAAGTAAGCGGGATTGTCCGAAAGGGTTACCGCTACCCCGGAACATAAAGGGCTACGGAAGGAACATGGATGGGTTTTAGTCAGTAAGAGTCTGACACTCCCTTCCGCTCCACCCAGAGCGGGAGCAGTCATTGGATGATTTCCCAGCCTTAAAAAAAAAAAAAGTGTAGCAAAACTTTTGATGCAGTTATGAAGTATCGTTGGTATCGTTTAGCCCCACCATTCGTCGCCATTAACCTCTCAAATGTCGTATGAATCCCATAGGTTCATAAGAAAAAATCTCTCGAAACGACAATAAACATAACTAAGCCTTAAAAATCATTGATTTCTTACAAGCAAACGGTAAAAAGGCGAACATCTAACGGGTTAAAGTTCATCAAACAGAAGTTCTAAAAGAGAAAAAGTACTAAGGTTTTAGAACACTAATCTAAATGTTTGTTGAGCGTAGCCACCAAGTCTGTGGGTTGTGCGCAGTGCATGAAGTGTGAAGCCATTGTAATGGGCCACCAGTGTGACGGCCCTGACATGCTTTTAGATAAATTCGTAATTTATATTGTCAACATGAGTTTTGAGGATTCCTAATGAATTATTCATTACGATGACTAACATCAACAGCCTTGATTGAACGTATCATACTCCATGCGAAAATGTGTATGCCTATTGGTAACGACTTACCTACCAATTTTTATAATTAACTGTTCTATCCTTTTTCAACGTTTTTTCAAAGTTTCTAATCTTTTCTTAGCCAACGTCTCCTACTCATAATCTTTCTCTGTGCCAAATTTCATTTAAGTACGTAAGTTCAGTAGTTTTGAGGTTTCGTGATTAATCAGTGAGTGAATGACCTTTCGCTTTTAAGTATGAGTTTATTTACCTATACGTTTACAAAATCTTTTTGTTACTAAATCAACAAAAGAGCCAGTATTAGAAATTGAAGTTACAACTTACCTGTTCATTGTGCACCTATTCTAGATAATATCAAGCCTCTAAACAATTCTATGTACGCACCCTGAAAAAAAGGTATTTTTTTTTGAAAACCATTTGAAAAAATAGCCGTGTAAATCGAGCACAGCTAATTGGGTAACTGACGCCTCCCGTGGGTATTGCCACAATGCTAGAAAGTTCGCCGTCTCACAACTTATTGCTCGGTACTATTTATCAGGCGCTTGAGACACAAAATTATGTAATTCAGGCTTGATTAAGATTAAACGATTGATATAGATGAGTTGTTAAAATGTTTTATAGTTATTTTGTTACTATTTTTCATAAAAAGGTCCTGGATAATTTGGTTTAAGATTGATGCTGTAAAATATGATTCATAAAATCATAATTGTAAGCTGTACTCAGAGCACCCACCTTAATTTTTATAATTTAAAAGAACCTTAAGTTGTAGGTTCATCTTAAAAAAAAAACAAAGTTGTAGGTAGGGAATGCATCCTAAAAAAAAAAAAATAATAATGACAAAACCATTTTTTATTCATTTTATCAATACGACTTATTTTCATCAGTGTTTAACAAAAATATTCTAAATATAATTTTGCGCATAAAAACGTCAAACAGTTAAGGCATTCGTGACGTTGAGCTTGTACCCTTAGCACTAAAGCGTTATAATATATATTTATTTTATAATTATAATATACTGTACAATATAACTGCAACAATGGACAGATTGGACTTTTTTTCCTATGATACATACATAGGCTTCTATAATATAATATACAGACATTAATTCGATACAAAATTATCCTCTTGGAATGCGGAGAGCATTCCAAGAGGATAATTTTATATATTTAATTTTAATTTAATTTTATATATAGAGAAACCTATAATTTTATATATTTCTAGTGTATTTTCAGATAATTCTTCTTTTCATGTAACAAAATTACCCGCCCTTCTTTAACGTTATCATTTACCATCAAATTAGATGATAGTGTGATTTTTTGTACAATATGGAAAAAACAATACGACCATAAATGAAAACACTGACAATATTAATGAAAAGGACTATTTTGGAACTATCAAATAAATCCTAAAACCGAAATTTAAAATGTTATTTTTTAAACAAATTAAATAATAGTGACGGGCCGTCTATGGGTTTGCCAATCTTTGACTAGCCATAGTGACTAAACTATTGGATATATTTGATTGAATTTTCGTATGCTGGCTGGGGACAGCATTAGATATACGCAGTTTAATTTATGATCGTATCGTAGTTTCCACTTTACTCTCAAATAAAATAAAACCTAAAATATATACGATTTATTAAATTTTATTAAAACCCTACAATACCTCCATTAAGTTTTAAAAATAGTAAAGCTATTATTTTTATAGGTACCCGAAAAAGAAGAATCTATGTATAATTTTAACTTTTTTTTTTTCAGTAGACAATAAAATTAAAGGAGTAAGTATCTAATCGTTACAATTATTTCATGATAAAATATACACGATACTTTAAAATATAAATAAAATGTAGATTAAAGTACCTACCTACTTTATACTTTTGTCGTGTAATCTTAGACCAACGAAATTAATATAATTTTAATTATAAAAATCTCATTATAATTAAGCTATCACAATGATTTAAAGCTGATAATGATTGCGACACTATTCCATAAATGACGCTGATGACTTGTAAGCACCTTATTTAATATAAATTATTATTATTTTGTTGTTTTAAAATCATATAATATTGTATTACAAAAATAATTTTTAAAAGTTTTAAATAATATTTATTTAAAAAACAGGTACCATAACTTACTTGTTGTGATATTTTTAACTTCTATTTTCAAAAAAAAATAACAACTTTTCTTGTCGGTTAATAATTTTTTAATTTATTTAAACAGATCATTTCCATCAAAGTCAATTTGTAATCTGATTACAAATTGACTTAAAAACAACATGTGTATAACAAATGCTCTAATAAATAGCTTATCTATGAGCACCCTAGCCTATATAACAATAAAATAACTACGAGTTTCAACTTCATTTGTAATAAATTAATGACAATGACAGGTATGCCACCTGTCAGATTTTTTTTATTGAAAAATAAACAATAGCGTCTTTTAAAATTTAAAATGTTTCTACATTATTTTTATTTTGTGCATTTTTTTTGGTACGATCATGTTTGATATTAGGTATTTAAAATCTTTTAAAGCAACTACTTATAGCTATATCTACAATCAAGATTCCACATTTTTTTTTTAATTTTAGCGGTCCTGTACATTCCTCTACTAAAATCCCGTATTTTTATTTAATTGCGTTGATGCGAAAATCTTTCATAGCTTGCTTTCTTCTGTCGCTTAAATCAAGTCAAGGAAAGAATATTATTTGATGAATCCTCTTTTCATTGATTTAAAACAATTTGTCAAAATTATGTTTGTTAAGTGATTTTAAATGTTAATGGGGAAGTTAGAGAGCCTATATAATATATATTGCCCATTTATTTTTATACACCTGTTTTCACAGGAAAAGTCGAGACAAGAGAGTTTCGATAAAAAAATAGACAAGAGAGTTTCGATAAAAAAATATAAGTGGAAATCAAGAAAACGCTTTAGGGTTTTGAATCTTCCCAAATCTCATTCAGAACCAAGTCTAAAATATTTAATTTGAACTTAGTTTATATGCCTTAAAACCTAGTCGATACAAACCCTTTTCAAATTTGTGCTAACATCGACATTATTAGGCATTGACATGGCCTCTCTATCACATTGAATTTGAACAATGCGTTTCAGGCAGCGGCAGTATAACTCAAGGAATCTATTTGTTATGAAGAAGTCTTCGTTTTGAGGAGGAGAACCGGCCAGTACATGGTGACGAAGAGGAGAAACAGGGCAGGGAACACCACGCGGGACAGTTTGTCGATCTCCCTCCACAGCACTCGCTCTTGACCAGTGTCGGCGTCCAACCAGGCAACCTGCAAAGAAGAGCAACCATTAATAATTTCATACAATTAAAACTATAGTCAAAACTAACTCTGAGGTAAGATGATAATTCGAATTCAAATTCTTTATTGCGAACAAAGTGTAATTTTGAAGATCTTAACTATAAATAGGTTCTTAAAACATAAAGTCAAAGTCAAAGTCAAAGTCAAATCATTTATTTCAAATAGGCACAAGTAAGGCACTTTTGAACGTCAAAATGAACAAGAAATAGAATTGATTCTAGTCGCCCCTTCCAAAAGGTAGTTTCGTGTGGAGAAGAATGGGCAAGAAACTCCACCGTTACTCTTTTAAATAATCGTCCGTCGTCCGTCTTTTTTATATTATTAAAAATAAAATATACACACTCAATTTTACAGTTACGTATAAATCCACACTAATATTATAAATGCGAAAGTAACTCTGTCTGTCTGTCTGTCTGTTACCTTTTCACGCCTAAACCACCCAACCGATTTTGCTGAAATTTGGTATGTAGATAGTTTGCATTCATGGGAAGGACATAGGCATATTATTTTTGGAAATTCAACCCCTAAAAGGGTTACAAGGGGTGGCAAAGTTTGTATGAGAAAAATATTTTTATTGCACATTTTTGCATAGGTAGGTATGTAGGGTAGGTAAGTTGGTAGGTAGGGTAGGTAAGGTAGGTATCATAGTTAAGACAGGACAACGTCTGTCGGGTCAGCTAATGTAAGAATAAATATGTCGGTCCGATACCTTTTGTGTAAAAAAAATTTCAGTGTCATATTGATTCTTAAGATAAAAACAAGCTGACTATTGAAAATTCAGACCACATCATCATCATTCTCCTGCCCTTATCCCAATTTATTTGGGGTCGGCGCAACATGTCTCTTTCTTCCATACTTCTCTATTAGTCGTCATCTCGGTAGTTACTCCCTTCCTAGCCATATCATCTTTCACACAATCCATCCATCGTTTCTTTGGTCTCCCTCTATTTGTATAGCCATCCACATTCATGCTCAAGACTTTCCTGACAACATTTCCTCATTCCTCCGCATAACATGCCAATACCATGACAACCGATTTCCACACAACTTTTCAGTCACCGGTGTCACTTTCAGACTTCCTCTTATATACTCATTACGTATTCTATCCATTCGGGTAACACCACACATCCCTCTTAGCATTCTCATCTCCGCTGCATGCAATTGTCTTTCGTTCCTTTCAGACCGTAATCAGTAAAATGCTAGCTTTAACTTACTTGACTCCGTCAGTCGGATTAATACTACAATTAATGTTTTCGTGCCCGTGCCGTCTCAGTCGTATTTATAAAACTGAGAACCTATGTGCGATATAATAATATTTATTATTTATTTGTTTTTTCAATCATTTATGCGCAAACACATGAACAAACAAGAAAAATGGAACCGAAAATACGTACAAAGGTGATGTTTATTTCTAAAGAAATGACTTCCAGTTAGGTACTTAGTAAATCTTATATGATGAAACTAAATTACCTGGGCGCTAGGGGCACGGCAATCGATATAAAACCAAGCGGTCATAATATATGTAGATACTAAACTTGTTTTTAAATTAAAGAACAAGGAGAGACACTGCGTCGCATGTGCGGCCGCTGGCAAGCCGGCCGATCACCGGGCGGGGAGCAAGTCCTGCGCCCCGCCTGCCGGGACCAGGAAGAGAGGCAGGCCCTCCGCCGCCACCCCCACCGTCGCCGCCGCCGCTGCCGCCACTGTCGCCGCCGCCGCCACCACCGACGCCATTGCCGAGGGCCCCTCGCAGGGGACCCAGGGGGGAGTCAACATGGAGGAGTGATGGCCCCACTCCGCTTCCTCCAGGCGAACATCAACCACTGCGCCTGTGCACAGGACCTCTTGCTCCAGAGCATGGCGCAGTGGTCGATCAATATCGCCGTGGTCGCTGAGCCGTACTTTGTCCCGCCCAGGGATAACTGGGTGGAGGACCTGAGCGGCTCAGTGGCCATAACTTCGTCGGCCGCCGCCGGCACCCCGTCCCTCGAGGGTGTCTCGAAGGGACAGGGGTGCGTCGCAGCACGGTTCGGAGAGATTGTGGTAGTGGGAGTGTACTACTCTCCGAACCGAACTCTCGCCGAGTTCCACAACTCTCTCACAGAGTTGAGTGTCGTCGTCTCCAGAAGCCATCCCTTCCCCGTGCTAGTGCTCGGGGACTTCAACGCTAAAAGCCTGGCCTGGGGTTCCCGCTACACGGATGTGCGGGGTAGGATGGTGGAGGACTGGGCTCTGGAAGCAGGCCTAGCCGTCCTCAATCGGGGTTCTGTTCCCACGTGCGTGCGGATGCGGGGTGAGTCCGTTGTGGACATCTCGTTCGCTAGCCCCGCTCTGTCACAGTGCGTCCTTGACTGGCGCGTAGTAGAGGAGGTGGAGACCTACTCTGATCACCGTTATATCCGGTTCGACGTCTCCACCCAGACCTCAAGCGCGCCGGTGCGACAAGCCCCGAGTGGTCCGCGGTGGGCGCTGAAACAGCTGGACCGGGAGCTCCTCCTGGAAGCCTCGATCGTGCAGGCCTGGGTGTCATCACCGGTCAGGCCTGCCGACATCAACGACAAGGCAGAGTGGTTCCGGGAGGCCATGTCCGAGATCTGTGACGTGGCAATGCCCCGAGTCCGGCCAGGATGCGCCCGACGTCAGGTGTACTGGTGGTCGCAAGAGGTGGAAGCACTTCGCAAGGCGTGCGTCGAGGTGCGCCACCTGTACACCAGGCACCGCAGGCTCCGCATCCGCCCTCCGGATGCGGCAGCCACGGAGGCGGAGCTGTACGAGGGGTACAGAGCGGCGAAGACCGCCCTCCAGGAGGCTGTCCAGCGGGCCAAGGATGTGGCCCGCGAGGAGATGGTGGGGACTCTGGACCTAGATCCATGGGGGCGCCCATATAAAATGGTGTGGAACAAGCTCCGCACCTGGGCCCCCCCTCTGACGCAGAGTCTCCGCCCTCAGCTGGTGGAGGAGGTGGTGAGCGCTCTGTTCCCTTCGCGGGGGGAGCATACTCCCCCGCCTATGGCTCCGCCCGAAGCGGACCACGAGGACGACGACGACATCCCCGCAGTGACCGAGGTAGATCTGAGAGCGGCGGTTGGAAGGCTCAAGGCCAAGAATACCGCCCCAGGACCCGACGGCTTGCCAGGTAAAGCCTGGGTCCTGGCCTCAGGGGCTCTCGGGCCCCGACTGGAGGCGCTCTTAAGCGCATGCATGGAGAGAGGCCAGTTTCCGCTCCGATGGGAGACGGGGAAGCTGGTCCTCATACAGAAGCCAGGGCGCCCTGCGGACTCTCCGTCCGCATTCCGGCCCATAGTGCTGCTCGACGAGGTCGGCAAACTCTTCGAGAGAATTATTGCGGGCCGCCTCGTCGGGCACCTTGGAAGGACGGGGCCGGACCTTGCGGACTGCCAGTTTGGCTTCCGCAAGGGGCGCTCGACGGTGGACGCCATCATGCGCGCCCTCACGACGGGGGACGCGGTGTCCCAGGGTAGGGTCGTCGTGGCGGTGTCACTCGACATCGCCAACGCCTTCAACACCCTGCCCTGGAGTTGCATTAGGGAAGCACTCCGGTATCACCGGGTGCCGACCTACCTCCGTCGAATAGTCGGGGCGTACTTGACGGACAGAGCCGTCATCTACCCCGGTCGCGATGGGGAATTGAACCGGCGAGAGATGTCGTGCGGTGTCCCGCAGGGACCGGTTCTGGGGCCGTTCCTGTGGGACATCGGTTACGACTGGGTGCTGCGGGCCGACCTCCCTGACGGCGTCAGCGTAGTTTGCTACGCTGACGACACGCTGGTCCTGGCGCAGGGGAGGTCGCATCAGGCGGCGGCCGACGCGATGACACGCGGGGTTGCGACAGTCGTTGAGAGGATCCGGCAGTTGGGTCTCGAGGTGGCACTGCACAAATCCGAGGCCATGTCCTTTCATGGGCCTCGGAATAGGCCACCATCGGGATCCCAACTTACGGTAGGAGGGGTTCACATCGGCGTCGAGACCAGGATGAAATACCTGGGTCTGGATCTCGACAGCCGATGGAATTTCGTGGAACATTTCCGACGTTTGGCCCCCAAGCTGGAACGGACTGGGGCCGCCTTAAAGCGGCTCTTGCCGTTTTGAGGGGGCCAAACGCCTCCTGCCGGAGGCTTTACGCGGGAGTCGTGCGGTCCATGGCCCTATACGGGGCCCCGGTGTGGGCGCGTTCATTGCGGCGACGAGCCGCTCACTATCTGAACGCGCCCCAAAAGGTGGTAGCCATTCGGCTAATCCGGGGGTACCGCACGATCTCGGGCGAGGCGGCGAGCCTCCTTGCCGGACTGCCGCCGTGGGATCTGGAGGCGATAGTCCTCGCGCGCCTGTTCGAGTGGCGCGCGGAGGTACTAAGCCGGGGGGAAACTCCGTTTCCGCAGCAAATTGCGGCGGAGCGGACGGACCTCCGGCGCGATCTCATGGCGGCCTGGAATCAGCGACTGTCGCAACCCAGCGCAGGGCACGCCACGATAGTGGCGGTAAGGCCCCTCTTTGAGGAGTGGCTAGAGAGGCGTCACGGCGCCCTCACCTACCGCCTGACGCAGGTCCTCACCGGGCATGGATGTTTCGGGAGGTTCCTGCACATCATCAGGCGGGAGGAAACGCCCGGGTGTCACCACTGCGAGGATCGCCCAGAGGACACGGTAGAGCACACGGTGCAAACCTGCCCCGCATGGGCGGAGCACCGCCGTGTCCTCGTAGAGGCGATCGGCGGCGGCGACCTCTCGCGCCCGGCCCTGGTGCAAGCCATGGTCCGGGGCGAGAGGGAGTGGGAGGCAGTCACCTCCTTCTGCGAAAAAGTTATGCTCGCGAAGGAGGTGGCGGGATGGGAGAGAGAAAGGTCCTCCCGTCCCAGCCGCCGCAGGAGACGCCCCGGGCGTCGGGAGCCACGTGACGACTCCCGGCCACCGTAGGCGCGGGCCTGCGGGCGGTGAGTAATGGGTGACTCACCGTCCGATCAGCACCAGACCCGTGCCGTACGGCGCGTATATGTTCCACGCGCGCCTCAAAGAGATGTCAGCATATGAAGGGGCCCCCCAGGGCCAAGCCTGCCGGGTAAGCGGGATTGTCCGAAAGGGTTACCGCTACCCAGGAACATAAAGGGCTACGGAAGGAACATGGATGGGTTTTAGTCAGTAAGAGTCTGACACTCCCTTCCGCTCCACCCAGAGCGGGAGCAGTCATTGGATGATATCCCAGCCTTAAAAAAAAAAAAAAAAAAGGAGAGACACTACCACAAGATACTCGCGCAATATGGACTTACATAACCTGCCGGTCGATTCTGTAAAATGTCACCGTGAAAACTAAGTGAGTTGTCATTCCACCTAATACTAGGGATTGACACTATTGACAGCTCACTTGAAACTCACTTCATTATCACGGTGAGATTTTCACAGAATAGCACTTCTGTTATCTCTTCGGGGATAACAGGCGTGGATGAGATTGTTATGTGTTTATGTTAGAGGACAAGTAATTAATGAACTGTTGAGCTTACACGTGTAGCCCAATTGTTTTGGGATGTCTCAAGGCCCCTACAGCCTTTAAAAGCTTCAAATTTGTGAATATTTAATTACGGAAAACAGAACAGCGTGGAAAACATCCTTCCTAGTGCGCGAGAAGACAATAAACTAATTAATTTGAAGTAAGTTAAAGCGTTTGTCTCAAATATTAATAATGGTGCCCCAATAATGTGCTCCTAGTATAAAATACAAAAATGGTTTGTGAAGTGTGCTGCTCTGTTTTTTTGGCAATGGCATCTGGCAGTTCAACCATAGGGCCGAGCGGGCCAGGTCTCTGCTTAACCGGGCTTGCCTGTGGATGCCACAATGGAATTGCAGCCTCCAGTAAGGGCTTAATAAAAACTTACTAACTAAGTGACTACACGCTAAGGGCACCCCCAGTGGGGTACCTACGGACCTAGGCTTAGGGCATCGCTGGGGAGGACAGCAGGGGACAGGCTAAATCAGGCAAATTTGAAAGTACAGGCTCAGGCGGGTTGGCTCGAGCAAGGGTTGGGGGGGCTGCTTCAGAGCAAGATGCTATTTATACCTTTGCCTCCGAGAAAATAAACCCAAGTAACTGAAAATACTTGTTTTTATTTATTCCTGCGACAGCTCACATAAATAGATTAGTCTTTATTGGGTAACTTCTGAAATCGTAATTTTCATTCTTCTGCCCTTATCCTAATATTTGAGCTTGGCGCAACATTACTTTTCCTTCTATATTTATCTATTAGTTGTTATCTGGGTGGTCACTGATCCTTTTCTAGCCATTTCTCCATCTGTCAAATGGTCTTCTCTAGTAGCATAGACATCCACATTCATACTCAAATCTTTTCTGACAACATTTTCCTCATGCCTTGGCATAACATGCCCAAACCATGACAATCGATTTTCACAAAACTTTTTAGTCACCGGTTATACTTTCAGACTTCTTATACGTATTCCTATCAATTCGCGTAACACCACACATTCCTCTTAGCAATATTTTTAGTAGTAACCAAGAACCCAAATTAAAAGAATATAAAGAACTCAACTTATTATTATCTAACTATTACACAAATGCTCTTTACACAAGTGTAAAAACAATATACAGGGTTATTTGTAAAACACCAGAAACCTCTTAAGAAGTCATTGTACTCATCATTATGAACAACTTTTACAATGGGACAAAACCTGAAATCGCGAAAAAAATATCAGCTGTTCCCTACATTTATGTTCGTATAACTCGTCAAAATGTAAGGAACAGCTGATTTGCAATGACCTCTTAAGAGGTTTCTGGTGTTTTACAAATAACCCTGTGTACAAACTAAAACTGAAAAATATCAAATGTCGAAAATCAAAATGTCAATTTTTTTTTTATATACATAGTCAAAAAAAAAAAGAACTCAACCGGTACCTGTAATATACTTTGCCGTCTCTCAACGCCGACGAGATGGGCTGTAGTATGCGTGGCGGACGGCGCAGGATGTACAGCCGGCGTCGCAGCAGGGGGTGAGGTTGGTGACGTCAGATCCACCTTCCGACACCTCACTTGACTTCCCTCCCAAGCCGCCAGCGTCCCGCACGAGCCCTTCTCTCCATTCAGACGCTGCCATAGATAACGGAACATCTTTGTCTGAATAATCTTGATTCAATTTCGAACTGGTTGATGTGATTGAGGCCATGGAGTGCAGACTGTTGGGGGATTTTGATTAAGAGCTGCTCCAGGCTAACAAAGTGTAAAGTTCAAAGAGAAGATGAAAATAATTGGGCTGTGTAGAATCGAATAAAGTGGAACTTAATAAAATTTGAGTCTCAAAGGAGATTGTTCTACGCCCATACATTGTTCGCCCTGGAGCCAACAGCATAGAAAAAATCATTTTCTATTTGTAAACTGCCCTTAGTAGCCCATAAGAACAAAGTTTCTTGACGGACACTTTAGAGAAAAGATTTATTTAAAGAAAAGGAACCGATTTTGAGGTTATTTTTAATAAAAGAAAACGTAAGTAATTCCTTCTAAAATCGCTATTTCTGGTTTCTACAAAGCATTAAACTACAAATACAGTAAAATATTACCGTAAATACAGTTGTATTATGCCTTTTAGGTACAGTTATTATTTATTGGTTGAAGTTTACTCTAAGCGAAGTCCGTTATCCGTTGTCAAAATGCTAAGGTGTCGTTTAAGCAGATCACAGAATCAGTTATTCGAAGCCAGGTCACGTTGAAAGCAATCCAAATTGTAGTCCGTTAAACAGAAACAAAATCAAAAACGCCAAAAGAAATCGCCAAATAGGTACGTAGTCACAACAATACAACACAGCCACAGGTTCGTCTCGGTGAGACGCTCAAAGAGTAATATAATAAGACTGAGACGCTCCGACTGACGTAGTGACGTAGAGATGCTTTCTCGAAGATCAATCATTGTATATCGATTATCAATGACCACCTATTTAATCTGTGGTTTTAATTTAGTAGACCAAAATGACAGATCAATATGTCAAAAGTAAATTAATTTGTTCCGTTTCAAACATAAACACGTTGTTGCTATGATTCTACTTCGATTAAATTAATGCTTAAATAAAATATTTTGTTCCCAACGAACAATGTGTAACGTTTTAGTTTGCGACATTTAAAAATAGAGTTTAAGTACTTAAAAAGTAAAAATATGGCTATTGAAGTCGTGAAATGGTTATGAGAACAATTCACTAGAGTTGTGTCGTAAATGACATTTCAATCGTTAAATGAGAGATTTTCTGACAAGTGAAAAAACATAGTTCAATAGATGGCATGGGTAAAAAATACGTCTTTGTTTTACTGGCTACTGATAACAAAAACAAGATCCGTAAATAAGAAAGCTTATTTGATGTCAAAAACCTGAGACAGTGACGTATTTTTTACCAATGCCTCTTTTGAACGAATATTTTCTCACTTGTGAGAAAATCCCTCATTCGACTAGTAAGTACATTTTATGAGTTTGTTTTGTTCATTATATTTTCATCATAATCGTGCTAGGCCATATTCATCATAAGTTCCATTAAAATGTTCACGGAACTAATTCCAAGAAAAAAATATGCATGAAAAACTTTTATGTTGCACATTTTCAATGTTTTGGAAGTGATAAATATCGAACATCCATTATTTATCACTAGATATTATGGACATCGTCGTCGATATCGATATTTATGTAATATGAGCGAGAGCGACACTGTCAAATCTTTTGTGACATTCACATTGACAATTCCTTGAAAGATGGCGAGTTCAGTTGGTAATAAAATCAATGAGGTCACTTTTAAAAACCTATTAAGAATTAAACAGTGTCCGCTTGAATTTATTATTTTTAAAAAGCATATTAAAATATAATTAAAATTAACGTACACGTCAAATGTTTGTTGGTTATAGGGCGGTCTAGAACAATCTCCTTTCTGTTTTTAAGGTCCTAGCACGAACGGGCGACTTACGTAAATTCGATCGATTTTTATATAAAAAATTAAGTCAAACAAACGAAAGCAGAGTCAAAGTCAGAAACAAAGTCTTAAACTGAAGCGACTATGTGCGAAATGAGAATTATTTATTTTAAACCGTTTGAATTTATGCAAGGTTTGCTACACGTGTACGTGCCAGGTTTTATGTTTTACGTATTCAAGCTTTCAAATATCTTGGTAAATTCTTTATAAGAGACAATTTGATTCAGCAAGAAGATAATATTTACCACCGGAATGATTCTGGGCATGGACTCTTGGGCCTTTGTCTTGTTCATCTGGTACTGCTTATCTAAAACCTTCACGACCACGAACTCTCCAAGAGCAGCAAACACGAACATCATGCAGCCAGCCATCCATAGGTCCAATGCCTGTAGAATTAATAAAAAGAAAAAAAATTAAAAAACAATAGGTACAATTGAGCAATTTTTAAACGTCAAAGTTATGAAAGAAAGTTCCGTGATTACGAGCTTTTTTTTTTGAGGGTGGGAAATCATCAACTGACCGCTCCCGCTGTGGGTGAAGCGAAAGGGAGTGTCAGAATCCTACTGACTAAAACCCATTCATGTTCCCTTTATGTGCCGGGATAGCGGTAACCCTTCCGGACCATCCCGCCCGACGAGCTACACGCTAATACTATATTTCTGCGGCGAAAATAATTGATAAACGCTACGAGTCATCGCGACAGAAAATACAGGTGACGCTTGCGCATGTCGTATGACACAAGTCGTTTCGCTCGAGGCCCTGACCGCCTTCACCATCAAATATTCAACGAAATGAACATAGGTTACCATCACATACCGAAGCGGCACCGAGGCGGACACGAAAATATATGTCGTATTAATCCAACTGGGGCAATCAATAGGTCTCCGTTTCATTCATTAGGAGCTGAATTTTCAATAATAACTATGACATATTTTGTACTGGGTTGTGGAGGTCAGATAGGCAGTCGCTCCAAGTATTAGATGTCTTCGTATTCAAATGCATCCGGTTAGACTGGAAGCCGACCCCATCATAATTGGGAAAAGGCTAGGCAGATGATGATGACTATGACATATTTTCTACACAAAAGCTATTAAACAAACTATGTACAGTCAACAGCAAAAGTAGATGATCAAAATCAGAAATTGAATACTAAATAACGGAGTTCGCGTCAGACCTGTGTGGTGTCAGAGTGATTCAAAAGTTTGTGATTGGAAATTATACCAAACATTTACTACTAGTACAGCTGCCATATATTCGTGAACTCCGTTCATTAGTATTGAATTTCTGATTTTGATCATCTACTTTTGCTGTTGACTGTACATCCTACATTTTTGAGCGTGGAAAAACTACTTAAAATGATTACGGGTACCTACAAGTCTAAGTTGTATGATTCTATTTCTATCGTTTTCCATCAACATTCGTCTTCCTTTGCCCTTATCCCAATATATTAGGGGTCGGCGCAACATGTGTCTCCTTGTCCCATAGTTATCTATTAGTGGGAATTTCAGTTAGTCACCCGTTTCTAGCCATATTATGTTCAACACAGTCCATCCATCGTTTTTTAAACCTTCCTCTACGCTTAGAGATTCATATCATATCACATTTATTCTTCTGTAGATAAAATATTAAGAGCTCGTTTATCATTTGCTACATTTTAAAACATTTTTTATACAGGGAAATATAATTTATGGGCATAATTTTAAGAGGTCATTGTACTAATTATTAGAGCAACTTTCACTATGAGAACATATCTGAAATCGCAAAAAAAAAAAATTACTTGTTCCCTACATTTTGACGAGTTATGCGAGCATAATGAATGGAACAGCTGATTTTGTTTTCGCGATTTCAGATTTGTTCTCATAATCAATAATTCAATTTCACCCTGTATATTCTTACTTAATGGAACGAGTTCTGGATTAAAAGAACATTATATTATTATTTAAAAGCCACGTAATAATTATCAATATTTACAATTAAGGCAATATTCTAAACGTTCATGTTTTATGATTATCGTGACATCTGAATTACATCTCTAACAGGATTTAAATTCTAGGAAATGGGTTAGAATTCATTTGAAGCAACAAGGTTAATTAAAATAAATATTTAATTACTGAAATGTTGACAGATACTTAACTATTAGTTATTTAGAAAGACTTCGTTTTACAATTACGTAAGTAGTTAAATACTCCTCCATTAAACACAGAACCAAGTATTTTGTTCAGAGCTAAAGTCTTCAGTACTTTTGAATTGTTAGGATGTTAGCTGTTTGTTCCCAAATGTTATTTTAGCTGAATAACGTGGCAGAAACTTTAAACTCCTATTAACATACACATTTTCGCCGTTTCAAGCATTTTACGTTATATTGGAAAATTACAAGCGAGTCATGGGACCTTTACGATATCACCATAAGCGTATAATCTTCCCACTGGTAGGACACAGGACTCCTCCCTGTGAGGGGAGTGGGCAGCAAATTCACCACGTCAAAGTCAAAATCAAATCATTTATTTCAAATAGGCACAAGAAAGACACTTTTGAACGACAAAATGAACAAAAAACTAGAATTGATTCTAGTCGCCCCTTCCAAAAGTTAGTTTCGTATGGAGAAGAATGGGCAAGAAACTCCACCGTTACTCATTTAAAATATTTTGTTTACATGAATTATAAAATTATTCAGACCGTGTGGGACACAGACAGTGCGAGTTAGTGGGAGTTACATTGTCATCGACTAAATATATTTTTTTTTTTTTTTTGTTTTTTCTGGAACCTGCCTGTTTTCTTATGTTGTTTTCGTAAATATTTTGAGAGCAGTGCAGTGGTGATGAAATAAAATACACAAAGTTAAGTGCCTGGGTTTGGACCTAGGTACGACTTACAATTCGTAAGTCGCGACCAATTTTCCCGAGCCACCACTAACTCCTTTGCCATAAGGTTATACATACATAAATTGACCCACGCCCGGGAAATGTACCTAACAACGATACCTACATACAGCAGTAATTACCTTAACATAAGCCACAGGTGGAATATCAGCTCTCAATCCCGTAAACATGGTGACAAGAGTCAACATGCAGGTGACCAGGAGTGTCACCCGCCCAGGGATGGCGTCCAGATCGAGCCAAAAACTGAACCAGGACAGCATCACCACCAAAGAGGACGGGGCGAAGGTTTGGATCAAGTGGTGGCCGATCTGACGCTCGAACCTGAAGTATACCACTAATCTCGAGTAGTTACCTGAAAAAAAAGGGCAGTTGCTGTAATGAGAAAATTTATGGATGGGCATTCAAAATTTTACTCAGATTATTTTTCTACTGAAACAAATTAGGAATCAAAAACTATGAAATTTTAAGAGTGATGAGGTTTAACTTTAATTAGACTTGATAGGTTTTTAATATTCCCGTCACTCCTATTTAAGTAGCTAATTATTATATAGATTAGAAAAGTTTATTAAACGAAAAAAAACCTTTAGTTATTTTTATATCTACGCTTAGTGTAATTTACCTATTTCATATAACATTCTAACAATTTCGCTGAGATAAAGTGTAGGTACACCTACATTTAAGCGGGATTGTCCGAAAGGGTTACCGCCACCCCGGAACATAAAGGATTTTTTTTTGAGAGTGGGAAATCATCCAATGACTTCTCCCGCTCTGGGTGGAGCGGAAGGGAATGTCAGACTCTTACTGACTAAAACCCATCCGTGTTCTTTCCTTAGCCCTTTATGTAACAGGGTAGCGGTAACCCTTTCGGACAATCCCGCTTACCCGGCAGGCTTGGCCCTATCGGGCCCCTTCATATGCTGACATTTCTTTGAGGCGCGCGTGGAACATGTACCTGGGTTTTAGTCAGTAAGAGTCTGACATTCCCTTCCGCTCCACCCAGAGCTGGAGGAATCATTTGATAATTTCCCACCCTCAAAAAAAAGATACACCTACATTAATCTTACTTTACAACGCTTTGTCACGAGTTACAAAAACATTTCATAAATTAGACTTTCTGGCGGCTGATTTACAAAAGAGTTCCTATACAACTTATAATAAGGAAAAGTTTTATGATACTTTCAGTGCACTTGATAAGGATAAATGATTCTGAGAAAAGCACGAAGAAAGTGTTGAGTTGTTAACGTCATCGCTCAGGGGGCCAACCATTTATTTATTTATTTAATACTTTAAGCATAGAAATGTACAGAGGCGGACTTAATGCCATAGGCATTTTCTACCGGTCAACCTTCGGGTGATGCAGAGAGAAACAGTGGTAGGTGCAGTAATAAATTAAGCGTAAATATTTATTTACTTACGAATACACATATACAAACTATAAATATAATAATAAAAATATATCTAATTATATTATATAAATAAATAAAATATTACTTCAGTGTGGGAAAGAGATGAAGCTATACAAGCTATATAGCTACATCTCTCTCTCAATGTGAAGCAACATTGAAATAATACTGCTATACCTAACAAGTGGTGGTTGGTCATAAGCTTAAGGAAAATTGGTTCCAAATAGGTCCCGTCAAAAGCAAACCGATAAAAGTAACTTTGGAAATACGGTATTTTGATATGATCGATTGCCGAATTGTAGGCAAATACCAGTGTTGTAAGTAAGTGAGTAAATGTGAACGGTTACAAAAATAGAGCAAAACCAAAGAAACAATATCTGGATTATGTGACAGATATCCTCCCGACCGAATTTTGGTCACGACTGCCAATCTCAACGAAGATTAGTCAAGTACCCAAGCGGTATAGCAACAGGTGCCATAAGTAGGTGTGCAAACACAGGTGCTGTAACTTTACCTTTTTTTTTAATGCTGGGAAATCATCCAATGACTTCTCCCGCTCTGGGTGGAGCGGCTCTCATAGCCCAATGGAACGGTAATTCGACACAACCGGGCAGAAATCAAACGCAGTGCTAATGACAATGCGTGCTTTACGAGACACGGGATAAAAATATGTCTTGAAAGAGGGTTTTTTTTAGGGTTTTATTTAATAAAGTGACCGTTCTCGCTCTAAGGGGAGCGGAAGCTTAGCCCTTTATCTACCGGGGCAGCGGTAACCCTTTCGGTCAATCCCTCTGACTAGCCGGTCGATTCTCTAAAACCCTAACCATGAAAATTAAGGCGAAGTGAGCAATCCTTCCTCCTTATGCTAGGGATCACAGAAATAGAAATAGATTTGTTATTGTTGTAGTGTTGTGTTGTCATGTTTGATGTTATGCAATATCAATTAGGTTGATTAAGTTGTCAGTTTTTGTCTGTGGTCCATCCATTGTCCATGGCCGCGATACCAACTGTCAATGGTTTTGATGTTTCTGAATACGAGGTTTTTTAGCTGATTTGCACGGATATAGTATGTGACTTTTTTTTTGTTTATTTTTATAATTGTGCGTCCTGTTTGTGCTGAATAAATATTTTTTTCTTTCTTTCTAAATATCTAGGGATTGATACTATTGACAACTCACTTCACCTACGATTTCACGGTGAAATTTTTAACCGAATAGCTAGTGCTATTCGGTTAAAAATTCTGAATTCTGAATGAGCGTTAATACTGTGATGTTGGCTGATAGAGATATAAGTAGAACTCATAATTTTATGCTACGTTGAGTTCAAATTAAATTGGAATTAAAATGTAGGAATGAGGACAGCTTATGAAAAAAATATCGCCCGTAAGACGTAATACCACGATGTCTGTGCAATGTGCAATTTACATCTTGAAATGTGTGTTGCCTCGGTTTTGAATTTAGAAGTTGTAGCATGGAGGAACTTGTCCTGAATTTGTTAATTAAAGTCACTGTATCTTAAATAGACTTTCGCGTCTCTTATGAATAAAACATAGGTTTACCGCATATGCGAATTATAAAGTTTTGAACCAGGAACCGTGATGAATGAACGATATTTGTTAAGGATTATAATAATAAAAAAAATAGTTTAGGTTTTAACAAAACTTTGATATTGGATCCTCCTTCGTTTCATACCTAAAAGGCAAAAACAGTAACCAAATGAGAGCACTTATAATAGTTATCCGTTCGTCTTTCTGTCAAGTCCGTTTTTCTGCCGAACACGTGGAGGTATCCCGTTGAAATAAGTATCATTTACAGTCCAATACAGCTCTTAAAAAAAATTAAGCTAGTCAACCCAACAAAAAACATTAAACATAACACAAGCATTAGGTTGCTTAGCTTGGGACGATATGGCGTTGTGTGAAATGTCCAAGGATATATATATATATTATATATTAAAAAAATATGGCCATTTATGCGTCATATTTTGATAGTAATAAATAGGGTTCTTCACCGGTTTAAAAAAAATAAAGTCCCGTTTTAGGATTACTCTCATAACTTGTTTTTTTTTTTAGGGTGGGAAATCGTGTGCGTCAAAATAGAGGGACCAAGCCTCCAATGTCTGTCATACATATCTAAAAAAATAATACCATTAATCTACTATTTCCTACCTTTGCTATAATTTTAGCTACCTCATCATATACATAATATTTTAACAAAATGTTTGGTCCCTCCATCATGATATCAAGATGGAGGGACCAAACTGATAGACTACTCCCTGGAATGTTTTACCTACGTAGTGTTATAATACCTTAATTCTACCTTAATATTAGTGATTTTGGCTGCCCGAAACATATATCGTTTTAAAGATATCGATTATATAAGTTGGTCCCTTCAAATTGACGATTCAATTGTTTAGTGCAACAGCTAATTGGGCGATTTATTTTCAATCTTCCAAGGATATATATTTAATACCTATTTACTACCTTTTAATCGTGCTAAATTTCTTACGTTAAAGCTTATTTTAACCAGCCAAAAAAAATAATTAAAGAAATAACTAGATATAACGTACAAATTTTAAGCGTGTTAATATATTCCATCATATTATTTAAAGCGCCAAAAGAATTTATGTATTTTTTAAACATACATATAGTACATAATCAAATCGATCAAATACTCATAAAAATTTGAATCGATTTATCGTGAGTATCGAGTACAGAGCCGTATGGTTACTTCACTAGTTACGTCGCGATGATGAGGTAGCTAAAATTATAGCAAAGGTAGGAAATACTAGATTAATGGTATTATTTTTTTAGTTATGTATCACAGACATTGGAGGCTTGGTCCCTCCATTTTGACGCACACGGGAAATCATCCAATGACTTCTTCCGCTCTGGGTGGAGCTGAAGGGAGTGTCAGACTCTTACTGACTAAAACCCATGCATGTTCCTTCCGTAGCCCTTTATGTTCCGGGGTAGCGGTAACCCTTTCAGACAACCCTGCTTACCTCATAACTTGGTTGGATTTACGTTGGAGTCATATAATTTGTATAATTAGGGATAACTATAATGTCATTGATGTGTTATTGTATAACAAAGAAACATTAATTAACAACAACTTAATGAAATTTCAAAGCAGCAATATTATTATAATTCATAAATACACATAATATAATAATAATATATCATAAATTATTGTGGCGAACGATATAATTATGTTCGTCTTAATTGCCACCATACTTGTGTGTGTATCTTAGTTATTAAGATTGCTTAAAGCATAATTTATTGTTATGTGTGTCTTTTTTTTTGAGGCTGGGAAATCCTCCAATGACTTCTCCCGCTCTGAGTGGAGCGGAAGGGAGTGTCAGACTCTTACTGACTAAAACCCATCCGTGTTCCTTCCGTAGCCCTTGTTCCGGGGCAGCTGTAACCCTTTCGGACAATCCCGCTTACCCGGCAGGCTTGGCTTTAAAAGGCCCCTTCATATGCTGACATCCCATTAATGTATGTGCCTGGTCTTTAAAAAAAAATGAAATTGAATGAATTCAAAGTATCTCACCATCCTTGTCGATCATGTAGCCATTAGTTTCTTCCAGCCTTAGCGGTTCTCCGATGTGGTACTGTAGCAGTTTCAACTCTGGGTTGATGGTAACGCCCGCTTCGCTCCAACGAAACCGCACCTTTTGGTTGCTGTATGAAACTGGAAGGAATGATAAATTAGATTATTTTTGTTAATAGGTATTTACAAACACTTTTACACGTAAATATCTTCTATTTTTTAAACCAGATCAGGTCGGCGTCTCCTGACTACTCTGAGAAGAACGGCTAAAACACAAAGATCTTTTTTATGTCCAGACATAATTTTGGTCAGATCACGCGAAGACCATGTAGAGTGGTGTCTGAAATGGTCTGTTGAGGAAAGAAGCATTTAGGTTGAGTGGTTCTTTCTTTTCCGCGATCAATGCGACAACTTTCTGGGCTCATTCAATACATATAATGACATCGAGAAAGAGTACTATCGTCACGAAAAGAAGAAGATAGAAATCTATTTTTTTTGTTTGAATACGCTTATCTCTGGTATAACCCACTTGGTGTTAATAAGCTTGCTTGCCACTGCATAGTTAAAAAGAAGTTGTCGCAAAGAATAATGCCAAAACCCAACTGCCAACTGGTAGAGAATGCCTAAGGCATTAAGTCCGCCTTTGTACCTTTATTGTGTGCGAAAAGTTTAAATAAATAAATAATATTTTTTAAGTACTGGGAAAAGGTTTAACCTATTCTACTGCATATTATTAGTTGTGCAAGCTTCTATAAAATTATAACCATTTTACATGACCACTTAGAATGATTGTCCTATAGTGTGGCAACAATAGAATCATTTTTCCTACATGCAACACCAATAGCGCTGTTTTAAAATTTTACTACTAAAACCTAAATACGCTGACAAGAAGAGCTATATACAGGTATAATTTAAATGATTCTAACATTTCGTAATGCGTTCTACGAAATTCATGCTATTTGCAAAAATTTCTGATCCTCAAATCCGTCAGTGAAATCGACATAAAATCCGTGCATTTATTGAATTCACGAAAATGTCGCTGACATTTAGCTGAGGGTACCCGCAGAATCTAAATATCTTGCTATGTTTTTTAGCATAAACATGTATTTGGATGCCCGAAATACTAACAATAATAATTTGTATTTAATATTTTTGTAGGTTTGATAACTTAACTCAAAATATTTATTTTGTGTTTCCATTTTGTGTTGGTGAAAAAATATTGCAGTTAATGCAATGCGGACGGATTCGTTTAGGTATTTGATTGGTGCGTTCTATTAGTGTTGAACGTGACAATAGAGAATTATGCTTTACAGCATCATTATGATAATTTCAGCTGAAAGGCATCCACTACTGGAAGATAGACCTCGAACAGGCTTTTCGGTAAGTAAGTTAGTTTTTCATAGAATCAATTTTATTTCTTGTTCATTTTTGACGTTCAAAGGTGCCTTTCTTGTGCCTATTTGAAATAAATGTTTTGACTTTGACATAGATTGCAGGCTTGTTACAATATAATTAGATTATTTTGATATTATATTTAAAACTGTTTAGCACTGCCTTTAAATTTTACCTGGAATGTTAATTAATAATTCATAGTTATTTGTATTTTTAAGTTAATTTCATGTATATTCAACACAATTGTAAATTGTAAGTGCATAAATGAAATGAAAAAAAAGGCAATCCGTGTTTCCATAGCTACCTGTCTTCTGCTTTCTGTATCCAGAGGATTTCCGATTGTGTTCGGATGTAAAAAACAACTTTATCAGTATTATATATACTACAGCTTCATATACTTACAGCTTTCAATATAAATTGGGCAGGACTGTATATCCATGGGGTACAGCTGGAACTCCATCTGACACGCGATGATGGCGTGCATCCTGGCCGAGTACCTTACAGTCTGGTTCCTGTACAGTGTCACCGAAGAAAACTTGTGCGTCAGCTCAGCGATTTCTGAAAAGATTTTTTAAACGCGAACTTTAGATGGACTACACACTCTCTACTACAATTGCCTGAACATCTAAACTTCTTCTTTCCGTGTGGTTAGTGACTAACCTGGTGTCAGAGTTTTTATGCTGCCCATGGGCCTCTGACTTAGCTTCACATGCTGTTGAGAAATATCTCTCAGACATGCCGGTTTCCTCACGATGTTTTCCTTCACCGATTTTTAATCAAGTCAAACACACCAAACTGCGAGTAAGTAGTATTTATAAATGGAAAAGTAACTCGAGTCTGTCTATCTGTTACCTTTTCACGCTATAACAGTTATAAACATTTTCTTGAATGGTTAGGACATAGGTTTCCGTCAGATTACATCCGTCCAGCTAGTAGTAGAATAAATATTTCTTCGCCCGCAGCCACGCAATCATACTAGTGACGTTGGTGTTATTTTGTGAAAGTGGTTTCCTAATCAACTAATTGCGAGCTATGTCTATGTTCTAACAGCTATTAAGTCTGCTTGCACCTCAGCGGGGGAATTGCGTACCACACATAAAATAATAATGAATCGCAACGGGATTCCTTTTGACAGTTCACCCACGTTCATTGCCTTATGTACATTGTTGAGCAGACGAATTTTTTCAACCTGAGCAGCAATGGATTAGCAATATACTTCAAAAACAGAACGTTAAAGTTTTTACTGTTTTATAGTGCAAGCAAGCTAGAGTTCTACACGAATACTGTTCTATAAGCCCGATTTCTCATTCATTTTCATCTCAGTTAAGGAGACAGTTTCCCTCGGCATAACTTGAATGCCAACTTAACGTAACTTTGTGCTTAACTCTAACTTAACAACTGGAAACTACTTCAAACATTTCTTCGCTACCGCTACATTAATACTTACTAGATGGAGAAACGTGGCGTCAAGTGCATCTCATTGTGTTCATTTGTACGTGCATTTTCATCTTTTGTTTGCTTTAAAGATTTATTTGCTTCAAGTTTACGATGAATCTCAGTAATCTTTTTATATTTATAAAATTCTCGTGTTACAATGTTAGTTACCATACTCCTTTGAAAGGGCTTGACCGATTTTTATGAGATTTTATATGCATATTCAGTAGGTCTGAGAATCGGCTACTATCTATTTTTCAAACCCCTAGGTAGGTAGGGTAGGTAGGTAGGGTAGGTAGGTAGGGTAGGTAGGGTAGGTAGGTAGGGTAGGTAGGTAGGGTAGGTAGGGTAGGTAGGGTAGGTAGGGTAGGTAGGGTAGGTAGGGTAGGTAGGGTAGGTAGGGTAGGTAGGGTAGGTAGGGTAGGTAGGGTAGGTAGGGTAGGTAGGGTAGGTAGGGTAGGTAGGGTAGGTAGGGTAGGTAGGGTAGGTAGGGTAGGTAGGGTAGGTAGGGTAGGTAGGGTAGGTAGGGTAGGTAGGGTAGGTAGGGTAGGTAGGGTAGGTAGGGTAGGTAGGGTAGGTAGGGTAGGTAGGGTAGGTAGGGTAGGTAGGGTAGGTAGGGTAGGTAGGGTAGGTAGGGTAGGTAGGGTAGGTAGGGTAGGTAGGGTAGGTAGGGTAGGTAGGGTAGGTAGGGTAGGTAGGGTAGGTAGGGTAGGTAGGGTAGGTAGGGTAGGTAGGGTAGGTAGGGTAGGTAGGGTAGGTAGGGTAGGTAGGGTAGGTAGGGTAGGTAGGGTAGGTAGGGTAGGTAGGGTAGGTAGGGTAGGTAGGGTAGGTAGGGTAGGTAGGGTAGGTAGGGTAGGTAGGGTAGGTAGGGTAGGTAGGGTAGGTAGGGTAGGTAGGGTAGGTAGGGTAGGTAGGGTAGGTAGGGTAGGTAGGGTAGGTAGGGTAGGTAGGGTAGGTAGGGTAGGTAGGGTAGGTAGGGTAGGTAGGGTAGGTAGGGTAGGTAGGGTAGGTAGGGTAGGTAGGGTAGGTAGGGTAGGTAGGGTAGGTAGGGTAGGTAGGGTAGGTAGGGTAGGTAGGGTAGGTAGGGTAGGTAGGGTAGGTAGGGTAGGTAGGGTAGGTAGGGTAGGTAGGGTAGGTAGGGTAGGTAGGGTAGGTAGGGTAGGTAGGGTAGGTAGGGTAGGTAGGGTAGGTAGGGTAGGTAGGGTAGGTAGGGTAGGTAGGGTAGGTAGGGTAGGTAGGGTAGGTAGGGTAGGTAGGGTATATTATATATCTTTCAGTAGATGTACAGTCAATCGAGATTTTTGGTTTACACGCAGACGAAAAATACAAAACACGACATAAATCGTGCGACCCCATTTAAAAAATGTCCTGAGTGTTCTGGTCTGTAATCAATTCTTTTATATATCACCATCTTGAATCCGTACTTAATATCAATTTTCTGTTTTTCTGCTTTTCTATGTGTCTGTTAGAATTTCACATCTTACCGGTTCAGCGTATTTCGATGTTGCGCACCATGACTTGGACTACTTTTCATTCTGGTAGAACGTTCTTACGGGATATTTTTCGGCAGACACGTAGGTTTAGCCGTGGGAAACAACTAGTATGTACTCAATAAGTAATATAAATAGCACAGTGAAGAACAATACTTTTTCTAGTTTACCACATAGCTTGTTCAACTCCCATCCATGAAATCATGAATTCAGTCGTGTGAACAGACTGCATTCGTTTTAAAACAATATGGTAATAACGAAAAAATCCAAATAAAAAAAAAATACAACAACAAAATCTGATAAAAACTAGAATAGCTTTTTATGATACGATATTCTCAAATATAAACTTCACTATCCCGAAATCTGGAATTATGCCCGGTTGATGACAATAGGCTCGCCTCTTACATGGGACTGAAACGTAACTGGGGTAAAATGTGGGTGTGTTTTTAGAAGTATCCCTCTGCCTTATCTCCTGCGGATTACAGTCGTGATGTTATGTATTTCCTAGCAACAAAACTTGCTGCAAAGAACTGAGTTCTGGACTTATAATAATTCTCAGTTCAGAAAAGTGACACCGCGACGGTACAAAGGCAACAAGTAACAAGTGAACTATGTCAAGAAGTGCTAAACTTATACTAACTTTGTACTGGAATATTTTCTAACACAAACATTTCCAATTCTATGAAATATTCTTTACTTTGTGAACTATGCTTTATTTCTTGGAATTGGGAGCATGCTGTGGCACATCAAATCGATCCAGCCTGTTCTTTGCTTTTTTCCCTCAGCGACGCCACAAGCCGAGGCCCGTAGTCGCGTAGTCGCTTAGCCTGCAAGTTTTTAAGCCCTGGCTGGAAGGCTAAAATTTATTGAGGCATCCACAGGCAAGTTCGTTTAAGGGAAGACGCCCTTCCAAAAAAAAACTGTGGTACAACATAGTAATTCCAAGAGTAATGTATTATAATTCGAGCGTAAGTAGTTTCTTGTTGTTATGGAAATAACGGAATTCATTATTTTTTTTATACCAATTGTAGTTATGTACAACTATTGCACCCATCGTCAACGACGTTACTGAAAAGCAACGTGTTAAAAATTACTTTCTTTTATATAATCATACATATTATTTTCTTTCTCGTTATATGTCAATACCTAACGATTCTAATTGCAATTCAGTGGACAGTAACAATTTTACGTATACCTTTTTCTTATCAGTAGCTTAGTGACATTATAATTATTTGTTAATGATACTTTCGCGCGGGATGGGAGAGAGAAAGGTCCTCCCGTCCCAGCCGCCGCAGGAGACGCCCCGGGCGTCGGGAGCCACGTGACGACTCCCGGCCACCGTAGGCGCGGGCCTGCGGACGGTGAGTAATGGGTGACTCACCGTCCGATCAGCACCAGACCCGTGCCGTACGGCGCGTATATGTTCCACGCGCGCCTCAAAGAGATGTCAGCATATGAAGGGGCCCCTCAGGGCCAAGCCTGCCGGGTAAGCGGGATTGTCCGAAAGGGTTACCGCTACCCCGGAACATAAAGGGCTACGGAAGGAACATGGATGGGTTTTAGTCAGTAAGAGTCTGACACTCCCTTCCGCTCCACCCAGAGCGGGAGCAAAGCCTTAAAGAGCCTTAAAAAAAAAAAAAAAAAATGATACTTTCGCACTTTGTTAAATATTGACATTACCAATTGTATTTTATAAAATAACAGTGGCGGTCCGTACAAGACGCCACCCATCACAAACGTGTCGTGAACGATCGATCTTAGATCGATTCGAAGTTTATAGGGTGAAATTGAAGGGGTCATACTCATCATTATGCACAACTTTTAAAGAGAACAAATCTGAAATCGCGAAAATAATATCAGTTGTTCGATACATTATACTCGCATAAAAAAAATATGTAGGGAACAGCGGGTTTTTTTTAATTCAATTTCACCATTTCAATTAAATTTTTCAGTTGCTATAAAATTCCATCAGCTGATAAAATTCCTTTTTGTGTAGCCAATAAACTTACTGCAAAGGAAGTTTGTAACACAATATTCTTATAAAAGTTTACTATATGAATTAAAAAGACAATAATAGTGGTCGTTATCATGTATTCCAAAGGAATATTATATGAAGAGAACCATCCATTTAAATGGAGTATTGAGCTCTTAATATTGGCTATTCAAATTCAATGATCCCATTTAAATAAGTTAGAATCCAATAAATCAAAGAATTTGACAGTTTTCGGTCCAAAAGAGGGCAACGTAGAAAATTGTAATTACTCATGGATTGCGTTTTATTTAAACTGTGTGTTAATAAGATTTATGTGTATTGAAACTTAAGGATACTGAATTATTCATTCTTAACAACTAAAGTCTACTTTATGTGATATTTCTTCATTATTTTATTTTGTTTTTATACCTATTTGACTGTGTTGTGGAGGTCAGATAGGTAGTCGCTCCATGTAAAATACTGGTATTCAGCTGCATCCGGAACTGGAAGCAGACCCCAATAAAGTTGGGAAAAAGACTAGGCAGATTTTTGTTTTTATAACTATCACAAATACTGGTATTCAGCTGCATCCGGTTAGACTGGAAGCCGACCCTAATATAATTGGGCAAAAGGCTAGGCAGATTTTTGTTTTTATACTTTTTACAAATACTGGTATTCTGCTGCATTCGGTTAGACTGGAAGCCGACCGCAATGTTGGGAAAAGGCTAGGCAGATTGATTGAAAATACAATTAGGGCTGAATTGAAGTCGTCAGATTACTTTTATCTGAGGTGATGGTTTGAAAACTCTTAAATATAACAAAACCGCCATATTTTATTTTTAGTATAAAAATTATCTGATGATTGAAAAATTAGCCCTAAGTATAACCATTAGTATCTAATAACTGCTAGTTGTATATTAAATTTTTACCTATATAATTTATATAGGGTTAAATTTAAGTCATTTTAAACCTCTTAAAAGGTTTTGTACTCTGAAGAAAAAAAAATCAGTTGTTCAGTACATTTATGTTCGCCTAACTCGTCAAAATGTACTGAGAAGACGAATTTTTTTTCGCCATTTCAGGTTTTGTCCTATAGTAAAAGTTGCTCGTTATAATGAGTGCAATGACCCCTTAAGAGGTTTAAAACGACTTAAATTTAACCATGTATTGTATTGTTCCCACGATATGCTGAGTAAACAAAAAGTATTTAGAAACCTCAACCGGTATACCTACCAATAAATTCTCCAGTTTTTGTAGTAAGATATCTTTCATCACAAAACGTGCCAAGGTTGGTAGGTAGTAGGTGTTTGCGATGAGAAGATGAAAATAGGTTTTTTTCTTTTCCTGGAAATTACATTTCAAACACAATGACTACAGGATGTCAGGTTATTGCGAGTTATTGTGTGCTGATCTAATCTTCCAAAAAAAAAAACGTGTGTGCTCTGGGGAACCCTCATTAGGAACGAAGTTCCTTCTCACGTATGATTAAAAACAAAACCAAAAAAAACACGAAAGCGATACCCATGGCGAAAACTATGCAAATTTTCGCAGCCGCCATCTTGGATTTTAATTTTGACCCTATTATTATTGTCAGTGCTCGAAAAAGTGCAAAAGACACTCATGATGAACGATATTTTTTGTAGGCGACATCTTAGATTTTTATTTTAACCCATTTTTTTTTTAAGGTCAGTGGCTTCGAAAATTATGAAAACAACACCCATGATGAAAAATTTGAAAACTCTCGGAGTCCCCATTTTGGATTTGTTGATAATTTTGACCAAATTCACTCTTTCTCTATCTCTCCGTCTTTCTATAAATAAAAAAAAAACAAGAACTATAACTATGGACACGTGAAACTGGTGGCATAACGCTTTAATTGTCACAAGACGCGCTAAAGAACTTCCTTCCTAAAAGTCCTGACTCACTCACTGACTGACTCATCAACGCCCAGCCCAAGGCTGGACTTAGGAAGCTGTTATTTTGCGTAGAGGATCCCTTTACGACGTAGACAAGGATTATGGCCTGATTTTATAAAATTCTAACGGTACATCATGGCGGATGAAGTCGCTTGAAAAGCCCTAGTAATTAACAATTTAGTTTCGAATCGTTGGGGTTAACAAATCAGAATTCATGAGTATTAGTAGACTAATTTTCTTTTACTCGACATGATCTATTCTCACATAGCTCGTGTCTGTACAAGAAAAAATAAATCCTTTTCGAGTCCAACATAAAACAAGATAAAGATTTGTGATAAAAAAATTACAAATGCGTGAAAAAAGTAAAAAACTATCGTTATTTTGAACTAGCGTGGTAAGCCAAAGCTCACATAATCATTAGTGACTATACAGTGATAATTAGTGCTCCAACCGAGTGTTCACCAAAGCTGCCCTAAGCTATTAAGTTAAAGTGACTTGAGAACCGTCATTAATTTGACTATCTACTGGTCATTCAAGATAGGACGAAATTATGCGCTAATGCGAAATTTTATCACTTAGAGCTTAACTACAGAATCCTTACGAGTGACTATACGGTGTTTTGATACTTGAAATAATATAATTTAAAAATCAATATTTTTTTTGTACATTTTTTTTCAAATAATAGTTAAGACAGTCGAAATATTGAAGATAAAATAGTTTGCAGAAAGTGCCCCAAGAAATAGTAAAAGTTAATTTCATTGGTTGTGTGTTAAAAGTTTGCAAGAAATTTTATGTCAAGCCCGGTCAAGGTAATATAATACAAAAGTTTGTGCCGGAATTCACGACAGTAGGTGAATAATGTATATAAAAATAGGGAAAAAACATGCAACAAAGTGAATATTGCAAAACTTTTACAATGCCAACAGATGTGGTTTTTTTTTCTATTCTAGAAACAACCTCAATTTAGTTTCTTCCTATACGCCGTTTTTATTGTCCTAATTCTTTCATGCATTTGTGTTGAGGATTTAATTCTGTTTCATCTAAAATAGTTGGCAAGCAAACGTATTGGTATTTTCAAGCTAAATTTTGCAAGTGAAAACTCAGTGAGTGTACGAAAGCATCAATTGTTTTGCAAAGTGATTTGAAAGCCCGCTGTACATGTCCCACACTATATTAAAAATACATTTTAAGTAATTTTTTTTTACATTATTATCTGGATCAACAAATCCTTTTGAACGTATTTACAATAATTATACATATTTTGTGATAAAAAATATCATTTATCACAAAATATCATTTATTGTCAACAATCGCGATGAAATTATAACCTAGATTAAATAATCCCGTAGTTTGTTCCTGTGGGATATTTTACAATAAAGAAACTTGCGAAACCATGGTCAATAGCCAGTTTAATTAGGTAAAATCGTGTATAGGCTTCGTAGTTACAGAATTCTTCTCAAAAGTATCAAGATGAGTGCTTTACAGCAGCTCTCGTAATTGAAGAAATATCTCTCAACTTGGCACTTTATTACAACAATGTGTACTTCCATACAAACGACCTTAACACGAGTTTCATTCAGAGAGATGAGAAAATATCTCAATGAAAAATGTGAATTGTGTTGTCATATTTCTGAACGAGTGCTCGTGCGACAATTTGTACGCATTCTGTGAGCTCGAATAACAAACATTTTGTTATGAATATTCGTATTTCGTGGAAACACGTACGTAAGCATTCCAAATTCCATTTAAATTGTGTTTGTTAGACTGGGGAAATTATGAGAGAAAATATATAAGGTTCTTTTAACCGCATGAATGCGTATAAATATGTTATTGAAGTACTTCCATTTGAATTTGTACGTCCGTGTTCTAATTATGTTTCTGTCACATACAATGTTTGTCTAATTATATGTTAATGAATTTAAATTTGACATTTAACCCTTCATACACGAGATTGGGTACTGACATGCCAGCATTCCAATTAAAAATTCGTTAACATTTTTTTGAATGGACTATATCAAAAGTTAAATCAAAAAAAGAACAGAACTTTACTTAAAATGCATCATACCAAATTAATTTATTACGATGGCAACTTTCGAAAAATACAAACAACAAACACGAAAACATGAAGTATTTTGTAACTATTTACAGGAGACAAAGACAAGATATTTTATATCCTTTGTATCTTCGAAAACAACAAAAAAATGTTCTAAGAAACTAATACATTTAATAGCATGTACAGCGAGCTTAGGAGCTTTGATAAACTTTCATATTACCGGGAGATCGTGGTTTGTAATGCATTGCTCCTCCTAAAAAGCAAAATTTTGTTAGACTTAAGTATATTTACTTAAAAGTTAGTTAAATTAACTTTGAACATGAATTAAGAAGATAAGTCAATGAATAAAGAAACTTTTCAAATATTTAATGAATTCTTGGGATAGCTTGGTGAACAAACAGTGGTGTAGCAGCTTTTACGGGTTAAAACTTTAAACGTTTCAAAATCTTCGTCTTATAATATATTATTATGCTTCTTATACATGAAAAAACAAAGGGTTGCACTCCGGGAGTGCCGGCAGAAGTGAAAACTTGAACTTTAACGTTGTGCATTTTTGAATATTTTGGAATGGTTAGGAAATAAAGTAAAAGTACTATAATTTTTGTAGTCAAGTACAATATTTATTTATTGCGCTATCGTACACAAACATGACAATTTGTATGTAGTACAAAATCACACGCACACTTGCGCAAGCGCCCTGCGCCGCTTAAATGCAACAGCAGAAGCAGGCATACATTTTCGCAGCGCGGTAGAAAGAGAGGGGGATATTACTTCCTCTCCTACGCCGCGCTACTCTACTCTACCTCTACTCTCCCTCCATCTCACAAATTTTCGTTCAGGTCACGTGTCCTGACGCGAGTTTAACATTTTTACCCATCCCAAGAAAAGTGTTTCAGTTTTCACTTCAAAAATTAAATTTAAACCAATACCACCATATTAACCTGTTTATTCGAAACATTATTTTTCCTTTTTTCATTTGTTTTACAGGATCACTCATAAATACTTACTTTAGAAGAACGGGTAACAAAAGTGCAAAGTTATACGCAAGAAAAAATCATTTCAATTTTAATATTAATTTTCCTGATGATTAACTGATTGACATGCTTAAATTTTAAAAAGATGTACAAGCAAAAGCAAATGTAATTTGTTAAAATAAAATTAATTACCCTTGGTATCAATCACTATCCTGAATATTATATTTAATCATAATTATGCAAAATAATTTGAAACACATACTTTTGTTGCCAGCTGATTTTTTTTTTGTTAAAATGTTGTTTTATTACTCACTGTTTAAGAATGGATTAAATTATAAGTAGAACAAAGATTTTTTTAAATACTTCTATTACAAGGATTATTTCCGTTATTACTCGGGACAAATGATCAATTTCATTACCTACATAAAATCTTAAGAAGTTGGCTATAAGAACCTTGAATGTAAAACAGTTTCGAAGCAAACGAACTGCGCGTACGAATTAATTAAAATAGAGCTACTGAAACAACTTTAACCGTAGGTAAAAGGCTTTTTATAAAACGGGTTTAAAATACTTAGAAAGAAAGTATCTTCAAAGTACTTAGTTACACCTATTTATTTTCATGACACTATTAAAAAATATTTCAACTTTTTTATTTGTGTTTGACAAACTATTTCGCAATATACGTTCTTCTTTCTTTCTTCTTAACAAAAAATGGTTTATGCTCAAAATCATATTTCCTACGTTGTTTAATTCGGATCACTACTATTTCAATTATTCCTAAACCTTGCTATGACATACCATCAAAGTATTTACCTGTAACCTTGGAGTTAAGAAAGTAAGGGTCAGGATGCCACAGGTTATCGAAGAACTCTGGTGGCAGGGTCACGTGGTCGTCTCCCTCTTCAAAGATATCCTCAGGCAGCTGCAACCGACTCTCACTCCAGGTCTGTCTGATGAACATATCCACTCTGAAAAGTATAGAATACTTAATAATAATAACATACCTGAGTCAGCCACACGTCGACAAAGTTAAGTCGAACGAATGGATCAAACGAGTAGAACTGTTTCCGGAAACCGAAGGGTTTATGCTGGCCATTCAAGACCAAATAATAGCGACTCGTAATTACAGGAAATATATTATAAAAGACCCTCATCAGCCGACTGACTTATGCAGACATTGCAACAATGCCTCTGAGACCATACAACACATTACTGGAGCCTGCAAATCACTTGCACATACTGATTATAAGCATCGTCATGACCAAGTTGCCGCATTTATACACCAACATTTAGCATACAAATATAAATTCATAAGTGAAATGATACCGTACTACAAATATAAACCCGAAACCATACTAGAAAATAGGAATCAGAAAATCTATTGGGACCGAACGATAATAACAGACAAAACTATACATTTTAACAGACCGGATATAACAATTCACGACAAAACTAATAAAGCAGTTTACCTCATAGATATAGCTATCCCTAACTCACATAATATTCAAACCACAATAGCCGAAAAACTAAGTAAATATCAAGACCTCGCCATTGAAATAAAAACCCAACGGAAAGCACAAAACGTTCACATTGTCCCTATAGTACTCTCCACCGGCATAGTACCAAAATCTCTAACACAAAGCCTTAACACTCTACATATGCCTACCCATACCCTTCACCTGCTACAAAAAGCCACAATCCTCAACACCTGTCGCATCACCCGGAAGTTCCTTACTTCTTCCACAATATCATCAACGTTCTCTATTTAAATCCCTCCTTACACACTTGGTCCTGGCCCGTGTGTAAGGTTTTTGTACTCTCTTACAAGAGAAGAAAATTAAAGAACACAAAATAATAATAATAAATCAGTAACACAAACACACATACAACTAATCATTAAAAACAAATCACAACACAATACTTGACTTGGCTTGGGCCCGTTAATGTAGTTTAAACTATACAAAGAGCTAAGAAACAAAATTTGTTTACCGAAAATAATAATAATATCCTTAAACATTTCACACAACGCCATATAGTTCCAAGCTAAGCAAAATGCTTGTGTTATGGTAACGAAAGATGGCTGATAAACTACTTAAATACATTTTTTTTTGTGAATACATACATATTATACATAGAAAAACACCCAGACCCGGAACAAATACTTGCAGGTCGTACAAATATTTGTTCCCGTGCGGGAATCGAACCCGCGACATGCTGCGCAGCAGTCAACTGACTTGGTGACTTTATAAAATAGTTCCATGACTGAAAGATAGACAACGCAGACCCAATGGAAATAAGCGCGAAGATGTATAATTTCCTCCAAAAGGCTTGGTTAGTTAGTTTGCAATTGGTGGTGGTGGGTTAGGTAAGGGAAAGGTTCACAGACTGTTCTATCTTTGCTTGTTATTTTCGGCGTCTAAACACAAATACGTATGGAACTCGGGGTGCAAATTAGAACAGAAAACACGTATTAGCAGTTTGGAAAGTTCCATAAATACGAAAACTCAGTTAACTTTTGTATCTCACGGAAATAATTACTGTATTCAAAGACACAATGTTTGGTTAGAATCTCTTCTTGCAAACAATGTTACGTATAAAACATTTAGAAGGAAAATTTGAAACAAACGCTATTCGCTTCGCCAAAAAATATTCCGTTTTGTCTATCTACAAGTGACATGGCACTTTCCTTAAACATAAACCAGGTGTTTTACTTAAAGGTAAAGAAAGTATTTTCCTTAAACGTAAACAAGGTATTTTCAAAAACGTAAACAACTGCGTTCGAGCGTTTTCAAGTTTTCACAAACAGCAAAGGATATTCAGACACTGAATCATTACTCAGATGTTGTTAATCATTTTCGTGTAACATTTAAAGACAGAGCTCATACAAACGATGTCAAAGATTTGACTACGCAGTACGCAATTTTCGTTGAAAGAATTTGTAAATTGCTTGCATTCCGTACTCTCTTTTGGGAGCTGTACAATGTTTTGAGACCTTCGTATTATTACACTTGTGCCAAAATCCTAAAACATCTTTACTGAAGGACGTTACGAAATAATGTCGGGAATTGTAATGCGAGGAATATTATTATAGGACCTGAATGCGGTTACCCTTTATATAGAATAATCATGTTACTGTCTTTCAGAAGTAGCTATAAGATAACTTAATTACTTTTAGAGTGTGTATTTTTGGAGACAAAAAAAATAGTGCGGGAAATGCCTCCGCTTGATCAGAATTTTAAATACTTATACCATCCTTGGCTGTACGGTGTGGTGGTTAACTAGCCTTACTTTCTCGTGGTAGGTGAAATTTGTTTTAGGAGGAGCTTCAATCCATAAATTATAAGCATAAGAATAATCAGCCTATAATGTTCCCACTGCTGGGAGCCAGGCCTCCTCTCTGTGAGAGGGAGTGGGCCTTAACCCACCACACCCAGTGCGGGTTGGCGGATGTCACGTGTCTTTGAATCTCTAGTTCGACGACATACGCCATTTATATAGGTCATGCGTGCAAATCCATACTAATATAATAAATTCGAAAGTAGCTCTGTCTTTCTATCTATCTTTCTGTATGTTACTTTTTCACGTCACCACTGAACGGATTTCGATAAAATTGGCAGGGAGATAGATAGATTGCATCCCGGCGAAGGACATAGACTACTTTTTGTCTCAAAAATTGCGATACATATACTTATATATACGAGATAAATCACATATTTTGGGACAAACAGCTATAAATTATATGCTAATTTATATCTGTTTGCATTTCTAGCTTTTGCCTGGATTACGACGCGTACTAAAAAGTTTTTTGAGTGAATAATTGGAATAATTTGCCGGGATGGTTTTGTTTTAAAACAATCTTCATAAACGTGATAATGGACGAGATGTAATTTCATTACGTTGACTTTTAAAACAACGTTTGAAAAGTCTGCTGATGACGGGACAAATCTTTTGACTGTTTTTTTAAACAGTTATTAAATTACTCCTTTTTAAGGTAATTTCTCGCCGACACCTCACGTGACCAGAGAGGGCTGGCTCGTTCTTTGTCTGAAGAATTAGCATTGCCATTCAACATGGCAGTGCTGCCAGTTTTCTAGGCACGTTTCCGGATGACAGCAATGCGGGCGAGTACTTCGACGCCAGTGTTGTTTATTTTTTAGTACCTAGTGTTGGTAAATAGTTCCAGTATTTCGTTTGAATAAAGAGTTGGGCCCACAGTTTTTGTCTGCTAAATAAAAGTTTAAAACGCCCATAAATGTAGATAGTTAGGGAAATTGAATATAAAGCAAATATTGAGTCCCATGTCCGATACATGCATACCCTGATCATGACCAAAAGCTACACATAATGCATTTAAAAGCACATTCGACATTGATTTTGAAAGAATTCCTCTTTTTTTATTAAAGGCTGCTTTTGTTATAATTGATATAAAAATAGTATTCCTAGCACAAAGCTCATTCGTTACACTTCAATAAACGATTATTTGCAAATCGTTTTCTGTCAGGCGTTATATTTCGCGAAAGGGTTATGGCACAACTCGCCACTAAACATAATCAATTTGATTAGCAATTGATTACCCTGACTTAACATTCTAGGGTCGATTTTGGTGATAAGACGTGCTGCTAAGACTTATTCTCCTCGGGAATAGAATGTGTTGTGTTCGTCGACTTCTAAACATAATGTACAGTCGGTTATGTTTGTTTGTCGACTTTGAACTTAACGGTCAACGTTTTAAGGTTTAAAATCATTTGGAGAAATTTAAAAGTTTAGTATAACTTGATACAATGGTGACCGTACATCTCAACGATCGCAACAACATACTGCTCAAATATGAAATTGCCACAATCTTCACGCATTGCTAAACATCCGGATTAACATCCTCATGGAAGTCGGAAAGCGCTTTTTTTGCGATCCCTTAATTTACCCCTAGGAACGAGCATTAAGTAAAAGTACCTATATAAAGAAAAAAAAAGGGGAGGAGTTCATTGTGCATCAGAAAATTCGTCATCATGGCTGTCAGTGGCAAATGTGTCGAAAAGGATGGCAGCGTTGCCACGTTGGATGGCAATGCTGATTCTTTGACATCAAATTTTACCTCCTTGTCACGTATAGAGTCGACTAACCGCTGGGCGATATTCCGAAATACTTGATGAGCACTCGGACCCTACCTTCAGATCCTCCTTAGACTTAGATACGGGTCCGCGGGATTGTTCGAACTACCGGTGCTTCGAAACACAAAGGGCTAAGGAAGAAACATGCTCCCTTCCACTCTACCCAGAGCGGAGGGAGTCATGACATGATTTCACAACCATAAAAAAAGAAACTAAGGATCATCGCTCCAGTTTTTTTGCCGTGTAGTGCGATGTGGTAATAGCAGGAAGGCAAGAATTATAGTGTTCTGTAAATCGTCTCACCTGAAATCCATGTCTTCAACATTGATAGAGTTGACGTCTACCACGTAGATGCTGAACTCCACGATGACCGGTTGGCCTTTCCGCGCCGGTGGTCGCATTTCTGAAAGAATAAATATTCATGTAAATGAGGATTTCTAGGAACTTTCTAAACAATACCTTTATATGACCATGTCAAGTGAAAAAACATTTACTGTTTACAAGCTTCGACGACACGGTTGGCACAGTGGTTGAGCGATTGACCGATGCACTATGTCGCGGGTTCGATTCCCGCACGGAACAAATATTTGTACGACCTGCAAGTATTTGTTACGAGTCTGGGTGTTTTTCCATCTATAATATGTATGTATTTACAAAAAAAATATGTATCTAAGTAGTCTATCAGCCATCTCGTGACCATAACAGAAGCATTAGGTTGCTTAGCTTGGGACGATATGGCGTTGTGTGAAATGTCCAAGGATATTATTATATTTTACAAGCTTTTGCCCCCGGCTTCGCCCGCGTAGATGTCGGAGATTATCACACGGGATCATAATAATGGAATGAAGAGTATCAAATGTGTTAATCCAGGTTATAATCTACCTCTGTGCCTTACACCATCTGGGTGTACAGTAGTTATTTGCGTGGAGAAGTAACACACATACAAACACACACACACATACATTTTCGCCTTTATATACTTAGTGTGTCTAGCTGAGCTGACAGACGGTGTCATATCCAAATTTCAAAAATTCATATAAAATTACCATAGAAAATTGCACCTTCAAATTATCCGAGTTTTCCATTTTTCCCGGCAACTGTTAAAAAACTTGATTCGGATCGATTTTCATTTGCTTCGATTAACAACCGTTATTTTTTTATTATCGGAAGCAGAACGGCACATACAATTTTCAGCCTCGTTGGTCTAGTGGTTACAAGCGATATACGGTTACTGCTGAGTGATGCGCACTAAATCCCGGGTTCGATTCCCGGATCGAGCCAAGTGTTATTCGGTTTTTCCACTTGGAATTTCTGTTATTGACTACGTTGGTTACCCAGCGATCAGTTACAAAAAAAATATGTTTTTATTTCGTTAGAAGCGCCTACAATTTCAATCGCTACCATTTATTTCTTCTCTTCTGGATTTCATTACAGGCGATCTAATAAAAGTGTGTTCAATTTATCTAAAAACCTATTAAGGGGGATGTTATTTTTAACCTCACAATTGGAAAAAAAACGTGAAATTTCAAAGGTAAAGTGGTTTTTCCTTATAATATTTAACTTAAGTGCTGTGTTCTATGAATAAATCTAGAACGTTTTTATTTTTATCTCAACTCACTTATACAGAGTTGATATGACAGAGGGGCATTAAATTACACTACGTATACTATACGTGTTTCGTATTAATTCGATACGGTATACAAAAAAAAGTACCAAAAATGAGTTGTTTTAATTTTTCAAACAAACTAAATTTTGAGTAAAACGCAACCACCCTTTGTAAACAAAAATTGACCTTGTAAGCAAGTGGCAACGACGCACGCGCGCCGGAGCGCCCGTTTGGAAAGATACATCGTGTTCAAACGGGGCATAAACTTAAAAAATCATTTGCGACTAAACTACTGCTCCTATTTGATTGATTTTTGGTACAGAGCTTGAAAATGGTCCCTAGTATAGGTAGTTTAAAGGAAAGCCCCTCTGTCGTATCAACTCTGTATAATATACTAGCAGTTGCCAGCGGCTTCACCCGTGTGGATGTCGGAAATTATCTCAAAGGAACGTACTACCGGGATAAAAATAAACAATCTATAGTGCTAATCCAGGTCATAAACTACCTGTATGCCAAATTTCATCCAGATGCGTTCAGCTGTTTGAGCGTGAAGAACGGACAAACATACAAACTCATACGTGTGTGTACTCACTAACAAACTTTCGTCTTTATAATATTAGTGTGAAAAGTTAGTTCAGAATTGAGGAGCTCGTGGCTAAGTAATAACAGTTGCACGGACCGATTCATCAGGCTAAGCTACGTTTACCGAGGTTGGTCCGTGGATGGGTGACCATCTATACATATCGAGACTTCTCCGTGCTTCGGAAAGCACGTTAATCTGTTGGGCCCGGCTGTCATTCGTGGATCCCAGACTGTCGTTACGGGTAGTCAGAAGCCCGAAAATCTGACAGCCAGTCTTACGAAGGGTCACGTATTACCCAGTTACTGACTGGGTTGTAGAGGTCAGATAGGCAGTCACTCCATGTAAAATACTGGTATTCAGCTGCATCCGGTTAGACTGGAAGCTGATCTCAACATAGTTGGGAAAAAGCTAAACTAGATTGATTGAAGTTAGTTGAGAAATCAAAAGATTGATTGCCCTTGATTTTTTCGAAACGTTAAGCGGTTCCATACTACTAAGTTCTACAAAGCGAGTACCATGTTGTCTCCCTAATACAATTACTAGGAAATACCGCTCTCGTAAGATTACAATCGGTTGAGTTTCCTACCCAATTATGACTGCCCAAAGGGTAACAACTGTCTAAGGTACCTACGGCCAACGGCACGTCTGTATGAACTACGAAAATATGCCTTACGCCAACATAATAAAGGCGATTTAGCGTTCGAAGAAATCCTTTTCGACGTATGCCAGCAATTTTGTTTGCTCTGTATGGTGAATGATCCCGTGGTCTTTAGGGATCAAGTAGACACAATAAAAGGGATATCTTATCGGTTCTTCAAGGATTAGGGATTGGTAGCAAGGATCCGGTCCGATGGATATTTTTCAATGGTTGTTGCTAAGGAGAAGCCATACAAAAACTACTGGCATTGGTCGTTATGTTGTTATGAAGAGTACGTATCGATTTGTTGTATGATGTCAATAACATTGCTGTAAGTATGTATGCATTGTTCTATGATGTCAAAATAAAATATGCATTGCGAGTGGCATGATCCCGATGTAAGTGTTGTCGTGTGTGATTTTGATGTGATTTTTATCGATATCTTTTATTTCTAAACGCACTGTAAACCAAATACATCCCAACACTAGGCTTCTGAGCCGTAGGTGCCCTATGTGGACAAAATTAAAAAAAAAAATTGAGTCCACGAAAGGCACCTGCCAAAAATATTGATAGGTGCCATATGTGGACTAGGCTAGGTGCCATAAGCGAAGGTGCCATTTGGATGGGTGCCCTAAGTGGACTACCTCCTAACTTCACGATGTAGAATTTAGGTGTCGGTGTGCGCGCGCATCGTAAAAAATCACTCTCATCATTTTTTCTCTATCGCGCCAAAAGAAGTATAACTTCAAAAACCCTAAACTTGAGACTTTCCCCAAACCCGCACTGGGTCCGTGTGGTGAATTACGACCCAGTTCCCCTCACAAAGCGCAGGTTTCCCATCAGTGGGCACATTATAGGCTGAACATGCTTATGCTAGGGTATGTGCAATTGCGCGGGCCTGCGGACGGTGAGTAATGGGTGACTCACCGTCCGACCAGCACCAGACCCATGCCGGACGGCGCGTATATGTTCCACGCGCGCCTCAAAGAGATGTCAGCATATGAAGGGGCCCCTCAGGGCCAAGCCTGCCGGGTAAGCGGGGTTGTCCGAAAGGGTTACCGCTACCCCGGAACATAAAGGGCTACGGAAGGAACATGGATGGGTTTTAGTCAGTAAGAGTCTGACACTCCCTTCCGCTCCACCCAGAGCGGGAGCAGTCATTGGATGATTTCCCAGCCTTAAAAAAAAAAAAAAGGGTATGTGCAATTGTTACCGTAGGTCACCACAAAACGAGTCTATCGATTCACCTGCAATTGAGCCTGTCGCGTCAATTATTCAAAGAACATGCTTATTGATGTCAGGTAATAGGTACGCCTACCTTTGACATAGTTTTCAGGCAGAACTACTCGTGGTTTCAGTGTGTGATTCCTCTTCGATGCGACATCATTGCATAGCCTGAAATAGAACAAAAATACCATGGTTACTTGTCTGCATTTATTTATTGTTTTAAAAGACTATATTTTATTGGGACTAAAAGGAATTTTGAAATTATAGGTAAAAATGTTTGCTCAAATAAACTTTAGGGTTATGGTTAGTTAAGCTCAATTTACATTGCCACGGAAGAATGGAAGCGCTTTTTCTGTAGAAAGAATAATGTCAATTGTATAACGTACAGTCGCCACAGTTACCACAAACTGACAAATTTTCTCAATAGATTTTGAACTTAATAGTCAACGTTGTAAGGTTTAAATCATTTGGAAAAATTGGACAGTTTGATATAACTTGATGCACTGGCGACCGTACAAACTAGATATGAACTTCTATCTGCGGGAATTACCGAAAATACCTTCTGCGCGAAAATTCTTCGGAAAACGCGCACCTGTTATTTGAATCGTGTTAAAATTTAGTTTGGACGTTACTCTATTGACATAAAGTGTTTTATGCTTTGTGCAAAAAAGTCGCTTCAATTCCATTCCGCGGTAATGTAAGTTGAGCCTTAGGAACTAAGGTTTATTATTGAAAAGGAATGAAAAACTATAGCTATAAAAGAAAAAAGGAAAGTAAAATCGTTTATTTGCGGCAAACATGACGCAAGTAAAAAAATAAACAGCTATCATGTCTCTCACTTAAAATAATGTTGGGAACACAATGGTTTAAAAAACAGCGATTCGCTAATAACGTAGCCTTTGGCTTTAACTTTTGCCATAACTCCTTCAGGAAAGTTCAGTTAAAAAAAACAAATGATGTTTATTCTGTACGGTCGCCAGCGCACCAAGTTATACCAAACTGTAATTTCTCCAAATTATTTTAAGCCTTAAAACCTTGATTGTTATGTTCATAATTGATTGTGCCAATTTGATAGTTTGTGGTACCTTGATGTGCTGGTGATTGTACAAACAAAACACTCATTACAAAAAAAGTCACATAGACTACTACACCTATATTATGAAGGAGCCAAAGGCCTCGTATTCAAGCAATAAAAGTGACATAAAAATTAATTGTCAGAAACAGCAGATTTTGGTAGTTCACTTAATTTAATTTAAAATATTAGTTACTAGCTGATCCAAACAGACGGTGTCGTGTCCAAACACAAAAAAAAAATAGGTCAAACAAAAATCTCATAAAAAAGGTCATTTTATTTAATCTGAATTTTTCAATTATCCAGTCAACTTTTTTCATTAGACCTTCCCTAAAACCTTATTTATTGCCTCGTTGGTCTAGAAATCGCAAGCAAGGGGTCGGGCAAAGTGTGATTGGGTATTTTCCATCTGATATTTCTCAGTAGCAGCCGAAGTTTGAATTTCTGCCCGGTAGATGGCGATAGGCTCGCCCCCTATTACATAGGACTTAATATAACTAGCGTAATGTGGGTGTTTTGTAGGTGCACCTCTGACTTTTTTTAACCGACTTCTAAAAAAGGAGGAGGTTCTCAATTCGACTGTATATTTTGTTTTTTATGTTTGTTCGCGCATAACTCCGTTGCTTGCCAACCGATTTGAAAAATTCTTTTTTTGTTGGAAAGGGTATACTTCCCAAATGGTCCTATAAAATTTTTATCTAAATCGGATAAGCGGTTTTTGTAAAATCAACAAAAATCTAAAAAAAATCCTTAATGTATGTGGATGATGTTCTAATAAGTTCCTGTCACTGTAATTTACATACCAGGTAGTGGTATTAACATTTGGGGGAGGGGGGTGGGTTGTGTAGGTACCACAACTAAAAAGTGAAAAATAAAAACTTTTTTACAAAAAATAAAACCGACTTCCAAAAAAAACACTACAAAGTGAAAAATAATTTTGATTTCGGAAGTCGGTGGCGAAAAATGAAAATACAAAACCGAAGACACCGACTTCCGAAATCAAAATTATTTTTCACTTTGTAGTGTTTTTTTTGGAAGTCGGTTTTATTTTTTGTAAAAAAGTTTTTTTCGTTTGAGGTTGGGACATCATCAAATGACCCCCCCCCCCCCCCCGGTGATGAAAACAGCCTTTAATCTATCAACTCGTGTCTCTATAAACAAGAAGAATTCTTCTCAGCGGGATTCTGAGCAGGGTAATGGATTAATTAGTATTTTTCATTGAGGGTGGGAAATCATCAAAATTAAATGTCACCTCCCGCTCTGGGTGGAGCGGAAGGGAGTGAGGCTCTTACTGACTAAAACTCATTCAAGTTTCTTACTTAGCCCTTTATGTTTCGTAGTAGTGGTAACCCTTTCGGACAATCCCGCTGAGGATAAGCCTAAACCCAAAGGAAATACAGGCTTGGTATTATGTTATGTTAAAACTTTATTCGGACAATTACTACTTATTTGTCCAGTCGTTCTCAAGTCATGCGATAGTGAAAACAACATCACACTTTTATCTATATAGATCGATAGATTATATCGGCACGGAAAATTAATGACCATGACGATATTTCTAAGTTTGAACCTTCCCTAAATAGACTTTCACTATCTTGTTACCTGTTTCTATTTAGCGCTGATCGTTTTCCTCTAGAGACAAACGCTTTCACCATATTAAAGTTTAAATAGATTAAAGTGAACTTAAGGTCGCACAAGCTTAGTAAAGTATGCACAGGGACTGAGGTGGACAGGTTAATTTAATTTGTCCGAGTAATAGCTAGCTGACGATGCCACTGCATTTTATATGAATAGCCGCGAAGGTATACATATAAAATTCAGCTGCAGTCGTCTAGGAGTGTATTGTATTCATTTTTTAGTTACAGTTTCCTTTTCGAAGCAATATGTGTATGTAAAAAAAGAATGGTAGCAAATATGACGCACAGAAAGTTCGCGAATAGAATCAATAAGTTGGGAAGCTTGGATTTAAGGATCATAGCAAGGAAAGATGTGAGTTTACGAAATTGTAATTTTTTTCCAAATGATTTAAGCCTTAAACCGTTGAATAATAAGTTTAAAATGTATTGAGAAAATTTGGGTTTGTGTCAATATTCCAGAGAAAAAAAATGACACTGGCAACTCTCTCACTCTCACTTAATAGTTTAAACGTTCAGTTTAATTGGTGAACTCTTAAACGTTCAGTTTAATTGGTGAAATTCGCCCTTAGTAATTTTTGTGTTTACGTAAATTGAAGCGCCTTTTCTTCCTAAGTAGACATACTGACGAGTTTATTCTGACATTTCTCCTATTAGTTATGATGAAAGGAAAAATAAGTCTTCTAGCACTGAAACTACAAACACAGACTACAAAAATTCTCATAAATTTTAATGAGAATTTTTAAGTTTCTTTAAGTTTTCATCCCTATGGATGGTGAAAATTTAATAAATAAATCGGGATACGGACAGGGGAATGGTGATGATAATTGTGTATGGTAAAAAAATATAGTTTTCACCGAAACAATTCATTGAAGCAACATTGTTCACAATCAAGAATTTAAGTGATTCTCACAATAGTATGGGGTTTTTACGAATCTAAAACGCTTCTTAGCTTAAAACAGGGATGCACAGACTTATTAAGACTAGGGGCCACTCGGGCAAATTATGAACTGATGGCGGGCCGCCAGAAGTATAGGTAATTAAAGAAAATAAAGAATTGATAATAATGTATTAAAATTGAAAAAGAGTTTATTAATTTGAAGCGTGGCACTGCATAGTGCTTACAATCTTTTTTATATTTGGCTCAAATTTACTTGTAGCAACACGTAAAACTGCTTCCAAACTTTCGTTTGCAAGGCGGTTTCGATTTTTTGTTTTATTATTATTTAGTATTGAAAAGGTTTGTTCACATATATAGGTAGAACCAAATAAGCTGGCACATTTCAGAGCGTTTATGCGCAACTCTTTGTACGTATTTTTATCAATGCAGCGGTAAAAGTTCAGCAAGTCTCCTTTGTTGAATTTGTTGCGTAAATCTTGGTCGTTTTGAATGTCGATAATTTCTAACTGCATTGACTCTGGCGCATTTTCAACTGAAATCGTGAAAGGATTGCTGAATATGTCCAACAGAGGTTTCACTTTTTTTAACTGCGAAAATCTGTCTTGAAAAGATTGAATCAAAATATCTAGCTTTTCTACATAACTGAAATTAATCGCAGTTTTGTTGAATTTTTCAGCCATTTTCTTATAATTCGGAAAATGATTGTAATTTCCAGAATTCAATTGCGATCTGAAAAGTGTCAGCTTGCATTGAAAGGATGATACATGAGCGTAGAGCTGGGATATCAGTTGATTTTTGCCTTGAAGCCGTGTGTTCAAGACATTCAAATGATTTGTAATGTCAACTAAAAAAGCCAAATCACACAACCAATCAGGATTTTTAAGTTCCGGGACATCCCTTTGCTTTTCCGCCAGAAATATTCCAATTTCTTCTATTAAATTTAGAAATCGTTCCAGTGTCAATCCACGACTTAGCCACCTTACTTCTGTATAATACAGTAAATCTCCATATTCGCTTTCGATGTCATCAAGGAATTGTTTGAATTGCCTGTGATTGAGTCCTCGTGATTTTATGAAATTTACAGTCGAAACTACCACTTTCATGACATTTTGAAATTCAATTTTTTTAGAACAGAGGGCTTCTTGGTGTATAATGCAGTGAAACTGCATGAGATCTTCAGCGTTTATGTTTTTTTCTTGCAGATGCTTTTTCAGCAAAGTAACTAGCCCAGAATTGACACCAATCATCGAAGGAGCACCGTCAGTCGCAACTCCCGATAATTTTGATAAGTCCAAATCAGTTTTTGAACACTCATCCAAAAGTACATTGAGTATATCAACTCCTCTGGTTTGACCTTTCAATGAACACATTCCTAATAACTCTTCAAAGACTTCAAAATCTTGAGTAACACCTCGTATGAATATGAGAAGTTGAGCTGTGGAACTAATATCAGTGGATTCGTCGAGTGCTAATGAAAAAAATTCAATGATCTTAGTTTTTTCATTTAATTGTTCCGCAATATTACCTGACAAAGACATAATTCGTCTTTGGATAGTCATACGATTCGGTTGAATTTTCTCAAACTTTTTTGCTGCTTCTGGACACATTTTCTTAGCGGCAATTTCTATGCATTCTTTTACAAAATCCCCATCATTGAAGGGGCGACTTCGCTTTGCTATCATTCGAGAAATTTCATAACTAACTTCTGTAGCTGTTTCTGAATCTTGAATGGGTTTTGTAAACATAGCTTGCTGACCAGTAAGCTCCCGTTTTAAAGACAACATTTTTTGCTTTCTCAATTCGCCTGTAAACTTGGTAAAAGTAGGATGCTGCGTTTCATAGTGCCTTTTTACATTATATTCCTTTGCAATCGCAACAGAATTCTTGCAAATTAAACAAACGACTTTGCTATGCGACCATACAAACGACTTTGTTATGCGACCATACAAACGACTTTGTTATGCGACCATACAAAAAAGTATTTCTCAGTCCAAATTTCTTGAAACTGCCGATTTTCATCTTTAACCTTACGTTTTTTACTAGGCCCTGGCTTGTCCATGTTGCGTTCTAATCCTGGCTATGATTAACACAGCACCTAAAAACAATTACAGTACCTACTTAAATTACCCATCCTTTTTTCAATTACCAAAAATAATTGATTAAATATGTAGGGAAACACTTATTAATAACAGAGTTTTACTTACGATTTCACAACACAATTAATAATTATACACGGCACTTGACGGGAAATCTACGTTGAATGTGGATCAAAATATATGACACCGGCTAGTCGAGTTAAAATCTAAACTTCACTCAAATTAAAACCGAACTGTCGGTCGCTGCGGTTATCGTGGCTTTTATACCGCGCGTATAGAGTCGAAAACTGTCTGGAGAAATCTCGAAACCGACTCTGGAAGCTTCGTGTATCTACCTACGCGAGCAATCGGGAATTCGGGACTATTGCTATCTCGCTTGCCCTAACAATATAACCCGTGGATAAGCCGCCACCGCGCTTCCTCAAGAAAACGAATTTAACCGAGATCGGCACGAACAATACCGACCGCTGTTACCGACGACGCATGCACGGCGCACCGATAAGCGCACTTAAGAGCGCGCGCGCGAGATTCAAATTACTTTTCGAACATATTTTTTTTGGTTTTATTCTGGAATAGAATTCAATATTTTTCGAATGTATGAGAGTATTATTTTTGCCGTCGGCGGGCCACCAGTATTCGACCGGCGGGCCGCATGCGGCCCGCGGGCCGTGGTCTGTGCATCCCTGGTATAGTCAAATCATAACTGTCATTATTTGACAGTTGAACAAAATGGCTATAACGCGGCAAATACGCGTAGTGCAACCATCAAGTGTTTGCATGTCACATAATTATGACTAAGTGTTATGGATCTGTATTATAGTTAAGACCTAAATTGTACCAACGCTTATGGCAAATAAATTGAATTAAATTGAATTAAAAGTGTGACAATTACATATACACGGTTTAATTTTAGTCGTTTTAATCCCTTAAGGGGTCAGTGTACTCATCATAACGAGCAACTTTTACTATGGGACCGAACCTGAAGTCGCAAAAGAAAAATCTGCTGTGCAGTACATTTTGACGAGTTAGGCGAACATAAATGTACTGAACAGCTGATTGAAACGACTAAAATTTAACCGTGTATACAGTGTTAAATACTAGGCTTTTTGCCCAATTGGTGATTTTATGTCGGCTTTTTGTAAGGTGCGTTTTGTTTGTGCAGAATAAAGTGCTTTTCTTTCTTCTGTCTTTCTATTAATTTCCCTGACTGTGCTTATTGTTTTTGGAAATGCTTATAATTCCATATCAAAGCCAACCTCTTTATTGTGGTAAAACTCCTTTACTTTGTATAAATTCGCGAACAAAAAACATACCACGATAATTTATAAAGAAGCTTGCTTGCACTATTTTTAAAAGTGGAATTTAAAGTAGTTAGTAAATTCCGTTTCAGTTTTACGAGTCAACTGATATATGAACTTAAAAAAACCTCTCTAGAACTAACATGAACTTTGAACTTTATTACTATAGCTGTAACGGTGTGCCATATGGTGTAAAGTAGTTTGAGTCGAAATTTTTAATGAAAGATACTAAATATAAATTAAGTTAAGGATATTCAACCTTACGTGTGAAGGAATAAAGTTTATATGGAAGTTGTTGCAAGCTATGACGTCAAAGAAAATTGTTATTATGCTAACTTAGCGTGGTATATTTAAATTTAGTACCAACGCTCACGTTAGCGTGTCTAACCCATTTTAGTATAAAATTGAAAGTTTTAGTGTACTACGAAGGTATTCGTTGTCAATTATATACTTGCTTCTAGTGTATATTTAAATATTTCAAGAACTTTAAACTATTTTTAAATCATCTCACAAAATACCATTTCCTTTGTATGTATATATCTTCGTTTTTCAGGGCAGGGAAATGTTATTCTGAACCCTATTGCGTTGAAATTTGTTGTAGGTTGCTAATAAAATGTACCTTGAGGGTCGCAACAAACATCTACATATTGACATTACCTACTTGAATAATTTTGAAATATTTGTATTATTCTGACTATTTTTTATTGGCATGACATCATTATTATTGATTGCAATTTTTAATATAAACTATTATTAGTGAATAGAATTGTAATTAATTTTAATTTTATTAATTGCATTGTAATCAAAACTTTAATTATGAAACTACTTTTATATTATCCTAACTACTAAATATGTACTGCATGCTATATATTTAACATAAATGTAAAATCTAAATATTTGCACGGCTGTAATGCCGAATATAGTGAAACCCATAGATATTAAGAACTTATGTAGCTACCTATATTCTTGCAAATAAATATATCATTCATTAATTCGTTCATTCATTCAAAGAAATCTCCTCTCAACCGACTTCTATTCCAATTCCTCCACTGTGCACGCAGTTTGGTTGTGGACTTCCACCTGACATTAGGGACTGCTCAACTGTTACAGTAAATAAGTTAGGTACTGTCAAATATTCTTAATTGAATATGAACCTTATTCTTGCGTACTAAATTAGAAAAATCTATCAAAGAAATTTGACAGATTACGGTAAAAGCACGTATGTTATAGTGTCTGTGTATCGAGCTATTACGCTTTTAGGAGAATCCCTTTTTCTTGAGGGTGGGAATCATCAAATGATTCCACCTCCGGAACGGAGTGTCAGACTCTTACTGACTAAAACCCATCCATGTTCCTTCCTTAGCCCTTTATGTCCCGGAGCAGCGGTAACTCTTTCGGACAATGCCGCTGAGAAGAATCTCCTGGGAGCTAAACCTAAGTATTCTTCTTAACGTAAAAATACTCTTCTTGTCTAGAAGGAACGACTTGATAGATTAAAAGCTTTAAACGCGATCAGCACATCTTAAATGAGTTCAAGGGCTATCAATATTTCCCAACAAGGTTGACACAGAACAGTGCTGCTGGTCGATTCTGTTAAAAATCTCACTTAGGTGAAGTGAGCGTGGAGTAAACTGTAGGTCCACGTAATGATAGTAATTGTCACTATTGACAGCTCACTTTAAACTCACTCCACCCACGTTATCACGGTGAGATTTGTACAGAATTGCGCTACTGAACGTGTGAAATTGGCACTAAGGCAATAAACGAGCAATAAAAAATATTTGATTACTAGCGAACACGCCCCTGCTTCGCAGTGAAATTTACGACTAGACAAAATATCGAGATGTCTTTATTATACTTAAGTACTAGCTTTTGCCAGCGGCTTCTCCTGCGTGTATGTAGGAAATCAGCCCACGGGAACTGTACATTTTTCCGGGATAAGAAGTAGCTTATAATTATGTTATTCCAGACTATAATCTATCTTTGTGCCAAGTTTCATCTAGATCCGTAAAGTAGTTTTTGAGTTTATTCGTTACAAAAATACTTACAAAAAAATCTTTCCTCTTTATAATATTATTAGTATAGATACCAAATGATAAAGTATTACACACATAAACGTTACGGAATTATTTTTCTAAATTATGGTGACAATTGTATCAAAAACTGTTGAGAAGTTTAGGAGAAACACGCGATCACACAAACACGAAATGTCACTTTAAATGACAAGATTCTGAACCTACAAATATTACATTTCAAAATGAACAAATAATGTTCACTACTCAAACTCTGTTTCAAAATGAATGAAAAAATTTTCCTGGGAACTTAAAATAAATAAAAGAAAAAACAGAAAAAAAAACAAAAGAAAATACGTTAGTTGCGGCGATCATGACGCAGTAAAAAAAAAACTAACAAACAAAAAATCAAGTTGTGGTAAAATATGCGTCACATAAAGAAAAATAAAGAAGCTATCATTATTAAACGAGTACAATATAATAGTTGTAGACTTGAACACTGAATCAAAACAGTCTGCTACACCACCACGTTCCTGGCATTTATTTTTACCACCATAACATAACAGTTTTATTATTAAAGGGCTAGGCAGAAGTTTACTTATAGTATCTACACTCACAATTGGCCGGTTATGGTAAAGCCTCTTGTAGTAAGGGGCGTCATTAACATCAACCTAATAACGTCGAACCCAATCCGGAAATCGTACCTGGGACATCATGCTAAGCAATAGCGCTTCCGACCTCTACGTAATAATGATAGACTAGTCACTTGTGAGCAGTCTTTGCTAACTGGCTAATGTGTTGCTCTTGGCAAAACTACATTACCTACAGCCTATTCGCGTAATACACTCAATCACCATGCGAAAGATTTTGGAGGAAATTGACAATTCATTGCATCCGGTTAGACTGCAAGCCGACCCCAACATAGTTGGGAAAAGGCTAGGCAGTCAGATTGATTGACAGTCACAATCAGTCATCCCACTGCTGGGATAAAGACCCCCCTCTCGAGAGGGAGTAGGCCGTAATCTATCACGTGGGCCAAGTGCGGGTTGATAGATGTCACATGTCTTTGTATTTTGGGGTCTTGATGTTTTTCTTAACCGTTTAAAGAGTGGTGATGACATTTTTTTTTTACAGAAAGTAAAGCGTCTCTCAAGGTTGGAATCTACGACTCACAACTTGTAAGTCGCGTCCGATACCACTGGGCCTCTGCTTTAAATGTTTGACAAAAACCGTCAAGCCAAAAATGCAATGATTGTTATTGAACTGTTAAAATAAAAACCATTGTAAATGTGTTACGCAATCACCCCGCAGTTCTGACACAAAAAATGAAAATCATTCTTAATTCCGCCAGCGTTTTCCTCAAAACCCAATTTTACAAAAACCCCGTGGAAAATACAAACAAACAGCTCAGAGAGTCTACTTTATTCGTAAACATCATAATGACACGGCATTCGTGTGATCATTTTTCTTTCTCTCCATAAACCCGGGTTTGAATCCCTGCCACCCCTATAAGGAAATCCGAGGGTGTAAGCATGAAAAAGTGTTACAAGAACTGACAAGCGAGTTGAATGTTGTATTCGTTTAAAACGATTTACGCATTGCGACGGACCGAATTAAATACCAACAGATAATGTGTTATACCTACAGTGTAATGAGAGGTAGATGTTAATTTTCGATTCTAGACTTGTTATTGGCATCTGACTAAAACCATCCTTCCGTAGCCCTTTGTGTTCCAGGGCAACGGTAACCCTTTCAGACATTCCTGCTGACCGGGGGTGCCCTTAGCGTGTAGTCGCTTAGTATACAAGTTTATGCCCTGATTGGAGGCCTTAATTTATTAAGGCACCCACAGGAATCTCTGGTTAAGCAGCAGAATAAGTAGGACAACTTGCCTGTTGAAAATAAATATACATAGGTAATTCAAGAAGCGTAAGATAGTAAATACTGGTTGAACCGAAAATTCCAAATTATTATGGAGATGGAATTTCAATTAATATTTATTTTGTGCATACATTGTTTAATAAAATAGATATTTTTAGACAAAACCCTAAATTAGCTAAAGGTCTATGTTAAAATTAAAATTTAAAGAGTAGATAGCGAGCAATAAGCCGTAAGAGGGAAATAAATTAATACCTCTGAAGTATTAACATACATAGTTAACAGTTCCAAGCTTTATTGTTTACTAGATTATTTAAATTTGTATCTGTTAATAAGCGCTTGTCGCCATCAAACTGTAAAATTTGGCGAGTAAAATTTTAAGAACAAAAACCGTAAAACGGGGTGAATAGGGATGCAGGGCATTCAATTGTATAGTTAGTCGCCAAAAAGGACTCGTTATGTGTTTACTGTATAATAATTAATGATCCATTGTTCTGGTTGGCAACAAACTATATTATCTCAATGTTAAAATCCATTGATAAGTTTCGTTCCGATTCACCCCGTTTCACTTTCACGTTCGTATGCAACTTCTACGGTGTCTTGTACAGGCTTTCAGCCGATTAACTTCCCCGGCCTCACATACACATCGTTTATGACTGATGAAACGTGTGCAGTATTTCGGGTGTTTTCTCGTGATCCTACTATTTTGTCCTACCAGTAGGATCACGACGGTAAAAAAAAACAAAATCTTTTATTTTATTTCGATCAATAATTTTTGAACTAATATTTTTTTTTTTATTGAATAGAATACAAATAAAAAGAAGTAAGCAGGCACACGCCTAGTCAATTTCTTTATACAGGGGCTACCAGGAGGAAACCAAAATATTTTGGTTTAAAAATTTAACTAACATACCCTCGTGGTCCTACTGGTAGGACAAAATAGTAGGACCAGGAGTAAAACCCAGTCAGTCAGTCATCTGCCTAGCCTTTTCCCAACTTTTTTTTTTTTTTCTTAAGGCTGGAAAATCATCCAATGAATGACTGCTCCCGCTCTGGGTGGAGCGGAAGGGAGTGTCAGACTCTTACTGACTAAAACCCATCCATGTTCCTTCCGTAGCCCTTTATGTTCCGGGGTAGCGGTAACCCTTTCGGACAATCCCGCTTACCCGGCAGGCTTGGCCCTGAGGGGCCCCTTCATATGCTGACATCTCTTTGAGGCGCGCGGGGAACATATACGCGCCGTCCGGCACGGGTCTGGTGCTGATCGGACGGTGAGTCACCCATTACTCACCGTCCGCAGGCCCGCGCCTATGGTGGCCGGGAGTCGTCACGTGGCTCCCGACGCCCAGGGCGTCTCCCGCGGCGGCTCGGACGGGAGAACCTTTCTCTCTCCCATCCCGCCACCTCCTTCGCGAGCATGACTTTTTCGCAGAAGGAGGTGACTGCCTCCCACTCCCTCTCGCCCCGGACCATGGCTTGCACCAGGGTCGGGCGAGAGTTGTCGCCGCCGCCGATCGCCTCTACGAGGACACGGCGCGTGCTCCGCCCAAGCGGGGCAGGTTTGCACCGTGTGCACTACCGTGTCCTCTGGGCGATCCTCGCAGTGGTGACACCCGGGCGTTTCCTCCCGCCTGATGATGTGCAGGAACCTCCCGAAACATCCATGTCCGGTGAGGACCTGCGTCAGGCGGTAGGTGAGGGCGCCGTGACGCCTTTTCCCTACTATGTTGGGGTCGGCTTCCAGTCTAAGCGGATGCAGCTGAATACCAGTATTTTACATGGAGCAACTGCCTATCTGACCTCCACAACCCAGTAACTGGGCAATACGATACCCCTTGGTAAGGCTGGCTGTCAGATTTTCGGGCTTCTGACGACCCGTAACGACTGTCAAAGATGCACAAATGACAGCCGGGACCAATGGCTTAACGTGCCTTCTGAGGCACGGAGGTCTCGGTATGTAAAGATGGTCACCCATCAGCCAGCCCCGGCAAGCGTAGCTTAACCTGAAGGATCGACCTGTGCGGCTATTTGTACTTAGCTGCGAGCTCGCCACTAGTAAAACCCAGTATTTCAAATAAATGCAACTACAACATACAGACAAACATCAAGTTAAGTTAAGCTTGCCTTCCGCGAAATCTCTACGAAGATAACCTATTGCATGAACCATGCGTGAATAATAATGATACAACCTCCTAGGCCGTATTACCTGGCGCTCTGCCTAACCCATAACCGGTCCAGTGCGATGATATAAATGCAAATTCACGAATAACATGGTAAATGTACCAATTTCGGGCCAAGGTAACAACATCGATTGAGGTGTAGGTACCTATTGTACAGTGCACGCCATGTGCCTATATTTAGAATAAAAAAAACTCACTGCGTGGTTTGTATTCGTATTGATTGCACGGTAATAAGCGGTCGCAGTGCGGTTTCCTTTACTGCTTACCACCTTTATGGTGGTTTTAATGGGACTTTTGTATGAAAATGCATGGGAAGTCATTCATTTATGTTTATAGGAGTTCAACGGGTTGAGTTAAGCAATTACTGGTTGTGAATTACGTAAGCAATGGTAGTGCAGCTGTACAGTGTGTTAGGTTAAACGAGGTACATACTTTCAGGGGGTCCTATACTCATGAAAATGAACAACTTTGACTATGGAACTATACCTGATATCGCGAAAAAAACAGCTGTTCGTTTTCGTCAAAACCTATGGAACAGCTGATATTTTTTTTCCACATTTCTGAGTTGGTCCCTTGGATAAAGTTGTTGATTTTCATGAGTACTATAAAACCTGAAAGTATGTCCCTCATTTAACCTAACACATTGTATATCGTGACTACTCATAACACAGTCTTTCATTTCAAAAGTTCTACAATATTAATTGAATAATTCAGATTGTTAAAAAGACGGTTTTGTTAAATACTTGGTGCAATGGATCATGTTTAAAGCCCGTCTTTAACTGATTCGTTTTAGCCGTTCTTAGGTTCTGCGCAAAAGAGCCACCGGTAGTCCAGCGACAAGCAGTTGCTTTATACGTTTTGTATGGGTTCGTTGCTCACGTGAGGCCGATGGCAGCAACCCGCTGCAGCAGTAGTCAACGCGGTGGCAAGATGTGACAGCCGCCGATGGCTTTGGTCGGCGGCTCGTTTGGCCTGAACTTCTGATACGAAGCCATATAAGCAAAAAAACGAAATAAAGGAGATGAGAAATGTCATAAAGACATTGAAGAACCGCCCACAGAGTTCTACAAGTATTTTTTGACTCCTATATGACATTGACAGGTGTTGGTAAACATTTGTGAAATTGTCTCAGAACTTGTAGATAATAATTATTTTAAAAAACCACCCACTTGGATGATCTCTCAGAAAGATGAAGCTGATAGTTCATTCCAAAACTTAGTAGGTACGGAGAAGAACGTGCGAGAAACTTCACGGACACTCTTTAAAAAAAAATCAGGTCACAAAACTATTGGTTACATCATTCTTGTTGTTACTATACATGTGAAGACGATGCAAAACGTTAAAAGCGTTTTTGCCCATAAATATTTATTTTATTTTGTTATTGTATTTCTAGTTATAGCAGCAATCATACAAAAATCGAAATACATCATCTGTGAAAATGTCAACTGTCTAAGTGTCTCGGTTCATGAGATACAGCCTGGTAACAGACGGACGGACGGACCCGTTTTACCCTTTTGGTACGGAACTCAAAACTACAGCTGTTGTTTGCACGTGTACTGTTCGTTATTTAAAAAACACAATACTGGCTGGCAGATACAGATAAAATAAACAGAAAAAAACAAAAAACTTCTGTTTCGAAAGCTAAAAGTAAAATCGTTAACATATCGCGACGACCGTACCTGTTATAAGTCTAGTATACAAAAGCGAAACGTTTTTGCGTCTGGAAACCCGGATGTTTTCAACATCCGAGTGGAAAGCAAAAAAGTCCAAAAAAAACATTTGTAAGGGAAGGTTCATATTTTTTTGAGGACTCGTTTTAAAACTGATTCCCTAGTTGGACATGGATGAATACAACATTTTAAAATACTCTTTTACGGTTCGACATCCTGTGATAAAAATTCAAAGTTTGAAATTGTGTCCGGAAAATGCCTAACGTTTCGTACGTATTGACAAGTGATTTGCTTAGCGCGTAGAGCCTAGCAAGTCACCCTGAAGTAGCAAAGGGCAAGGATTTTTTAAGAATTTTCGTTAAGACTAGTCTATAAGAATTTGAAGAAATGTTTACCGTCGCGCTGTGACGACGCACCACCATAGAGTGCGAAAGAGAAAAATTTCAATTTCGTTTAGAGGCATTATCTACGAAGAAAACAGCGGAATCTGTTTGTTTGTATGGAGAAAGGCCCAATAGTGTTCCCTCTTAACAGCCGCGCTGTCTTCTTGACACCTTCGCCTGTGTGTCCATCGTGTATCCTAGCAAGTAACCAGATGTTAAGTCACTAGGATGTACCCCTAATCAAGCGCTCTGTCAGTGGATACATAGCCCCGTGATACATAGTCTTATCTCATTGTATGTACGTAGTTACTACTATTGGAAAATTGGGGGGGGCTACTGATTCAAACAAAGATGGCGCCTTAACGGTACAAAGAAATTAACGACATATAATTATAATAATAAAGGTCAATTTCACCAATGGAACTGAATGTGATCGACATATCTAAACCGCATTTGAAAGCTGCCGGGTGTCAATTTTTTTTGGGGAATATTGACACTGACAGCTTTTGATCGCAGTTTAGATGTACGGTCGCCAGAACATCAAGTTACACCAAACTGTGATATTTCTACAAATAATTTTAGACCTCAATTCGTTGAACGTTAAGTTCAAAATCAAGTTTGTGAAAACTTGATGTGCTGGCAATTTTACTGATCGTGTTTAGTATAATTGCTGGAAACGGCACTAAGTTAAATAAAATTATAAAATATTTTTCTTACTAAATCAAGGTTACAAATAACCTGAGTCAACAAAAGTTTTGTTTCTCAGCACATCGGAACCTAAACCAACTGTAAACCTTACAAGCCTCCTTTCTAACAAAACAAATAAACTGTTTGCTTTGTGACATTATAATAGCGTGTGTAATAGTGAGGTTTGCCCTTGAATTCAGGCCTAGTTTACACAAAATGAGTTGGTAGGTCGAAAAATTCGGTGTGAATTCCGGACGATAACTCGCTTGGCCTAATTAGAGTTTATAGTCGTATTATTCTGAAACGGTTTGTTTATACCTTCTATAAAAATTTTAAGATGAAAAGACTGAAAAATTTAAGAGAAATATGCTGAATTATTTAAGTCATTGACTGCCACGCAGCAGACACAATAGAAAAACTATAAATTGTTCGCGGGTCACCGGTGACCGCGTTGGCGCTCAACGTGTTAATTAAATACAAGTTTGCTTTTGCTTAGCTTGGGACTATATGGCATTGTGTGAAATGTCCATGGATATTATTATTATTATATGAATAGGTATATAAGTACCAACATAGACGAAAAGCAAAAAGCCGGTGGAAAAAAAATCTACAAAGCGAAAACTAAGTTTAATTTCAGAAGTCGGTGGCAAAGTGATTTTATTTTGTCACTTCTTTACTTTTGGTACCTACGCCACAAAAAATCGTATGAATTCGTACCTACCACTAGTAGCAATGCAAATAACAGTGACAGTAAGTTATTATAACATCATCAACATACACTTAGTGAAAGAATATGTACTGGCTTTTTCTTACATTTGGTCGCAGTAATCTAGCTAGGGCACCCTGACCACACGGATAGTCTCGAGGAATTTGGAAAATAAGTATTTGAAGAAACTATTGCCATCGCGCTGCGACTTACCTCTCCCCATAAAGTGCGAACGGAACGACTGCAGCTCAGGCTGATTTTATCAACAAAACCTTGACCAAAAGCCGTTTTGTATTCCTCAGTTTTCTTCTTCAAAACTGGACTGATCTTAAAAATCTTATTTCAAAATTAAGAGGAAAAGTATATTTATGCTTATATTATTTTCTTTTTGGTTAAAAACTTATCTTTGCCTAATAGTAGATAGAAAACGGGCTATTTATTGGGATTTTGAATTATCATAAATTCTTCTAGTGATTTTGTTATGGAAAAAAGGGAATGATAGGGGCGCGTACTATTTAGACTTATATTTATATTTCGTTGCTCTAGAGGACAGCAGAATGCGTTTGTATGGAGATAGGCCCAATATAGTTCCTTCTTATGTATAAGCTAGGACAAACCGCGCGCGAGCTGCACTAGCCGGTGAGCACTACACCCAAGTTGATTCTCACTATTTCGTATTTTGATGAAATGTTAGACTAAGTTCTGTGTTAGAAATATTGACTTGTTTTGATGTTAGACATAGATTGTTACTGTTAATTACTGAGCAAATTGCTTATCGTTTTGTTTGTATTCTAGTCGTCATTAAAATGTTGAATCGTATTATAGTTTACGTAGTTTTGTTGGTCTAACTAATATTTTAGAAACTGTTTGATTTGTTATGTACTTTTTTTGTAATCAAACAATTCTAAAATAATCTTGTGAAGAAAATGGTAATATAATTTTGTCTTAGTGATTGGATCACTTATTACATAGGTAACTATATACATAGTGAATTAGTTAACTAACTGTAGTGAAAAAAAAAATAGAAAATGGTTAAACGTCATAACATATATTATTATTATATTATATCGTCTTGGACGTTTTACCATTTTCCAAATTTTGTTTTCAATAAGACAGTTAGTTGGTAGAATTAATTACCCACGTCAGACAAGCACTGCCTTTGAAAGTTCAAATTGCCATAATCATTCAACCTCCCAACTCTGACAGCTTAACTTATCACTCACTGCCTAAATTTCATAAGACAAGGAAGTAAAAGCCATTCATTAACACCCTGTCCACAATAAAAATAACCCAAGGTCAACCGTGTCTACAGAAAAAAGTACTCAAGGTCAAAATTGACAACTAAACCTAACCCCTTCAATGCTAAGTTCAACCGTAAAGAAATCTTACAGCATTGCAGACTGTGAACCGAGGGTCAAGGTCATTTTAACTCATTAATCAAGTTGATATGTTGCACAAAGTGGTAGTTCATTGTCAACTGTGCGAACTTTTCTACTTAAACTTGACCATTTTCTTGACCATTACATTGTAAGAAGGCCAAAGTGTATTGTGGTAACATTGGAAAATAAGATTATTTTATATGAACTGTTTATTATAAAAGTATTAATGAATAGACATAATATCCTTATTCCAACCATCTACGGAAAGTCAATGTTCGTTGGTCAGCAATAATCATAGCCGAATACTACAGTAATTATAATTTAACGCTTCATAATTGAGGGTATTGAATGAATTGATTAGTAAGTAAAGTTCAAGTCTTCAGGTTCAAGGTCAAATAATTTTTAGATTTTATTTGACACGTCGTCAAACACATCAAATTCCATGATAAAATTAAAAATGTACCAAAATTGGCATCAACACAGGAGCTTTCAAAATGGTTGATTACACTGCAGCGTTGATAGTCGGCGATAAGCGTCCATCGTTTAAAAGCCAAGGGCGCTTTCCATAAATAGCAACAGTAGGTAGTTCTGAGTAATGGGTTATTATCTATGTAATTAACTATTACTAGACAACATTACATAAAGTATGCATTACGCCTATTCCCTGAACGGTAGGGCAGATGTGTATAGCACACCCACTTTTTCTTAAACCATTTTAAATATGTACTAGGTTAAGGTCCTGACAAAAATCTTCTAGGCAAATATTCTAGTTAAATCTTTTGCAATAAAACGAGTAAAGACTTTGGTTCGAAGAAACTCCTGTTTAAATAACTGAATACTAACTTGCCCGCATGGGGTCCTAGGTTTTACCCCAATGGTGTCTAATACAGAACCTTACATAAGCCCAGTAATCAAGCTTGCGACCATTACAGAGGCAGTCAATGAACTATAGCTATACTCTATTAATTCCAAGTGCCCACTTCGATTTTCGAGACATCGACAAGTGGTTGATCGATTCTTCACGTGACCATAGGGCTGGCCTAATTTTTGGTCAAAGAATCAGCATTGCCATACAACGCGGCAATGCTGCCAGCCTTTTGGGAACTTTCCCTGTTGACAGCGATGTTGACGAATTTTTTAATGCTCTTTGATTATTTTATACATATTATTATGAATATTTAGCTTTCAAAAGTAAATATGATTAGTCCATAAATATTATTTATTCAGTTGCCTAAGTCACCATGTCATTGGGCTATCTTTAGTGTCATTAATTTGTATGGAATCATTAGTGTCATCATGGTTTCTTATTATGACCTTCACTAAAATACTTAACATCATCATTATGGATTTTTACTAAAATGTAACATCACGAATATGTTATTCGGAACGCTAGACCAGAAACTGTGTAGCTCCTAATTTGAAGAAAAAAAAAACATCAATTTAAGAAGTTGTACAAGTTGGTTTGTTGGTTGAAGCCTATTATTACAGTATTCATTATTTACAATCGGATTTTTTTGGTACTAGGTCCAATTTGCGAGCCTATTTCAGCACAAACCTTAATTCCGTGATTCTACTAAAAAGGATTTCTTCAATAAGCACAATTACAAAAAAGCTGAGTTATAAAACAACTGGTACCTACGTACTGTTTTATTTTTTTCAAAACCACTTCAAAAGATCACGGAGGCTAAAACATAAATTTCAACCCTTACAATGCCATTCATTCGTAATCACAGCAGTGTTCATAGTTCATGATGACTTCATGACGAGTTCATGGTCAAGGTCAAATGGCAACATAAATCAAGTTGATACGATAGTAGCTGTAGTAGAGTTGTGTGTGTTTGTGTCATTTCCTGTTAGCAGTGGGGGGTTAAGTGATGGATGCTAAGATTTAGAAATTGGTAGTTGCTAGACAAATTACGTGGTATCAGATTGTGTTTTGTTTTTATGGAGCTGTAATTTTATGTTGTGGTGGATAGTGATAGTGTTTAGTTTGAATTCCTGAAAGTAGACTTAATAAAATGTAAGCGGCCAGACTGCATGACTGTGTGATTTTTCTCGCCAGGGTGCGGGTGTATATCACGTCATCCGAATGATTATTATAAAAAGTAGGTTGCTAAAAAATCTGTGTGACGTAAGGGGAAGGATTCTGAACGCCCGTTCTAATTTTATGTCAAATCGGTTACTATATAATCGGATACTCAAGTTGACTTTGCGGCCGTTCAACTGCAAGTATTGTGGAAATTCAAAGCGAACATTGTTTTACCATATTTCAGCAATTGAAGTACAACCTCTACGGAAGCTTTTACCGATAAATAATTGAGGTTTTTCACCTTCCGTTCGAATGATGATAAATATTAGCAGTCCCTTTGTGTCATACCTTTAGAATACCAATTTTCACAAAATTACCATAAAATTGTTTTGTATAAAATATGGGATGAACCAATAATAATTTTTGTACTGTCATTTCGGCGATTTTATACTTTATCAATATAAATGCAAATCTAAGGCCAGTTTTAAGTGTTGAATAATTTAAGTCTCTAGAGAGTAAAAATGTTATTATAATCGGGACGGTTGGTCCCGATTATAATATGTGATCTTGTCTATTATTATCCCAAAAGTGTAATTGGATATTTTGTTAGAAAGTTATGTTACTAATCTTATTATGAAGTAATTGACAGTCAATTTGACAAAGTTTGTGTGTCAATAACCGAATGCCTGATATGTCGTCAGGCATTCGGTTATTGACATTCGTCACAGTCTTCCTGTTTTCAACATAATTAATTGGTTGTTTAGAGTCTTGCTTTTTAAAAGAACATTAATAGGAGACTGTTCTGATTTGGAAAGAAGTTCTTTAGAGAGGTAGCAGGTAGCCCGCGAAATTAAATATCCTTACTTATTTTTTTGCAATTTGAAGGTCAGAGTCAGGTTGTAGGGTGATAAAATATGATAAATATGATTCAGCCGTAGAAAGTTTTAAACTACCAATAATCGCACCTCGGATTTACCTCATTGGTTACGATATTTCCTCTGGGCAAAGTTGCGGGATTGTCCGAAAGGGTTAACTAGCGTTAACCCTTTCGGACAATCCCGCAAACTATTGCAAAGACATAAGGTTCATTTTTAATTGAGAAAATTTGACAGTTAGGGATAGTTTGATAAGCGGGATTGTCCGAAAGGGTTACCGCTACCCCGGAACATAAAGGGCTAAAGAAGGAACCTGGATGGGTTTTAGTCAGTAAGAGTCTGACACTCTCTTCCTCTCCACTCAGAGTGGGAAGGGTAATTTGATGTTTTTCCCACCCACAAAAAAAGGGCCGTAGAAAGTACGTATTTACAAAATTAAAATCATTAATACAACTCTCTAAATGTTAATAATTGGCATCAAATATTTGAATTCCGCCGCCTACCCAAGCGCTTTCACCTGAAGCTTATGTTGGATTTTTATTTTTGTTTCAGTACATTTTTCTATTTTGAAATTATATATGATATATATATTTATAGTTATATGTCAACACATAACCATTAGTGTTTGGTGACTACGTTTTGATATGATGTAAAAATCTTGAATGAAATGAATAAACATCGCCCCATATTCCCCGAAGGGCTACGCGGATGTTTACGTATAGTACACGCACGTTTCGCTTGTTATATCATAAGGAAAATGTGAATTATTGTGTTACACAATACGGCAGAATTCATAGTATAATAATAATAGATCATTAACAGGCTTACAATACGGGTGTACATTGTATAACAGATCATACTATGAATATTGTTGTATTGGTATATAAATAAACGACGCTTAGTCGTCTCACAATCCCGGGACACGTTGCCCGGGACTTTGTGTGCAATCCAGGATGGTAAGTAGCATACGCCAAGTTGATGGTTCAGGTCCTGATTGAATAGTCTTCAAAATAAAAGATAGTGTAGACGCGCTACACAATTTTTTTATTTTGAAAACTATTGCGTGAAAGAAACATTTAAATGCAAGTTAAATAGTTAGCACTGTTTCTACCTAGCCCCATAATGAAAGGCGTTATGTTGTGTTTCAATGTAATAACCGTTATCTAAACAACAAACACTGAAATTACGAAACCAAAAAAAGGGAGAAAAATAAATGTATTTACTAGTAGATTGATAAAAGACACTAGATAGCAGAATGGACAAGATTGATAGAACTGTCTGTTCTACCTTGAACTTCTAAGTTTCTTACACTTGAGGTCAATATAAAAGTGTAAAACAGAGATTTTAAAGTTGAATTTTTACTAAAATATTTTTGGTTGACAGGAAAATGAATAGTTATTCCATTAAATAAATGGTTTTTCGATGTTCAAATTTAGGTAGATTATTATTTTTATATTAGTATATCAAGTTGAAAGCGTTTAGAAAGCGCGAAAAATGAATACATAAAAACCCACAATAGTCTACAAACAGCTTTTAAGAAAGTTATATATTTTATATAAGGGTTTATATAAAAAATATAACTTTCATCGGTCGCTAACCTCAGCGTACTTTCTTGTGACGTAAAAAGTTTGTTGCTTTGTTTGTAAAATTAAGTTATAAAATACAGGAAAATCAAATAAGTCGAGTTGTTTATTTTTCGACGATACCTATCATCGTTTTAATTTTCTCAAGTCCAGAGTACTTATATATTAATATTATAGCCCATGTTCAAAGGCATATTTTATCATAAATAGTAATTAAAACATAAATGTGTGTGTTCTTCCTCTACTTCTATAGCCACCCACATTCATACTCAAAACTTTCTGACAACATTTTCCTCATTCCTCCACATAACATGACCATACCATGACAACCGATTTCCACACAATTTTTCAGTCACTCATGTCACTTTTAGACTTCCTCCTATATAGTCATTCCGTATTCTATCCATTCGCGTAAAACCACATATTCCTCTTAGCAGGTGGCAGGTGCTGGTCAGCCTATGGGGAGTAAAAAACCCATCTGTTGCAGAGAAGCCGTAGATATTTACGTATTGTACTACGCTTACGCTTACATACTATACGCCGATGTAAATCTAATATTATAACCCCACCGCAATACGTACAAAGCTTGAGTTAGAATTTTAGTTGGCACTAAATTCAAAATGTGCAACACAAACACTGCATTACCCCTAACACAGCTATTTATCACTTAGCTCGGCCGCCAGTGTACTGCCGATAGGTGAGACAAGCTCGCTCTAATCTTAACGACACTGCTGACCTTCGCCGATAAGAGGCGATAGTGACCAGCACGCTAACAGTAGCCCGTGAAGTATAGCCTTTTAGCCGTATAGCTGTATAGCCTTTGATGTTCATGGCCCCAGTACCGCAGACCGCAATGTTAGTTCTCGAGGACAGAGTGGACTAATGTAGCTGTTAGCTTTATCTACGTGGCCTTTTGCCCTTGTTGGTGTAGAAGGTATTTTAATATATGTAGTTAATTAATTTTAGAGACTTGTTTTACCTAATAATACTAGGTTTGTTGGCATCGTTTTGTTTCTAGAATTGTGTGTTTGAGGGACTTGTTTTACTTTTAATAATATGAGTTTCTTTAGCATCTTTTTGTTTCTGGGATTCGACTAATTGAAAGGTGGTCTGTTTCTATTACAACCTTATTTTATTCTCAAGATTCGTCAACATAGGATAATTACATTTATTTACATTTTAAATCTAAATATTCATAATAGGTGGTATGTTTCTTAAATTATGATAACTATTTCCATCAGTAAAAGAATTTATAAAATAGGTACAGTAGATCTAGAAATTACTTCCCAAAACCCCACAGACTTAAGCTCTATAATTTTATAAATTCGTGTGAAGACCAGGGACGATGGTTAGACTGAAAATGGCGAGGAAATTGAAGAGAAGCACAATCTGTAATAATGAAGTGGCACCTGTTTGGAAGAAAACAAACTGTACCGACCCCAAATAAATTGGGACAAGGGCAGGAGGACAACTTATGCTTTCTTGAAAAAAAAATGCCGAACATGATTTCCCCACCTCCCAAAAAGCCAAAATTGCCTCATCAAAGTACAAAACGAAAGTTTTCCAATTCTGACTTCAGAAAACGCAATTTACATTTTAATCAATCCCCAAAGCTGATATTTCAATGAGTTGCGACATTCTTATGTAGGAACTTACTTCCGTGGATATTGCGCTGACAGAGTTATTGGCACTGAATCCCCTTATAAGCCAACACTGTCGTAAATTTAAATCCAAATCCGATATTCTGATAGCTGAAATCTTCCTATAAACTGCTGAGTATGGGCGCAGATAGTAAAACTTTTGGTAAAGGGAAACGCTTATCTGTTCCTTCAGCGATTTACTGCCATTAAGGTTTTGATAACTGGTAGCGAAATAATCATCACTTAGTAGAATAAAACTACAGAACAATTTTAAAAGTATTAACATGACAAACACATATTTACCACTGACAATCACACAAGGATGGCTAGAATTTCAAAGCGATAAATTTAAATTGTAACTTTTATGTTTTTGGTCTGACTTTGAACTCATAATAATCTTTACCGTTTTAGTTTATTTAAGATACGAGGTCTACGAGCATAATGTATGGAACAGCAGATTTTTTACCTTATATTAATGCCCATGAATTGAGTACAATGACACCTTAAAATAAATATGAATAAATTTCACCCTGTATACTATATTATTATGCAAATATACATTTACTATTATATGCCATACTTATGGGTTAAAATTTATGAGAATATCAATAAACTCAAAGCCAGCTAATAAAAAGATAAGTATGCAGTTATTTTTGATATGAACTACTTATATTTAAAAACAAGCCATCCTTAAGTATTCTCAAGCTGGTTCAACTATTTCAGAATAAAACTGTTAGTATGGTACACTACAGGCAATAGTACCAACCTTTGAAACGGGAGAGGCCTATGTCCGGCAGTGGTCTGCGTTAGGCTGGGTAGAGAAAATAGAGAGGTCACTTAGGTGTAAATTAAGTACAGAGTACCTATTTGTATTTAATGAAATACTTTACCATATCAAAAAGAACAGTGCCGTAGGCCAGGAGCATTTCATCTTCAAGGGGGGATGGACACACTGTGAGCGCGTTGGAGGTCATTCCAATGTCAACCGTTTATCTGTAACAGAAGGTTTAATTTTAATTGCAGTTGCTACGGGCTCGTAGCAATGTGCTACGCCGCGTAGCAGGACGCCTACGCAAGATTTGAGAAAGCTCGCGGACAGCCGAACGGTAACATTGGTATTGTATGGTCTAAAATTAGTCATTTCGGGTTTAAAGCCCGCTTCGACAACACATCACTAAATATGTTTAGCGCTCAACGTATTCATAATAATATGTGGTACAAAGCTGACCGAAATGTATCTGCGTTTTGAACGAACCTTACAAAAGAAATCGCAACAAAAATAATTACCTATTTTAAGATATTAAAGAGCTTTTCTGATTGTAAAATATCTCTAGGGGGACTAACTTATTCAAAAAGTAGCAGTGTCTAATACCTTCTCAATTTGCAGGTGAAAGCCGAATTCCCAGGCAGAAGGCTTGAGTTACTTTGACGATAAAGTGAATAATTTGCAAAATCACTGTTCTTAATGACAAGAATTCTGAGAAGTTTTGTGTGCCTGGAGAATACTCTTAGAATATTTTTATACGTTTGATCAGTATTTTCAGATAAGCAAAATCAAAATCAAAAGTCATTTATTTAAACTAGGCTGAAAATCAGCACTTTTTGAAGGTCAAAGTTACATAAGACAGTCCCACAAAAACCCCTCACCACTTCCTAGTGCTTTAGCTGGGAGGAAGAAGTGGCGCAACAAACTCCTGTAATTCAATATGGCCTGGTGAAATAAATTTCGCAGAATGCATAGATTGCCTAATTCATTATATTAGGACCACCATAAGGTATATTGTATATTGAATTACAAAGTTTACACGACGAGGACAGGCACTTGTCCATTCGGCGCCTATAGCTAATAATTTAATAATACGATATCGATTCGATTACAGATCGATGGACCGACCTACTGACCGGTGTCGTACCAAGAAACCGACAACTACGTGAAGGAAATTGAAAGAAAATACAACGGTTTAGCGAGATTGACTGCGAGTTAAGACTATAAGAACCTATATCGTTGGTAGAAGTATTGTGGTAGAAATATTGAGGGGCTTGTGGCTAAATAAAAGCGCACGGGTCGATCGAAGGTTAAGCTACCCTTGCCGCGGTGGATTGGTGGATGGGTGACCATTCACATATCGAGGTTTTTCCATGCCTCGGAAATCACGTTAAGCCGCTGTTACCGGCTGTCATTAGTAGATCTTTGACAGTCTTACTAAGGAGTATAGTGCTACTCTGGAACTGGGTTGTGGAACTCAGATAGGTAGTCGCATCATGTAAAATACTGGTATTAAATAATTGGCGTGATATTTTAAGAACTGTTGGAAAAAATAAACGTCGACAAGATTTGTTTTTTTAATTTAATACTGAGTAAGATTAATGAAAGAAAAATAGCTGTTCCATACATTTTCACTTCGTAGGTATTGCACTTTTCTATGAAACAGCAGATTTTCTTTTGTCAGGTTCAGAGTCATGTACTGAAACCATGGTATTCGGCTTTTCGTCGCTGTCCCTTCCACCCTGTATATGTTAAGCGGGATTGTCCGAAAGGGTTACCGCTACCCCGGAAAATAAAGGGCTACGGAAGGAACATGGATGGGTTTTAGTCAGTAAGAGTCAGACACTCCCTTCCGTTCCAACCAGAGCGGAGGAAGTCATTGGATGATTTTCCAGCCTTAAAAAAGAAACCCTGTATATGTACTTATATAAAGACGCTTGTAGATCTCAGTGCACCATCATCTGCCTAGCCTTATACCTAACTATGTTGGGGTCAACTTCCAGTCTAACCGGATGCAGCTAAAATACCAACATTTTATATGGACTCACAGCCTATCTGACCTCTAGAACCCAGTAACTAGGCAATACGATACCTTTTGGTAAGAGTGGCTGTCAGATTTTCGGGCTTCTGACGACCCGTAATGACTGTCAAAGATGCACAAATGATAGCCGGGACCAATGGCTTAACGTGTTTCCGAGACACAGAGTAGTATCGGTATGTAAAGATGGTCACCCATCCACTGCCAACCCCGGCGAGCGTAGCTTAACCTGGTCGACCTGTTCGATTTCAGTGCATAAAGCACTGAAATGTACTAAATACATCAGAACATAATATAATTATGGTGTAAAAACGGCAAATCAACTTTCGAAAACACACTTCATATAATTGATTTGTTCTTGTTAGTTACAGGAATCGACAAATTGTAAATTAATAAATATTTTTTATTAACCCATTTACAGTTGGATCGCAGAGCTTTGGCTTTTTAATTGTGACTGTAATTACGACATACGAAAGGTTAAAGAAACGATATTAAAGTAGTAAAATCAGTGAACCAAATCACCCATGTAAATATACGAGTCACTTTGTTTTCATTTCAACTTGAAGCTTTTGTAATTGAACACGAGTGAGTGGAAAACGTTTGTTTATCTTTTATGAAAACAACGTGGACTCGTATTTATGAAAAAACAGGTTACAAATCAACAAAGTGTACAGTTTTTTATATGCAAGGGGTTTCAATTATGTAGCTGCAATATTCGCTGAACTGTTGAAAAATCAAACACGATTCAAAATAATAGAAAAGAGTAATAATGTGTGATAGTCAAACTCAAACTCAAACCCAAACTCAAAGTATTTATTTCAAATAAACCATTACAGGCACTTTTGAATTGGCAAGGGGTCGGTCAGTCAGAATGATGAAGCTAGACTGCTCAATCCAAAGCACTATTTGGAACAGTTGAGGTAATTTTGGAAGCTGGTCAGGGAATTTAATTTCAGCGGGATTGTCCGAAAGGGCTACCCGGTAACCCAAAACATAAAGGGCTAAGGGGAACAGGGGTGGGTTTTAGCCAGTAAGAGTCAAATCATTAGAGCCGAGAGTGATCACTCTCAGTTCTAATGATTTGAACTGTGAGTCAGTGTGTCACCTAAATATGCGCTATTGTGTGCTATCATAAATTATGGCAAGAAAACTAGTTCGATCGACGTTAAAGATTTCTTGGAAATCAAGACAAAAGGGCAGCAGTATGCTAGTGGTAAGCGGGATTGTCCGAAAGGGTTACCGCTACCCCGGAACATAAAGGGCTACGGAAGGAACATGGATGGGTTTTAGTCAGTAAGAGTCAGACACTCCCTTTCGTTCCAACCAGAGCGGGGGAAGTCATTGGATGATTTTCCAGCTTTAAAAAAGAAACCCTGTATATGTACTTATATAAAGACGCTTGTATTGATCTCAGTGCACCATCATCTGCCTAGCCTTATACCTAACTATGTCGGGGTCAACTTCCAGTCTAACCGGATGCAGCTAAAATACCAACATTTTATATGGACTCACAGCCTATCTGACCTCTAGAACCCAGTAACTAGGCAATACGATACCTTTTGGTAAGAGTGGCTGTCAGATTTTCGGGCTTCTGACGACCCGTAACGACTGTCAAAGATGCACAAATGATAGCCGGGACCAATGGCTTAACGTGTTTCCGAGACACAGAGTAGTATCGGTATGTAAAGATGGTCACCCATCCACTGCCAACCCCGGCGAGCGTAGCTTAACCTGGTGGATCGACCTGTTCGATTTCAGTATATAGAGCACTGAAATGTACTAAATACATCAGAACATAATATAATTATGGTGTAAAAACGGCAAATCAACTTTCGAAAACACACTTCATATAATTGATTAATTGTTCTTGTTAGTTACAGGAATCGACAAATTGTAAATTAATAAATATTTTTCATTAACCTATTTACAGTTGGATCGCAGAGCTTTGGCTTTTTAATTGTGACTGTAATTACGACATACGAAAGGTTAAAGAAACGATATTAAAGTAGTAAAATCAGTCAACCAAATCACCCATGTAAATATACGAGTCACTTTGTTTTCATTTCAACTTGAAGCTTTTGTAATTGAACACGAGTGAGTGGAAAATGTTTGTTTTATTTTTTATGAAAACAAAGTGGACTCGTATTTATGAAAAAACAGGTTACAAATCAACAAAGTGTACAGTTTTTTATATGCAAGGGGTTTCAATTATGTAGCTGCAATATTCGCTGAACTGTTGAAAAATCAAACACGATTCAAAATAATAGAAAAGAGTAATAATGTGTAATAGTCAAACTCAAACTCAAACTCAAAGTATTTATCTATACTAATATTATAAAGAGGAAAACTTTGTTTGTTTGTTTGTTTGGTTGTAATGAATAGGCTCAAAAACTACTGGACCGATTTTAAAAAATCTTTCACCGTTGGAAAGATTAGTTTTCTAGGAGTAACATAGGCTACTTTTTATCCCGGGAAAAATAACGGGTCCCACGGGAAAGACCACGAGAGCGAAGCCGCGGGCAAAGTGCTAGTTTCAAATAAACCAATTACAGGCACTTTTGAATTGGCAAGGGGTCGGTCAGTCAGAATGATGAAGTTAGACTGCTCAATCCAAAGCACTATATGGAACAGTTGAGGTAATTTTGGCAGCTGGTCAGGGAATTTAATTTCAGCGGGATTGTCCGAAAGGGCTACCCGGTAACCCAAAACATAAAGGGCTAAGGGGAACATGGGTGGGTTTTAGCCAGTAAGAGTCAAATCATTAGAGCCGAGAGTGATCACTCTCAGTTCTAATGATTTGAACTGTGAGTCAGTGTGTCACATAAATATGCGCTATTGTGTGCTATCATAAATTATGGCAAGAAAACTAGTTCGATCGACGTTAAAGATTTCTTGGAAATCAAGACAAAAGGGCAGCAGTATGATAGTGGTAAGCGGGATTGTCCGGAAGGGTTACACGCTACCCCGAAACATAAAGGGCTAAGGAAGGGACATGGATGGGTTTTAGTCAGTAAGAGTCACTCCCTTCCGCTCTTGCAAGAGCGGGAGAGCCAATTGATGATTTCCCCCCTTCAAAAAAAAAAGGAATTTAATTGCTGTCATGGATTGAATTTCACTACGAACATAAATTGTCCGTATATTCAAATTACAACTGTCTTTTACTGTTGTATGAAATAATATCACGGCAAAATAGCCTACTGCGAAAATGTCACACGCAATTAATTTGTCTGACTATTAATGTTATCCCTGATCTACGTTAAACCGAAAAATAATTCATGTATTCTGTACTCAGGGATGTGTTCAAGGTTCATGTGAATGAACATATTATTGGCTAAAACGTGAAGTGAGAGAGTTTAATTTGGAGTTGAGAAACCTCTTGTTGGGGTTACCAGCCTTCATTCAAAATAAATTAATAATTATTATAATACTAACAGCGGGCAAAAGCTTGGAGCTTCCCTCGCGTTTATTTAGGATTTGACAATCAATTCGGGTCGTACTCTGCTTGTAATAATATAATTCAATCATGATTTGAACCCGTGGTACCATTTACTATTCTAGCGGGAACAGTACTCTCTTTCGTGATCTAATGTACCCTATGGCCGTTTCTGTACACCTGACAACGTAATGCAAAATTTCAGGGTAATCGATTAAGTGGTTCAGGCGTGAAAAGGTAACAAACTGACAAACTTACTTTTCCATTTATAATATAGTTAGGATTAGGATTTGTCGTGTGTACGTAGTGGTGATTCAAAAAAACTAGGTTTTTTTTTATGTCGATTGTAAAATAGCTTTATTTCAAGACTCCCACATTCACTAAGCTTCTTTTCTAAGATGTCAAAACCAGCCTTAGAAGGTAAATTCAGAAAATCATTTTACCTTTACTTGCCGAATTTTAGCAAAAAATATTTTTTTGTTGAGGGTGGGAAACCATCAAATTAACCCTCCTACTATGGGTAAGGCAGAAGGGAATGTCAGACTTTTACCGACTAATACCTATTCATGTTCCTTCCTTAGCCCTTTGTGTTCCGGGGCAGTGGAAACCCTTTCGGACAATCCCGCTGAAGTTTACCCTATGCACTGAACGACTCTTGGCTTTTAATTTAGGTCAGAAAATTATTAGAGGATTACAGTAAAAAGACAGATTTATTATAGGTATAATTATGGTATAATTAGAGTGGCCAATAATATTTTCTTTTAATAATTTTTCAGTAGAATTTTTCAGTTGTCTGCATTGTCCTTGGTTGGTGGTGATAGGCTCGCCCCCTAAGACATGGGACTTATACATATCAGGTGAAATGCATGTCTACTATAGGTACACCTTTGCTCAACCATTTGGGGAAACAAGGCGAGAAATTATGTTATGTATTCATACTTTTAGGAATGCAAATTACTTAAGATGTCTTTCAATTAAATGTTATGATAGATTTACAGCTTTACAGTTTCCCCATAAATAAATACATAGGTACATCACATTGTTTACAGTATTGAGTTACAGTAACTAAATCCCAGATTAAATAATTTTGCTTCAATTAATATTGGCTCTACGAGACCGGACAATAATCCAACGGATCCAGAGCGCCACGTGTAACTGAACTGTATTATTTGATGGAGTTACATTAGTTCGCAACATTTATAATAAATAAGTATTATTATCGGTAAGGTTTGTTTTTTTAATCTACCTCTTGGATTATCCACTGTCTCGGGAGAACGGAGGATTTTATCCAACTCTTACCGATTATGAGCCCACGGTTCCTTTTACTAACATGAGTTACATGAGGTACATACATGACAAACAAATATACTTCACACAAATAGACACCATACATTGTTAGTAGTTTTAGAAGTCACACTCATTCATACATACATAGTTGAGTATTATATTATTATTATTTTAGTAAATGTTATGATTTATGTTACAAAAGAATGTTATGTTATTACTGATCTCAAATAATTGATCTCAAATTAAATATAATAATTATAATTAAGTCAAGTAATATTAAGAACATGTTTAAAATTGTTAATTTATTATGTATTAATTTTATTTCAAACATTTAAATTTTATACTTTTTGCTGTGCCCTACAGGGTCCGTAATTGTTCCTTAGCTTTAAGCCTATTATAAGATCTTCACACATTATGGAATGCAAATAAATATATGTATGAATGTATGAGTTGGGGGCTCGGGAGATTTTAGTACAATATTCGAGTGCACCCGTGACTATTTTCAGCCAGCCCTGCCCAATATAGCAGGCATAAAAACCGTATTCGGTCTGTTTAGTGATTTTTAAGATGTACCCACAATATTCTACTAAAATAAAAATAATAAATGAAAGTTTGTATATTCGTGACTCAATAATGCAAAAACGACTGTACAGATCTGGATGAATTTGGCAAAGATGACCTGGATTAACACATAGTATTTTTATTCTGGTAAATGACATGGCTGAACTACTGGTATGAATTTATGTTACAAAGTCTAAAGTTCACGCAGAGTGCAGAAACGAGTTCTTAATAAAAACTAGAACGAACTAACAATATCGCAATAACAATTCCATATAATTTGGAATATTGTTCCAAGGATTGCCTCTACAACTGAGCATTGTCACTGCGTATAATATCAACCTATAAGTGTCTCCTGCAGAATCTTATCTCTCTTATGAACGATCTGGGGTCTGCGATAAAAACCACACTAATTTGCAGATTAGTTTTTAAGGTGCTATTATTCTACCAGTGAAAGCTATTTAGTAACATAAGAAAACGTTACGCCCGTAATTGCCAAAGAGGCTGACAGAAGTATACACTGTACAGTCACTATCATAAATACTAATCATTTACGCAAGATTTAAAAGTGATTTTCTCTTAGAGTATTAATCGATATTTTCTGGTGTTACTAATATACGGAGGAAGCAGTAGCGGTTTAGTGGTATCGGCCCTGACTTACGAGTTATAGGTCGTGAGTTCGAACACAAGCAGGCGCTTTACTTTGGGGTGTGCTATGCCAAATTGAATGATAATCGAATATCAATTGATCGACCACTATTGTGTATTTAATTTCACTATTATTGCTCTCAAAAACAGTGATGGAAAACATCGTGAGGAAACCGGTAAGTTCTAGAACCGTTTGAAAACATGTGACATCTAAAAGCCCGCACTGGGCCCGCGTGGTGCTTCCTCTAGGCTTCACAGTATCCCCACATTTTGCCAGTTGTATGTTAATCTGATCTACCACTCTGCCATCAACCGAGCACAAAGAAGAACACTTGAAAAAAGTGTTTACTTCCGAATTTAGTGTGCTGGGGATTTATGCTCGTAACTGTACAACCGGTGGTTTCGTCAGACATCTCTTTGCTTTTGCCATTTCCTTACCTTATACTTGTTTAGTATTCTCCGAGTGTAACTTAATAACAGGGCTATCGTCCAGGTAGTCACCGGACCGAAAAACATAATTTTCCTTGGTGTTAAACTTGGTAACTTTACTAGGGAATTATATGGGATGAATAAGAAACTCCTTTACTAATTTTCTTGCAGAAAATTAAGAAATTTTAACATGAAACAAGGTTGAACTGGTCTTGCCTAATTTTAGGCCATTTAACACCAGACTTTTTCCTGGTTTTCATTTTATATATTTTTTTACGTATATGTATACGTCTCACGTGACTAAGCCAGCATGCGCGCGGGCGCTTTTTGAACGTGACGTTTTAGAGCTGAGCGTTGAGAATCTATACAACGCATTTCCTTTTTTTTGAGGTTGGGAAATAATGAAATGACCCCTCCCGCTGTGGGTGGAGCGGAACGGAGTGTCAGACTCTTACTGACTAAAGCCCGTCCATGTTTGTTCCTTCTTTAGCCCTTAATATTCCGGGGTAGCGGTAACCCTTTCGGACAATCCCGCTGACCCGGCAAACTTCAGCTCTAACGGGCCCCTTCCTGTCTGCTGACATCAAGTTCACCCTTCCTGTCGCATCGCATTAATGAATTTTTGAATTCAGAATGTGCGCAAACATAGAATCAAACATGATACAAATACTGTTAGATATTTGGCGAAACAAATAAAAATATTAATAATAATAAAAATTTATTGAAATAATAATAAGTTCACAAAAAAAAGTGTATGTATCGATCAGTAGTAGGTATGTATAAATCTAGGTCTATTAAATAGAATTATAGAAATCTGGATATAAACTATGGTATGACAAATATGAGATACAGTCAAAAATAGAGCTACAAATGTAATGTAGTGCGTTGCCTGATCTAGGTTAATTTAAACCTGTGTTTCAGGCCATTTGGGGAAACAAAGATTATAGACAGTTAAATTAATTCTTGTTGATGTGCATCTTAAGCCTGTACAACTTTGTTCTCTCAGTTTGTCTGTGTCGTCTAAGTATTAGATATAAAATATAACATACAGTAATATCGATGCGTCATACGCTATAATCTGGTCCCTTGAGTAGGTGTCGCGTTCCGAGGTTTTCCATCTACGCTGGCATTACGTTGGTCATATAAACGTATAAGATTAAAAAAATAAACATCTGCGTGATCTTCGCGCTTCACTATCATGACACTTAAAAGGAGTTCAGTGACGGACGTAAACCTCCGCCAAAACTGGCACAAAATAAGTTCTAGCTTAAATAAGAACGAACAAAAAAAGAAAAAGTACATTATTTAAGACACGCACGGGATAATGACGTTGTTGCACAAATTGGTTAAATCAGACAAATGCAAATGATGAATTTCTCTTTGTCTATTTAATCATTTGTTTGTAACAAAAGAATCTGTACAGGGTGAAATTAAATTCATGAGCAATCTTTTAAGAGATCATTGTACTCATCGTTATGAACAACTTTTACTATGGGAGCACACCCGAAATTGCGACAAAAAAAGCTGTTCCCTACATTTTGATGAGTTATGCGAGCATTGAGCTCGTGGCTAAGTACTAACAGCCGCACAGGACAATCCGTTAAATTATGCTGCGCTTGCCGCGGTTGGCCGTGGATGGGTGACCATCTTTACATACCAAGACTCCTCCGTGCCTCGGAAAGCACGTTAAGCCATTGGTCCCGGCTGTCATTTGTGCATCTATGACAGTCGTTACGGGTCGTCTGAAGCCCGAAAATCTGACAGCCAGTCTCATCAAAGGTTATCGTATTGCCCAGTTACTGGTTTGTGGAGGTCAGATAGGCAGTCGCTCCATGTAAAATACTGGGATTCAGCTGCATCCGGTTAGACTGGAAGTCGAGCCAAAAATAGTTTGGAAAAGGCTAGGCAGATAATGAATAAAAGTTGTTCATAATGACGAGTACAATGACCCCTTAAAATATTGCCCATGAATTAAATTTCACCCTGTATAAGTTAATATTAGTATTAATCCACACTAATAATATTATAAATGCGAAAGTAACTCTGTCTGTCTGTCTGTTACCTTTTCACGCCTAAACCACCAAACCGATTTTGCTGAAATTTGGTATGTGGATAGTTTGCATTCATGAGAAGGACATAGGCATATTATTTTTTGGAAATTCAACCCCTAAAAGGGTTGCAAGGGGTGGCAAAGTTTGTATGAGAAAAATATTTTTATTGCACATTTTTGCATAGGTAGGTAGGGTAGGTAGGGTAGGTAGGGTAGGTAGGGTAGGTAGGGTAGGTAGGGTAGGTAGGGTAGGTAGGGTAGGTAGGGTAGGTAGGGTAGGTAGGGTAGGTAGGGTAGGTAGGGTAGGTAGGGTAGGTAGGGTAGGTAGGGTAGGTAGGGTAGGTAGGGTAGGTAGGGTAGGTAGGGTAGGTAGGGTAGGTAGGGTAGGTAGGGTAGGTAGGGTAGGTAGGGTAGGTAGGGTAGGTAGGGTAGGTAGGGTAGGTAGGGTAGGTAGGGTAGGTAGGGTAGGTAGGGTAGGTAGGGTAGGTAGGGTAGGTAGGGTAGGTAGGGTAGGTAGGGTAGGTAGGGTAGGTAGGGTAGGTAGGGTAGGTAGGGTAGGTAGGGTAGGTAGGGTAGGTAGGGTAGGTAGGGTAGGTAGGGTAGGTAGGGTAGGTAGGGTAGGTAGGGTAGGTAGGGTAGGTAGGGTAGGTAGGGTAGGTAGGGTAGGTAGGGTAGGTAGGGTAGGTAGGGTAGGTAGGGTAGGTAGGGTAGGTAGGGTAGGTAGGGTAGGTAGGGTAGGTAGGGTAGGTAGGGTAGGTAGGGTAGGTAGGGTAGGTAGGGTAGGTAGGGTAGGTAGGGTAGGTAGGGTAGGTAGGGTAGGTAGGGTAGGTAGGGTAGGTAGGGTAGGTAGGGTAGGTAGGGTAGGTAGGGTAGGTAGGGTAGGTAGGGTAGGTAGGGTAGGTAGGGTAGGTAGGGTAGGTAGGGTAGGTAGGGTAGGTAGGGTAGGTAGGGTAGGTAGGGTAGGTAGGGTAGGTAGGGTAGGTAGGGTAGGTAGGGTAGGTAGGGTAGGTAGGGTAGGTAGGGTAGGTAGGGTAGGTAGGGTAGGTAGGGTAGGTAGGGTAGGTAGGGTAGGTAGGGTAGGTAGGGTAGGTAGGGTAGGTAGGGTAGGTAGGGTAGGTAGGGTAGGTAGGGTAGGTAGGGTAGGTAGGGTAGGTAGGGTAGGTAGGGTAGGTAGGGTAGGTAGGGTAGGTAGGGTAGGTAGGGTAGGTAGGGTAGGTAGGGTAGGTAGGGTAGGTAGGGTAGGTAGGGTAGGTAGGGTAGGTAGGGTAGGTAGGGTAGGTAGGGTAGGTAGGGTAGGTAGGGTAGGTAGGGTAGGTAGGGTAGGTAGGGTAGGTAGGGTAGGTAGGGTAGGTAGGGTAGGTAGGGTAGGTAGGGTAGGTAGGGTAGGTAGGGTAGGTAGGGTAGGTAGGGTAGGTAGGGTAGGTAGGGTAGGTAGGGTAGGTAGGGTAGGTAGGGTAGGTAGGGTAGGTAGGGTAGGTAGGGTAGGTAGGGTAGGTAGGGTAGGTAGGGTAGGTAGGGTAGGTAGGGTAGGTAGGGTAGGTAGGGTAGGTAGGGTAGGTAGGGTAGGTAGGGTAGGTAGGGTAGGTAGGGTAGGTAGGGTAGGTAGGGTAGGTAGGGTAGGTAGGGTAGGTAGGGTAGGTAGGGTAGGTAGGGTAGGTAGGGTAGGTAGGGTAGGTAGGGTAGGTAGGGTAGGTAGGGTAGGTAGGGTAGGAAGGGTAGGTAGGGTAGGTAAGGTAGGTATCATAGTTAAGACAGGACAACGATATGATAAATTCGTTTTCATTTTACGGTCGTTTACAGTTTTTTGCTTAGCTTTCACAATCCACAACGTCCATTTATTTGATAAAGCAATTTAAGGTGTACAGAATAGATGAATTGGAAAAACTACTTTTTTCAATCCTCCCTGATCTGGAAATAAATAACATAAAGCCAAACCTCACTTTCTAGATAGGTATTCCCTCTCTGCAAAGAATCAAAAGAGATTAAACTGAATGGTTCAGTTCCAGGTAACGAATGGAAAAGTAGCGCATTTTAAATCCTTCTATAACCGAAATGTTCTTTGAGGGTTTCAAGTTCTCAGAAATGATTCTCTTTGAAAGGGGTAGTGAAAAGTGGATTTGTTTTTGACTTTGACAGAAAGTAAATATGTTTTTTTGCGGTAAAAATGACGTAAATAAAGAACACAAACACAAAAATAAAAGTTGATTTAACTTTTTACTATAAATTTTTATTCTGTCTTTCAATTGGTCAATACAACCTACCTGTAATAGACAACAATTTTGGATATAAAAAAAAAATGGTTATAAAATTCGTCTTGAAAGTGGAAACTTAATCATTAACTTTTTAGAAAACCGGCTAAGTGCGAGTCGGACTCGGGCACCGAGGGTTCCGTACAAACCGTAGGTATGTAATTAAAAGTTCACCCATCACGACAATCGAGTCATAGTTATGGTATTTTTATATTTAAAAAAAAAAAGTTTTTTTTTTGTATATTGTATGATGTAACTAAAAATTTACGGTTTTCGCAATTTTTCCTTCATCTGTACTATAAGACGTCACTTCGTACCAAATTTAAAGATTCTAAGTTCACGGGAAGTACCCTGTAGGTTTTGATTCCCGTGAGAGTTTCAAACATTTGCGGCATAATCGGCTGTATCTTTTGATTGCTTTGGCTTAGAAGTTTGATTTTATCAGAGCTCCGAGGGACAGTAGACTTGAGTATTAGATATAATTATCAGTTTGATACCTCCACGCGTTCCTGAGAAAAACGGTCTTGACAGACGGACGGACGGACGCCTATAAGGGTTCCGTTTTTTCCTTTTGAGGTACGGCACCCTAAAAAGTTATGGTAAAATATTGAAGCCAAAAAAACAAATGAATAAATTAATCATTATTTTATTTGGCAACATGTCATCAAACATGATATTATACATACCTAATAGACATGAAAAAGTAAAATGCTTTTAATGCTTTTTGCTAAACACAGTATTTACTGTTACTATATAGTGTTTATTTACCTTCCTTTGTCATAATAGCACATTGTTAACTTATTTGAGACAACAATAGAACAAAATATTATGAGCTGGAACACAGTTACCAGAATGAAATTTAAATTCCCCGACTGTTAAATTGTACAGATGCCAGCACATCAACCTATCTCAAACTGTCAAATATTTCCAATTGAATATGAACCATAAAGCTTTGTTATAAAGTTCACAATCCATCAAATCAATTTGACGAATAGGTGCAGCTTGATGTGCTGGCCTTTGTACATAGATTCTCAAGTTTTGACAGAATATGTTTAGGCACAGTTTCTGGTTTGCCCCAATCAACTTAGGAAGTTTTTGTAATCTCGCGTGGGATAAAGGACGTAGAACTGTGTCAATCATGTGTAATAAGGGCCAATTTGGAATATCATTGAATTGCGGAGGTGGGATTGCTGTTACTTATGGAACTATTACGCTTACTGGTCTTGGATGATTGAATGGTTATTACACAGGGTATGGTTTAAAAAAGTTAGGTCGGAAGTTATTTATCCTAAGTTTTATTATAACGAGACTTTAAAAATAGAACCAAACACAATCCATCTGCCTTTTCCCAAGTCAAGTCAGCCTCCAGTCTAACCGGATGCAACTGTATACCAGTATTTTATATGAAGCGACTGCCTATCTGACCTCCACATCCCAGTCAGTAACTGGGTACTACGATACCCCTTGGTAAGACTGGCTGTCAGACTTTGCAGCTTCTGACAGCCCGTAACGACTATCAAACATCCACGAATGATAGCTTGGACGTTAGTCCCCGCCGTTACCGCCGTTGGGCTTAACGTGCTCTCAGAGGCATAGAGGGTCTTCACAAACCAACCCCAGCAAGCATAGTTTAACCTGATGGAACGATCCAACGGCTGTCATTACTTAGCCATGAGCTCTGTATATAACCAATGACATATCTAACAACCAATCGTGGGTTACCCGGTTCGCTGTGGAAATTAGTCTTGGAAGGTCTTAGGTTTCAAGTGTCAAAAGTTCTTGTTTCGAAAATACGGGGGAAAGCTAGCAATATAGCATATTTTCACTTTTTTCCAACCACAACCCTAGTTAAAGAACAGCGTTCCAATAATAAAGAGGCCTTCGAAAACCATCTCAGATTATGATCGGCACAAAATTCAAAGTCAATAGATTAAAGTTTTTAATTAAATACCAGAATTTTGTCTTTAACTTTCAAGTCCAAAATCAGCGGGACTCAAAAGTTGTAGCTGATCCCGGTTCAACAGAACTTAAATTGTTTAGTAAAATTGTCTATTTAGCATTTTTTCCTGTAGCTTAAAATTCATGATCTTGTTTCTTGCTTTTGGTTTACATAAAAGTTAAGAGTGAATCTTAATCATTTCTAAAACATACTAATATTAACTCACGACCCTTGGCTAACGGGCCCGTACCCTCTAACATTTTATAACCCCATAAAGAAAGCACTTCTGAATATACAACGTGGCGTTACAATAGTGACATTAATTTAACACACGGGTAGGGCTAGTGCCCATTAATCATATAAATTTTGATAGGTTGAAATAAATAGCAAATAAATAAGAAATCATACAAACTAAACAATAAAATATTTTTTTTTGTTTCATCCTAATAGTATTGCATATTAGTTTTAATTTCATTGACGCCAATTTTATGATCCGTAACCCCGGCAAATGACCACTGCGCGACAATCCTTTAAGTACAGGTTGCTCTGAGATGCTATTTTCTATCATTTTAAATAAATCCGTAAATAATAACGGTTAGTCGAAATATCATGTCATATCATGTAATGAAAATGTGAAAACGTATTATGTGTGTTAAATTAAGGTCACCATTGTAGCACCACTATGTATTTTGGTAAACTAAACTATAATAGTAAGTATTTACAAATGACAAAGTATTAGGACCAAAGAGTTTTTATCAAACTTATTTGATGCTTGCAAAATGTTTAACCATGCGCACACACCAAAATATATTGCATAGTAACTGTTTTCGTTTATCGTATGTAGAAAACATACAGGAAACTTATTACAAAATATGCCAAAAAGTTCAACAAAACTGTTAATAAGACGGAACAATGTCAATTACTTATAATATGTGTCATACATATTTTGGTAAAGTCTATTACATGACTGCCTAGTTGGTTTAGCGGTCGCAAAAGCTTCTGCTGAGCATGGAGGTACTGAATTCGATTCCCAGATCGGGGAATGTGTTATTTGGCTTTTCCGTTAATAATTTCTCAGAAGCAGCCCGGATTCTGGATTTGTTCCCAGTTTATGGCAATAGGTTTGCCCTCTATTACATGGAATTTAAACATAACTCGTCAAATGTGGGTGTACTTACTATAGGTACACTTCCGCCTTACCGTTCGGGGAAACATGGCGATGTTATGTTATGTATTACAAGATTTGAAAACAAGTTGTGAACTTGTACAGGTCTCCAAAAGTGATAATGCGCATAGAAATCTTCGCCACTGTTCGGCAACGGTCGTATTCCCCGAGCGTCGGAAGACGATACGTAGGTATATATACTGGTTAAGTGCATTTTCTTCATGCATAATTTAGTAAGATTATGTGTTTTGTCCTGATTTATCAGTAACGAAATTTGATTCAATAATTCCATGTAAGTAAATAGCGAGCTATAATTCATATAAGCCTAAATCTGATTTTTAATATGTTCTAGGTATCCTTCGTAGGTATTTTTAATTTTTTAATACTTATTGAAAAAACGTGAAAAAGGTTAGTATATTTAAATGTTTTACAAAATTAACTATTTAAATTTGAATAAGATAATTAAAGTTGAAATTAAATTCACCTTTGATAACAAAACCAAGATGGGTGTGTAATAGCAGCTCTATATAATTCCAGACAAAGAGCACGCGTGCAGTCACCACCAATATAACAAGACGACTGACGGATCTTTGACTGACCGCCGACCGCCGCCGACCGCCCGAATTGTTTTCGATTGTGTACACATGATATTGACTCCTATTTCTTTCGAACAAGGTGCAAAATGCAAGTGCATTGTTTAGGACTCAAACGAGTCAATGATTCGGGTGTTTCCGAGAATACGACAATTAGCGAAGATCTGCATGTGCATTATTAATTTGGGAGTACTGTATATACTTGTACATGCAGTTACAAATGCGGAGTAACTAAAGGTTGTACAGACGCCAGCACATCAAGTTATCCCTAACTGTCAAATTTTCTCAATTAAAAATGAACCTTATGTCTTTGCAATAAAGTTGAAATACTATCAAAGAAATTTGACAGATTGTGGTAACTTGATGTGCTGGCCTCTGTACCATCATAATCATAATCAGTCTATAATATTCCCACTGCTGGGATACAGGCCTCTTCTCGGTGAGAGAGACTAGGCCGTAATCTACCACGCGGGCCCCGTGCGGGTTGGAAGATGTCACATGTCTTTGAATTTTTGGGTCTAAGATATGCCGGTTTCCTCACAATGTTTTTCATCAATGTTATAAGAACAGTGGTGATGAAATTACTAACACAAAGTAAAGCGCCTGTCTAGGTACCTACGATTCAGATGTTACATAATGCAAAACAAATAAAAAACAATAATTACCTACCCTCGTTCAAACAGTTATGGCGAACACAAATTTAATTTAAGGCCCTTGAGGAAGAAACACGCAAGTATCAATGCGAATGCGATCATCAACTTCCATGAAAGGTTTTATCTTCACTTGGCATGCAATCCTTTTCACTGTCAGTACTCTAGCCAAACTTAAGCTCTGGCCACACTTAAACGAAAACCTTAAACGAAAGCACGGGATTCTGGACTCTTAATTGTTTATTTATTTATTGAAGACCTCTAAGAAAAATAAAAAGTATGCAAAGATATTACAATATATAGGGATATCAAATTTTAGTCTAGGGTATTCCTTGCATTATAGAAGGTCACGGCATTGCCGGGTGAAACGGATTGTCCAAAAGGACTACCACTACTCCGGAACACAAAGAGTTAAGGAAGGAACATGGATGGGTTTTAGTCGATAAGTGTCCACTCTCTTTCACTCCACCCAGACCGGGAGGGGTTATTTGATAATTTCCCGACATTACATAAAAAAATAAGCATGATTTCAATGATTGTTGTAATGAATAGGAAGTCACGTGACTATTCGCGCTAGTCCGAACACCTCCATACAAGTTAGTACTCATTTTTGGCGCGAGCACGTCCCAGCAGTAATAAGCTCAGTGTGGCCAGAGCTTAATGCTTCGTCTGTATTATTTTAATGCTGTTTGAGCAAATAGTTATTAGTTCGATTGAACTAAGAGTTAAACTGATGTCGTTACTCAAGGTTGAATACATTTGCCTTTGTTGCCACGTTGCCGTACGACATTTGCTGCTAGTAGATTTTGATCTATTTTTTCTTACTTTGAAAAAACCATTGGTATGGTGGCGTGTGTGTTGGATCATTTAGCTCCCATCAAAATGGTTGAGCTGAATAGTGCTAATCCATGCGTTATGTTCATGAACGAGCGCGCTCATTAGGGACTCGTCAGCTCTTAGCTGCCACGGCTGTTTTAAAATTTAATTTATGCTTTTATTAAGTTCTGCATCGTTCTCACGTATATATTTCAACATGAATGATGTAACCCAGTTTTTGTAATTATATTTTGATTTAAAAGATAGGTCCATGGAGTTTCTTGCCCGTTCTTCTCCATAGGTACCTACTGCTTTGGAATGGGCAACTAGCTTCATCTTTCTAACTGAATGACCGCTTAAATATTCAAAAGTGCCTGTAATTGGTTTATTTGAAATAAATGCTTTGAGTTTGAGTTATGGTTAAAGTAAGTTAAGAGAAATTTAATATTTTTACATAAGTTCTACATAAGTTCGAACTTTCCCCTACAATTTACAAGTTAAGAGATTCAACTCTAAGAATAGTTAGGCCAACCGTGTAACGTTAAATAAATAGATTATTATTTTTCAGTTACTGCTTCGGATTCAATTCATAGAACTGACGTAGTTCAGAAGTTTATTTAAGGAAACAAGTAACTACAAAGTTTGTGAACGATGACGTACATTCCAATTCATTATGAATACACTGTTTCTCGCTAGTCGATTAGTGGCGCTCGTTCCAACAAATAACATTTTGTCACATCACTCTACCTTTTCAATGGGCAAACAACATACTTCGATGAAAAGATAATACACTAAAGAATAAGCATGAGTCATAGAAAAGGACACATTATATTACCTTTGGGGACACCGCAGTAAGTTCTAGATACATAAAAGATAATACACTAAAGAATTAGCATGAGTCATAGAAAAGGACACATTATATTACCTTTGGGGACACCGCAGTAAGTTCCAGCTACATTATATTGTTTTATATCTAATAGTTAATACTAATTTAGAACACTCACGCATTCACCATCATTTTAATGAAAAATAAAAGATTAAATAGTTTTTATTTGTTATGAACTACTTTCAATGTCTTTATTACAATGTTCAGTGTATCGTTAGCCTTTAAGAAGGCCATTTACATGCGACATGTGTAGCTTAGTTAGCATTGTAGCCTTGATTTATGAAAATTTGAAACACAAACATGGAAGGTCCTTGTTTAGTTTTAAGATTAGTTACGCTTAGTCATACTATGATACAATGATACCTACTACATTGTTATACTAAATTGTAAAGATATGCAGACTAAATAAAATGACTCAGACATGAATGTTATGTTGTATTATTCTAGTATATAAGCAAATAATAAAAAATATGAGCTGTTCCATACATTTATGCATAGGTATGTAACTCAATAAAATGCTCATAAACAGCTCAGATTTTTTTCACGATTTCAGGATTCATCCCGTAGTAAAAGTTGTTCGTTACGATGAGTACAATACTCCCACGAAATTGTTATTTTTTTAACATCTTACTAAATTTTCTTTTCACAGAGTATAATTATTATTATGGTTAGAATTTTACCTTTACCAAAAGAACATTTTGAAGTTATTGGGTATTGTAGGTTTATTTGGTAGGTTTAATTCTGTAACGGCAACACAAATACGTGGGAATGACTGCATGTTTCTGTAAATGAAAAGAATGTACTAGAATAGTCGACTTTAACTTATAATTTGACATCTTTACAGTACATAACGAAAAGAGAAGGTATATCCGGTCTATTCTGTATAAATCTCACCGTGAACTTACGTGAAGGGAGCTGTCAGTAGACCTGATGCTTTATGTTGATTGTCCATATTGACAGCTCACTTGAAAGTCACTTCACCTAAGACTTTACAGTGAGATTGTTACAGAATAAACCGGCTTGTAGATGACTCGAGGCACAAAGGCACAAAACATGAATAGTAGAAAACAAAAGCCAAAACCTAATTCTGTAGTAAAGAGTAACTAAATACACAAAAACAGAAGGTAATTTCGTGTCACAGTACTTTCGTGTACTGCTCCAAACAGAAAAGGTTTTATTGTATAGAAAAGGTACAATCTCCTCGTGCAAACACGCGATTTCAAGTTTTAAACCCCAAAGTATTTTTGGTTGTTATTTTAACGGATTGCTAGTGATAATTAGGGTTCAGTTCACCTTTTGAAGTGTATGAAATGAGTTTTTTTTAAATTTATTTATTAGTTCTCAATATGCTGCGTAACTTATAAACTAAGCCCCACAAAACCGTCGTACGTAATGGTTTGACGAGTGGTTAGGCGAGTCATTATATGTATATCAAATACAAACTTAAAACTTACACTTTACACTAAGCAATTTATACAATTTCCAAATAGTGTCTCTTTAGTTTAATTTTTAATCCATTTTTTTATTTCACTCCTTATTTATGTCTTCCGGCAAACTATTCAATAGAGATTATGGTATACGTTATTTTAGAGTTCTAAAGTAATTCTTTGGTGACAGAACTCTAAAATAACGTGTACCCAGAGTCACCAATTGGTGACTCTGGGTACATTGAACTTGCCGGCAGCTATACATAGATCGTGTATTATAGTTGTTGACTATATGAGTTAATAATAATAATATCCTCGGACATAATGCTACGATGAGGTTACTTGAAACAAATTAAATAAACTGTGTACATGTTATATAATTGATTAGAATGACACAAAATATGTATGTGAAAGTTGGTTGTCACATCGTTCACATAAAATGGAAAGAGCATAAAATAATGAAAAATAATGAAAATAACTAGATTTTAACCGCGGCTTCGCCCACGTGGATGTTAGAGAACATCATACGAGAACAAACTAGCCGGATTACAAAGATTAAAAGTACTCTATGTGTTAGTCCAGTTTATAACCTGTGTGTCAAGTTTCACCCAAATCCGTTCAGCTGATTTTGCGCCAATTCGAACAAACATCTAAACAAACAAACAAAAATACTAAAATCTATATTTTCGACCTAGTATTACACACATTTTTTTTAATATTTAATGTTTCAATGTCGGTTTTTACTTCATTATATTTTTTTTATAATACGTATCACATGATGCCTTGAAAAACTTAACAAACATTGCCTTGCGTTATTAATCACTTCTCTATGCAAATAGAATAATTTCTAGACCTAAACTACCACCTTTATAGCAGTATTACTTCCAAACTACCATAGTGTGAGAATGGGACGGAGCTATGCAAGACGTATAGCGCCATATCTCTTTCACACTGTGAAGTAATATAAAAAAATACAGCTTAAAGAGGTAGTGGTCGGCCCCATAAATAAAAATAAAAATCGTTTATTTTCAAGCATCGAGGGCCCATAGTGTGTTAGTATTAAGTAAAAATCTTATAAAACTATGTTAGTAGTAACGTTCAAGAATATAAAAACAAAAACGCAGAATACAAGTCTTTGAGGAAGATTTATCAAGCCCCATGTCTGACATGTAGCTTGATAAACCTATCCATAGTAGGCCCTTCTAACCTCTCCGAAAAGACCTTCAGAACGCTATTGCTGCTCCCCCTCACTCTGCGCATCAATGATGCCACTTTTTTGCGCATGATCGCGAAATAATCGTCATAACCGTTTCATAACTTTCATCTCGAAACACTGCTGAAGTATTCATAGAAGATACATTGTTTCTCAAATAATATTGTATTGTTAGTAATATTAAGGTTATTTTCTCCGAAGTTGATGAAAGTAACGCTTTGTTTCCACGAGCTCAATAAGTAAGGTACCAGGTGTTGTGTTTCTTTGGAAGGACGTGCCTACCTAACTTTCTTAACGTGTTTTTTTAAATATTTACCTGCCTCGGAAAGCACGTTAAGCCGTGGTCCCGGCTGCCATTTGTGCATCTTTGACAGTCGTAACGGGCAGTCAGAAGCCCGAAAATCTGAAAGCCAGCCTTACCAACGGGTATCGTATTGCCCAGTTACTGGGTTGTGGAGGTCAGATGTTACACGGATACTTGTTTATATTTATCGAACGAACATTAGTCGACAATGATTTGTAATTTACCCTCAAAACATTTATATGATCGACGTCTAATTATTTGTAATATCCCAACTTTTTGTTCTTTTTAAAGTATTTAGTTTTAATACTCTCATGTAAGTGAATAGTGTAATTCTTATGAGAATAAATGATCTTAAACCTCAGATAGGCAGTCCATGTAAAATACTGGTATTCAGCTGCATCCGGTTAGACTGGAAGCCGACCCCAACATAGTTGAGAAAAGGCTAGCAGAGGATGATGAGTTGGGAAAAGAATAAGCAGATCGACTTAAATTCCCATTTTAAACAGACGTAATAAAACCGTGGTTACATTTATAACCCGAAGTTTCTATCCATTTATAGACTTCGAATATTGTCATTCACGCCACGACTGTATCATCCAGCTATTCAACCCAAGAGTTGTACACAAACAGTTATTCGAGATTGATCTAATAGGAACAGATTGTTAACTCAACTCCTACGACATACGACGTGGTAAATAGATGCACGCTTGTCGCATCTAGTTCGAATATATTTCTCAGTATTAATATACTCGTACTGTAACTTTAGTGAGTCTAGACTGTAAATAATTCTTAGAACTGCTGCAACAAAGGGGTTGAGTTGTCGTTGTTATACTGAAAACAAACGGGTATTTAAATAATGAAAGTTTGATGCTTAAATCAGTTCAGTCAGTAATTAGTTTATAAGAAAGAAAATACGTTTATTTGCGGCAAACATTACGCAATAAAAAAAAACTTGTGAGAAAATAATATGCGTCACAATTGCGCAAAACATAGTCTCAGCATAGTCCTTCACCACGATGAAATACCTGGGTCTGGTCCTCGACAGCCGATGGAATTTCGTGGAGCATTTCCGACGTTTGGCCCCCAAGCTGGAACGGACTGGGGCCGCCTTCAAGCGGCTCTTGCCCAATCTGAGGGGGCCAAACGCCTCCTACCGGAGGCTTTACGCGGGAGTCGTGCGGTCCATGGCCCTCTACGGGGCCCCGGTGTGGGCGCGTTCACTGCGGCGGCGAGCCGCCCATTATCTGAACGCGCCCCAAAAGGTGGTAGCCATACGGCTTATCCGGGGGTACCGCACGATCTCGGGCGAGGCGGCGAGCCTCCTTGCCGGACTGCCGCCGTGGGATCTGGAGGCGATAGTCCTCGCGCGCCTGTTCGAGTGGCGCGCGGAGGTACTAAGCCGGGGGGAAACTCCGTTTCCGCAGCAAATTGCGGCGGAGTGGACGGACCTCCGGCGCGATCTCATGGCGGCCTGGAATCAGCGACTGTCGCAACCCAGCGCAGGGCACGCCACGATAGTGGCGGTAAGGCCCCTCTTTGAGGAGTGGCTAGAGAGGCGTCACGGCGCCCTCACCTACCGCCTGACGCAGGTCCTCACCGGACATGGATGTTTCGGGAGGTTCCTGCACATCATCAGGCGGGAGGAAACGCCCGGGTGTCACCACTGCGAGGATCGCCCAGAGGACACGGTAGAGCACACGGTGCAAACCTGCCCCGCTTGGGCGGAGCACCGCCGTGTCCTCGTAGAGGCGATCGGCGGCGGCGACCTCTCACGCCCGGCCCTGGTGCAAGCCATGGTCCGGGGCGAGAGGGAGTGGGAGGCAGTCACCTCCTTCTGCGAAAAAGTCATGCTCGCGAAGGAGGTGGCGGGATGGGAGAGAGAAAGGTCCTCCCGTCCCAGCCGTCGCAGGAGACGCCCCGGGCGTCGGGAGCCACGTGACGACTCCCGGCCACCGTAGGCGCGGGCCTGCGGACGGTGAGTAATGGGTGACTCACCATCCGATCAGCACCAGACCCGTGCCGTACGGCGCGTATATGTTCCACGCGCGCCTCAAAGAGATGTCAGCATATGAAGGGGCCCCTCAGGGCCAAGCCTGCCGGGTAAGCGGGATTGTCCGAAAGGGTTACCGCTACCCCGGAACATAAAGGGCTACGGACGGAATATGGATGGGTTTTAGTCAGTAAGAGTCTGACACTCTCTGCCGCTCCACCCAGAGCGGGAGGGATCAGTCATTGGATGATTGCCCAGCTTTAAAAAAAAAGGCATGCATGTTTCCTCACGATGTTTTCCTTCACCGATAGATAACATAGATAAGGCCCGGACTTTGATATAATACATACCTAATGTATTTTGTCAGCATGAATCAACCTTTTTAGGGAGGTTTCTTCCGGAACAAAGCGTATTGGGGGATTAGACCATTAAGTGGATGATAACGCAGTTGCTCCCGGCAAAGATGATTACCCGTGACCGCCATGCTAAACTATAGGTCAAGGATATGGAGATCGTTAAATATATGGTTTAGTGATGATTCATCGTAATTGTCTATGATTTCGGCGCGCAACTTTTGCTCGGCTTCTAAAGACCCTAGCGTGATGTTAAATAACCAATGAGCGTGATCGTATCCGGAGTTGGGTTTTCAAATGCATTTTTTTTTAAATACAACTGGAAGTCCCGTTTTATATCATTCAGAGTGTTGGGCTACAAAAGGAATGAATGAAAGACAATTGCAGGCAGCTGAGATGAGAATGCTGAGAGGGATGTGTGGTGTTACACGAATGGATAGAATACGGAATGAGTATAAGAGAGGAAATCTGAAAGTGACACCGGTGACTGAAAAGTGGTGTGGAAATCGGCTGTCATGGTACGGGCATGTTATGCGGAGGAATGAGGAAAATGTTGTCAGAAAAGTTGTGAGTATGAATGTGGATGGTATGGATACAAGAGATGGATGGATTGTGTAAAAGATGATATGGTTAGAAAGGGAGTGACTTCCGAGATGACGACTAATACAGAAGTATGAAAGAAAAAGACATGTTGCGCCGAGCACAAATAAATTGGGATAAGGGCAAGAGAATGATGAGAACTGGTAGTTCCACAAAAACAAAGAAACAGTCTTATTACAGCTTTATTACAAGCGTAGAACAGATAAGGTATACCATCACACGCTGTGTCAAGATTTCTGGGTTGTAATGCCGTCTGATAAATCACACATTACTAGGAAATAACACATTACTATAAATAATGCGTAGGTAATTGTATACCCTCAGGGCGAATTTCACCTATGAAACTGAACGCGATCAGCACATAGAGTTCGTTAAACGGCTATCAGTGTCATTATTTTCTGTATGTATTGACTCTGACAGGGTTTGAACGTGGTTTAGATGATTTGATCGCGTTTAGTTTCATTGGTAAAAATTGCACTAAGTCTACTGATTATCAAAGGTTGCAACGGCCTCTCCATTGTGAGTTTTTGACAAGCAATCAATTTCACCACATCTTGGAATCTTTTCTGGTTTTCTCTATGGCAATGGTACCGATGCGATGCTGACAAATTCTACGAAACGTGCGAAGGACACACTTCTTTGATTTATGATTATACTGACTTACGTCATTTAAAATTTGTTTTATCACTGACGTCCATTACCTTCTACGAACTGTCTATTGCTTCATATGATTAGATCCCATCCACTTATTTACTTATATTATTACAAGAACACACATGAGCACGTGCAAAATTATAGATAGAAAGAAGACGGAACAGCGTGCTCCCGTAAATCAAGCGTCCCCTTGAAGTCATATTAGCCTGATCGTCTGCTTATCCTTCCCGGACACGGACAACGAGCTCTAACTGGAAACGTAATTGACCACCTGTTTCTTTGAGGTGGGATAGCTATTGAAATTTAAATTGTTTTGGCTATTGTTCCCAGCAGGGTAATTCCGTGGCACACTTACTACGCCAGTGCCGTTAATTTTGACGTTTCAACAAAATTCATTGTGATTTTATGCTGTTATACGGGTGATTTTTCGAAATGTAAGAAGCAATGGATTGGCAATTTTATTCAAAATCCTTCGAATTTCGAGTTTCTCTTTTAATTTGGTATTCTTTGCAAGTTTGGGTGTCTTTTAAGTCCAATTGCCGTGGGATTGCTCTATTACCTGTATAAAGAAGACGTTATCGGTAGTTGTGAAAACTTAAGTGCAGTGTTCTCCACCCAGAGCGGGAGAAGTCAATGGATGATTTCCCAACCTCAAAAAAAAAGTGTCAGTGCGAACAGCTGTCATGGTATGTTTTGACGACCTTCCGACTACGGCAAAGCAAAGAAGAGGGTTATGATTTTGACCTGTCTGTACGAATTATTTATTTTTTATAATTTTCATTGTTTTTATTTTTAGTGAAATGGCTTGAGGGCAGTTTTCGTTTATACAGTAAGCTACACCATTTGTTTGTTTAGTTTTAAAACATTTAACTTGTTAGGAATTATTTTCAAAATAATATCGTGTAAATATTAATTAGATTTTACTTTCAAATTAAATATTCTAACATCTGAAGCAGACATAGGCTTACCGTAATTGGTAACCAGCGACCTTTAGCTAATGATAATTGTAGGTGAAACGCGTCACATGTATGCTGATATTTAGGTCTAGGGTAACACGAACTTCAATACCATTAAATTAATTTTCAGTGGAATTAGACTGAACACCAAGTTATTCAAATTATTTAAGCCCGATATCTCCAAGGTCTGTCTCTTCATTTATATGACGAAACCTATAAACACGAACATCTATTGTGTCCTAGCTATTGCGTCTAGACATGATAATTTATTTCTTTATTGATTTCACGTTATTTTCAGTTTTTAGTATCTTAACACTCTTCCACTCTTTAAATAATAATAAAGAAATTCATTTATTTTATACATATTATTACAAATATGTCATAAAGGATTTAAAATAACCACCCGGTAACTAGAATAATCAAAATCATATACATATTTTATTTCACATTTTAGCTTACATGGGCACTTATGAATCGTCTGAAGTTAGATGCAACTTTTGGTCATTTCCTTTGGAAAAAAAGCTACCAAAGTCTCCACGGTTACATAATAAATAACATAATCAAAAAAAAAAGCCCATAATGTTCCCAAAGTCAAAGTCAAAACATTTATTTCAAATAGGCACAAGAATGGCACTTTTGAACGTCAAAATGAACAAGAAATAGAACTGATTCTAGTCGCCCCTTCCAAAAAGTAGTTTCGTGTGGAGAAGAATGGGCAAGAAACTCCACCGTTACTCTTTTAAAATGTTTCACAATGTTTTGTCTACATGTATTATAACATTATATGTGAAGACGATGTACCCAGAATAAAAACAATACATCACAAAAGGTGAAAAGAAAAACACATGTAGCAGTGGCAAGTAAACTTAATTATGTCATAAGTGCATGGTGCTCACATATTTACAAACATTCTAAAGTTAATAATAATAAATTAATCAATGTGTGAGAAGTTATTCCAATATAATAAAATAATATGGAACAAATTACCTAATTTACTTAGCAACCAGTTTGATTTTGTCTAGACACTAGATTGTCCTGTGGAGCAGGACCAGCATGTTTCCAAGCATCCTTATCTTTGATATAATCTTCTAATTTGTAATAAGCTTGTTTACAAAGTGTACTTTTAATATGAGTTTTAAATTTTCTTTCATTTAATTGCAGTATGTCACAAGGTATTTTGTTGTAACATTTAACACAGAACCCCATAAAAGATGTATGTACTTTTGACAATCGAAAAAATGGTTGAATTATTTTATCTTTATTTCTAGTATTAAAATTATGCCTATCACTTATTTTGTTTAAAAGATGTCTATTTTTTCTTACATACATAATATTTTCATAAATGAATTGGCAAGGTACTGTCATAATATTAATCCTTTTAAATAGTTCCCTAAGCGATTCGCGACGACGAAGATTGTAAATAGCCCTGATCGCTCGCTTTTGCAAAATAAAAATGGATTCAATGTCAGCAGCCCGACCCCACAGTAAAATGCCATACGACATAATGCTGTGGAAGTAACTAAAATAGACCAAACGCGCGGTTTCTACGTCTGTTAACTGCCTTATCTTTCTAACAGCATAAGCGGCCGAGCTTAGCCGTCCCGCAAGAGTTGTTATGTGGGGACCCCATTGCAACTTGTCGTCTAGCGTGATACCCAGGAAAACCGTCTGCTTAATAAATTCTAGCTTTTCTCCGTTCAATATGATGTCACAATCGCTACTTTTAACATTAGGTAATGTAAATCTAATGCATTTGGTTTTTTTTTCATTTAGTACCAAATTATTTACCGTAAACCAATCTTGGACCTGAAGAATAGAGTTATTCACGTCGTCAAGATTTTGTGAGCGTCGATTAATTTTAAAGATTAATGAAGTGTCATCTGCAAATAACACCATCTTCGGTTGATTTTGAAATAATAGGGGTAAATCGTTAATATAAACTAAAAAGAGAAATGGACCCAATATCGAACCTTGAGGAACGCCCATTGTCATTTCCGACCCCAGCGAGTTCACACCATTTACTTGAACTTTAACCTTTCTATCTTTCAGGTATGATCTAAGTAAATCAAGGGCTGTATTTCTAATTCCATAGTGCTCTAGTTTCAGCAGAAGCGTCTCATGTTCTACGCAATCGAACGCCTTAGAGAGATCGCAAAAGATTCCAATGGCATCTTGTGCTTCTTCCCAGGCGCTAAAAATGTTCTTTATTAGGGTGACACCAGCGTCAGTAGTACAACGCCCTTTGGTGAAACCGAACTGTTGGTCATGCAAGATGGAATTTTTATTAAAGTGACGTAGCATTTGATTGAGCATCAACTTTTCAAACACTTTACTGAGAACTGGCAGAATTGACACGGGCCTATAATTGTTGGGTTCTTTACTATCACCGGATTTGTACAATGGCACTACTTTACTGTGTTTCATTAGATCCGGAAAGACTCCTTGGTCCACACTAGAATTAAATATGAAAGCTAAATAGGGCGCAATGGTGTCTATAATAGAACTACAGACTTTTACAGACATTCCCCAGAGATCTTCTGTTGATTTGATTTTAAGATCTTTAAAAGCTTTTATAACAGCCTGGGGGTTTGTATGCTGAAATGTAAATTCTAAAGGGCATGCCTTTACATTTTTTCTAAGTAAGGCAGCAGAAAGCGCGGCTGAGGAATTTAATGATGCAGTAGTTTTGAGAGGAATATTAGCAAAAAAGTTTTCAAATTCCTGAGCTATTTCTATATCTGAGTTGATGCGGCCATGTGCAGTCTCTAAATTAAACTCAGTATTACGCTGCTTTTTCCTACCTGTTTCATTATTTATTATTTGCCAGGTAGTTTTTATTTTATCATCAGCTGATTTTATTTTATTGCTAATATAAAGAGCTTTAGCTATTTTGCACACACTTTTAAAAGTTTTAGAGTATTTTGCAACATACTGATGAAAGTTTGTATTATTCGTATGTTGCTTGAGGCCATAAAGTTCAAAAAGTTTTGCCCTGCTTTTGCGAATACCAGGAGTCGCCCAATCGCTAAATAAAAACTTTGTGAAAATGTTTTTAGTTTGTAGTGGAAAAGAGTCATTAAATTGCTTATTCAATAGTAAAAAGAACTCGGCGTAGAACTCACTTGGGTCAGATATATTATTAAAATTCTGAACACATAAATTACTGGCCAAAGACTTATTGAATTTGTTTAAATTTGTACATGTAATTGGCCTAAATCTTATTTGAATTTTTTGTAGAGGCATATAGGAACAAAATGTTATAGTTTGTCCACTGTGGTCAGATGGCAACTTATTTAAGATATCTTTATGTAAGTATTCACAATTACAAAAAATATTATCTATACAAGTGGCAGAGGAAGCAGTTACTCGGGTTGGTTCCATAAAAACGTTGGACAAATCAAATGACCCAAAAAGACTTAATAATCTGACAGTATTCGAGTTATTTTCTAGTAAATTAATATTAAAATCTCCACATATGATTATTGACTTGCTACTAGTACTTAGTTTCTTTAACACATCTTCCATTACAGAATCAAACACAGATAGATTCTGGTAATTTGGAGGTCTGTACACACATACTATAACATGCTTATCTAGCTCAACACAGGACAATTCAATGGTGTGTTCAACAGATAGTCCGATGATGTCTTTTCGTTCTTTAGATTTTATTGAATTTTTAACTAATATTAATGACCCACCATGTATCATTTGTTTTCGGCTGAAATAGCTAACTACGCAATAATTTTCAAAATTAATTGATACTACTTGATGATCTTTTAACCAATGTTCTGTTAAACAAATGACATCAAACTTGGTATTTTCCAAAAACAATTCTATTTCCAGTAACTTGGAAGAGCAACCTTGAATATTTTGATTTAATAATTTTAATGTATGTTGCACTCCATTCAGTTTATTATTTTTGAGAGTTATATTGCCAGAAGATACCTTTTTATTATTTTGTAGTAATAATAACTGGTTATTAAAAGTGGTAACTTCTGTTGTCCTACTGACTAGTTTAAAGAACTATCCAGAGTATCCTCCACAACTACAACCGAAGAGTCTAGAATGTCCATTTGAGTTCTAGCAGAAAGAGAATACTCGACCTGAGTGTTCATGGCCTCCAAGGTTGTTGGTACTATAGGTAGATCCTCCTTCGTACAACATGATGAAAAATAATTAATCCCTATGTTGTTAGTAAAACTAGGCAACACAGAGTCGTCCCTAATACTAGAGTTTGTTATATTAGCTATAACCTCATTAATATTATATGCTATCAACATAGCAATCTGGTGTCTACATTTCCAAGACAGAGACAAAGTTCTCTGAGTTAATTTAAAACCACTAACAAAATTGTTAGTGTCAAAGTACAATAATTTGTCACTGTGACATAATGTCAGTTTGTGCATTGTGTTATTTAGTTTATAAATATAATTATTTTCGTCATTTGACAGAGTATCACAATAAGAAAAAGCACACAACATCAGCTTTCCTATATTTAAATTTAATAAGGTGTTCACACCATCCACTATGCCTTTTCTGGTAATACCAGTACTGTTACCTAATAGCAAAACCATTGTAGAGTAATTATCTAGGTTTGTGTTTGCTATTCTTTTAATCATTTGTTTAAAACTTATGTTATGATAGCTATGATTGGTAAAACTGTGGCTAAGGTAATTAAGTAAAATTTTTCCAAAGCCTGAACCTAATTCATCAGAAAAAAATATTGACTTGTTTTTCTGTGAAACAATACAGGACTCAGCTGGAAGATCTAATACTGCAGAGGGCAAGTCAGGCTGATGCTGAGAATATGGTGGTTGATTGGCACAGCTACATGAGAGATTTTTAGTCAGAGACTCATAACTCTCAGCGTTGCACTTCACCAAATCCAATAGTTCCCCGGCCTCAAATAAGCGGTCACTTAATTGTTTTTGTGAAGTCTCATATTTTTTTTTCTCTAAGAGAGAGTGTGCCTAATCTACCACGCGGGTCCAGTGCGAGTTGGCGGATGTCACATGTCTCCGAATTTTTGGTTCTAAGACATGCCGGTTTCTTCACGACCTACAATTCGTAAGTCGAGCCCGATACAGTCCGCGAGGTATAAGCTGAGCTTTGCATTTGTGTGAGTGTACATGGATAGTGTAGGTGTGATAACCGGCCTAAGGCGCGGCGCCATTTTTGCCCGGTGGTTTAAACTGATTTTGGGTAACCGGCCTGAGGCGCGGCGCCATTCTGTCTCGCCGCGCTCCTCTCACTCACACTAATGCAAAGCTCAGCTTATACCTCGCGGACTGTACCACTGGGCCGCCACTGTACGCCCACGATTTCTCTCTTAAAAATTACTAGCTGCTCCCGCGCGGTTTCACCCGCTGCTCGGCTCCTATTGGCCGTAGCGTGATGTTACATAGCCTATAGCCTTCCTCGATAAATGAACTATCCAACACAAAAAGACTATTTCAATTCGGATCAGTTCCAGAGATTAGCGCGTTCAAACAAACAAACTGTTCAATATTAGTATAGGTTATATTTGTAATATAAATAATAGTTACGAAACAGAAACGGAACTCGACATTGATGATAAAGACCCAGCTAGAGAGCCAGTAGATCTAAACGATATTGTTGAAGGAAAACGTGAGGAAACCCACACGGTTATGATAAAATCTAACGTGTTTAATGCCTACAGTACGGAAACGCTAGCGTCGTTTGTCATACCGGGCTAGATTCGCGAGGCGACGTGAGTATCACGATTGCTAAGTTCTTTGTCAAATAGAACGATTATTAGGGATTTTTGGGGTTCTGTCCTAAATACTAAAAAACAACTCTTATGGTGCGACTCAGTCTGTCTGGGCGTTTGTCACAACTGGATATCTCAAGGACTACTAAAGCTATTAACTTGAAATTTGGAGTTGTTTTAAGTGACTTTTGCCCTATTATTTTGCATTTATGAAAGAAATACTTTTTTTTGTTACAGAGACTGAAAGGGATTCTTAAAAAATTTAAAGTGGGGCAACAATGGCATGTACCCCACATGCCATTCTCGCCCCACTATAATGATTAAAAAAAAAACATTCAGCGAGAATGGCGGCATTCTCACGTTGTACGGCCATGTTTAGTTTCTGGCCAAGGTAAAAGCCAAACCTTGGGTCAAGGGAAGTGTCAACCGGCCGTTTGGAGAGCTCGTTGAACAAACCATTATTGTGGCTTATATTAGTACTATTTTGAATCAGAAGAGGAGTTTGTAACAAAGACATTTGTTTGGATTACCTTATCAATGTCTTAAATATCAATTAAAAGAGTAACGGTGGAGTTTCTTGCCCATTCTTCTCCACACGAAACTACCTTTTGGAAGGGGCGACTAGAATCAATTCTATTTCTTGTTCATTTTGACGTTCAAACGTGCCATTCTTGTGCCTATTTGGAATAAATGTTTTGACTTTGACTTTGACTTTGTCATTCATGTGAAAACTATGCAGAACGAATAAAGCGTCCGTAATAAAATATTTAAAAAAAAACAATTCAAAAATTAAATTAAATTTCAAAAGAGCCGTGGCCGCTAAGAACTGACCAGTCCTACTGACGGCGCCCGTTCACGAACATGACGCATGGCGCTATTGGCGAGACTAAAGAAGAAAAAGCGGCTACATGATTTGATTAATAATACAGACCACAATGTTGCTAACGCTAAGTTGCGTTAGTTGAGAAGCCACATTCAAAACTCAGTTGGAGTGTTCGTCCCAATAATACCCTTTTTTCAGTCTTGATCTCATTCGCCAAGAGTGCAGGGTCTAACGAGCTAAGCGGGATTGACCAAAAGGGTTACCGGTACCCCGGCTCATAAAGGGCTAATGAAGGAACATGGATCATGGGTTTTAGTCAGTAAGAGTCTGTCACTCCCTTCCACTTCACCCAGAGCGGGAGAAGTCATTGGATGATTTCCCAAAGCCTTGACATGCAACTAATCAACTAGACACATTTCCAACAGAAAAATTCCAAGAAAAAATAAAAATCCGCCGTCGACTAGTTCCGGGTACCTCGAGACTATAATTAAGGTAGTTCAGCATCCTCATTTCATTGTGTACACAATGTCGCTTCAGACGTAACGTAACGTTTGTGTAATTTCAAAACAGCTATGGTGGAACTCGGTTTTTGACGGGAAGTCTTTCCTTAGCTAGGAACATCATACATCAATGATGAGTCATGATGTAGTACCGGTATTTAGGGCATTAATAATGAAATACTTCCGAATATTATAGCTTCTGATATTACTGAGGACATAAACGAAGCAGAGTAATATTATTTTGGTCTAAAATTAGTCTGTGAATTATTATTTTGATCCAAATGCTGTTGTAGCATCTTGTCTTCTAGATTTAAAGTTCAATCTCGATTGCATAAGAGATTGAATCATAGGCCATTTTTGCATGGGACATGTTTCTGGAACGTTCAAGAGCAATGACTGCTTGTCATAAAGCACGTTCAAATGCAATGTTGATAATTTAGTCATAGATATTATTGTAGATTGTACGCATTGGGTTATCTTGTAACGGTAGATATAAGTAGATATGTAAATAAATTATTGCCATCCAAGAATTGCATACAAGTGTTTACATGCGTGCTATTTTCATAAAAAGGCATAAAATAATATAATACAAGTCTACCAATCAATAGTGATTGCCTAGTGTTGTGAACGTTGGACTGCCAAGTCATAGGTCTCGAGTTCGAACCCAAGGCACGCACCACTGAGTTTTCGGATTCATGTGCGTATTGTATAACGGCATGCATGAGAGATATTTCTCAACAGCATGTGAAGCTAAGTCAGAAGCCAGGCAGCATAAAAACTCTGACACCAGATTAGTCACCAACCACACGAAAAGAAGAAAACTGAGATCACATTCACCACCAGATTAAGAGTCCACTCAAATCAACTGGCAATGGAACTTATCTCGAACCTACGGACCTTCACGAGACAAAAACGAAACCGCACCCCAAGACTCACTAAACATATTGAATGAGCTGTCGTGTCGATAAGATGGAGCAGCGTCTCAAACTAATACTAACCAAACGAGAAAGAAAGAATGACCAATCAATAACTGCATATCGTGTTTCGTGTCTCTTGTTATGTTGTCCTGCCATATGCACGTTACAGGAACTGATGGACGCTAGTGAATGCGCCATACACGTAGCCGAATTCTGGTCAGAGGACATTTAGATTGCTATCGACACGCTTAGAAGAAGAATTTCATATGACTTCTGTTTACACTAAGGTAATTATTGCACGCAAGTTTTGTCTGGTCTAAACACAGATTTGCACGTCTTTTTACACTTGATTCAAGAATAACCCGTATTTGAGTTGCTAAACATTTTATTTAATTTCATTAAACGCCTTCTCAAGATTTTGTATTACTAGTTCCGTTCGTTCATGTTTGAATAAAACAAAATGTTCATGACAGAATTAAATGCGACTTTATAATACGTGCAGTTTGATTGTACAGACGCCATAATTGTCATATTTTTCCAATTAAGAATGAACCTTATGCTTTTGTAATAAAGTTGAAAAACTATCAAAGAAATTTGACAGATTGGGTTAACTTGGTGTGCATCAAGCTATCCTTACCTATCATTTTTTTCCAATTGAAAATGAACCTTACGCTGTTGTAATAAAGTTGAAAAACTATCAAAGAAATTTGACTGATTGGGTTAACTTGATGTGCTGGCCTCTGTACGTGCTTTTACATAGATATCAGTTTTGTACGGCAACTAATTTGCCAATAATAATAATAATATAATAATAATAATTTATTCAAAAGTAAAATGGCAGAATACAAAAATAAAACTTAGGAAAAACAATTGGTAACATAATGTTAAATAATGCCTGCACTAGGATATACCTGTGTCGCATAAATTGCATGTGTTGTTTAGACAGTGTTAGTCAATTGCTACTACATTTTCAGGGTATACTCGTATTACTGTTAGCCATTACAATGTTCTTTCTTTGTTTATTTTCTTACTAGTTGCCTCGTTTAGTGTTTCCTAGAAAATGGTGGTAAATAGTTTGAAAACTTGATTTCAGCAAGAGTTTAGTACTTGTTTTGCCTATAAAGATTGCTCTATTTGACTTTGTAGATATTTCCTAGGATTTAAATGCTATGTAACTTTATACCGAATTCAATTTAGCTTCCACCGATTGAAATAGCGTCGAGGATTTTGAAATTGGAACAAAGATAACTGAATTTACGAGGAAATTATCTGGAGTTAAGATTCAAACAAAGTTGGTTAACAGAGATCACAGTAAACTTGATAGAAGTAGTTAGAAAAGATAACTATCCTAATCGAATGCAGTTAAAGATTGTACTCCCCAAAGACCAATAAAAAGTAGAGTAGATATTAATGGTAGAGTCAGGAAGTTTCTCGTTGAGTTCCAAGACTATTATGAAGTTTCAATAGTTTGAATTGCAAGTATTTCAGTTTAACAAAACTCTGAACCGCTGACGGTTCCTTAAAATTCTGTGAGATTGTGATATTTTTGTTATTGTTACTTCTTGTAGCCATTTTGGATATTGCAGCTGGTTGTCAAAACATAGCGTTCAAAATATTTTTTTCTTTTAAAATTAGAAGGTAGGCATGTGTACACTGTAATTTAAAATTTCATCTTTTTAAAATAATCTATGTACAATGGTAAGGATTTGTCATATTTAAAAAAAAAAAATTAGAACCGAAATGTATGACGTAAAGCCACTGGGAGTTTTGTAAGTACCTAGATATAAAAATCGTCATAGAACCCATGTTATTATTAAACGTATATAAATGATCTACTTTCAATAACAAAACTACCTACGACATGAACAATTAGCTATAACAATTTCCCAGAAATAATATTTTAAGATTTTAATGATAGAAAACAAACTTACGTACCACCACAATAATAGCATGGCACAACAATCCATAGCACAACACAACACAACACTGTAACTTAGCGTATCACTGTATATACCGTGAGCCAGTCGGTTCGGAACCCGACGTAGTTTTGAACTGAAAACTTGCTGCAAAAGCGGTTCGCGTGTTGAGCCGCTAGCAACCCACAGCAGGCCAGTTGCACATAACATTTGACAAAAAAAATAGGCTCGATAGAAAAAATACTATTTTTTATTTTTTGTTTTGTCTGTTGAAAACGTGTTACTTCTGGTATGATTCAGGATAAGTAGTCGGTATTCCAATGTGTCGTATTAATTGTTTGTTGATGTTCTGTTGCCATGGTTACGCGAGGAATTGTGTGCCTGTAAGTTGATCTTTTTGTTTGATTCAGAAAAAAGCTTTGAGAAATGTGTTTCTGCCCTTATTGTTTCAGTTTGAGTATTTTTTTACTTTTTAGTTATAACGGTTTTGTGCTTTCTTGCATTAGTTACGTAAGAAAACTGTAAGAATCCGACAAGCTGAACTAGAATATCTACTGAAAGATTTTCTGATTTTAGTCACACTAATATTTAAAAGGCGAAGATTGTGAGTGTGTGTGTTTGTATGTTTGTTACTCTCTCCCGCAAAAACTCCTGCACTGATATAGATGAAATTTGGCACACATATACTTTATAACCTAAATTAACACATACGATACTTTTTATCTTTGTAGTTTGTTCCCGTGGGATAATTGCCGACACCCACGCGGCCGAAGCCGCTGGCAGAAACTAGTACCATAATAAAGTGAAGATATTAAATTTTTAGAAAACTTGATTTAGAATTCAGTTTAAGAATAATACGTTCAAAAGAAAAATGAGAGTAATCACAATTTATGATGCCCAATAATCATAAAAAAGGTTTAACTTTTTTCAGTCTTCTTTCGAATAAGTGACTCGTAAAACAGAGACGTGTCTTACATAATTACTAGCCGCCTCGTAAATTTAAAGGTACCTATTCATGGTCAATATTGAATTTTATAACGTTTAAGCAGTAACTTTTATTGTTTTTTTTTTAAATTTCTTCAAATCATACTTAAATTAAGGTGGAAGCTCCGGATTAGCCCGCAAAATTCAATTTTCTTACGTTTTTTGAAATTAACAAGTCAATGTCAGATTTCATGTTATTTTTTATTTAGTTATTTTATGTTTAAGTTAGAATAATGGTCCGCAAATTTCATTATTTCATTAAAGTCATTACATAGAGTAATATGAACATAGAAGGTTCTATTGATCATTCATAGTATAGTAATTCTGCAAATTCTTACTTCATACGGCCGCTTACCATATTGAGATCAACATACAACATGCTATTCTGTAAAATAATAGGTATCACCGTGAAAACGCAGGTGAAGTGAGTTTAAAGTCAGCTGTCAATAGTGTCAATCCCTAGCATTGGGTGGAATGACAGCTCACTTCACCTGACACACATTTTCACGATGACATTTTAACAGAATCGACCGACTGACTGATACTGATCTGCAAATTGCAAAAAAACGTAAGAAACATTAAATTTCGCGGGAACACGTGTAGCTTTTACCTTAAGAGTAAGTACTTTAGTATAAGATTTTGTTAGCAGTAATATTTTAATACTGAAATTTTACAATTCGCCGTGATTGATCCTCCTGTTGCTGAAAATTTCAGTAATCCTATTCAATTTTACCGGTCTAAATCTCATGTTGATTAACGTTATTGGTTATGTGGTAAACCTATTAGCTTAGAACAGTTTTCATGAGCTCTAAATTGTTTGCCAGTTATTTAAGATAATATTGACTTGATTAGATTTTAGATTAGGGAGCCTTTAAGACTGGCATTTAAATATTTTCTACTCAAACTCAAACGCCACTTTAAAATTAAGGAGTTTGCCAGTTAGTCAGAAAGTTGATGTTAGTTCCAAAACGAAGATGAGGTATCCGTAGGTACTCTAGGAAGTCAGTCACGCTACCGAGTTGCTGTCTGACTTATATTTTTTACCACGAAATGAACTTATTCTCACTTAGTTTGTACATATTGGAGTAAAGAAGGAGAAAGAGATTTCCAGCTGCTGTATCGGAAAGCTTAGTTATTTATCGAATTATAAAAGTAGGTTCCAATATTTTCTCTTAACTATCTACCATATCTATCTATTCAATTTCTACATCTATTTTCAAAGAAAAAACTTTTACTTATAAGTTTCTATTAAAACCGATGAAGCGTAAAAAAAGTCTTAAAAAAATGTTGAGCACTCCTCCACAGAACTCCGTGTGTCAATAATATACAAAAGGAGTCCGAAAACTTTTTGGACCAATCATTTGCCTTTAAAACAGATGACGCGTGAAATTGACGCAAAAAAAAATGTTGAGCACCTCTTCACGAACGTCGGTATATCAGTAATATGACATTTGAGTACGGCACTCGCGACGTCGCCGCGTTGGCAGCGCTGGCACGCGACATTGACCAGCCCGCGACCTTGGGGAATCACTGGAATTGTGGACGCAGGAAGACGAGTCATATGGACGCTTTGTACACGGGTTTGTTATTGGTAAAAGGATAATGAGTAATAAGAAATTTTAGATTTTGTGATTTTTGTTATTTGCATCGAAATAAAACAACGATTGCTTTTTTGTTTGAATTTTGCGGCTGTATTGGATACCTGCACTCAAAATATTTGAATACAAAATATAGTATAAAAATACAAAAAAAAGTACAAATGGAAAAAATGGTTTCTTTTATAAAATCAAAACTACAAAAAAAAACATTAGATTAGATTTTTTATGCAGGTTCCAAAGCCCTTCACAAAAATTCTTTAAACAGAAAGCTTTAAAATTCAATTAAATCCTTGTACTTTTATGTACGAAGCATTCGCAGCATATTTCCACTCGTTGGGTCGTCCTAACAGTAAATTCTCATAACTCCAGTTTATTTATTAGAAAGAGGCATTGAACCCTTTGTTTTACGTCCCCACGCGATGTCTATGGCACCGAGGAACTTTATTGAAATAATCAAACTGTTCCACAACTATGTATTGTTAGATTACTTTTGTTGGGAGGCACGGAAGCTTGCTGGTACGTCATCGGCCGTCTAAGTTTGTAATATTATTGTACGTTTTTATGAGACTTTTTGCAGGTTGCATCGAGCCATCCCATACGCATACATGACATAGAGACTCCCCCTTTTTTTTTTTTTTAATGGCTTGTCGCAGTTCAACCAAAGGGTTGTCTACTGCTTAACCGGGCTTGCCTGTGGCTGCCACAAAAGCAAAAGAATTGTAGCCTCCAGCCAGGGCTTAATAAAAACTAAACCTAACATACAAACTAAGCGACTACACGCTAAGGGCACCCCTGTGGGGTTCGGACCTCAGCTTAGGGCGTCGCTGGGGGGGGGACAGCAAGGGACAGCTGGATCGGGGGTATAGAGACTCCCCTTTGTCTTCGGCCTTCTTATACCTTTTTCGAGGGTAAGAAATCATCACCCCCCCCCCCCCCCCCTATATAGCCATTTGTGTTCCGCTTTCGGACAATACCGGTACTGGATTTGCCGCTGGATATGCTGGATATTACCTACTTTTCTGTCCACCATGCATGGAACCTGCACCTTCCAGAATTCTAACGCAGAAAATGTCCCTCTCAACGCGAGAGGGCTTGTCTCCCAGCTGTGGGAACAGTATAGGCTGATAATGTACTTATGTAAACGTCAGAGCTTTCTAGGTATGTACACATGATGACACCAGCACAGCAAGCTATCCCAAACTGTCAAAATTCCCAATTGAAAATGAACCTTATGCTTTCGCAATAAAGTTGAAAAGCTATCCAAGAAATTTGACATATTGGGGTAGCTTGATGTGCTGGCCTCTATACATAGCTAGGTTAGAAGTACTGGTCGGACGGAGTAGGTAGACAAGCGACACGCAGTGAAAAATATGAACTACATAATTTTATATTACTTATGAGAGGAGCTCGTGGCTAAGTAATAACAGCCTCTCGGGTCGATCCATCAGGTTAAGCTACGCTTGTTGGTGTTGGTCCGTGGATGGGTGACCATCTTTACATACCGAGACTCCTCCGAGCCTCAGAAACCACTTTAAAGTCATTTGTGTATCTTTGACAGTCGTTATGGGTCGTCAGAAGCCCGAAAATCTGTCAGCCAGTCTTACCATGGGGTACCGTATTACCCATTTACTGGGTTGTGGAGGTCAGATAGGCAGTCGTTCTATGTAAAATACTATTTTCAGCTACATCCGGTTAGACTGGAAGCCGACCCCTACATAGTTGGGAAAAGGCTAGGTAGAGATTTTATATTACTTATGAAATAGACAATTTCATCAGCTGACTGTGTGAAGATGACCCCGGAAATAAGTTAATTTGAGCTGCCTAGTTCAAAAAAAGATTTTAGATAATTCAAATTGTCAAAATCAAAAATTATTTATTTTGTTCAAATTGGGCTGAGAACCTACCTACGCTTTTTAAACGTCAACCCGAACTATACCCAATATTAGAAATGCGTATGTGTGTCTGTTTGTTACGATTTTACCGCTCAGCGGCTGAATCGATTTTGATGATATTTGGAAGGACATAGGTTACTTTTTACTGACATACCACGCGAGGAAAGTCGCAGTATACTGGGGTGTAACCGAAAGGGGTATATACATACAAAAGGATATGCTACAGACCACCAAACTAAACAACTTTCACCATGGAACCAACTACAAAATCGTGAAAAAAAATCAGCTGTTCCTTACATTTGGACGAGTGACGTGACCAAAAATGTAAAGAAGAGTTTTTTTTTGTGTTTTTTGACAAACCACTACCTGGTGTTTTAGCATAAAACCTTTTCAGATCTCAGAAAGAAATTATGAAATCACTGTTTGAATTATTGAAAAGGTAAATCGTTTTTCCGAGAATAGAATTCATAGCTGAACAACGGAATATTTTAATTCCAATCCTGTGTCTCAAGCAGACTGTGCAGTACTACACGGACAGGAAGACACCTGTATATGGTTGTTTTCTGGACCTGTCGAAGGCTTTTGACCTGGTGAATTACAATATACTATGGCAAAAAATGTCGGATGATACAGACCTTCCACCTGAGGTTATAAATATATTTAAAACTTGGTATGAGAGTCAGATAAACTGTGTTAGATGGTCAGATACTCAATCAGTACAGTACGGGCTAGATTGTGGAGTGAGGCAGGGGGGATTGACTTCACCCACCCTGTTTAATTTGTACATAGACCGGCTGATTGGTGAGCTGAGTAGCACTATGGTTGGTTGTTCTGTTGATGGGAGAATGATCAACAACATTAGTTATGCTGATGACATGGTGCTGCTCAGCCCATCAATCTGCGGACTAAGAAAGTTGTTGGTCGTGTGTGAGAGGTATGCGGAGGCTCATGGCTTGAGGTATAATGCTACCAAAAGTGAGGTGGTGGTTTTTAAAGTACGCAATACACCCTCGAATATACCACCGGTGATGTTACAAGGATCACCATTAAAAGTAGTTAATCATTTTAAATACCTCGGTCATGTAGTCACGGATTCTCTCACGGACGACCGGGACATAGACAGGGAGCGCAGAGCGTTGGCAGCCCGATGCAATATGCTTGCCCGCAGGTTTGCGCGGTGCACTGATGAGGTAAAACTGACGCTCTTCAGAGCCTACTGCCAGTCATTTTACTCGTGCAGCTTGTGGGTTAGGTATACGCAAAAGGCTTACAACGCTCTGCGCGTGCAGTATAATAATGCACTGAGGATACTGCTGGGGCTGCCTCGGTTTTGCAGTGCATCGGGCATGTTTGCGGAAGCGCGAGTAGATGACTTTCATGCCATCATGCGCAAAAGGAGTGCTTCGATGTTACGGCGATTCAGGGGCAGCCCGAACAGTATTTTAGCTACACTGGCGGACAAGGTCGATGGACCTTTTATCAGGCTCTGGGCTGGCAGACATGTGCGTGCACATGTTCATGTAGCCAATTAATATATTTAAGTTATTTTATGAGTGTACTAACTTAGGCTAAGCTCATACTAACACTATATGGATCCCTTTGATCTGAATTAAAAATTTTGAATTTGAATTTGAATTTAATGTTCCTCCCAACATTTCCATTTATTAAATTGCCGACAATTTGACATTAATCAAAACAGTTTTCGAATTTGTTTGCGTGAAAATTTATATTCGTCTCGTCTGTTTTCGAAATAGTTTCTTTGAATATTACTTTAGGCTTAATAAGAAAGGAAGTTTAATTATAATATGATTTTGAATAGGAACGATGAATTCTTATAGTCAGTCTATTTCTAATAAAATAAGACTAGTATGCTATTATATAAGACTATAGTAATGTAGTGGTCGCAAGCACTACTGCTTAAGCGGGATTGTCCGAAAGGGTATCCGCTACCCCGGAACATAAAGGGCTAAGGAAGGGACATAGATGGGTTTTAGTCAGTAAGAGTCTGACGCTCCTTTCCGCTCCATCCAGAGCAGTAGGGGTAGTTTTATGATTTCCCATCCTCAAAAAAAAAGCACAATTGCTGAGCAAGCACAAAACCCAAAGGGTTATGCAAATAAATCGCATAATAGGTACACCCACGTTTCACCAGTCAGGTTAAGGCATCAAGCGGGCATAAATCCAGACTCCAGCCTGCTAGTGATAAGTTTCAAATGGAAAAACCCAATAGGTAACACTTTGTGCGGTCTAGGAATCGAGCCTAGCAGCTCATGCTCAGAAATACTGTTAGTGACTACAAGACCGTTAAGGCAATACTTATACTTAAATGAATGTTCAATATACTGTGAATTTTTTTTTTGAATGTGACAATCTATTTTGGTTGTACTCTGCTTGTAACAAAATAATTCAATCAAGATTTGAAAGGCACGCAGCGCAATCTATTATCATAAGAACGTTATTATTCTTTTCCGCAGGATTTGTACTTTTTGTCCGGATGAAAGGCCTATATCCGTTTCTGTACACCTGACAATGGCTATTTTAAAAACCTACACTAAAGAATAAATTCGATCTCTATAAGAGCCATTTCTTTATGTGATCCTTTACACAAAGCAAATTGAAAAAGAATCTGTTATTCTATGTATTTCTATTAAAACCTTCAAAAATGAATTCAAAAATAGCCGAAAAGGCCAAATTCAAGGAAAATTACAGTCTTTTAATTTCGTAACACATTTTAGGTAAACGATTGAGACTAGTTTGTTTCGTTGAGATCGCAGATTGATTTACTCCCTCTCCCTGAGAAGAGCAGTAATAAATAAACTAGTGGTGTGACCATCAGACTGCCAAGTCTTAGGACCTCTGACTTTTCGGATTCATGTGGGTATTGTATAATTTATTATCACTTGCTTAAAAAACGGTGAAGAAAAACATCGTGGGGAAATCGGCATGCCTGAGAGATATTTCTCAACAGCATGTGAAGCTAAGTCAGAGGCCCATGGGCAGCACAAAAACTCTGACACCAGGTTAGTTACTAATCACACGAAAAAGAAAGAAGGACTGCATGGAGGACTCTGTGACCAGCTGTGGGAATGTTATCAGCTTATTATTCTTATCACACTAAAATTATAAATGCGAAAGTTTGTGAGTGAGTCAAAACTCAAACTCAAAGTATTTATTTCAAATAAACCAATTACAGGCACTTTTGAATTGTCAAGGGGTCGGTCAGTCAGAGAGATGAAGCTAGTTGCCCATTCCAAAGCAGTAGGTACCTATGAAGAAGAACGGACAAGAAACGAGAGTGTGTTTGTGCGTTTCTATGTTTGTCAGTCCTTCACGCTCAAACGGCTAAGCGGATCTGGATGAAATTTAACGCTGAGGTAGTTTATGAGCCGAATTAATACATAGGATACATTTTATCCCGGTTGTACATTCCCTTGGGATATTTTTTGACATCCACGCGGGCGAAGCCGCTGGCAGCAGCTGGTGGTACCTATCAGACTGATTCAAAGTTATGACCTTTATAGAAATCCTTGTAGTTTTAATGGATGGGACAAAAGCATTAAGGACATTAGTGTCAAGTTATAATTACTTTTGTTTTTAATTACGATTTTATGACCTAAAAGTTGAGGAATGGCCCAAAGACAGTCTGATGTTGGTGCTAATGGGCTGTGGTTATCATCATGTACTTAGATAAAATAAGCCAGACATAACAAAACCCAGCGGGATTGTCGGTAAGCAGTGGGATTGTCTGAAAGGGTTACCGCTACCCTAGAACATAAAGGGCTAAGAAAGGAACATGGATGGGTTTTAGTCAGTAAGAGTCTGACACTCCTTTCCGCTCCACCCAGAGCGGGAGGGGTCATTTCATAATTTCTCACCCTCAAAAAAAAAGGTATAATAAAACCAATTGCTGGCCTATGAATCTATTTAAACTCCACAGTAAGCTAGATCAGCTCCAGGTTAAAGTGTTGCCACCAAAGCGAGGTCGAATGAACCTAAATATAGGTTTTTATTCATAAAATATTGTTTAAAATGCAGGGATAATATTGACTATTTGAATCGGTTAAAAATAAAATATGAAATCACATAGATAAGCGTCCGCTCGTCTTAAAAACTTCCGTCACCGTATAAAAATTAAATATAATGCGAAGATATTATAATTATAAAATTGCATTTGTAAATAAGTATTCCATTTGATCCGAAAAATCTGTGACGTCGCATTGTTATAATTTCATACAAACCACGTACAAATTCCGCGTTTTGACAGTTCATAAAAAGTAACGTTATTGACTACCCTTTCAAATACCCAATTAAGCCCTTGTAACCCTGTCTTCTTCGACCCAGATCAGCCTAATGATGTCATCATCTGTTTTTTTTTTTTTTTGACGTAGTCATTAGTATAAAAGCATCCTATAATATTCTCAATGCTGGGACACAACCCTCTCAGTGAGATAGAGTGGGCCACAATTACCACACGCGGGTCTACTGTGGATTGGTAGATGTCACGTATCTGGGATTTTCTGCACATCAAGATGATTTCCTTCACCGTTTTGAGAGCAGTGGTGATGAAATTAAATACACAAAGTAAAGTTCCTCTTTGGATTCGAACTCGCGTACAACTCATAAATCGGGGCCGCTACCACTGGGTCAGCACAGCTCCTCCGTGGTCTTTATAAGTACAAAATAAATTCACATCACCGTCTTATCATAAAATGCTGTCTGCTCTTTACACATAAAATATACATAAACACACGCTTTTCCCTTGGGAGTACTTACATATTCCTTTTACTCTGGTTACGTTAGCCATACCGACGTCTATTGCTCTATCTGCCACATTTAATATTCCTGACAACACTAAGCATATTTTGTTAAAAATATTTATAAAAATATATTTACACACATTGACATAAGCTTACGAAGTTCTTGTGTAAAGAAAAAGAAACCTATGGAAGTAAATTATTGAATTATCTTATACTTTATTTTGTTTTTTGAGAATAGGAAATCATCAAATTGTGGAGCCAATCGATGTGTAGAGCGGAAGGGAGTGTCAGACTTTAACTGACTAAAACCTATCATGTGCCTTTCTTAGCCCTTTCCGGGGTAGCGGTAGCCCTTTCGGACAATCTTATCCCCTTACACTCATGCTGCACGCTGGCTACGACTAAGTACTACGGCACAGACGTCCCTGCCACTAATTTCATTTCAGATAAACCATTTACCGAACACAATAATTGAATACCGTTGTCCCCATTAGGGTTGAACGTAAAGTTTCATAACCAACTCATACTTACGGTCATAAGTCCTCCATTTAATTGCGAAGGCCTCAACCTTGAGGCCGGATCGATATCCATACGTTAATGGTAACACGTGAGGGTTTCTGATTATTATGAGTTTAATCGTTTATTTATAGCTTTATCTAATTTGAATATTTGACTTTCGTACCGGGTCGTCAGAAGCCCAAATATGTGATAATCAATCTTACCAAGTATTATCTAGTAAATGGATTGAAGATTTGAAGAAGATTCCCTGACAATTCAATCCTGAATTTGGTTTATTTGAAATAAATGCGTTGAGTTTGAGACTGGGAGCTGACCCCAATATAGTTGAAAAAAGGCTAGGCAGATGATGTAGCTTTTTTTCTAATTAATATTTCTGACTTTGATGGACGCGTGGGTAGATAAGCATCCGGATAATCTTGAAGGTTTTATTTCAGTCTTAATTGTGTTGTAAATTAGATTACGAAAAGAATTTCGATGAATTGAATTATTACAGATGGATTTCTAAGAACTAAGGGGGAATTTAATCAGAGCATTATCTAATTTATATATTAAGGACCTATAAATTATTATTGGATAAACGTCTATTTACAATACTTCAATCTATCTATCGCAAATATACTTCATATTTGCGGATCTGAAAGCTTATTTAGTGTTAGTCATAGACTAGGGTTGTACTGAATTTAGACTATATTATACTCCAGCGTTATCGGTTCAAGCTCAAATTAATCAAAAATAAAGTAACAGGTAAATTAGATATGTGATAGATACTGATTAGATAGGTACTCACATATTGAAAAGAATATTAAATGTAGATCATTTTCAGAATATTTCAAAAATATGTGAGTTAAAGTGAGAACAGAATGTAAAATTAATGTCACAAAAATCAAAAATAAATAAATTATGCAATTGAATTGCGAACCAGGTTGATTTTGTCTATACCTAATTATGTATACTCTAGAATGTCTTCCGGTGCAGCAAGATCGGATACGGAGAGCGAATCCACAAAGGACAGCCGGGTCCAACGTGCTTTCTGAGGTACGGCGAAGAATTGGTATGCAGATGGCCCATCAACGCACCAACCGCGGCAAGCGTAGCTTAACCTGATCGATCGACCGGTGCGGCTGTTATTACAAATAATAAAATATTTATTAAACATTACATGCAGTAGTAAACACGCAATGCATGTACATATAAGAATAAAGAACTGTTCCTTTTAATGGTACTTTTTCTTCCACTGCGACCTACATACGTGACCATTTTGCACTGATAGTCAATTGACAAAATGGCGGGACGTTTATATTGGAGCTAATGGTACACAGTTATTGTCGTCAGATACTATTATGGGGAGCTGATGCGCTTTTTACGTTCAATTAAGTTTATACGCGTTACTGATTGAAGCGAAGTATGACGCACTAGTACCTAGAAAAGTGGAAGTTTTATTTGATTCTAGGAGGGAGTTGGCGGTGTAGTATTTACGTTTTGATCATGTTAATGAATTGAATGAAATAGATGTCGTATCTCTGCCACACCTCCAACCAATGTGTTGAAGTGGGGGATTATTGACCAACCCAACCCCCGATGCGGTGCTTCTGGTCATGTCCCACTTGCTGGATTGTCCATGCCCGTTCACCTGCACCCCGCGCCCGTTCAAACACCCCTGACCTAAAGAATGCCACTGATGCTTCGATTCACGTGGCTACCTACTGGGCTATTGATCCAGCAGTGGGATAGTGTAGCCTACACTGTCCCACTGCTGAGCAAAGGCCTCCCCCAAATCCTTCCAGACATCTTTCTGTTGAGCCACGTCGATCCATCCTTTGCGGTATGCGTCTAAGTCATCTCGCCACTTCTTCCTGGACCGGCCTCGACGGCGCCATCCACCCTCGGGCACCCATTTTTTTGCGACTATTGCTCAGCAGTCACTATGCATGCGGCTAACGTGACCCGCCAAATCCCGATTTAGCTTTGCAGCCTTTTTGCCAACGTCAAGGATCCTAGTTTTGGAGCGCAGCGTGGTATTTCGTGTTCAATCAGTCCGTTTGCCAAAGCGCTGACTCCATAGCTATGGAAGAATACTATCGACACGAAGTAGAAGTTGTTACAGTACTTACCTAGTAGTGACCATTATTGTTAATACTATTTCAACAAAATACTTGGTCGCTGGTCGAAGAACCCTTAATTAGATCGTGTCTAGCGGTGCTCCGAAATTTGCGCTAAATGGCGAATACGACTGAGTCATTGACATAGCCAATAGTCTTATGAAATGAATAGAATGTTGAGTTCAAAAACAGATGTATAGATATTTACAATATATTTTCAGATTACATTTTCAGCATATAAGCAGCTCATTACATTAAAATGTCAACGAACTCATTAATAAAAATTAAGCATAAACTATATTCCACATTGCACTCGCCCTTGAACTTGCGCCAATGGCTAGTGCAATTCGCCGGCGACGCGACGGGAAGTGTTAGATTGGTGCCAGTTGTAAATTCAAAAGGCAAGCGTTCCCAATGTACCTGGTCAGTGGGCGACATAGATTAGATGATTTGTTGTAGAGTTGCCAGTCTATGCAACCAACATTGCTCTTAAAGTTGTCGCATAGTCGGCAACAAAAGTTGTTTATATCCCACATGAAAGTTACGCATAGAAGTTATTGATCAAAGTTTCTCAGTCAGCAGATTTAGAAATATTTATTTAGTACCTGCCTGTAGTCTGTCCCATGTAAAACCCTCGTTATCTTTTCAGCAATAAAGTCTTTTATTTCTTTCTGTTGTTTTTTCATGCTTATAGTGTTAGATTATTTTGTTTTTGACTTTGCTTTCAGGTTTGGTAGAGTAATGATCTTTGCAGGTTGGTAGCAGTGGGACGACATGAGAATGGCCGTGAAATATAGTGTGCAATTGGAGTGGTATATCTCCAGTAGTTAACGGCAATATGCTGATGACGATGCACTTCTAAGATTTGTAGGTAAATAACCGAATGTAGTAGGAAAACTTGGTAAGGTCACTAGCCTAAATGGATCGATAGAAACTGTTTGTTAAGTTACTAACTTACCGCAAGATCTATTCATCGTGAATGTTCGTGGGTTAAAAAAAGATTTTATACTTCAATAATAACAATAAACATGTTTAAAAAATTATTAATTTCAGGTAACAACACCCATTTCCAAGATACTACATAACATTAGTCATTTAATTAGAAATTTATCAATTATTCGTCGATTTTGTTATACATACATATTAAAAACATGGTGCAAATAAAAATCGTCGTATCTAAACGATTTTGAAAGATTTAAAAAATCCTATATTTGTGATATTGTAGTGACAGTGACATGAATCAAAATAAGCTAACCCAGGTTCCGGATAGCAACTCAAAACTCGAGACCGGAACCATCTCGAGGTTTTAGGAGCTCTAGAGAATTTCTTCGAATCCATTACTTCAAGTTTAAAGCACCTGATACCTGTTAACCAACAAAGTAGCCTATCAATTAATGTTATCTACAGACATGATTAAGTTAGTAAGTTTGCCTAACATTTAAGGCCGAGATTTGTAAACTTTATTCAGCGCCTGTTTTGAATTAAGGCGAATTTCATCGATAAAACTGAGCAAATAAACCTCGTTTAAGGGCTGTCAGTGTCATTTGCTGTAGAATATTGACACATAGATCTTAAACTCGGTTTAAATGTATTGATTGCGTTCGGTTTAATTGATGTAATTGGCACTTTTAGACATCTTGTCATTACCCTTGTTGTTTAGCAATTCTACGACATTGATAGAAATTATATTTTGACGTTTGAATGACGGCAACAGGGGCCGCTATTTAAGCGGGATTGTCCGAAAGGGTTACCGCTACCCCGGAACATAAACGGCTACGGAAGGAACATGGATGGGTTTTAGTCAGTAAGAGTCTGACACTCCCTTCCGCTCCACCTAGAGCGTGAGCAGTCATTGGGTGATTTCCCAGCCTTAAAAAAAAAAGGGGCCCCTATTAGTAAGCATATAATATATGCTTACTAATATATATAGTTTTAATGTTACTTGAAATGTATAAAAAGCCAGATAGTGCCCAAGGCATTAAGTAAGCCTTTTACCTTTATTGGTGGCGTTAGTCCTGATTTTGGCAACTCAATGTATAATCAGCCTATAATGCTCCCTTTGCTGGGCCGCAGGCCTCTTTTCTATGAGTGGGTGGGCAGTAATCCTAGCCTAGTGCGGGTTGGTAGATGTCGTGTTCCATCTACGATGGCCATATTGTTAAAAACTTCGTAGTTTGGTATTCAAGTTTGCCTGAGTGATTCGCGATTATCCTCGTATTGCTTTATGCTCGTATCCTTAGATCGATAAATGAATACTTAAATGATAAACGTATAAAATCATAATTTAAATCCTTAAGACAATCTCTTTATTACATCAACCTAATTTCATCTAGTTTCATCTGTCTGACTGACCGACCCCTTGACAATTCAAAAGTGTCTGTAATTGGTTTATTTGAAATAAATGGAGTTTGAGTTCATTTTATTTAATTAAATTTAGTTTCATTTAATCTAAGTCAATTTAATTTAAAGTAATAATTATTAATAAATACCTGATTCTATTTTATATTTACATTAAATAGTACTTTAACAAATCATGTTTATTATAATTAATAAATGCTTCCTCTCTCCTAAGCTCACTTAATTGGCTGTGCCCAACAGGGTCCATGTGATCTGATTATAAGTTTTACCACCTAAGAGTACATGTGGAATGCAATAAAAGTATCACTTGCTTAAAATCGGTGAAGGAAAACATCGTGAGGAAACCAGCATATCTGAGAGATATTTCTCAACAGCATGTGATGCTAAGTCAGAGGCCCATGGGCAGCATTAAAACTCTGACACCAGGTTAGTCACAGACACAGGAAGAAAAAGAAGAATAAAAGTATTGAGTATTGATCTCGACCTGAGTCTCGGCGTGTCGCATCTACAAACACCATCTTTGTTCTGACGTCGATGGCTCGCAATTATTGTAGCGCCGCCGCAACCGTCGCGAATAAGGATATGTCGTCTGCGCAACGGCCGCCATTAACTAACGATTAGACTCTAGTTAATTGACGTCACGTTAACATGGGGTACCCACGGACTTGAACCCATGGACATTGATGAAAGATGTTTTTATGGATTTATTCCTTTTGTCTATTAGGATTACCATTATTAATAATAGTATAATTAATTGTATCTTTATTATATTCAATAATTTGTTGCTTTTTGTGTTTTGATTTTGTCTTTTGTATGCTCTAAATAAATTATTTAGGTACCTATCTATCTATCTAAGGGCAAAGTTCTCCAAGCTCCTGTTAATAATCAAATTAATGTACCAATCAGAGCCAGACAATCAGACCAGAGCAAGGACACGCAATGGCGGTGGCTGGAGACGGCATTGTCATTATTTTTTTTTATAAATTAATCGTATCACCGTCTACTTGCACTACGGCACACATTGTCATGTCGTATAGAGACAAAGCCAGACGTTTTGTGCTAAACGAACTATATTTTAGTTTTTTTTTTTTAATTGGCATTTCGCAGTTCATCCAAAGGGTTGTCTACTGCTTAACCGGGCTTGCCTGTGGCTGCCACAAAGGAATTGTAGCCTCCAGCCAGGGCTTAATAAAACTAAAACTAACTTACAAACTAAGCGACTACACGCTAAGGGCACCCCCTGCGGGGTTCGGACCTCGGCTTAGGGCGTCTCTGGGGGGGGACAGCAAGGGACTTCATTTTAGTACAATTTGTAGTATATTTATAGGTAGTTGCTGCTGGATGTCCCCAACGTATCACCACAAAATGTCATATTTTCTTAATCGATTTTGAACTTAACACTCACCGTTTTAAGGTTTAAAATAATTTAGAGAAATTTGACAGTTTGGTACAACTTGATGCGGTGGCGAACGTACATATCTTTAGACACTGCTGGTGGGAATCCTGTGCTCTGTGGATACATAAATATTTTGACAATGGTCAATTTAAATGATTTGCATATTCAGACAACATGAAAATACATAAAGGAAATTTGAGTAACTGACAAACGTTGGTGATCTTGGCCCTACGTGTACAAAAGATCGAATTAGACAGACTTATGCAGACTTATTATTATTAATGCAACAGTGTGTCTGTCTGTATCTTTGTCTGTCTTCCTGAACGGATTTCAATGAATGAAGGGAACAAAAAAACCCCAGGCCGAGTGAAAAAGTTTTGTATCCAAGATTTTAGAAATAATATCCTACAACATAGCGCTACAATATTTGGTGACATTAATTTACCACACTGGTAGGGCTAGTGCCGATTAATCATATAAATGTTGAAAGATTAAAATAAATTGCAAATTGAAAGAAAAAAACAAACAAACAAAATTATAAAATCAATTTTCCTACTTTTTGCAGTTGTTTCATCCTAATAGAATTGCTTATTCGTTTTAATTTCATTGATGCGAATGTTATGATCCGTGACCCCGGCAAATGACCGTTGCGCGACAGTTCTTTAAATGCACGTTGCTCAGGTGCTATTTTCTAACATTTTAAGTAATTCCGTAAATAATAACGTTTAATGGAAATATTATGTCTCCATGAAACGAGAATGTGAACACGTATACATTTGTTAAATTAATATCACCATTGTAGCGCCACGCTGTATACTATCACTAACTAAAAATGTTTAGTAAGAGTTGCCATTTAGATCTAATTTATTGGCTGAAATATTTATAATTATTTGCGATTATTTTGCAATCCCGTTCATGATTATCTCAAAACCATAGATAAACACAAAGAAAGTAATAAAAAAATAAGTAATTATTTGATCAAAACATAGGTAAATAAGGGATTAACATCAATTATTAACTATAGTCAAAGTCAAAGTCGAAGTCAAAGTTAAATCATTTATTTCAAATAGGCACAAGAAATAAATTGATTCTGGTCACCCCTTCCAAAAAATAGTTTCGTATGGAGAAGAATGGGCAAGAATGTATATACTTTTTATCCCGGTAGGACGTTCACGTTGGATTATTTCCAATCTTTACGTGGACGAAGTCGCGGGCAAAAGCTAGTTGTTACTATAACCTTCGTTTATTTTCATCTGCCTGGGTAGCCGAGAACGTTACTTTCGAAGTCAGTAATACTCCTTCGAGTTTAGATGGACTTTCGGGCGAGCCTCCCGAGTATTGCGGCTTCATTATCTTCAGAATGCTTGATTAGAATCAGTTCAGATTACCCAAATAAAGCTTGTTTTACTGGTTAAATGTAACAATACTCTCCAAGGACGTTGCTGACATAGCAACCCGCATACTTTAGTGTGCTAATAGAACATAGTTTAGGCTTAGTCAAGATCAAACCGCAATTGACGGTTTAACTTAATTAATAAACTTAACTTTATTTGTATATAGTTAGTTAGATAGTCTTTTAATTTAAGTATATTATTATATAAGTTGTGATATATTGTTGGTATATTATTGTTTTTAGAAATGTTAAATATAAAAGTAGACTTTTTAGAGATTTTATAAAGGTTAATTAAAAATTTAAAGAAAATAATAAGTTAACTAAGTTAGTGTGACTGTTCCTAAATTACCCCAGGCTGATAAAATTTTCGTTTTTCCTAACTTCGTTAATATTAGTGTTTGGGTCGGTTCCCCCTAAGGGGGAAGAGCCGCGCTCCGCCTTCCGCGCGACTCTGTAGGGCTCGTCCCGGACTGGCCACCCTCCCACCGACATAGAGATTAAATGAATTCCAAAAGTGAAGAAGTCCAATACCTTGTCTCAATAATAGAGCAAGGAAAGGATTGAAAGGAATGGTAAATGAAGCTTAGGAATTCATAGTAATGAAATTGGAAGTGGTTTTAGAAAGTTAACAAGATAATAGGGGAATGCAAAGTATATTATTATAGAAACTTGCGAGTAACCCTTACACTAGTGTAACAGGTATTTAGACAGACATTACTCACACGATACCTCGCATTTGCAAGGCGCGTGCTCGTATAATTTAGACTCAATTATTGGCTTGGTATAAAAGATACAATATTCAAGAACTACTGTATAAAAGAGTTGAGAATCTCGGGAACAAGAGTCATTATAATTATAATAGAGTTTTAGATAAAACTCTCCTAAAGGTCTAATATTATTGATCTGAGGAGAAGGTGAAGTTAATAGAGTAGATAATTGAGACTCAGTAATGATTGTTATAGTAGAGTCTTGGGATAAAAGATCTAGTAATATTCAAGAATTACTAGTTATTAGAGTAGAGAATCAAGTCCCGAGAATAATCATTATTTATGAAATGTGCTGTGGAGAAGGTAAAGGAATCGTTACGCTTGCGCTTTAATTCATTATTTATAGTTACGTTAATTTATATAATTACAATGTACCCACTTCAGTGAGATCGGGAACCGTTTTACAACGTTTGTCTCATTCTACGTGTTCTGCTAGACCTGACGCATAGAGCCTCTAACGACCCTAATACGATTCTAAAAGAACACGTTCCCTAGGCATAAATTAAATGTCTTACTCAATCCTAAGGCAGAGTGCTGCGAAGTCCAACTGCATTGAGGAAGACAAGTATTGAGTAGTTCTAAATACAGACTACTGTGAATCTACCCTGTGAAATTACCCTTACGGCGGTTTAGCCTCCTTCTTTACTATGACAACACAAATCTAGCACAAGCGCACCGTAGACTCAGTCTCTAGCAAAATGCATTACGATCGTACTTGGTGAGCGCCGAAGTGGTATTTCGTCACCTCACATTTCCTTAATCTTCCCCATTTAGAAGATGCGGTGCGGCTAGTAGCGGCTTTGCATCAAAGTAACGTGTCTCGCTAAATAGTGACGATTTAGTAATAGTCCTACTGAACGGACGGTTTTGTTTTAACGAGACAGGCTTCCCTAGCGTCTTTACGACGTCTACCAATTCAGTTTGGGGTACTTGGTGAAGCCTACCCCCGCTCCCTGGAAATGTGCGTCAACAAGCCTCACGCAAAGCATTCTGTGGCAAGACCTTTTTGGAAGCAGACACCATCAGTAACGTTTGGTTGGTTTATGTAATTATAGATTGGGCTTATAGCCTATAATAGTTATGGTATAATATACGGTTCTGCCTTCCAGGTCTGGAGGGTTAGTTAAAGTCATGGTCGTTACGAGTCAAGAGCAGTAGTGCTCAGTGTCAAGTATAGGGGAAGGCCTTCCCCGTTTCCCTGTAACCAAACGTAACTGACGATTATCTGTCAAGGTACGGATTAGGAGATGGGCAGGTAATATATCCCTATCCTATCAGCCTAGGATAATTGTAATAGTAAAAGACTCACCCAGTCGCACCAACACACACACACACACGTATACTACGTTAAGTACTTGCTTAGTCTAATCTGACCTTTACTTGACTTAAATCTTAATACTCGCTGTCTTGCAACAGCCTACTAGGACATAACCCATGGCGTACACCAAGCTGCCTATCCTTCCTACTCTGTACCAGGACGTCCGTTTCGTATAGCGGTTTAAAACCAACTGCCCTGACCGATTGCATCAGTCTCCTAAATTCCTCCAAAACACCACGCTTAACCCATGTTCCCACACTTTCGCAGGTATATGACCGTTTTTGTGCAATTGTTTCAAGGGTCCATTTGGGCACCGATGGGCCCGACTTATGATAACCAGATGTGATACAAGTATTGTAAGTGGCGCTTAGAAATCAGATATTTTACTCGTTTCTTTAGAATTTGCTGAATTATTGCTTTCGACCCGTCGGCTGTCATTATCCCTTGTTTGCCTGTCATTAAATAGAGAATTTATGCGTTTCTAAGTGTCCCGAACCAAGTGTTGGTTTTAAAATAAGTATAATATTTTGTTATTAAATAGGAGTACGTGACAAACAGTCACATTAGCAATTGTAGTAGGTCTAGAATTATCAACAGTACGACCTATCAGGTGGATACCTGACACTGCTGTGTGTAAACAGTATGTTTGTCCGTAAACAAACATTTTGTATTTACTGTCACTGTGCATGGTTAAATCAATATATACCTTGAGGACCTCGTGGCTAAGTACTAACAGCCGCACAGGTCGATCCATCGGGTTAAGCTTTACATAACGAGACTCCTCCGAACCTCGGAAAGCACGTTAAGCCATTTGGTCCCGGCTGTTATTAGACAGTCTTTGTTGTCAATAGCCCGAAAATCTGACAGCCAGTCTTACCAAGGGGTATCGTATTACCCAGTTACTGGGTTGTGTAGGTCAGATAGGCAGTCGCTCTATGTAAAATACTGGTATTCAGCTGCATCCGGTTAGACTGGCAGTCGACCCCAACATTGTTAGAAAAAGGCTAGGCAGATGATGATAGCTATAATATACCTTAACGTAGTTATCTGACCGCGGTTCATAACTGTCAATACCCTAATTCTGTTACTGATAACAATTTCAACGTAGTACTTGCCGGCCACTGCTGCGGCACGGCTCGCTTCGCTCGCTCGGCTCGCGTAAATTTACTCATAGTTCTAACCCAACCTATGTGGTTGAAGGGCATGACAGATGCATGGCATGACACTTATATAATTAAATCGTCCTGGTATCATAGTTATATTCCTAGTAAGTTATGAACAGCTTTCACATAATATAACATCATATTTGTATTTCCCAAAGGGTTAAGTACAGGTGCATCGATAATGACGGCGAGCCTATTGCCATATACCGGGCCAACATTTAGACTCTGGGCTGTTACTGAGAAATTCCAGAAGGAAAAACCCCTGAAAAATGGGCAGAATCTTTTAAATCGTTTAAAACTACTAAGTACGACTTTTTGAGAGTTAGTTATAAAGATTTATTATACGATAGGCCTGTGATAAATTATAATTAGTGGTATTAGTTCAAGTTTGTGCGTTAATTACAATGTAACAACCTTTTTAGGTTAATTACAATGTTTTTTGCCAAATAAATGAAAACTACAAAGGAATAATAGCTATTAGCAGAGCTAATAGGAACAAAAACCCAAGGCTTTATTTGTAGAGATTAGATTCGTATTATTCCTAGATAATCAAACAACAAAGGACCCTAAAAATAATAGTAAAGCATTTTTACTTAGAAAAAGTAAGCATCGCTTTTACCACTTAGATTAGATTCTAAAAGTGGATCTCTTCTTGGTATTATAGTTGAAATGATTATACTAGTAACGGTTAGCTTTAATAATAAATAAATGATTTTGTGGAAATAGAGAACATTTAGGGCCTGCACCCAACTAAGTGGCGGCACGGCACAGCACAGTATGTTTCGGCATCACTTCAGACAAAATCCCTTGCCGTATCGTGCAGCCAGTGAGCGCTGGCCAAAACAAACGATTATAATTACGTCACGGGTCGAATAATCTCGTTATTCGTTGACGTCCCGTTGACGGTGGCGGTGGATAAACGGCGTTAGTGTGATGGAATGTTTTTTTTAAAGTAGGTAGTCAGTCAGTCGGAATAAATGAAAAAAATCGGTTTTATGTGCCAAAACTTAATTTTTACAAAAAACTGTACTGGCGTGATGTACAGACGCCAGCACATCAAGCTATCCCTAACTGTCAAATTTTCTCAATTAAAAATGAACCTTATGTCGTTGCAATAAAGTTGAAATACTATCAAAGAAATTTGACAGATTGTGGTAACTTGATGTGCTGGCCTTTGTACCGACCTGTATACCGATATGTATATTAGGTTAAACGAGGGACATATTTTCAGGGGTTATAGTACTCATGAAAATGAACAACTTTGACCATAGTCAAAGTTGGTCCCATAGGACCAACTCTGAAATAACGAAAAAAAAATCTGCTGTTCAGTACATTTTATGTTCGCGTAATTCATCAAAATGTAAGCAGTGATAGCCTAGTGGTGTGACCACCGGACTGCCAAGTCATAGGTCTCGAGTTCGAACCCAAGGCACGCACCTCTGATTTTTCGGATTCATGTGCGTATTGTATAATTATCACTTGCTTAAAATCGGTGAAGGAAAACATCGTAAGGAAACCGGCATGCCCGAGAGATATTTCTCAACAGCATGTGATGCTAAGTCAGAGGCCCATGGGCAGCATTAAAACTCTGACACCAGGTTAGTCACTAACCACACGAAGAAGAAGAAGATCAAAATGTATGAAACAGCAGAGATTTTTTTTCAGATTTCAGAGTTGGTCATACTATTACCCCTGAAAATATTTCCCTTGATAAACCTAACGAACTGTATATTTATTTAGAGATGAGTTTATTTACATTGAGACTCAACGGCCTAAACTACTAACATTAAGAACGTTAGGTTTCTTCTTTATAACGTTTCTCGGTATTAATATAACCTAGACTTACGTAACGATACATAAACTGTGTCCTTATCACACCATTTATTAAGTGTGCTAGGTTAGGACACACGAAACGAAGGACACACTTTCAGGGTGTGAAGTACAAGCGGGATTGTCCGAAAGGGTTACCGCTATCCCGGAACATAAAGGGCTAAGGAAGGAACATGGATGGGTTTTAGTCAGTAAGAGTCTGACACTCCCTTCCGTTCCACCCAGAGCGGGTGAAGTCATTGGATGATTTCCCAGCCTTAAAAAAAAGTGTGTGTAGTACCCATGAAAATGACCAACTTTGACTATGGGACCAACTCAGAAATCACGAAAAAAAATCAGTTGTCCAGTACATTTTATGTTCGCATAATTCGTCAAAATGTATGAAACAACTGATATTTTTTTTCACATTTCAGGTTTGGTCCCATAGTGAAAGTTGATCATTTCCATGAGTACCTACCATGTCCCCTGAAAGTATGTCCCTCGTTTAACCTAGCTTACTGTACATACTGTATAAGTAATCTAGACGAACGTAGGTAAATATACTTTAGAGGTAAGCGTCAAGACTGTACCTATATCATTAGTAGCACTCACAATAATATATTAGCAGCTTATCTCTTCAGGGCCACTTTCTATCTCAAGGTCTACCTTCAACGAAGTTATTTGCCAGCGGAAGACATTAGCACATATTCTATACAGGGTGTAAAAATCCAGTGGAAAAAATGTCGCACAACGATATTTATTTTGATCCTCGTTAATAATTGTCGATTAGTGCCATGTTTTTTTTTTGGTAAATGGCACCGTCGTCGAGTTATTATCCGGAAAGACAAGTTTTAGCAATACTTTGAACAGTTTAATGCAGTTTAAACGTTTTGTTTGAATAGTAAAATAGGAAATTAAATTGTTTATTCCGTAAATAGGATATTGGAAACACTTGACACTAATTTATTGTCATATTCAAAATGTTAAAAAAAGCTAGATGGTGTTGGTGGTTCCTATCTGACTAGTTTTTGCCAGCGGCTTCGCCCTCGTGGCCATCAGTTTTTCATAGAAACAAATACCCCTTTTTCAGCCCCTTAAAGGTCATAATATAATATACTGACTATATTATAGTCATTATATTATATTATGTCATAGTCTATATTATTATAAAAGGAGAAACTGACTGACAGACTGATTGTCATATCGAGGCACAACTAAAACTACTAGGCATGGGAACGTGAAATTTTGCACACGGTTTCCTTTTGTAATGTAGGGGAGCATTAAGAAGGGTTTTTTGAAAATTCGACCTTTAAGAATATTTGCCATGCTCACTTTAATGTCTCGCTGATAGTGGCGTGTGTGTTGCATCATTTAGCTCCCTTCAAAATGGTCGAGCTGAATGGTCTTAATCCATGCGTCATGTTCGTGAACGGGCGCTGTCAGTAGAGACTGGTAATCTCTTAGCGGCTATGGCTTGTTTTAATTTAATTTTTGAACTGTTTTTACATATTTAATATCGTATGCTTTTAACGTACTGCGTCGTTTTCACATGTATAATAATAATGTGAATTACGTAACCAATATTTTGTAACCATATTTTGTTTAAAAAAGTGTTCATGGAGTTTCTTGCCCGTTCTTCTCCATAGGTTCCTACTGCTTTGGAATGGGCAACTAGCTTCATCTTTCTGACTGACTGACCGACCCCTTGAAAATTCAAAATTGCGTGTAATTGGTTTATTTGAAATAAATACTTTGAGTTTGACTACAGTTCAGTAGAAATGGCGAAATAATCTTGGTCAGATCATGTGAGTGCTATGTAGATCTTGAAAATATGGGTTTGATTTATACGCATGTTACACCAATTTCAAGTTTACAGTATAGCCTTTAAAATGCCATTTTCATTAATTTTCATCCGCTAGTTAGTTTTAAAATCGCTCGGAACAAGTACCAAGTAGGTCTCATATTTGGCTCGCGAGATAATGTGTGGTTACAGTCAGAATATCAATTTCTTAAAAATGTTCTCGAAGTAATCTCGTCGACCTATGAGAGGCTATTAGGCTCGAACGACCGTAAATATAGTGCATATTAATGTGCTCAAAGATTCCTCAGAGAACAATTCCGTACGACATAAGGCTATACTAACTAAAAAAAAAACAATTCTGGCTGTCGATGGCTTTCGTTAAACTATTTTCCTTCGTTAAACATTTTTTTCTCACCCTCTATATTGACTTGACATAAGTCGTTAATTAATAGTAAGCTAAAAACGGTGTTATGTCAAGTTCGTATTGATTGCATTTGTTTTCACATAGAACCTTAACCTATTTTATTTGTTTTTCTTTTGTTTCTGAAGGTTATACCACTATTCGAAAAAGGTTGAATACCTAGACAAGTGACAATCGCTTTCAAAGCGTTTCGTAGTTCTACAACCACTTTTGGATTGGATGGATTGACACAAGCTTTTCGATAGATTATAGTATAATTATGTAACTCATGTTGCATTTCATGCACGTAAGACATGTTTTTTTTCAACGTAGGTACATCTATACTTATATTATAAAGAAGAAAACTTTGTTTGTTTGTTTGTTTGGTTGTAATGAATAGGCTCAAAAACTACTGGACCGATTTTAAAAATTCTTTCACCGTTAGAAAGCTTAGTTTTCTAGGAGTAACATAGGCTACTTTTTATCCCGGGAAAAATAACGGGTCCCAAGGGAAAGACCACGGGAGCGAAGCCGCGGGCAAAGTGCTAGTATGTTATATTTAATGTCCCCTGCAATTATGTCAGTCGCAAGCATTTTAGAATTTTATTACTTTTTGTTTGCGGAAGAATAGTGATATTTTTCCGCAAAAAAAAAGTAAAAAATGAACAGAATTACAGAACCTCACTCAATAATAAAACATTGCTCTAGTGTCGATTCCGTAATACGAGCCTTAGTCTAGACCTTCTGATATTAAATGGGCAAGCGCTAGTGACCAATAAACTGGCGTAGTGGTTGTGTCCTCGCAAATTCTTTTAAACCACTAATACAGGTGTATTTTTGAGATGATGCCTTAACCGTTGTAGCGGCAGGAAAACAAATCACAAATGTAATGTTTGACAGTCAATTAACCCATTGACTGCCGGAACGTAGATCTACGCGAGACACAATGGCTTTTTCATTGTATTTTGCTATAACACGGCCAATAGTCCATTTGCTTAACAATTAATTTTGCTAACTGTATATCAAGTAAACATGTTTAATTAACTTTTTTTTTAACTAATTAACTGTTTAAATAACAAAACAACTTATAAAGTTTTTTTGTATCACAGTTACAGCAGAACACTGACTCCTAAGACACAGGATTACCTAGTTTAGGAGTCAGTGTTTACCTTATCCGTATGGCCTTTACTTAAATAAGTTATGTATCCTAGTCTTAAGCAATGTCAAAGGTTTTTGTATGAATAAAGTTTTTTTTTTTTTTTATTAATTCTTGCTAAGAACCCAGCTGCAGCTATTGCAATTCTGAGAGAAACAATTAGGTGTAATTTGAACTAGTCTCTCGCTCGTATCTCTCTCACACGAGTTAAGTAACAACCGTGCATTTCACATTGTACTAGTTCCCGTTTTCAGATAACAAAGTTTAGCTCCGTACGTGAGTTTAGTGTGAGAAAACCGGGCGCTTTCATTGAAATACTTGCCAGTCGCATGAACCGGGGTAACTGCATCCAGTGAGTTAGTGAAAAAATAAGGTTGTTCCTGAGCGAAAGTGTCAATCTTCAGTGTTGCCGTATAAAACCACTTCTTCTGGCTACTATTGATATAAATCTGCTATAGTAAATTCTTGTAAGTCACAAATTGACTAACAACTTAACCTTTTAAACGCCATTGTCACATACCTATAACACACAAGCAAACGCATGCCTTGCACGCCAACGACACAAATATGTGACAATGCGGTACACTATTAACACGGAATAAACAATAAAATCGAGATTTGGGTTTATATTATAGATTTCTTAAAAATTAATGCTCTCGTACGTATTTAATGACATGAAGCAAATTAAAAGACACCATGGATATTGGGAAATTCATGGGAAATTCATGCTAATAAGAAGAAATAAATTTTTAGCCTGGCGTGAAGGTTTTTTTTTTTTTTTTGAGAATGGCATCTCGCAGTTCAACCAAAGGGTTGTCTACTGCTTAACCGGGCTTGCCTGTGGCTGCCACAAAGGAATTGTAGCCTCCAGCCAGGGCTTAATAAAAACTAATTGGCGTGGAGGGCACCCTCGGTTGCTTTAATGTTCTGGCGTTCAAAACGTTAAACTGCCCGTATATTCAAATCACAAATAATATCTTTGACGATTGTACGAAATGGCTATACCATTGAGGTGGTGGGTCAGTTTGACAAACAATTATTTTGTTAACATCTCCATAGATGAAGAAAAACTTGAGATCAATCTGCCTAACCTTCGGCTTCCAGTCATACCTGATGCAGCTGAATAAATAAAAAAGGTAAGATATCCTGCTTAAATCCTAAGTTCATCAAAGAAACTGCGACATTCAGTATCAACACCTCTGGGGTTACAACACTAGCTCCTTAGCAAACAGACTTTGAAAACGTGCCCCGAGAAGCAATGAGATCTTTATTTGACAAGGGTTTAACTCTAGAGCAGGGATGGCTAACCTTTTACATCAATATACCGTTTCAATTAAAAATTCAAATAAAACTTTGATAGTAACGTGTAATGTCACAAAACATTTTTATCAGTAAGACAAAAAAAATTAAGCAACCCTAATTTTTGAAATTCATTTTTGTGGGCGACTCATTTACATAAAACTATATAAATACAATGATTATTAAAAAGAAAGAAAGAATACATGTGACACATGACGCAAAATAGAACACAAACACAAACAACAAGTAAGAGGAAAATATGCGCACATCCACGAAAAACGAGTATCGCTCAGCATAATGCTGCGCGAGACAAAGCCCTAACGCTGGTTTTCAGCAACAGCCGGCGTTGATGTGATAACGTCGACTGAGTGTAGCATACAACGAACTACGATATCATGGCCCGCCCCTCTAAAATTCAAAACGTTTAAAGTATTTGTGAAAGTAATTACAAAGAGCCACCTTGGAGCAGGCCGGCAGCAACATGCGTTGTGAGTCTTGACTCACAACGCATGTTGCTGCCGGCCTGCTACTGAAGACGAATACTTTCAACTACATATGTACAATCTCTTTCGTAAGGATGTGACTGCAAACATTAAAAAAGTTATTTGGAGGGGCGCGCCATGTTATTGTAGTTTATATCTAATAGTTACAAGTTAATAAGTCTATTATGTTGCATGTTTTGTCTCTGCATCACCACCAGGTAGGCTGATAGAAAATGCCTACGGCACCTTTCTATGGATACATAAGTTTTGTGAAAATATAAATCATACATTACCTATATTCTGCATACCAGATTTGTATATCTATAATCACAAATCGACGATGAAGTGACAAGATCTCCTATTTGACATTGTTAATTTCTTTAGTTAGACGTTCTTGTCACTTCGACGTTGAAATGACATATTATTATGAGTGACTTTTGTTTTTAATGTGCCCAGGATTGTCTGTCGTGCCACAGGTTTGCCATCCCTGCCCTACAAAGATTGGCATTGGCAAGTGCCACTTTAGGTGAAGTAGATTTTCGTGTGGCGTCGCGAGTCGTTCATTAACCACTTCTTAAAACCCACTAGAAGGGAGCTGCACACTTTTTGTAGGTATAGAGAATTATTCTTCTTATTAGCCCGTTGTTGGCAATTTAGATGGACTCGGCTCAGAATTCAGCTACGTGTTTGGCGCCATCACTAGCGTCCATCAGTTCCTGTAACGTGCAGACCACAGGACACACAAGACACGATTTTAAAGTCGCTTATTAAACAGTATAATATAATACACTCCAAGACGGAGTCATCTATGAAATCTTCACCTGAGCAGATGCGTTGTGGACCTTTTCCTTGCCTTAGCCAACCTGGGTCCGGATCCTGTTTAAAGGCTTGCAGGTAAGGTAAGGCAACTCGTGTCTAGTTTGGAGATCTTCAGCAGGTTGAACGAATGGTGTGGGAAAGAAAGCATGGCTGATTCTGTCATCAGCCTTTCTTCTGATCCGTTTTTATGGATGGGTGTTGTGAAGTACATTTTGGTTTGAATTCTTATTACTTCATAGGTCTCGTGAAAGTGCAACCATTAAATCATAACTTCGTATCCGAAACAAAAGAACGCGACGATCAAATATTAGTATTACGATCGCTTTAGGCGGCTTAACCTCAGACGTCGGGTTTTCCATAAACAAAGTCGGTGGCAAAAAATGAAAATACAAAACCAAAGACACCGACTTCCGAAATCAAAATTATTTTTCACTTTGTAGTGTTTTTTTTGGAAGTTGGTTTTATTTTTTGTAAAAAAGTTTTTATTTTTCACTTTTTAACCCCCCCCCCCCCAATTGTAATACCACTACCTGGTATGTAAATTACAGTGACAGGAACGTATTAGAACATCGTCCACATATATTAAGTAGGATTTTTTTTAGATTTTTGTTGATTTTTCAAAAACCGCTTATCCGATTTCGATAAATTGGGACCATTTGGGAAGTATACCCTTTCCAACAAAAAAAGAATTTTTCAAATCGGTTGGCAAGCAACGGAGTTATGCGCGAACAAACATAAAAAAAAAATATATAAACAGTCGAATTGAGAACCTCCTCCTTTTTTAGAAGTCGGTTAAAAAAGGTTGATTTGAAATGTATAAAATAGCACACCAGAATCGTTTCATTACAAAAAATAAATTGGCTAAGGCTGTGGCAGGCAATAGTAATAAAATGAAAAATCTAGGGTCCTGAGATATTTAAATATGAATATAAAATGGAAAACAATAAAATACCTAAATCTTTATTACCGTGATTTCAACGAAATGACCAAATTATTCACAAAATAAATTAATTACGATGACATTATAGCAAAATAATCATTAGATACAATAGATTATGCTTATCTTACGCTCATAACTCCATATCATCATTATCTGCTCAGCCTTTTCCCAACTATGTTGGGGTCGACTTCCAGTCTAACCGGATGTAGCTACATACCAGTATTTTACATGTCGCGACTGCCTATCTGACCTCCACAACCCAGTAACTGGGCAATACGATACCCCTTGGTAAGACTGGCTGTCAGATTTTCGGGCTCATAATTACCTTTACAACACCCATGGGTTGTCAAGTTTTGCCTTTTCAAATAATGAAACCCCTAAAATTCCAGGTTAGATATAACCACTAAAAGTCACAAATTAATATTAATGAGTCAGTTTTTTCATTATTTCAGTTTAAAGTTAACTCATAAAGTTTCATTGACACTGTTTTATTCAAAAAGTTACTTTAGTTGTGCTGAACTGTGATTAAAAACTTCATAAACTAACATTTTTGAAATAACTGTGTTTGAACTTAATTAACACAATTTGCTTGTTAAGCTCTGACGTATCAACGTCAGAGCTTAACAAGCAAAATGTGTGGCAGCTTTTTTAAAAATGCAGGTTAATATTGAGCGAAAAAGGGTCGCTGTTTTAACAACGGTTATGTTGTAAACGAAAGTCCACAGTTAATAACAACTTTTGGCAATAGAGTGCTTCCATACCTATACGAAGATTTCTCACTTGGATTCAGAAAAAAGAAACAAAAAAAAAATATTCTCAATTCTAAAAACAAACTAAAAAGTCATTAAATACACCCGTGCAAAGCAGCTAAAAACGTCATATTCAGAAACATTAAAACCTTTTGTCCGTCTGATTAAAGACTTCTATGTTGCCTTGGCTTACCTACATAGAAGTCTTTAAACAGATTCCAGACCCAAGTCGGCCGGTGCCAAGAGAACCGGCTCATGTGGAGATTCATAGACAACTCCGCATTGGAGTGTAAATGTGGTACGGTTCCACAAGCAATGGGACACTAATATAGTCTTGCGTGTCCTGTCGCCTTCACATAATCAAAATCGAAAACATGTGATATTTACCGACCCACATTAGGCTCGCGTGGTAGATTACAGCTCACTACCTCTCTCTGAGAGAAGACCTGGGTCCCAGCAGTAGGAACATCAATTAACAGTTGGCTGATTATGGTAACCTGTCGTGCTGTTGGACACTAGTGATAGCGCTTAACACCTAGGCGAATTCTAAGCCAAGTCCATTTAGTTCGCCATCGACACGCCAAGAAGAAGAACAACTTTTGTTTTGTCAGCCTATTTTGTGTGCCTTGTAGGAATAACAGCTCACCTTATCTAAGTTTTCACGGCGAGATTTTCACAGAACGGAACGATTGTCATTCCGTGTCATCAAAGGGATTGACATTATTAACGTTTTGAATGCCAGAGCATAAAGGTACGCCTGTGCCCTCCACGTCAAGCTAGAAATTGATTTCTGTTGGTTAAATTGATGTCTGTTAATTTGTTTCATGTCATTAAATACATACGAGAGCTTAAATTATTTACATAAATCTATAGTAACACTCACAAAAGTAATGATTTAATTGTTTATTTCGTGTTATAGTGTCGTCGTCGTGTTACTGTCACATATTTGTGTCGTTGGCGTACCTACAGGGTATACGCTTGTTTGTCATATGTTACATGTGACAATGGCGTTCAAAAGGTTAAGCTCACTTCATTTAAGCTTACACGGTGACGTTTTCACAGATCAAACTTACATCTCCTGCCGCCTACACCATGCAAATTCCATCCAAGCATAATAAACCCAACAATATGATCAATAATAACATGACAATTTGCAAGTATAATATCGATGCAAGGATCCTACCGTGCTCAGATTCAATACAGTTACCTACATTTAGCTCTAGTTCAGAATACTAATCAAATATTGAAGTTTCAAGCGGAATATCATCAATTTTATCGAGCTGTTTGACTTTGTTTGTAAGCCTGGTTGATTGGTTTTGATGTTAATTGAGGGAAAACTGCTGCTATGTCGAATTTACGTAGATTCATTATATCATCTTCAGTTCTGATCATTGCTAGATATTCTGCCAAATTTTTTATTTCTGTAAGTAAATCTATTATGGGTAAATTATTCAAGCCAGTTCTTTGGTTGATGTTTTAAACGGGATGACGTGATTTTTTATGTGACTGATCTCTGTGAAGAAATGCTTGAACAAACTCAAACGTCTTGATATCTCCTTTGTCACGCTTCTTCTTCCTTTTCGTGTAGCTAGCCTGATGTCAGAGTTTTTATGATACCCAAGGGAATTAGCTTCTCATACTGTTAGTAGAAATATCTCTCGGGCTACACAATACGCACTTGAATCCGAAGAATCAGAGGTGCGTGCTTTTGGTTCGAACTCGAGACCTATGGCTTGGTAGTCCAATAGACACACTTCACAAATACATCAAAGTTCAAGACCTAACATTATTCGATTGCTTTTGGCTATATTTTTACCCATAATAATACCTGTATTTTATATGGAGCTACTGCAAAACTCACCTTCTTAACCCAAGTACGGGGTAACACGATAAGCAACCCTTGAAAATACTGACTGTCAGACTTTGGGTCGTCTGTCCAGAAACAAGTGCCAAAAATCTACGAATAACAGCCTGGACTTAGGTCTTATCATGCTTTCAGATGCGCGGATATATTGTAACCCACCGACGAACCGATCGCAACAAGCACAGCTTATCCTACTAATCCCCTCCTTCAGTCGCAACAATTTTTTTTTTGACAATCTAAAATTATACAGAAATATGAAAAATATATTTCATTCTAAATAACATACAGCGTCTCCCGAAGGAAACGAGCCTGACTTATGTTACCGATGAAGATACTTGATCATATAACGAGATGAATATTCCAATTACAGTCAGTTTGAGTTAAAGATACGTATTTTATTTACCTTTTTGGATAAGTTTTCAGTGATCAAGCAAGGACCACGAAGGCTGGTATAGAATGGTAGTGATCAAAATGTTATGTGCCTACAGTGTGAACAAAATGAGATATGAACATGAAAAGTCGGTTTTCTCATGTTCGTATCTCAGTTTTTATCTAATGCATACAGGAACTGAAACTGAAAAAAAACAACGGGTTGCATGCACTCCGGGAGTGCTGGCAGAAGTGAAAACTAGAATATTAATGTTGTGCATTTTTGATATTTTGCAATGGTTAGGGATTCATTTTGCATGAATTGCTTTAATTTATCAGTATAAAAGTACTATGATTTATGTGGTAAAATACAATATACATTTATTGCGCTATTTGTACACAAACATGACAATTTATATTATACCATTTATTTTAAGCCCACCCTCAACGTTGTATAGAATATTTTAAGGTTTGGTTAGGTGCCATTTGAGTTAGGTTAGAACTGTGACCATTAAACATGAAAATTAGGTCAAAAGAACATTAGGTCAAATGAACGTTATATAAAATGAATATTATACATATTGAAAATTATATAAAATGAACGTTATACTAAATGAAATTAGAGTAAGTAATGAAAGTTATATCAAATATAACATTAGATCATATGAAATTAGGTTAAATGTTTTTATAATATATGAAAATTATAGCATATGATGTTAAATGAAATTAGACTATCTGTTATTATAGCAAACATTACACACCCCCTTTTTTTTTTTTTTAAGGCATCCATTGACTGCTCCCGCTCTGGGTGGAGCGGAAGGGAGTGTCAGACTCTTACTGACTAAAGCCATCCATGTTCCTTCCGTAGCCCTTTATGTTCCGGGGTAGCGGTAACCCTTTCGGACAATCCCGCTTACCCGGCAGGCTTGGCCCCTTCATATGCTGACATCTCTTTGAGGCGCGCGTGGAACATATACGCGCCGTCCGGCACGGGTCTGGTGCTGGTCGGACGGTGAGTCACCCATTACTCACCGTCCGCAGGCCCGCGCCTATGGTGGCCGGGAGTTGTCACGTGGCTCCCGACGCCCGGGGCGTCTCCCGCGGCGGCTGGGACGGGAGGACCTTTCTCTCTCCCATCCCACCACCTCCTTCGCGAGCATAACTTATTCGCAGAAGGAGGTGACTGCCTCCCACTCCCTCTCGCCCCGGACCATGGCTTGCACCAGGGCCGGGCGCGAGAGGTCGCCGCCGCCGATCGCCTCTACGAGGACACGGTGGTGCTCCGCCCAAGCGGGGCAGGCTTGCACTGTGTGCTCTACCGTGTCCTCTGGCCGATCCTCGCAGTGGTGACACCCGGGCGTTTCCTCCCGCCTGATTACACACCCCCTGACGCGAGTTTAACATTTTTTACCCAACACAAAAAAAAGTGCACAACGCCGGTAAGGAAGTATTCACTTCAAAAAAACAAGTCAGTCTACGTATTCCATTGTTGAATAGAATAAAATGTGATTTAGGTAACTCAGCGATCATACTGCGAATTTTAAGTTTCCTAAAAGTTATATACAAACTTTTTTCTTAGTGAGGCAGCTCCCTTTTGTTTTGTGTCATTATTCCCATTAACCAGGAAAAAAAATTCTATCAAAGCTACAAAGGAAAGTTTACGGCAATTTTCTTTAAATTATTTAGAGAACCTAAAGGGTGAAGTTAGGTGCTTATAAGGGACCCATTAATAAACAGCAGTGCTATCCATCTTTAATATTTCCTTACTCGTCCTAATTTATTATAGGGATTAACAAAAGCAAGTTGTAGTGTAAATCATTAATTTGATTTACAGAGTTAGGTTAATACTTGTCAGAGTATGTCAAAATAGTGAGCCTGTTAATCTGACAGCGGATTAGCTAATGGTTTGCTGTTCTGTGCCTTATCTGTGGCAGTTTGGAGAAGTAGATTATGGCCAGGATGCCTTAGACTTGCTAAACTAGAGGACAATTACAGATAAGGTGGTAGGGATATTTTGCTTGACACAGAAACATTATCGGTTCGCTACATATAGTTCGTATTTTCGCCCTATCTATTTATGTCTGGTAAGTACTTCTTCTTCTTAGCGTGTCGATGTCAATCTAAATGGACTCGGCCCAGAAGTCGGCTACGTGTTTGGTGCCATCACTAGCGTCCATCAGTTCTTGTAACATGCATATGGCCGGACACGCAGGACACGATATTAAGTGTCCCATCGTTTGTGGGACAGCACCACATTTACACTCCAAGGCGGAGTAGTCTATGAATCTCCACCTGAGCAGGTTTTCCTTGCTTCGGCCAGCCTGGGTTCGGAGTCTGGTAAGTACGTAGGGGCATTGCCAGTCATTTGCTCTAGCTAGTGCTCGATCTATGACCATTTCTGGTAGGCAGTTATTTTGACCGTGGTTTCATATCAAATTGGCTCTAACTAATAAAGTCATCAATACAATCTCCTAAGGTAATATTACTCCATGGTATGACTATTTCGTGACAACATGAAATTTGAAGACAACATTTTAACTTGAGAGTTGTATTGTTGATTCTAATTGATTATAATTATGAAAATACGTTTAATACGTTTTCACGCAACAAACAGTATTAACTGACCACCAACTTGTAAAAAAAATTAAGAAAACGGCGTTTCCTCTCTAAAATAATACTAATTCTTGAGCTGATGATATAGTAAGTACTTCTCTGTACAAATCAGTAGTCGGCAGAAATAACCCGTTCTGCAGGAATTTGTTCTAACAACGCAACGATTATTAGAAGTGACTGGACGAGAACTACTCAATTGACACTTCCTACTTTACAAAATATTAGCACTTTTATGATTGCTTACAATGTCAGCTGATTTACTGGAATTGTACTCTTGGAAAAGACTAATATAGCATATTTAGGTGAATTATGTAAACTATTTTGTCAAACAAATAAAAAACGACCGCCAGCTTCAAAAACAGTAGGATTGTACCAGAAATCAGAATATAGCAGTTCGTCGTCATGGACGTGGTATAACAACTGTTCCTCTGACGTCATCCCCTGTCATCATGAGACAGTTAACACGAAGCCATCGTTGCGATCATGCTCTGTAAGAGTGACTGTCACCAGCCAGTGTCATTCTTATTCAACCTTTTCCGTTATTCCAGTAGCTACGTTACTAAACGGGGCGGCGCCACTTGCTGCGCCGTTAAATATATAAGGTGTTAAAAATAAAATTAACTCTAAGAATTTCGTGGGAACAAGCGCTAAAAAAAAAAAAATTGCTGTTCCATACATTAATACACACGTAACTCAGTAAAATGTATGTAACTATATTATTTCAACTTTAAAATGAATTTTCATTTTTTTTCATTTCCAACACAAAAAGTTCTTTTTGTGTTGGATAGTCCATTTATCGAAAAAGGCTATAGGCTATGTAAACAACGACCAACAGGAGCCGAGCAAAAGTCAAAACATTTATTCCAAATAGGCACAAGAATGGCACTTTTGAACGTCAAAATGAACAAGAAATAGAATTGATTCTAGTCGCCCCTTCCAAAAGGTAGTTTCATGTGGAGAAGAATGGGCAAGAAACTCCACCGTTACTCTTTTAAAATGTTCCACAATGTTTTGTATAGGTACATGTATTATAACATTAACATTATATATGAAGACGATGCACCCAGAATAAAAACAATACACCACAAAAGGTGAAAAGAAAAACACATGTAGCAGTGGCAAGTAAACTTAATTATATCATAAGTACATGGTGCTCACATATTTACAGCAGCGGGTAAAACCGCGTGGGAGCAGTTAGTCTAATATAAAGTTTATTTCCGATCCACCCTTGCATCCCTATACACCCCGTTTTACTATAGTAAAAGTTGTTCGTAACGATGAATACAATGCTTCCACGAAATTTTTAAAGTTAATTTTTTAACACCTTATGTAATAGGGATAATTCTGGCAAAACGTGTTCTGGTAAATTAGAACCGTGAGGTCAAATTTTGTATTCCGTCTATTAATTAATTGTAATATCAATTAATTCTAACCCTTTGGGGAGTGTAGAACCGATGTTGTATTAATTCTACACAGTTGCGGGCTTGTCAATCATTTTGAGTTAACCCTACATCCATTTAGGTTACGGGGCATTTGTAGCATAAAATGAACGAACGATTTGCCCTATCTTTCTTTATTAGATTACTGACATAGGTCGAAGCCACTTAAGTGCGGCTTGTGGCAGTCCAAGTGTTGTGTTTCACAATGGTAGACGGTAAGAACATTATTATAATAATAATTATATATTTTTAATTTTCTGGTATATTGAAATAGCTAGTACCTACCTATATTTTTTATTTTTGGTAGTACATATTACTACTTTTATTCACCAAAAATGTATAACACTGATACTAAACATATAAAGTAACAGTGCATCACTTACTTATAAGTAGGTAAACACCACAAGCATAATGCAATAAATCATCGAAATAAGCGAAAAAAGTAACATAATTAAATTTTATGCGTTTCTGATTAAAAAATATAAGATAATAAAAGGTATAACCGAATATTCTTTGACATTATAACATTGGTAAAATTGTAAAAAATTGATAAATATAATAATACTAAAAATCGATGGAACTAGGTAAATTATTGATAAAATTAAAAATATTAACATTGGTAAATACATTTAAAATACATTGATGATTTTTTATCATTAAAAATCATCGATAATCATCATAGATATGTACATTAGACATAGCTAATACGTCTAGATAAGAACAGAACCAAACATTTTCATAATAATTACCACGTTAAATAGCTGGACTGGTTATCGTATCATTACATAGTATAAAACAAAGTCGCTATTTTTGTCTGTTTGTTTGTCTGTATGCTTAAATCTTTAAAACTACGCAACGGATTTTGATGCGGTTTTTTTTATTAGATAGAGTGATTCAAGAGGAAGGTTTATATGTATAATTTGTCGACATATTTTGCGGGCGAAGCCGCGGGCGGAAGCTAGTAAGTTATATTACTAAATGTGTGCACTAATTAATTAATAACGCAATAACTATGATGTCAATCTCCTCTTCATTAAGCGAGATTGTCCGAAAGGGTTACCGCTTCCCTGGAACGTAAAGGGCTAAGGAAGAAAATTCAAATTCAAATTCAAAATCATTTATTCGCAAATATGGGTAAATAATGTGCAGATATTTTAAACATGGAACATGGATGGGTTTTAGTCAGTAAGAATCTGACACTCCCTTCCGCTCCACCCAGAGCGGGAGAAGTCATTAGATGATTTCCCACCCTCAAAAACAAAAAAAAACCCTCCTTTTCATATCAGAAGGCGCGGCAGCTAAAGGTCCTGGAGACGAAGCACCTTAAGTATGAGAACGAACTATGTAGGGGGTATAGCTCCATCTCTATCATTGGGATATGGATAGTAGTAAAGCAATATTAAATAAAAATCCTCTTATAGCAGGAGGTGTTTGCCCTCCCCTCCGTTTCTTGTGTTGTAATGGACCGTGGACCCCTTAAGGGTTTTAGGAATCCACTGGATGTAGTCAGAGTCAGGACCGACTGTTTTCGTGATACTTAGGGGAGGCTCACGTCCAAGAGTGGACACCCTACAACAATTATGATTCAGATTATGACGACTCATCAATTTCCAATACTTACAGTTGTGGATCCAGGAGTTGTCAAGACAGGAGCATACAAATACGAGGATGGTACTCGCTATGTTGGCGAGTGGAATTCTAAGGGTCAGAAGCATGGCATGGGGCATCTGGTGTTACCTGATGGTACCAGATATGATGGATCACTGATTGGCGGCCTCTGCTCTGGGTTGGGTGTCATGGCGTTTCCTGATGGTGCTAAGTGAGTTTAATTATTTTTGTCTATGGTGATTTTTTCACCAGGTGTTAATTGGTCGCCGCACGGCCGAAGTACTAGCACAGAAGAGCTCCTTCACAAACAACTATAATAAAACTAGTTGAAGTATAATTTTCGTGGCACGTGCATAGGCCAGCACATCAAGTTACACCAATCTGTCAAAATTATTTGATAGTATTTCAACTTTATTGCAAAGATATAAGTAAGGTTTATTTTCAATTGGGAAAATTTGACATTTAGGAATAGCTTGATGTGTTGAATCTGTTACAAGGGATTCAGGAGACAGTCTCGCTCTTTTTTCCGATCTCGTATTAAAATAACATCGCAAGAAAGCTTAGTCATTGTGTTCTTGTCGCTTTAATTTTATTTTGTTTAACAATAGCATAATTATTCTTATTTTACTTTTGATGTGTCGTAAGAAAAACAGCACCATTTAATCTTAAAACATTCCTAAAAGTAAACATTATTTTCGTACTTCACAACCATTTTACTTATAAAATATTATTTTATTGAATGAAAATACTTGCAGGGTTAGCCACTTATCGCATGGTCGGGACTCTGCGTTGAGAAATATAATAATGTCTGTTTGTTATAGCACTACTTCTCCCAAGTACCTTTCAAATGCAATGACAAAGTAAAGTTGATATTTATTATCACTGTTGTACAGAGGCCAGCACATCAAGTTACCACAATCTGTCAAATTTCTTTGATAGTATTTCAACTTTATTGCAAAGACATAAGGTTCATTTTTAATTTAGAAAATTTGACTGTTAGGGATAGCTTGATGTGCTGGCGTCTGTACATTATTTTCAATTTTTCTTCAGATAACCTTGTGATTTCTTTACGCAGTTTATTTTCAAAAGTACTAAGGATTATTTATTTTATTTATGCAGAAATAAAGACAATATTATTGAGATTCTTTTATGCTTTTGCTGACGCGATAGTATATTGTTTATTTTTGTAATTATGTTTTGTATAACCACATATTACAATAATTAGTTTTGATTTTGACCTATACATGCTATGCTATGCATAGGTCTTGGATTCGATTCCCGGGTCGGGGATAGTGTTATTGGGTTATTCCATGTGGATTTTATCAGTAGCAGGCCGATGGCAATAGGCTCGCCCCTATAACATGGCACTCAAACATATGGCTGTATACTATAGGTAAGTACACCACTGCATAACCCTTTGGGGATTACAGGCGTAATGGTATGTATGTATTTACTTAGTTTTTAACCGACTTCTAAAAAAGGAGGAGGTTCTCAATTCGACTGTATACATATATATTTTTTTTTATGTTTGTTCGCGCATAACTCCGTTGCTTGCCAACCGATTTGAAAAATTCTTTTTTTGTTGGAAAGGGTTATTTATGATATTTTGACAAGAACAGTTAAAACAATAGATAAATATTTAAAAAAATGGCATTAAATGAGAATACCGAAGACACCGACTTCCGAAATCAAAATTATTTTTCACTTTGTAGTGTTTTTTTTGGAAGTCGGTTTTATTTTTTGTAAAAAAGTTTTTAAATTTTTATCTATTGTTTTAACTGTTCTTGTCAAAATATCATAATGTTAGCCTAATTCTATTTTCAATTCAAAAATCGTCCTAATTTCTCGGAACGTTTGCTCCGCGCGTTCTCACTAGGACCAAAGGTCAACAAACTTTAATAAACTTACTAACGCAGGTAAAGACGATACAAGAGCTAACTGGCGTGTAGGATTTCCAAAGATTTTATTTATCTGTAAGAAAGAGAATTTCTTATTTCAGTCAATATTTTTTTTATAAATATGCTGAAATCTCAAAAATAAATAGGTATTTTTAGATGGTACTATGAAGGTCAGGGAGACCTTCACTTAGGGGGCTCAGAGGTTGAGCTTTGTGTAATGTGTGTTGTAGGGATTTATTAACCTATAAAATACAAACACACGGGCAGCAGATAATGAATTATAATGCCTTTGTAACGAATACATCCGTCAAGCAGCACGGCTACTGACGGAGTCACTTTTTCTTTATAAAAACCTATCAAACTGTTATATTCATTTCAAAGGTCGAATGCTGTCAGTTATTTACCAGCATGATCAACATAAGGTTTCACTTAGGCTCTACAGCACACAAAGACAAGACGATTCAAGATTCACGATCACGTTGAGAGTGTTGATATTGTTTTACTTCAACATTTTATTCAAAAGTTGCTGAATAAACATACAAACAATGTTTTTAGGGTTCCGTACCTCAAAAAGAAAAAAACGGAACCCTTATAGGATCACTTTGTTGTCCGTCCGTCCGTCTGTCAAGACCGTTTTTCTGTATGATACTCAGGTCTACTGTCCCTGGAAGCTGTAAAAAAATCAAACTTCTAAGCCAACGCAATCAAAAGATACAGCCATTTAGGCCGCAAATTTCCGCAAATTTTCGAAACTCGCACAGGAATCAAAACCTACAGGGTACTTCCCGTGAACTTAGAATCTTGAAATTTAGTACGAAGTCACGTCTTATAGTACAGATAAAGGAAAAATTACGAAAACCGTAAATTTTTAGTTACATCATATAAAAAAAAAAAAAATTTGAAAAATATTTTTGACAATTTTGAAGCGCCTACAGGTTTGTACGGAACCCTCGGTACGCGAGTCCAACTCGCACTTGACCGGTTTTTCATTGTGATAGCACAACGCAAAAAACTTAGTGAAACATGTATTCCATCGTGTGTAATCGTCCTTAGATGGTTTTATTGCGACATCCTTATCTCAGTGCATAGAAATCTGTATTGCCCCAGGTCGGATTAACAGTTAAACTCCTCAGCTAAGCCATAACTTACTTTACATAATTGACCATAAGGTTAGTTATTGTTACTCAAAGGTGGGTGTAAGTTTTGACCGACCCAGTTTCTTGGCAAAGGACAATCATCTGCCCAGGCTTCACCCAAGTATGTTGGGGTCGAGGTCTAGTCTGACCGTATTCAGCTGAATACCAATATTTGACATGGAGTGACTGACTATCTGACCTCCCGAGTCCCAACCCAGTTTCTGATATACATTTCTTAACTGTTATCTTAATTTACCGAGTTACTTAGTCTAAGAACATCCTTAGAAATAATGACGGAATTTTGTACAGTACAGTTTTATCTTGTTATTTCAGCTCAAAGTAACTCTGAAACTTTTGTCGTTGTCCTGAAATATTTGCTTTGCGGATTAGAGACCTTATTTCTTCCATTATAGGGGATGAATGGATCAATTTTTTTTTTGCCGTCAGCTACCTTTTTGTCTTTTTTAACGTAGGTAATCAAAATATTACGTCGATACATTTAGTTAAAACGTGGCATGACGTCACGGGTATGTAGATTTTATAGTTACTTGTGACATAGCGAGCCCCCATTCCTCAATTTTAATTCATTTATCTAAGTAATTTTCTAATAATATGATAAAGCAGAAATAGATGAGTCTATTATATTTTAACGACTGAAATTATAATTTATTTTTATATTCCTAGGCACTATTAGTATTGTGTACAGACGCCCAGCACATCAAGCTATCCCTAACTGTCAAATTTTCTCAATTAAAAATGAACCTTATGTCTTTGCAATAAAGTTGAAATACTATCAAAGAAATTTGACAGATTGTGGTAACTTGATGTGCTGGCCTCTGTACCTAGACTATTCGAGCGTGGGAGGCGTCCTAACTAAAGTGATTGTCGCTGCGAACACGTTACAATCGCGTTTTATGGTGAACTCAACATCCACCGCCGCGCCAACAGAGGTAAGTACCTTTCGGTTTCTTGAACATAATTATGATTCACATATGACCACAACGATCGCGGATTCACGCGACCGTTCGTCTTGGTTCAGATCCAGGGTTATAGCTTAAGGACCTGGATATATTACAATGAAGATGTATCCCTAAATACTTGCTACAAATAACTCAGTCTTCCAAGAAAAACTTGGAAAATTAATAGCATCCTTCCTTCCGATTTTTATCTCATCCACCAAAATGTAAAATAAAAAGGTTGAATGATATTCTGGTTACCACGTGTTTGATTAGGATCGCTCGGCAAATAGGATAAAGAGCAAAATAAATAGGTTTCAGACAAGTCGGCAAGTGGTTTTCAAATGGGAGATATTGGCCAAAAATATCGTTGCTTTCTTTTATGAAAATTATATATAATATTTTTCCTGTTCATGTCAAAGTTCAAACAAATTTTTGGTCATTATTTTCGCAATCTTGCAAGCAAGGATTATGTTTGAATATAATACTGTATCTACCCGTTGACGACGAATATGCCTCAGTATGTTTAAGTTTTTTTTTCTACGAACCAATCATAACATTAGGCCTGTAATCCTGAATGGTTAGGCAGAGGTGTACCCACAATTCACCAGTCATGTTTAAGTACCATGTTTATCAAATGTCTCGGCTGTCATACCTTGATCTTTGTCAATCGTTTCGAGTGGTCAAAGTCCAAAAGTCTGACAGCCAGTCTCACCAATAGCACGTTTGTGAGTACTATGTACCTACTGGAAGGCTACCTTTTACTGAGTACGTCTTACATTGACTTGAATGTGCCCTGGCGGCTGAGAGCATGTCATGCTCCCTGTAATGTCTCGCTGATGGTGGCGCGTATGTTGGATCATTTAGCTCCCATTAAAATGGTTGAGCTGAATGCTAATCCGTGCATCATGTTCATGAACGGGCGCCGTCAGTAGGGACTGGTCACCTCTTAGCTGCCACGGCTGTTTTAAAATTTAACTTAATTATGAATAGTTTTTTTTTTAATCTTGTAATTATTGACGCTTTTTTGAGTTTCGCATCGTTGTCACATGCACATTTTAACATGAATGATGTAACCCAGTTTTTATAAACATATTTTGATTTAAAAGAGTGTCAATGGAATTTCTTGCCCGTTCTTCTCCATAGGTACCTACTGCTTTAGTATGGGCAACTAGCTTCATCTTTCTGACTGACCAACACCTTTTTTTTTTAAGGCTGGGCAATCATCCAATGACTTCTCCCGCTCTGGGTGGAGCGGGAGGGAGTGTCAGTCTCTTACTGACTATAACCCATCCATGTTCCTTTCTTAGCCCTTTATGTTCCGGGGGTAGCGGTAACCCTTTCGGACAATCCCGCTTACCCGGCAGGCTTGGCCCTGAGGGGCCCCTTCATATGCTGACATCTCTTTGAGGCGCGCGTGGAATACATACGTGCCGTCCGGCACGGGTCTGGTGCTGATCGGACGGTGAGTCACCCATTTCTCACCGTCCGCAGGCCCGCGCCTACGGTGGCCGGGAGTCGTCACGTGGCTCCCGACGCCCGGGGCGTCTCCTGCGGCGGCTGGGACGGGAGGACCTTTCTCTCTCCCATCCCGCCACCTCCTTCGCGAGCATAACTTTTTCGCAGAAGGAGGTGACTGCCTCCCACTCCCTCTCGCCCCGGACCATGGCTTGCACCGGGGCCGGGCGCGAGAGGTCGCCGCCGCCGATCACCTCTACGAGGACACGGTGGTGCTCCGCCCAAGCGGGGCAGGTTTGCACCGTGTGCTCTACCGTGTCCTCTGGACGATCCACGCAGTGGTGACACCCGGGCGTTTCCTGCCGCCTGATGATGTGCAGGAACCTCCCGAAACATCCATGTCCGGTGAGGACCTGCGTCAGGCGGTAGGTGAGGGCGCCGTGACGCCTCTCTAGCCACTTCTCAAAGAGGGGCCTTACCGCCACTATCGTGGCGTGTCCTACTGACCGACCCCTTGACAATTCAAAAGTGCCTGTAATTGGTTTATTTGAAATACATGCTTTGAGTTTGAGTTTGAGTTTGACCTAGGGGTTTCATGTTGGGTAGGTAACTGGCTTAGTTGAGGTCAGATAAGCAGTCGCTCTATTGAAAATTTTGGTATTCAGCGGCTTCCAGTTGGACTGAAACCACCCCTACATAGTTGAGTACTTGAAAAGTCTATGAACTGCAAAGAAAATTAAAATGGAAAATGTTGTTGGGTGTTTACAAATGTTTTCGCAAAATACATGATGTATTATGCTATTTCATTTTGTACGGGAACGCAATGGATGTGAATGGGATATTCTGTATCACTGTTCGTAAATGGTGCCAGCGCGAATATAATTTAACATTGCTTTATTTAAATTTTGAAGGCATTATTTTCACAGTGGGCCTGATTTTTGCGACAGGGATTATGAGTTGAAATAAACAAAATATAGGTAAGTTAGTAATACGGGTAAACGTTATATTTAGAGTAATCACTAGTTTTAACTAGTGATTACTCTAAATATAACGTTTACCAAAACAAACCAATGATTTATCATTGGTTTGTTTTTTCATCATAAATAGTAATATCTAAATCAGAATTCACATTACTAAAATATCAGTATTCATAACTTAGAAATAATTTGCAATTAATGTATATATAATTAATATATAGATATAAAATATAATTGGAGATGATCAATGGCGGCAGGAGATCATACGATAATTATGCATATTGTAGGACAACACAATTTTTAACAATATTAAATTAACGTTAGAAACAGTAACAAAATTAATAATTAGTGATATTTAATGCCTCGTTGATAATCATTATCTTTTTTACATACAAACATATAATATTCTAACCAACTTTACTTAAATATAATAATAATAAAAATATCCTTGGACATTTCACACAACGCCATAATTATAGCCCCAAGCTAAGCAACCTAATGCTTGTGTAATGGTAATGAGATGGCTGTCAAACTACTTAATTTTTTTTTTTTACACACATACATACATATTATAGATAGAAAACACCCAGTCCCGTAACAAATACTTGCAGGTCGTACAAATATTTGTTCCGTGCGGGAATCGAACCCGCGACATGCTGCGCAGAAGTCAATCGCTCAACCACTGCGCCAACCGTGTCGTCAATATGATTAAAAAATTACAAAAAAAGTCTTAAAAAGGTAATTTCTTATTTAGTTTGCCTAAAATAGTTTCTTACCTACGATTTTATTACCTACTTACTGCAAATGAGCACGACTCAATCTATGTGATGACTCCATTTATGTAGATAGCCAACTTTAAAAGCGAGCTTTGAGTTTGAGTTTGAAAGGTCAACGTAAAACTGATTGGTTAAGATACATAAAGAAAAATTGAAAGCAGAATTTTCACAAAAGCGCTCCTAAAAGCTTTTCAGTTGACTTTTTCAGGAAAAATGAAAGGATCGGAGAACAGTAGAGCTTACGTCAAATTTAATGTTTAAAAAAATAACGAATAAATTCTCGGTAAATATTGGCGTGATTTTTGAGGGATTGATTTTAAAAGAAAACCTTTTCAAACATGATTTATGGTTTGTACTTTAATTGCTTTAATTTGCTTTGCTCTAATTGTTTGCGCGTTACACGTGTGAGGTAAACGTTACGCTTTTTAAAGCATATTGCCAGAAATTTTACAGGTGCAGCCTCTGCACTCTGGTCAGAAAACCATCAATGTTGTTCGAGTTCAATACAACAATGCGTTAAGGATGCTGTTGGAGCTGCCAAGCTTTAGCAGTGCGTCAGGAATGTTTGTAGTTACTAAACAAAATTAAACGAACGTATAGAAATTGTCTAGCTATTTCGAATATAAGCTTTTAGGTTTTTGGTTTAGGTATTAGAAAGTGTAGCTTGCAGTGAACGAAACTGAAGTGCAAGACTATCAAATTATTCCAGGATTTATAAACTTCTAACTTTCATACTTTATAAAATAATAGTCCTGCCAACATTACCGTCCTGATGAAACAAACATACTTACATAAACACTTCTATTAAAAAAAGGATTTCTTTGTAAATTTGTATGTAGAGGGTAATATTTGGAACTACAGATCCGAATTCGAAAATTCTCCACTAAAAGATAGTTACATCCTCGAGTGTCATAGAAAATCCAGCCAGACGAATTCGTGTGCCAAGTGAAATAAGAAAAATAAACTATAATACGGTACCTGCTACGCTCCTTACATACCTACACCTTTAGCTTCATTTAAGTATACACATCTGTCAGTCGAAGTGAGTTTAAAATGAGCAATCAATAGTGTCAATCCCTAACATAAGGTGGAATAACAGCACACTTCACTAGACAGAAACACCCAGCTAAATACAATTTTTTTCAATTAACTTTTCCACGTTTTTTAAATAAATGAAACATTTTGTTTCGTCTTAATTTATTTGGCTAAGTTAATGAACAAATTTTCTTTGAAAAAGAAATATGACTGAAGCTGAAAATAGTTCCCATCTGAGGGTATTTTTAATTAAAGCAATCCGCGAAAAGGCCATTCGGAAATTATTCAAGTCAGGGAACATTAATCGTTGACGGCTAAATCTCTAGCGTTCATTTTGGGTCTAGACAAATTGAAACTGAGTTCAATGTGATGCGTATCTTTATCCAAACTTTGAATAACATAGTGAAAATGTCTTTGTGTTGCCTTCTCATGCCCAAGCGGCTGAATGGATTTTCAATGAAGATTATCACGCTGACTATGACCTGGGTTCTTCTTCTTAGCGTGTCGATGGCAATCTAAATGTACTTGGCCCAGAATTCGTCTACCTGTTTGGCACCATCACTAACGTCCATCAGTTCTTGTAACGGATTCTGGGGTGCAAGAAAGAGCCTCCCTGAGCGACGTATCTATAAAGCTATTATACGTCCAGCGCACCCTGGGCAATCAGCAAGTCGCCACGCTGATTGGTAAATCCTTGCACCACGATGGCAATCCAAAGTCCACATATAAAACCGGCTTATATGACATATATGACCACCACCACATATGACCTGGGTTAGTCCAGTCCGAGGTTGCCGAAATATCAAACATCCCCACAGCTGTCAATGTAGGTGTGAGATAGAACACCCCGCGGTAGTTTTTAGTCAGTAAGAGACTGACAGACCCCTTCCCTCCCAGAGTGGAGAATACCATGAGGATTTTCCACCCCAAAAGAAAAAAAAAAAGATATAACATACTTTTCATCCCGGTAGTAGTAATCCGCGGGAAAATAACTACATTTTTCTCTATCGCTTCCTACTTAGGATCTTTGATGTAGCCTCTGTACTCCTGTTTATTTAAAATATCGTAATTCAAGTCAAAAACACAAAATTGTCATTCTACAAAACGCCTTACTTATTTATCTTCTATCAACGAATAAAACTCGTTTGTGTAAAATATAGGTAGTGTAATATTTTCTTTCGCTCCGTGTAAACGATGATTTGAGGCTTAAGCGTAAACTAAAATTAAAATGTCCTTTTACTTTACTCCATTTTTACTAGCAAGACGCCATAGATAAAATAGGAAACCATAAAGTATGTATTCTTACAAACGGAACCAGAGTAAGTTGTTTGGGTTTTCTTCACAGCGACTGCCATGAGTTCTGGCTTTTAGCTATACAGATTATGAGTTGTAATAAACGCAATAGTAGTTTTTAGTATCGTCGCTTTTTTTTTGAGGGTAGGAAATTATTGAATAACTCCTCCCGCACTGGGTGGAGCGGAAGGGAGTGTCAGAATCTTACTGACTCCCCTCGTATTATTGACATTTGTTTTTTTTTCTTAAATTATATTGACATATTTTATTTAATTCAATACTTAATACAATATTAATGGGATTATCTGTTAATGACTGCATGATGATGATCAATAATTAATTTGAATAATATGTAATTAACTTTATTTTATTTAATATTTGCACGCCGAAATTTAAGGCAGACTAAGAGATCAATTTTGTACATTTTACCATCCTTCTGTACCTTATTTATGCAAATAAATGATTTTCATTTTCATTTCATTTTCATCCATATTCCTTCCTTACCCCTTTCTGTTACGGGGTACTGCTAACCTTTTCGGACAATCCCGCTGATAGAATTATCACTTGCAAAGTAATTTATGAGAGTTACCGATTTATTTAAAGTTGTGAAAGTTAAACCGATTTCTGCTGAAAATAACAATGTTGTTGTTGAATAGGCAGGCTGTGAGTTTATAAATGTCATTACCAACAATATAATGCATATGATTGTGACAAAGTTTAATTGGATTCAGCAAAATCCAAATAGTGTTAGGAGTGTTTGACTGAAAGTAACCATATTCGGTCTGTATTCGGCGCAATTGTTTCGGCACGTGTGAACGTATGTATGTATGTAGTCTGAGTTTGTTACTAAGCGGCGAAACAATATCTAATTAGTTGTTCTCGAAACCTAGCACTCGACCCCAATGAGTGGAATAGCGGAATCGGGGAATCATTTTCCCACTGCTGGAATGTATTCCTCGTCCCTGTGAGAGGAAATGGAGCGCACCCATTGCGCGCATTTAGTGTGTTGTGGGTTAGAAGGTACTCGTGTAAATGAAACTCTCAGACTTGACCGAACGAACTGAAGTGATGAACTGTCCTTTTTTTCCTTAAACCACCTTTCTTTTATAATTTAATATCAGGGATACAGTTTAGGCAATCGAGCAATTGCGATGCGACGTAGGGCGAGTCGAGCGTAAGGCGCTGTTTTGCACACGACACTGTTCGCCGCAAAGGCATAAATATGACTCGCGTGCCAAGCGCGGTCCTCTTCGTCGAGCGCCGTCGTCAACAGTGAAGACCGACGTGGCAGCAATATCACTACCTGCTTACCTATGTGACATCCACTTACACCCCATGGACCCCGCGGGCCCATGGGATGTAAGTGGATGTCACATGACTTCAAATTTTTGGCTCTTAGACATGCCGGTTTCCTCACGATGTTTTTGTGCACCATTTTGAGACCTCTGGTTATGAAATAAATACACAAAGTAATTTAGCCACTTGGGTTTGAACCCACGATCTATAAAAACTGGGAAGTCTCTAAAAATAAGAAGATATTTGCTAACGAAAGAGCCCAAGGAATGACATAATAATGAGTGGATACCACATTTTATTAATAACTAGCTTCCGCCCGCGGCTTCGCCCGCAAAGTATGTCGACAAATTATACACATAAACCTTTCTCTTGAATCACTCTATCTATTAAAAAACCGCATCAAAATCCGTTGCGTAGTTTTAAAGATTTAAGCATACATAGGGATATAGGGACAGAGATAGCGACTTTGTTTTATACTATGTAGTGATGTTCCCATGAATTGACACGTTCATGTTCTCTTAACATTTACATGTAATGAGAATAAAACAAACTGTTTATAAAAATAATTACCAAATTAGATTTCCCGAATATCAATCAATTCAAATCTCAACTGTCATATTTTTGACAGCAGTGTAAAATGGCTATAGCACAACACCGCAAATTAATGAAGAGTGTCACTTTTACATAGAAATAATATTTCCCAAACTTTTGAGAGTGTTGTTATTTGTTATTCCAGGTATGAAGGCGAGTTCATGCAGGGCTGGTTTCATGGTCACGGCGTGTTCTGGCGAGCTGACGGCATGAAGTTCGAAGGAGAGTTCCGAGGAGGAAGAGTATGGGGACTAGGTATGAAGATTCTAAACCTATTGATTGATTTAGACACCTTATTTTTCATAAATATTATCCAGAAGTTAGTGGAAGTTACACCGATTGATCAATCTACCAAAAATCTAGTACTTATTTAGAAGCACTAATTGAATAGCGTTTTTGTAGAATTCACAAATAAATAATATTCGCTAATTCATAAATATTACGTATATATATATATATTCTACAAAAAACTGTACTATTATCGTCAACATTACCGATAACGAAAATCGCAAAATCTCGCATTGCGCATCGTAAAGGCTACCGCAGACAAACGCGACGCTATTGCTTGACGCTCTCTAGTAGAACCATTTCTTTGAAAACTTCAGGGAAATAATTGTTCTATTTGAGTCGCGTCATGTCTGCGGGAGCCTTAAGTCTTGGCAACTACCTTTTAATTTTAAAGCACAGATATTCTATTGGGACAGGTTCTCTACTGTCATAAATATATCAAGCCTTATATATTCAACCCCTTTAGGGAATACCCAATAACCTGAATTATCATAATAATAGACACAAACATAATTTTAATCACGTTAGTCAAATTCTTTAGAATTTAAATACTGGCAAATCTTTGTTTACATGACTGTGTGGGCTAATAATAATATTAACTTTTTAATATACGGTACCTAATTAGCATGGAAAACGAGACATTTTCATTAATGTAAAAAAAAGGTACCAGCGGACGCCCATGGCTTTTACGACTTGACAAACGTCGAGGTTTTATTTATATTATGTTAATTTAATATGGATGCTTTAAACACATAAATCTTCGAGAATAGATTAGACATAATGTTCGGCGTATAAAGAACTCATCTAATTTTAAATAGGCCCCCTAGATGAAGTGACGCATCATGTGCTTACCTGTAAAAAGTTTCTACGTCTATGAGCCAGTAAGTAAAAAAAAGAAGAACGTAAAATAGTTTATTCTGCACACGCACAGGAAATACACAGAAATAATAACAAAACAGAATATAAAAAGGAAAATAACAAATAAAAATTAAAGCAAAAAATTAAATTAAGGTCTGTGCGTAGCCGAAAACCTTAACATAATGCTGCGCTATTTATTTATTCTTAATTCGCTGGTATTTTGATAGGCCCCTATTATGATGTATCTCATATCTTTGTATCAGTGTATTCAATTGCGGGTGAGCTAAATACATAAAATAAAACAAAATAAACATCATTCCAAATAAATCCCTTAATTGAATAACATTTCAAATCGAGACACTAGAACAAAACCCAATTATTTTAAGCAAATTTTGCGGTAACCAAACAATGTGCAAAAACAATAGTCCAATTAAAACAATTCTAAACTAGGTGAGCAATACCTTAAACAAAAGTTTAGGGGCACCTACACGAAATCGTTGGGTATTCAACAACATAAGTGGAATGGAATTTTAATAGTTGAAATCTATTTTACGAAAGCTTATACAATCAGGGATTTTCATTATTAAGCAAATTGACTACTAACTTATATCATCTGTATATTAAAATAACAACAGTCATTCATTGACATTCCTATTGACTCTATGAAAAAAATTACAAACATTTTTAACGACCTTGCTATCATCTGACGTCAAAAAAAATTGTTCTTCTTGTATCACGTCGCGCCTGTCTGTAGCGCCTTAAGACTACGATAGCATACTAGGGAGGAAATGAAATACAAACTGAAAATGGCGTTTTTGATAGACGGATGTGTAAGTTTAATCCAACTTTATGTTGACATTCAAGAGACTGTTTACATCACTAAGGCCCGTGTTACAGAACCTCACTCAAGACCCAAGCATTACTTAAGATTAGTCACAATAAATGGCCTTTAATCGAGACTCAAGCAATGCTTGAGTAGGGCATGAGATTTAGTTCGCACTTGGCAATAATAGATGGCGCTATGTGTCTATAATTCATTATGATTTCTCAATTTATCTTTACCAGGGCATTTCTTCTAATTAAATGTGTGTTGTAAATTCTATACTTATTATAAAATCATGTCGCGTTTTCTGTCTGTTTGATTGCTTTGATCTTTTTAACTCCAAAACGAATTTAGATGTGGATTTAGATTTGTTCCTGAAAGTGTTTGAAATAATATTAACATTAGGTGTATTATAGAAATTGTGATGTTTGTCAAGTCGTAATAACCGTGTGAAGCAGGGGCAATAACTTAACTCACAGTTTAATATAATATTATTCTTCTTGAACGGCATTATTGGCAGCTGTTAAATAATTTGAGTAGATTTAAGAATCGTAGCAGATGGCGCTCTGTAGTTTCTGCCTACACCCGTAAGAAGAAGGCGTAAGTATATGTATGCCCAACATCACTGAGGCATTAAGCTAGAAAATTTAAGACTTTCTTAATGTTTAGTTTTTTTATGTTGGGTAAAATCGGTTTGGGTATGAGATGCGAAGGAATGAGGAAACTGTCGTCAGTTTAGAATATAAGCTAATTAATAAATGTAGGCTATACAAGTAGGGGAAGGCTATAGAAAAATGGATGGACAGTGTGCAAGATGATATGGCTAGAAAGCAACTGACTGACAAGTCATGGAGGAATATGGAAGAAAAAGACTCGTTCCGCCTTCCCAAATCAATTGAGATAAGAGCAGAAGAACCATGAACGACGATGAGTTATTTAGGTACCTACCTATTAAGCGGGATTGTCCGAAAGGGTTACCGCTACCCCGGAACATAAAGGGCTAAGGAAGGAACATGGATGGGTTTTAGTCAGTAAGAGTCTGACACTCCCTTCCGTTCCACCCAGAGCTGGAGAAGAAAAAAATGAAATACACCAGACTGGGTTAAAAAAGAGGTGTCAGCCTTTAGTAACACATCGTTAATGTTTAACTTTATTCACTTGGCTAGTTTCTGCCTGCAGCTTAGTTTTTCTTTAACCCTTAGTAAGCATAGCGATGTAGATCATGATCGCATAGTGATGTCGTATATAAAAAGCCCCTTAACTCTATAGGTAGTCTTTAGTGTTTTTTTTTAATTTTAATGTTAAAAAACTATTTTATTATTTTTGATCGCATGTCAAATGTTTGTCAGTTTATTTTTTTATCTAGTGTGACAATTTTCACTGTTGGCGCGCAATCTGAGTACAGCTTCATTTTGGCGGGTGTTATAAATTACGATTATTTTACATAAAAACGATTATTTTACTTTTTTTGGAATCGGACGAATAGTTATGAAGATTACTCCCTATATACCTCACCTCACAAATTTTTCTTCTGTATAATACATGAGTAGATTTTGTTGATGAGTTCGACAGCTTTGAAGATTATCCTAATTGAGTTGGGTCGATGACACGTACGAGCGTAGAAATTGTAATCACAAGATATGCGATTCTTGTGATTACAATTTAAGGAGGATGCGCAAGGTTAGTCCACGAAATTCAAATTTACATCGGTTTTTTGCAATTTTCAGGTCAGTGTCAAGTTGTATGTTGATTAAAATACGTAATAGCAATTACGTATAATTTAAAGAGCTGTAAGTTATCATTAAAATCACCTATATAGGATGTAACCGAAAAAAAAGTTACCTGTTCTATTCAATTTTGATCACGTGACTCGTCGAAATGTAGGGAACAGTTGATTTTTTTTACGATTTCGGAGTTGGTCCCATAGTAAAAGTTGTTCAGATTAGTGGTCTGTAGCAAATCCTTTTGTATGTAAATACCCTTTCGGTTACACTCTGTAGGATTATAATTGAACTTAGAGGATTATTACCTCTAAGTTCAATTATAATCCTACGGAATGACTATTTCATGAAATCTTGACATTTGAGAACAATTCTAACTTAAAGAGTTGTATTGATGTTTCTAATGATTTCAATTCTGTGAATATGTAGTTGCTATTGCCACGATTCATATTTGAATCAACATGATTTCGGACACTAACTTGCACATTGTAAAAAACCTATGAAATTTGGGATATTTCACGGGCTACCCTAGTGGATGACCCTTAAATAATGTTCATGTAAATTATATTTCAAAAGTACGTTACACCATTCTAATCAAAGGTGTGTTTCTGAAAACCATCCCTGCGACTTTTTGAATCTATCATTTAATATTGTAATATGAATGCTCGAGATTTGATAAATTGCTGCTTATAAGAGGCAAGGATTCAGAATAATTTAAAATAAATAACCATATTTTAATGAAAAAGAGGTATGTTTGTAAAACAAGAATAAAGAAAATTATAGTTTGATGTTAATATTTATTTACAATTTGCAAAACATAACGGCTGTTGCAGTTGTCATTGGAAGATGGTTTATGTAGCACTAGCTGACCCGACAGACGTTGTCTTGTCTTAACTATGATACCTACCCTACCTACCCTACCTACCCTAACTACCCTACCTACCCTACCTACCCTACCTACCCTACCTACCCTACCTACCCTACCTACCCTAGCAAAAATGTGCAATAAAAATATTTTTCATACAAACTTTGCCACCCCTTGTAACCCTTTTAGGGGTTGAATTTCCAAAAAATAATATGCCTATGTCCTTCTCATGAATGCAAACTATCTACATACCAAATTTCAGCAAAATCGGTTGGGTGGTTTAGGCGTGAAAAGGTAACAGACAGACAGACAGAGTTACTTTCGCATTTATAATATTATAGTGTGGATAGTGTGGATTAAACTATAAAATATGAAATTAAGTACTACTTTGGGAGATGGTTGTAGATTAAATGTCGTAGTATATTGGAAGATGTGCATTCCTCGGGGTCTACTAACAATTCTTAAAGCAGTATTAATTTAATAATACTTGACAGTTGGAAAAAGCGGTGGTGGCCCCAGTGGTGACCACCGCAACTAACAAGTTGTGAGTCATAGGTAGAGCCAAAACCCACAACTCGAAAACATCGTGAGAAAAACGGTGTGTTCTAGAACCAAAAATTCGAAGACATGTGATATCCGCCAACCCGCACTGGGCCCGCGTGGTGAATTACTACTCAGTCTCTCTGTTGATAGGAGGTCTGCGTTCCAGAAGTGGAAACATTGTACGCTGATTATAAATGTGGGAAGGAGATGAAGCTATACGCTCTGTTAATAGCTCCGTCTTATTCTGACACCGAAGTAATATTGAAGTCATACTGGAATAAGAGGTGGTAGTTTAAGTCAAGATGTCGCGTGTTTGCGGCAGCAGGAACAGTGTTCAAAGTGCATTCGCAGATTGGTGGGATTCGCCGATGTTCAGGTCCATACGCAATTTTAATTATAAAGTTAATCTGTACCTACTAAGGGCGACGACGTCGCATCGTAAGACTTTGCGAGCTGGACGCTTGATAAGTATGTAAATCGTATGTAGGTAAATCGCATCGAAGTTTTATGTTTGAGCACTCAGATTCGATTTTTACAAAATTGATCCTGTCAACTTTGTCTGTAAAACAGTATTTTATTCTATTGCAGTTTCAATAGTTAGTAGAGGCGTGAGCATACCGTTCACTAGTTAGTGAACGGTATGCTCATACCGGAGCAGCAAACACTGCGTTACCTTGTTTCTAGTGACGGATCTTGTCGATAAGCGTATTTCCAGGGATGTGTGGCCAGCTTGGGGTTTGATTTCGCAATTTCTGACTGACCGACCCTTCCTTCCGATTCAGGTCTGGTGACATTCAGTGATGGCAGCAACGGTTTCCCTCGTAACGAGGGCTTCTTCCAAGACTGCCGGCTGGTGCGACGCAAGCGCTGCCCTGAAGTGGTGCAGCGCGCGCAGAAAGTAGCGTATATGGCGCGTGCGCAATGCCAGCCGATGTAGTGCTACCAATTATAGTTCTAACTGATGGTAACCATGTTTTATTTTATTTGAATACTCCCGCACGGTTTTACCCGCTGCTCCTATTGGCCATAGTGTGATGTTACATAGCCTTCGATAAATGGACAATCCAATACAAAAAGATTTTTTAATTAGGACCAGTATTTCCAGAAATTGGCACGTTCAAACAAACAAGCTCTTCAGTTTTATAATATTACTATACATACGGAGGTACCTCCCTCAAAAATGTAATGCAGAGTCTAACAATATGCTTATTCACTCTCTGAAACTTTATTAAAGGAACTAAAAAAAACATAAATGCATTCTGGACAGTCATCACCATTTTTAGGGTTCCGTACCTCAATAGGAAAAAACGGAACCCTTATAGGATCACTTTGTTGTCCGTCCGTCCGTCTGTCAAGACCGTTTTTCTCAGGCACGCGTGGAGGTATCAAACTGTGTATTTGTATCTAATACTCAGGTCTACTGTCCCTTGGAGCTGTGAAAAAATCAAACTTCTAATCCAAAGCAATCAAAAGATACAGCTGTTTATGCCGCAAATTTTCGAAACTCGCACGGGAATCAAAACCTACAGGGTACTTCCCGTGAACTTAGAATCTTGAAATTTGGTACAAAGTAACGTCTTACAGTGCAGACAATGGAAAAATTGCGAAGACCGTAAATTTTTTAGTTACATCATATAATAAAAAAAAATGTTTTTTTTTTTCAAAATATAGAAATACCATAACTATGACTCGATTCTCGTGATGGGTGAACTTTTACAGGTTTGTACGGAACCCTCGGTGTGCGAGTCCGACTCGCACTTGGCCGTTTTTTTTATTTTGGAAAATCATCTGATCACCAGGGAGTATCGCCTTTTACCGACTAAAACCTGTCCATGTTCTTTCCTCAGCCGTTTGTGTTCCGGGGATGCGGTAACCCTTTCGGACAGTTCCGCTGAACAATTATGAACATGGGACGGCTTGGTGGGAAAAGGCTAGGCAGATTGAATGATATTTTATTTTATTTTTAAAAATACATACATATTATAGATAGAAAAACCCCCTTTTTAATAATATCATTTCATTCAGATAACAAAGACCCATAACATATAGCTACCTTACAGATTATCATACATTTTTATAAAAACCACAAAAATAAAAACTGTTGTACACGAAGTGACGGCGTCGTGTTGCGCTGCGTGGTGTCGCGTAGCCTACCGCGGAATCGCCGATACACGACACGAAATAAAAGGTAGGTAGTTATGGTCCTACCTTCCACTGTTGAACATTCACAGCCCTTTATATATGGCACCTATTTACTTAATTAAATGTTGTTAAACCTGGGCGAGGAGGCTATAAGTAACAGGGAACACAATACCAGACATATCTCGGGTAAAGTAACTTGAGTTAACATGTTGCGGTCATGCGTAGTGGAACCATTAAACCCATCCCGTTGTAAGGACTCCCTATGAAACAGGTACTCTTGCTGTTAATCCTACTGTAGGAATGGTTAATTATACAGAATATCATTATGTGAGAGGTAAGATGGGTTACCTTTGTGGTAGGTACTTTTGAGAAAGGTAAATGTTTACTTTACTGGTGGCCACGGTTTTTATCAGTAACAAAACAATTATCACGAGTGGAAGCATTCTGTTCTTTTTTTTTTACGGTGGGTAGTCATTAAATGACCACTCCCGGTGTGAATGACCCCTCTCCTCTGGGCGGAGCGGAAGGGGGTGTCAGACTCTTACTGACTAAAACCAATCATGTTCCTTCCATAACCCTTTCTGTTCTGTGCTCTTGATTAAAACAAAACAAGTTGTTTTAGGTGCTAAGTAAGTATCATTGATTGCTCGCTATGTTTTCACTTCTCTTACGTATATGTTTACGTCGTTATTTTTACAGATCATAACTACTATCAAGAGTAACCGCAAAAAAACAGTTTGCACACATATAAATAAATAGGTGTGTGCTTAATAAAACTCAACACTAAAAATATAATAAAAATATTTTATTAAGCATTTACAAAGCCTCTACAGAGAGAGCTTACAATAAAATTAAAACTAAGTTTAGAATAAATTAATGTACACAATTTTAGTACTTATAATAATGTTAATTAGATTTCAATTTTCTGTTAGCTATAGTTTCTTCGTCGTCGAGGCATTGGCCGTACCTGACTTCCATGCATTTGCTTCCCTGTAAATAAAAAAAATAATAATTGTAAAATGGTTGTAAACAAACTAAAAAATAAAAAAATCCTCCGCATTGCTCTCAACTTGTTATGTATCTGTCACCGTTAGATTGTAAAGATCGTTAGATTACAATCTATCTAGCGAGATTGCAAAACTATCGATAGATTGTGAACCGTATCATTATGATTGCAATTTGACTCAATATTCTTCGCTATATTGTAATCTACCGAAGTGAAACCGTTAAATTACAATCTGAATAAAAATAATCTCTTTTTTCCATATTTTTTTCTATATAATCTAGTCGTTTCTGGCACTCGCCGGCCGCTGCCGCGGCACCGCTCGCTTCGCTCGCTCGGCTCTTGCGTAGGTGGTCACAGTTTTCACCTAACCTAACCATTTTTTTAAACGTCCTACGCCGGTTCACAATTTGACCGCTTCCCATCGATAGATTACAATCAAGCGAAAAATGATGCGTTAAATTGCAATCATAATGATACGGTTCACAATCTATCGATAGTTTACAATCTTACTAGATAGATTTAGAGAGATTGTAATATAACGATGTTTACAATCTTACGGTGACATATCCAAGACATTAGCAAGATTGCCACGTTGTATGGCAAAGCTTAGCCTCTGGCCAAGGTAAAAGCCAGTCCTTGGGTCACGAGAAGTGTCAACCAGCGGTTTGGAGATTTCGTTGAACAAACGGCCCGAGGGTTTCAACTTCAAACGATTTGAAAATATGGCTATAGGTAGGGTTATTATATGATTTATTTAGCCAGTCTTCAAAGTGGTAAAGGTTTTACTTCCTGGGGCGGTGTCAGAGCAACAAGCCATAGCTGTTAAGAAATGACTAGTCCCTACCTGACAACGTCCGTTCACGAACATGACGCATGGATTAAGACCATTCAGTCTAAACATTTTGAAGGGAGCTTAACGGTCTAAGACATACGCCACCATCAGCGAGACATTAAAGTGAGCATGGCATACTCTCAGCCGCCAGGGCACATTCAAGTCAATGAATAGTCACCCAGTAAATGGTAGCTTTATAATAAGTACCTAGTACTCACATGTGCTGTACTATGGAATAAATTATGGAATACAATCGTTCATAAGTGTATGTCATAATGTGAATTTATTTATAGGAAGATAGATCATAACAATGTTATTTTTTCCATTACAAGAATAGTAAAAATATATAGTATGGCATTGAAAACCTTTAAGCAATACGAAGACATATTTTATGAACGATTTTCCATTGTGTTTGGTAAAGTAAAAGTAAAAAAAGATAACATTTTTCACCGAAAAAATAACCTTTTGTTCAGTTTAATATACTCGTACATTCTCATTTATACAACGAGTAATCTGTATCTTTTTTACCGATGATTTTTTTTTCTTTTTTATATAAAACTGCCTTTACATGATGTCACTTATATTGGTGTTTTTTTTTTAAACCTCGATGGTGAAAATATTAAAATTACTAGGTATCTTCTTCTTCTTCGTGTGGTTAGTGACTAACCTGGTGTCAGAGTTTTAATGCTGCCCATGGGCCTCTGACTTAGCATCACATGCTGTTGAGAAATATCTCTCAGGCATGCCGGTTTCCTCACGATGTTTTCCTTCACCGGTTTTAAGCAAGTGATAATTATACAATACGCACATGAATCCGAAAAATCAGAGGTGCGTGCCTTGGGTTCGAACTCGAGATCTATGACTTGGCAGTCCGACGGTCACACCACTAGGCTATCACTGCTTGCTTGCTTGCACAGTTGGATAGCTTGTTAAAGAACAACCTTCCTGAAGTAATTAGCATAATCAACCTATAAAGTTTCCACTGCTGGGTCACTGGCCTCCCTCTCACGCAGAGGGTCATGTGTTCCAGCAGTCAGAGGGAGTGGACCGCAACCCAGCACGCAGGCCCCGTGCGTATTGTTGATGTGATCGAAGTTTTGTTTAAGGAATTTCGGTATCCTTGCGATGATTGTTTTCAGAGTAATGGTGACGAAATAATTCACACAAGTTCTACAAATCAAAATGCTTGTATGGGTTTGGAGTGCACGAACCCACGACCTGCAATTCTAAATGCCGGGCCGATATCAATGGCCCACAGCTGCTATCGAATGGCCCTTAAACTAAGAAGAAAGTTTTCTTAAAAATACTAGCCACTAATAATTTTCATTAGTGGCCAGTATTTTTAACCCCCGACGCAAAGAGAGGGGTATGATAGGTTTAACGTCTGTCTGTGTATCTATCGTAGCGCCAAAACGGATAAACCGATTTTTGTTTCGTTTTTATTTGTGTCATAGATAATTTTATCCCGATTGTTCTTAGCCACGTTTCAGGAAAATTTGTTCAGCGGTTTGAAGATCATTAGCTCTTTTCTAGTTGTTGAGGGGATCTGACTACTTCCTTATTTCCGATTGATTCGAAATATTCGATTATGAAGGATACATTAATATAGAACATTAATTTAATATTCAGGAGCTCGTGGCTAACTAAGGTATTAATAGCCGCACAGCTCGATCCATCAGGTTAAGCTCCGCTTGCCGCGGTTGGCCGTGGATGGGTGACCAATTTTACATACCGAGACTCCTCCGTGCCTCGGAAAGCACGTTAAGCCATTGATCCCGGCTGTCATTTGTGCATCTTTGACAGCCGTTATGGGTCGTCAGAAGCCCGAAAAATCCGACGACCAGCCATTCCACGGGGTATCGTATTGCCCAGTTACTGGGTTACATATAGGAAGTCGATCCATGTAAAATACTGGTATTCAGCTGCATCTGGTTAGACTGGAAGCCAACCCCAACATAGTTGAAAAGCTAGGCAGATGATTAATTTAGTATTGTGTCGGGGGGTTTCATAAATTTTTAATTTTACTTTTATTAAGAAAACCTTTTGTACATGTGTTTCAATCTACCATTGTGTACATGATTCTACTTAACACGCCAGTCTTTACAGCTGCTATTATCGTTGTTATGAGTTACTACAGTTATTACTTTTTATGTAACTCTAATTCGAACGTTACGTGAAGGTAAGCTTTCACTACGTACATAGAGAATGCTTTAAGTATGGATGATTATGTATTCATGTCTGTTGTATCACTACATATTATAAAGCAGAATCCCCGCCGCGTCTGTCTATCTAGCTGTCTGAACGAAATAAAACTACCGAACGGAATTTTGTACGGTTTTTATGCAATGGACGAAATAATTCTAGAGGAAGGTTTTGTAACACTCCAGCTGTTTTATGTTCAATCAACAAACGTGAGCATTACAATTTGTATTTATTTTTAGTTTTTCATGCCGAAACGGTAACAAGGAACCTTTATGTTGTGACTCAGTCTATCTGTCTGTCCATCTGTCACAGCTGGATTGCTCAACAACTACTATGTTATACTACTATGCTATTAACATGAAATTTGGAACAGTTTTACATGACGTTTGCAAGCAATTAAGCCGCATAGTTTTCGACTTTTGATGAAAAATTAAAAAAAAACCGCTAACCAACTGAAACCAAATTTACCAAATTTCTGATTTTTGTTTGTCTAAATAAAATAAATATATCATGTATGTATAGCGCTATAGAATTTGAAATCTATTTATTACTAAATCTGATAATATTAGATTTATAAAGCTGTTGTAATATAAGCGGTAAGTGTCCAAATAGATTAGCGTTATAAGTGTGGTGAGGTTACGTTTAAGTAATTATCTATACATATATACTTACAGTCCACTATGATCCCTAGTTGCGAATAAACCAGCAAGCAAGCTACACGTTGTTTTCTTTAAAAAAGTCAAGACAAACAAACATCAACCTAATATATCGAACATTTTGGTCCTTCGAGCCGGATCGTGTTAATGAGTATCGAGCCCGGCAGGCCGCGAGAAAAAAAGATTTTTTACCTGAGTGAGATAAGGAGTCGTCGGGTGACACGTGTTGCTAATTGCTAATGTGCAAGTTATTAAGACATTTTTAAAAACGAGTGAATACAGTGATATTGATTGACTATAAACCGTTACTTGTTTACGAGGTGTATGTGACTTTTGGTGCAAATCACAATAACAGTACATTGAGTGAGTGTTTAAAGAGATTACTAACAAACTGTTACTGTGCGACCTCATTACCTAAAACAAGTGACCGATCGGAGTGTTGTTTGCTGAGATTGCTGTGCGAGTTTATTGGTTACTACAATGGAGGCCCTTTTTTCAATACAAGACGAGTTGTTCGACAATTTGACGAAAGCTGAAAGAAACTTTAAGAAAACTCCGAAAGAAAGAATAAAACGACAGTACTTAGAAACGAGATTGGAGTTGTTAGAACAGCTATTTCAAGATTTTAAAGATGGACATAAGGAGGTAGTTGCAAAAGCGAAAAATAAGAAAGAAGCATATTTTACAGAAGGAAGATATGAGATGTTTGAGGAGTTATATGTACAGTACAAATCAAGTTTGCGAGAAGCTTTGCAACAGTTTTTACCGCCTGTTACTGAGTTACCTAACCCAGCAGTTACCAATAGTGCGAACAATAATGTCAGTGATATAAAACTACCCCGCATACAATTACCTACTTTCGGGGGTAAATATGAAGAGTGGCCAACTTTTTACGACATGTTTTCTTCATTAATACATTATAATAAGAATATTTCATCGGTACAGAAATTACATTACCTCAAGTCCAATTTGAGTGGAGAAGCATTAAATCTATTATGCAATTTTTCGACGACTGATGCAAATTATGATGAAGCATGGAAACAGTTAGTTCGGCGTTACAATAACAAGCGTTATAATTGTAATGCTATTATGAGGACTTTATTTAGCACAAAGAAAATTCAAACCGAGTCAGCCAATGCAATTAGGAGTTTGTTGGATACAACATCTACTTGTCTCAAATCTTTAGAAAACCTGGGTATCAGTACTGAATCCAGTTACGCTAACGCGAGTGTCGTTTATTTAGTCGTTTCGAAATTGGACGCTGAATCTGTCAAACAATGGGAACAGCAGGTAAATATGATGTGTGATGAGTTGCCCACTTGGACACAATTGAGAGATTATTTGGAGTACAGATTCAGGACGTTAGAAATGCTAGATACGAATGGGAATCGCGCCGCACAACAAGCTAAGCCTACTGCGAAGTCAAAATCATTTCACGCATCAGTAGAGAAGGAGAAAGAGAATAAGTTTAAGCCTAAAGAAGAGTGCCCGATGTGTCATGAAACACATTATCTCAACCAGTGCAAGCGTTTTAGCATTATGACGCCTAAGGAAAGACAGGATTTTGTTCAGACGAGTAAATTATGTTTTAATTGCCTGGCGCCAACTCATGCGGTAGCTAAGTGTCGTCAGTCATTCAGCTGTAAGAAATGTGGGCGAAGACATCATACGATGTTACACTTTTTGAGAGAGAACCAGGAGCCAGCCAGTAGCCTGGAGCAGGCAGCCGCAGTGTCACGGAGTGAACCACAACAGGAGCGAGCTAGTACAACACGAGGTGACACAACCATAACTGCTACATTTTCTAGAGGAGAGCTACAACCCAACAGCGTGCTACTTGCGACGGCTAAGGTTAAGGTATTCCGTTCTAACGGTTTTAAACAATTAATTCGAGCTTTACTTGACCAAGGGTCACAGGCATCTTTTGTATCTGAATCAACTGTGCAATTATTAGGTCTTGTACGCAAACCAGTAAGTGGCTGGGTGTCGGGGCTGGGAGACGGCCGTATGAGGATAAAATACACGGTTTCACTTCGCCTGGAATCACTTCATAATCCAGCTAGTTACATCCTAGTTAACGCTTATGTTTTGCATTCCTTAACGTCACTACTTCCTTCAACCAACATGAGTACTTCCAAATGGGTGGAAATCGACAATCTTCCTTTAGCTGATCCTACATACGCGACGCCAGGTAAGATAGACATTTTGCTAGGTGCAGAGGTTTATAGCGAAATATTACTTGATGGAGTTATGAAACATCCTGATTGTAATGTAATAGCACAAAATACAGTGTTTGGATGGATTTTGTCAGGTAGAATGTCAAAGGGTTCTGGAACGTTAGCAAGGGATAATCTCATTAGCATGCACATACAGATGAAGGAGGATGAGCTACTTAAAAGATTTTGGGAGATGGAAGATGAGCCTAATTTAATAAAGAAAGAGATGACTGATAGCGAGAAAGTTTGTGAGGAATTGTTTGACTTAACTACAGTGAGAGATAATGAAGGGAGATTTATAGTGAGATTACCCTTTGCAACAAATGATCCTAAGTGTCAGTATGGTAACACAGAAGAGAGAGCAGTGAAGAGGTTACAATATTTAGAGAGAAAGCTATCGAAAGATTCAAAACTGAGAGAAGAATATAATAAAGTTATGAGTGAGTATTTGAGTATGAACCACATGAGACTGGTTTCTGAGAATGAGTTGCAGCAAAAATCTAAAGTTGTCTATCTTCCTCACCATGCTGTGGTGAGAGAAGACAAAGACACTACTAAAGTGAGAGTCGTCTTTGACGCTTCTAGCAAGGGTGACAATAGTGTGTCACTAAATGATGAGCTTCTTGTTGGACCAAGGTTACAACAAGATTTAAGACACATATTGATGAGATGGCGTCATCATAAAATCTGTATCGTAGCCGATATTGTCAAAATGTATCGGATGGTGAGAGTGGCGGACGAGGATACAGATTTTCAGAGGATTGTCTGGAGATTTGATCCGTCCGACCCCATACAACGTTACAAATTGTTACGTTTAACGTTCGGTACAGCATGCGCGCCATATCTAGCTGTCAAGGTATTGCACCGACTTGCTGAGTTAGAAGGTGAAAAATATCCATTAGCGGCAAAAATAACAAAACAATGTTATTATATGGATGACTTAATGACCGGTTGTGACACGGTTAATGAGGCAATACAAATTTATGAGGAGATGAATGAGTTAATGACGAGTGGTGGTTTTGATTTACAGAAGTGGAATAGTAATAATGAGAGGTTTTTAGAGCAGATTGGGAAAACTGAGTTGAGTGAAAGGCAACCTGTCAAGTTAAATGATCTAATTAAGGTGTTAGGTTTGAGTTGGAATAGGAAGAATGATAATTTTGAATACGTAGTAATCTTACCGGAACCTAAACAATTATTCACTAAAAGACAAGTGCTATCCGAAGTAGCGAGATTGTACGACCCTTTGGGCTGGATTGCCCCAGTGATAGTTAATGCTAAGATTTTAATTCAAAAACTGTGGAAATCTGGTCTTGAGTGGGATGAGAGTTTGTCAAATGAATTACATGGCGAGTGGCTAAAATACAGACAAGAGCTAATATATTTAAAAAATCTTAAGGTACCTAGGTGGATAAATTTTACACAAGGGTGTAAACGAGAGTTGCACGTATTTTCCGATTCTTCAAAATCTGCGTTTGCGGCAGCAGTTTACATAAGAGTGATTGATGGTGCAAATAGAGTGCATGTACATTTGCTGTCCGCAAAGACTCGAGTTGCCCCAATCGTAAAGGAGATTTCAATACCCCGACTTGAACTGTGTGGCGCCACCTTAGCAGCCAAGCTTATATGTGAAGTGTCACAAGTTTTGGAGATACCTAAGGAACATCTCTATGGATGGACTGACTCCACCATAGTGTTAGCATGGCTCAAAGGAGGCTCAAGTCGTTGGGCAACATTTGTCAGCAACAGAGTCTCCACTATATTAAATATTATGGATTACCACCAGTGGAGTCATGTCTCGTCAGAGACAAACCCTGCGGACTGTGCGTCTCGTGGTCTGCAACCCAATGAGTTGAGTGAGCATACATTGTGGTGGAGTGGACCGCAGTGGTTGTCAGAACCTACAATACGCACAGAGAGTAAACTGATTGAAGACACGCATGAAGAGGAACGAATCCAATCTTTAACCGTTATATCTGACGTTGATGAAGAATTTGTTTGGTCAAAATATTCATCTCTAACTAAACTACTAAAAGTTGTATCCTATTGTAGACGAGTTTTGAATTACAAATTGAAGAAGGATAATAGATCTAAACTACCTAAATTTATCACACCAAGTGAAATGAGCGAGACTTTGTTAGCATGCATTAAACAAGTACAAGAACGCGAGTTTTTAATGGAAATAAAACAGTTAAAGACTGGAGGATGTGTGCCTAAAAAGAGTAAGTTACGATCTCTTTGTCCCTTTTTGAACGAAAAGGGGATACTAAGAGTAAGTGGACGCATAGCACAATCGGAAGCATGTTATGACACGAAGCACCCGATAATTATGCCTGGTAACCATCATCTTACTAAGGTTTTAATTGCGGACGCTCATGTAAAAACATTGCACGGTGGCCCACAGGCTATGTTAAACTTTCTTAGAACTAAGTATTGGATCTTACGTGCTAAGGAACGGGTTAAAAAATATTTTAGAGAGTGCACTATTTGTTTAAGATACTCCACAAGAAAGACTACTCCTTTAATGGGCCTGCTTCCAGAGGCTAGGTTGAAACCCAGTAAGCCATTCAAATCTACTGGTGTGGATTACTGTGGTCCTGTTTATATCAGATTTTCGCCAGGCCGAGGAGCGAAGTCTTACAAAAGTTACATTTGCATATTTGTGTGTATGGTTACAAGAGCAGTCCATTTAGAAGCAGTAACTGATATGACGGCCAAAAGCTTTATTGCTGCGTTTAGGCGATTTACTGCTCGCAGAGGCCATTGTCAAGACTTATACAGTGACAATGGCACTAATTTTGTTGGCGCCGATAAGCAAATGCGAGAAATGTTTAATAGTGCCAAATCTTCTCTGCCTGGAGAAATAGCAGAGCTACTTTCTTTAGAAAGAACCAATTGGCATTACATTCCTCCCCATTCGCCTAACTTTGGCGGGTTATGGGAAGCCTCGGTGCGCGGTACTAAGACCCATTTGAAAAAGGTAGTAGGAAACAGTACATTAACTTACGAAGAAATGTCGACTGTCCTGGCGCAAGTGGAAGCGTGTTTAAACTCGAGACCGGTTTCCTTGTTGAGTGATGACCCAAACGACCCTCTACCCTTGACACCAGGTCACTTCTTGGTAGGCGAACCATTGTTAAATATTGCAGATGAGGATTACACTAATTGTAATGTAGTTGGTTTGGATAGATGGCGATTGACGCAAAAAATTGTAACAGATTTTTGGAATAGGTGGTATAAGGAATACCTAGTTAATTTAAATCAAAGATATAAATGGACCACTAAACGTGATGAACCAGAAATTGGCGATATTTGTGTTTTAAAGGAAGATAATGTACCTCCAGCCAAATGGTTACTAGGTAAAATTATTAAAAAATATCCTGGACCTGATAATGTAACCCGGGTCGTATCCGTAAGATGTAAAACCGGAGAATATAAACGTCCAGTGAGCAAAATTTGTATTATAACTAAATGACCTGTTCTGTTATATTGTTATTAAAACCTATTTTAGTTACTTTCAAGTTCAGAGTTTATTTACCAACCTGTAAAAATTAAGTTAAAAAAAGAAAAACAATTATAATATTTATGTTAATATACACGCACTATGATGAGTTCTCCCCAACGTACTCTTTACCTGCATCATTAAGTTACTAATAGCCTATTTATAAAAACTTGTTTGTTATTAATGTAGGTAACTAATTGAATAGACGCCGCATTTGTTCTGCATTGCTTGAATGTACCTACTTATTGTAAATTATGAACGACACAAGTTATTCTATCGTTAATTTGATAGTTTTTGTTTAAGATTTTGATAGGAGTGTTTCTTAAGAGTTTGTATGTACCCTTGTTATTATGTTAAGTTTACGCATAAGTATTTCTTTCATATCTGTAGTTTTGTTGTTTGAGTTTATATTTGTTAAAATGTAGTTAAAGAACTATGTTCTTTGGCGGGCGGAATGTCCAAATAGATTAGCGTTATAAGTGTGGTGAGGTTACGTTTAAGTAATTATCTATACATATATACTTACAGTCCACTATGATCCCTAGTTGCGAATAAACCAGCAAGCAAGCTACACGTTGTTTTCTTTAAAAAAGTCAAGACAAACAAACATCAACCTAATATATCGAACAGGTAAGTATAAAGCAGTCGGTGGTCACGATTGACCCAATTAAGTCTACTGTTTGTTGTTTACAAAACGTTTGTAAATAAAACAATGTCTTTCCAAAGCGAGTACAAAAAAATTAATTTCGTTCAAGACCTTATACAATACGCGGAGACTCTTGACACCGCGATTCAAAAAATGCTCAAAAGGTACAACGCCATCTATCGAGCTTCTGGGAAAACTCGCGATCAAACAAGCTCACTTCACCAACATTTTCAAGGTGAAATTTTAACAGAATAGCTCTACAGCTGCTGTGTTCAGTTAACTTTAAATTTGCAAACTATTTGACCAGCGAACTTTAGACCTACTAACACAAATACAAACAAACAAACGAAACTTTCTTAACAGCCGTCTGCTTCACACTTCACACCTACTATTGATACAGTACTTTCATCTTCCCCTACTAAGATACATAAGGAAAGTAAAATGATCCGTGACATAACGGAACTCCACAGCCAGTCGCGTTAACTTTCACTCCAAAGAGTTTACATAACGTCTACCTACGTAACAGTACCTTCTCATTAATCTCCGGTTTAAATTTATTTATTATTCGTGAAATTCGTTTTGGGCCGGTGGGTTTCGTGAGCGTAGGGCCGGGTTTGGAAAAAGCTTTTACGTAATTAAGATATGTGGAAATTGATAGTGGAGAGAAACTAAACTAATATATATTAAAGGCTATCAAATACAGAGAGATAGTGTGTTATACATTGTTTATGTTTAATTTATGGTCTTGTTAATCTGTCAACTTGACTTGATAGATAAACGTCAGTGTTCTATCAGCTTGCCGTACTTCATTACTCCTTCCTAAGTACTAGGCCTTTGACTTCCGCATTATCCCCATATCTATCATTGTATTCTATGGACTTATAGAGAGCTAAAAGTCTATAGAATTCAGAGATATAGTCTTTCTGTATTTGATAGACTTTAACAAATATTAGTTTAGTTACTCAGCTGCTGCATTAGACAGATCATTATCATTTGGTCAGCTGTAACAAAGATTTTGTTAACCATCATTATTTAATAATCTTTCTATGCATATCGTTTTTATCATCTCTTTATTTTGAAAACACTTCGGATAACAAATTCACCGTCTAATCACCGTCCAATAATTGATAATCGTTCTTGTAGTGAATGTGTTAAATATAAATATTATGATTCGTGATTAAGTTCTTGCTAATGTCAACTGTCACTAAAAATGGCGGGAGAAGGTTAAAAGTGAAGCGGCACTCAATGACATAATCTGCTTAAACGTGGGATGAACTGGATTCTACAGTTCCTCTGTTGATTTAATCCCAAGTCCAAACAGCAATGATAAAGATTTCTTATAAATTTCAACTAACCTTAGCGATATATGCTTTCATGTAGAAGTTTCCGAACAGGATGATGAAGGAAATCATGTATATGATGAGGACGTAGTGCATCCACAGCGGGAACTCGCAGCCAGTCCTGATGCCGTTGATACCGAGGACCAAGGCGCAGGTGAACTGGATCTGAAATGAGAAGATGGTTTGGTAATTTAAGATACTGAAGGCAATTTCAATAATAGACTTGATAATATTTTAGACACCAGAAAAAAAATCAAAGCAGTGGAATTGGGTTTTTGAAAGGGTAGTTAATATACTTTTTTTTGAATTGTCAATAACGTTACTTTTTTTTTAATTGTCAAAACGCGGAAGTACGTGATTTGCATGAAATATAACAATGTGACGTCAAAGATTTTTTAGAATCAAATAAAATACTTATTAGCATTAAATGCAATTTTACAATTATATCTTTGCATGATATTTAATTGCTGTATAGTGATGGAAGTTTTTAAGATGAGCGGTCTTTTATGTATGTGATTTCATATTTTATTTTTGACTGTTTCAAATAGTCATTTCAAAAGAAGCTAACATATTTGTAACTGATCGCGGTACGGTACTAGGCCTTTGCTTAAGTATAGTAACTGGCTAGTAGTTGGATGCAGAAAATGATTTCATTAATAAAATCAACTTGAGCGCTATAGGATGAATAGATTTTAATGAGATTATTGACACAAGAGATACGAATAAAGATTATAGAGATATCAATTTTCAGAACGAATTTTATCAAAAGAGGATCAACATTGATTGCTTCGAATGGAACGGTTATCATGGCACTAGACTTAATCGTAACTTAAAACCGTTTTTCGACACGCTCACAAGAAGACCATCTCCGAAAAGTATTGTAATAAAAAGAAAATAGCATCTGCCATCTTGAACCATCAAAATTCATTTAGGCTTTTATTGCTCAACATGGCTTTTCTAGCATTCTATAGTAGTATTTATTTTATTTTAAATCAATTTCTTTTATTTGCATATCGCACGATTTAAATAAGATGAGATAAGTGCACAGTCACTTATCTCATCTTATTTAGTAAAAATAGTAAATGAATCCAGACTCATTTACTATTTTTACTAAAATTCTATACTAAGTAGAGTAATTAGTAACTAAAGCAGACCAATTAGAACCTCGAGTGGAGAAATAATATTTTTTATATACCAAGTTTTCATAGACCGTATTCCGACCATGGAAATCAATGTGGAATGATTTTTATTACGAATGAAAGCAATGAAGTTATTCTTATATGTGTTGGATTTGAATGTTTTTGTACAAATCGCTATCTTATTAACATAATTGTTCTCAAAATTAATTTTTAAAATGTTTTCATTGAGAGTCGAGCGAGATATTCCGGACTATAAAAAAATAGGCAACCAAACGAAGACAATAACTGGCTTAGCAGAATTCTTACTGTATTTTTATTGTTGTCATAATTGGGAGTGATAATGACTTTTATATAGACGACTATAATAAGGGCGTAGGTTTTAGGCTCCCACAGAGAGACGCGACGCGATCCTAGTAGAACCATTTCTATGAAAACTTGGTCCGACAGAATAGCGTCGCGTCGTCACGTCACGCTTGTCTGCGGGAAGCCTTTAATAATAAGGTTACTTGCTCAATAGAGAAGATAAGCGTCCAAAATGATGGTCGAGTCAGGTCCTTCATTAACTTCTGTGATACCAGCGCAGACCAGTTTTATTTAGTTTTATTATGAGTGTCTCGAAAATATAAATAAACTCTTATCTGGAAGCATTGCAATTAAAGTAGAGAATATAAAAAAAAACAGCGACGGAGAGAAATTTCTCAGGTGAAGAAGACATTGGCGTAAAGGATACTGAAAGGGCCACAATTGCCCTAAGTGAAAAAGTATATTATCAAAAACAATTGAAAACTAATTCCCGATTAGTTCCAGCCACAAAATTTAGGTCAGGCAAACCCAAAACTGTTTTTGAAATAATTTCGTCCACGTGTTGAGGCTTCTAAAACTGGTGCTGTAATTTAATTCAAAGGCCCTTTTCAACCCGGATAAGAATAGTTATATAAACATTAATTAACATAGTAAATGTTTGTAATATTACATAACTAAAGTATTTCGTAATATTGAAAGAAAACAAAGGAGTATCAACACGCAATGCGTGTGGCGTGTTGCCGCAAACTCAGATTATATACATATTTAGTTCGGCTAATGGCGTCGCATAAACTTTACTAATCCGGTTTTAGATTATGGTTTCCCAAGTTTTTCTCGTGACTTTGTTACCATACAAACGTTAACCACGGTTACTACCGCTCAGGGGTCCATCAACACTGCCGGGTAAACGGTATTGTCCGAAATATTTCAGATTAATTTAATGTAACGAATGTGACTAGAAAGTATTGTCATGTATCTAACGTTAATTTTTACAATTCTTGTGATAGTAAATTGATTTTTCATTTTGTTAAAAAGCGTGAGACATGTTTCTGGCAAAGAAATAAATAATTAAAAAAAGTTTTAGGGTATATAGACACCGACGTAATTTTTGCACACCGTTCCGAAATTATGCGGCCCTTTACTTCGAAAACTTTTATTTAATATGCCTTGAAATCTGTCCTACACAGTTTAAGTATAGGGGCCAGTGCAAGCTACCCCAAACTATCAAATGTTTTTGATAGATTTTCAACTTTATGACAAAATTATAAGGTTCATGTTCCATTGGGAATATTTGATCGTTTAGAATAGCTTGATGTGCTGGCGTCTGTACAACTGTAACAATAAACTTACTTACTGATATTCTTAGAATATGGGATGAAGAATAATTTTGAGCTTTATTTAACAAGTTATTGTTGGTATAAAAATAGAGATGTTCAGCAAAATAAAACGTGACCGTAGTATTTTTGGCATATGAGAGTTGTCACAATCAACCAAATCAATTCGAATACAATAGATGGATGAGAGTGACCGAGAATCGAGGTCACTGGCGAGCAATCAAAGACGTTTATGTTCTCCAGTAAAGATGTTGACCGAATCCATTGGAGTTATTTTAATGCATTAATGTCACCTTTCATATCTTGCTTTCGTTATTCTGAATTTAGGATTAGTATATTATATTAACTCAGTATTATCTCATACTAGCTGACCCGACAGACGTTGTCCTGTCTTAACTGTGATACCTACCTAGCTACCTACCCTACCTACCCTACCTACCCTAGCTACCCTACCTACCCACCCTACCTACACCAGCTACCTACCCTAACTACCTACCTACCCTACCCTAACTACCTACCTACCCTACCCACCTACCCTACCTACCTACCCTACCTACCCACCCTACCTACCCTACCTACCTACCCTACCTACCCACCCTACCTACCCTACCTACCTACCTACCCTACCTACCCTACCTACCCTACCTACCCTACCTACCCTACCTACCCTACCTACCCTACCTACCCTACCTACCCTACCTACCCTACCTACCCTACCTACCCTACCTACCCTACCTACCCTACCTACCCTACCTACCCTACCTACCCTACCTACCCTACCTACCCTACCTACCCTACCTACCCTACCTACCCTACCTACCCTACCTACCCTACCTACCCTACCTACCCTACCTACCCTACCTACCCTACCTACCTACCTACCTACCCTACCCTACCTACCATATAGGAGGAAAATCAGAAGCTGATCGAAAAAAAAAAAAAATTAAAATGTATTCTGCGATTCAGGGCGGAGACAAATCCAACGAAACAAAAATCATGAAAATTGGTCCAGCAGATCTCGAGTTATAACGAAGGGAACAAACCCGTCTTTCTTTTATATATAAGGTGTATCTGTTCCAACACGAAATATTTTAAGAGCAACATCTAACGGTGGTAAAGATTCCATAGAAGCGAAAAAAATAATTTATCTAAGTATTTTTTATTTTACGTAATTATTTTAATTTTAAAACTGCTTGACACATTTAGTATGAAACCTTCAGCGGCCGCACGCGCGCTCGGTGCGTCTCGTGACCGGTGACGGCTATCTATTCTGTGTCGAGCAGCGTGTCAGGGCGGTAGCGTTCGCATGCATGTCTCCGGCCTGCGCGCGACCGCGCGAGTTTGGTAATCATTTCGCGTCCTACTGACGGTTACCGTGCTCCACATACTGTGTGCTGCCGGACGCAAATGTCCTCACCTCGTATTACATGATGATCTAACAATATCACTGGTGACCTGTGTCGGTCTTACAAAAATACAGCACTGCCTATCTCTTCGCGGAATGCAGGCGTGATGATGTTAAAAATAAACCAATTGTAGACTTCGTAGCTGGTCTTGTTTAAATAGCTTATCGCTTCCAATAATAATAAATGTCAAACTAAAATACAAAACCTAAATTAATAAATTCCTTCCTTAAACTTATACGAAAAAGAGCCTAGATGCGATTAAAACAATACCTACACACGTCATGTGGAAACTAGGTAAATACTAATAAACAGCTGACGGGTGAGTGCATCTTGACTTCACAAAGGTTAATGACCTGTTTGTGTAGATCGGATTTATTTGATCGATAGGCAGACGTGAATGTTTTAGGTTCTCTTGAGAGATAAATAGCTTGCCATGTTATTGTGGAATAACATACGGCATTATAACCTATTGAATGATTAAATAACTACATTACGTTAAGATTATAAGTTTTGTCGAGTAGTCTTTTTACAGGCAAACAACATGTTTATTAGATCCGTGGTTGAATGGTAGGTATGCTATTTAAACCGTTAGGATAATAGTGTTCTGTGTAGGTATTGAACTCAAGACTTTTAATGATTGGTAGAGTTTAACTTAATTTATTAATACCGAACCTAGTATCTACTAGGCGTAATCTGCAGTCTAGGTCTGTGGTCTAGGTACAAATCTACACTACTTAGGTACCTACCTATTGATCCTTATTCCCCATTACACTTAACACACACACACCACACATGAACACTGAACCGTGTCTGGAAATGATCCGGCCGGTATACCCATAGGGCATTGTTACGTTCGTTGCCCGAAGCCCGACGCGTGTTAACTAATGCGCGTGCGTTCTAATATGCGGGTCGCTTGTCACTGAACTCGGTGAGTCAGGTGCGCGCGCGGCTCGCCTGCCGCCGCCGCGGCGCCAACGCATTCTATTGTTCCGCGCGCCGTCTAGTCTCGCCGCCCGCTTCAATGACGGTAGGTAAATACAACGTATGGTTTAGCGTAATGGATATAAAAAATGAGAAGGAGCCAGTATTTTTATGTAAGTCAAATAATTTGAAATTATTAAATTTTTTAAATAATCCTTAGATATTTTTTTTTTCCTTTCTATGGAATCTTTACCACCGTTAGATGTTGCTCTGAAAATATTTAGTGTTGGAACAGATACACCTTATATTATTATATAGATACAACGTAGCGCTTCAAAGGCGACATTAATTTAACACACGGGGAGGGCCCATTTATCATATTAATGTTGATAGGTTAAAATAAATAAAAAAAAAAACAATAACGTTTAATGGAAATATAATATTATAATGTATTCATGAAACGAAAATGTGAAAACGTATAATTATGTGTGTTAAATTAATGTCACTATTGTAGCGCCACGTTGTATACCAACTAGCAGGCGACATAACTGACAAAATATGCGATATCTTCAAGCAGTATAGTCGTGAGCTATTTGCCATTTTTTTTTTGAGGCTGGTAAATCATCTGATGACTTCTCCCGATCTGGGTGGAGCGGAAGGGAGTGTCAGACTCTTACTGATTAAAACCCATCCATGTTCCTTCCGTAGCCCTTTATGTTCCGGGGCAGCGGTAACCCTTTCGCACAATCCCGCCTACCCGACAGCTATTTGCCCTGCAGTAGGACTATACAGGCTACGCTCTCTCTGACTGAATGGAGACGTTTCTTTTTTTTAGGGTGGGAAATCATCTGTGACTTAGCAGTGAGAACGTCATAGGCTGACTGATTATCTTAGTATAAAACTCACCAGCTGCATGATGGTGAGGTACTTCTTCCACCAGAGGTACTTGCTGACGGAAGGCCCGAAGACTGACAGACCGTAGTAAGTGTACATGAGCACGTGGATGCCACTGTTCACCATTGCAGGGAGGAATGCTGGAAAGGAATTGTGGTGTTAATTACAATAACATCAAATTATTAACTACTAAAAATGGTGATATTGGAAAAGATGATGATGATTGGTAATAAGAATAATATTTATTGTACTTTTTTATTAAATTTAAAAAATTATGTGTAATAAAATAATTATGTGTTTAGTGTTTTGTTTACAGTTTAAAATAATCGTAGGTTTAAGGTGAATGACCCGATTGAGTATCTAAAAATCAAATTTTATTTCCAAAACTTCAACTTTTAAAGACAATATATATACAACCTGAATTTAAAAATATATCTATTATGTACAGGTGGTAAAAAAGGGGAAGAGCTCATGGGGCGTCGAATAAAAAAAATGATTTGCAACATAAAATTCTCTTAGAGCTAGTTAAAGGGTTATTTTGTGACCTAAAATCTTTTTATATAGGCCATTAATTAAATTCAAAAACTTAAAATCGAATAAAATTACGAATTCAAAAAAACATCCCATTTCAATAGCAGATGGAAGAGGTAAAACGATTTCATTTACAGACCCCTCGACATTCATCTCGAACTCAAGAAATCTGTTCACGGGCAGAAAAAAATGAATAGTCCTTAATTTTCCAATATCTAAAAATAGCTGTGGCTAAGTGAGTTTGTGGCGGGCTCTCGAATACCAATGTGATTATTTTCCTAAAATTCAAAAATCGCTCTATAAGTAGGTAGATTAGTTATTGCTGTTGGTATTTTTACTTGCCAAGTATTTTTAATTACAAGTCAAGTACTTAATAATAATAATAATCGTTTATTTCTCAGGTTTTAACCCATACCAATATTACAATCTTCTTCTTTTCGTGTGGTTAGTGACTAACCTGGTGTTAAAGTTTTAATGCTGCCCATGGGCCTCTGACTTGGCTTCACATGCTGTTGAGAAATGAGTCGTTACGGGTCGTCAGAAGCCCGAAATTCTGGCAGCCAGTCTTACCAAGGGGTATCGCACTGCCCAGTTACTGGGTTGTGAAGGTCAGATAGGCAGTTGCTCCATGTAAAATACTGGTATTCAGCTGCTTCCGGTTAGACTGGAAGCCGACCCCAGCAGAATTAGGAAAAGGCTAGGCAGATGATGACATCATCATCATCATGATCATAAGGGTCTTTGCAGATACACAGACACTATTTGATTAGTAAGTGCACATAATCGTGTGAGGAAAGATGGCTTGAGCCTCCTCAAGACCCAGTAAAAACTGTAATATTCACCTACATATAGTTAGACTGGAAGCTAACCTTAACATAATTGGAAAAAGAATAATAAGATGACGATTGATTCTAAAGGAAACTAACTTATGTGCCACATATTTTTCTACTGTTCAGCATGTGGGCTCGATTCCAGGGTCAGGCAAAGTGACATTGGTTTTTTTACCTAGTTTGAACCCGGTTGATAGCAGTAGGTTCGCCTCCTATTCTATGTTCTATGTTAGATGTATAAATGCGCCTCTGCCTATCTCTTCGGGGAATTTAGTCGTCATGTTATCCTAAGTTATATTTTTCGATAGAGTACTTTATCAAAAAATGTCCTGAATGATTATGAACATTTTGCAAAGCACGTCATTATTCCTTAAACCATACGTTATAATAAATTAGGTCCTAATCGATCCATTAAAGTCTAGACGGTATGAATAAAGAAAATGCTTTCCGAGAAGAAAAATGTTTACCTAATTGTACAGTGGACGTTATAATTACTTTACCACAACAAGATTGAATGTCTCTAACTGCCAATTTCACCAATGTAACTGAACGCGGTCAACACATCTGAACTGCGTTCAAAAGCACAATGTTGACACTGATAGCTCATAAACGTAGTTTGCATTTGCTGGTCGCGTTCAATTTCTTAATTTAAATCACCCTTATCATCAATCAGTCTTAAAATGACAACGTGTCATGACATTTCAGTAGTGTTATTCTGTAAAAATATCACCGTAAAAAAGTAGGTGAAGTGAGTAAGTCAGCTGTCAATAGTGTCAATCCCTAGCATTAAATTATTATTATTGAATACAATTGTTATTATTATTATTATTAGGTGGAAGAACAGCTCACTTCCCGCTCACGTCACCTTAGTTTTCACGGACTACAGAATCGACCGACAGATATGAACTATAATAAACTTGAGATTCGCTATGAATAATAAAATTGTTCTCAAAAGTGCTTCTCAAAGGTCGACTATACTATACCTATCTCATTATTCATGACAGGAATTAATAAATATGACAGCTTATGTCATCAAGTAATTAATGTTTGCCGAAAAATTAATTTCCTGTGCCCTTCGGATTATTTGACATCTGTCGTCACACGTGTTTGTGCTAAAATATTTATTTAGCGAAATATTTTTTTAATGTAAATATATTAAGGGTCACGATTGACTGGAAATGACAATAGTTTAAGACGTGAATCTTAATGGGTTGCTAAGGGAACAGTCGAGAGACAAAGACGTCACAGAAATAGGTAGGTACTATGGATTCTTTACGTAGTATCAAAGTCAAATAATTTATATGAAATAGGCACATTTTTTTTAGGGTGAAATCATAAAATGACTCCTTCCACCCAGAGCGGAAGGGCAATGGCCCACTCCGTGTCATAGAGGAGGACCCTGAAATAGGTATTTGAAAGTACTTAATTTTCAGCCAAGACTAAATACTTTAATTTCTAACTTAGTGGACCTATGCTGATTAATTAATAGTTGAAAGAAAAGGTAAACTACGTAAATCTAGAAATCAATAAACTATTTTTGATTTATGTTAGTGCCTGTTGTGCGTAGTTAAATATCCTGAGTCTGGAAAATAATTGTTATAGTTTGCCTCAAAAATGTAACGTTTATCTGAAAACGGACATGAGTTTTGGTTCTCATTAGGTAAGGGACTTTTATTTTTACAATATTAAAGGTTTTGTTGTTAGTTTAATGAATATTATATAAAGCCGTCTACAAATTTGTGCTCACCGCACCGCATTGCAATTATCCTCTTACATTCGTTTCGTACATTTTGTATGAATCATCGCACGCGTCAGGCGGACTGCACCGTGTTTTATTGTAAACTAGCTTCTGCCCGCGACTTCGTACGCGGACCCTGTTGCTTATGCCAGCGACAACGGGGTCGCCATTTATGTTATTTTTTATCATTTTTCCCATTTAAATCTTTTATCACACTGAGCTTTAGTTTTATTTCATTCCAACAACCACCAAAACATACAGTCCATTTGTCATCGTTTTCATTTTGGTAACCGCATTATTATATTCCTCCTCTAGAGACCTAGAAGTCGATGCGTAGATACGCTTGGAACTCAAGCGTAATTCTCTTTCCGTGAACGTCTCTGACTCGCGAGACAATACATGACGTTCACGATCAGCGGTCAGTCGCGCATCATATTCTTCACTGGTCTCTAGAGACCTAATGAATACGCTGAGAACGCAGGCGTGCTTCGCGACCCGAAGAGGTTTCCACGGAGCGAGTTGCAGCCTAATGTTCTCGAACAACATCAAGTCTCTCCTGACGCTCTTCGGTAGATTCTTGGGATCTTATGATCCTCAATCTTTTAGCTCTCTTGGAACATTGGGAAAGATTTGACCTCTTTCTAGGCATGGTCATAGTTTTATTGTGAAGATACCTGATCAATAAAAATCTAAATTAAAATGACTGCTCCCCTGCGTTACCGGGTAGGCTACAGTGTCACGAAGATAAATGGAAAAGGAAATTAAACACTCAAACAACATAAGCCCGAAGGCATATTCAAAAAATAAATAGGAGTTTTGGCCAGTAGAGTCAAATTTTCAATGATATACCATCGTCATCAAAAATCAGTCCTAAACTGTTACCGCCTTCACCGCGTGCAGGAACTCCCAGTTTATGTTATTTTATAATTACACAGTAAAATTAGTGATAGCTTTGATTTCCACATCATGATGATCTTCGATTTTTATAAGTCAACAGGAAATGCCCATCATAATGAACAACAAAGACGTCAAAGACGTCATTCCTATACATATGTGTTATGTTGTAGCTAGGCTCTTGGAGTTCCACAACAGGTGTTCCAGATCTTCGATTTTTATAAGTCAACAGAGAGTGCTCATCAGATTGAACAACTTGTGCTAAGACGTTATTCCTATATGTGTTATGGTGTAGCTAGGCTCTTGGAGTTCCACAACAGGTGTTCCAGATCTTCAACTTTTATACATCAACAGAGAGTGCTCATCAGGCTGAACAACTTTCGCTAAGACGTCATTCTTATATGTGTTATGGTGTAGCTAGGCTCTTGGAGTTCCACAACAGGTGTTCCAGATCTTCGATTTTTATAAGTCAACATGAAATGCCCATCAGACCGAACAACTTTTGCTAAGACGTCATTCCTATATAATGTTATAGTGTAGCTAGGCTCTTGGAGTTCCACAACAGGTGTTCCAGATCTTCGATTTTTATAAGTCAACAGGAAATGCCCATCAGACCGAACAACTTTTGCTAAGACGTCATTCCTATATATGTTACAGTGTAGCTGGGCTCTTGGAGTTCCACATCAGGTGTTCCAGATCTTCAAATTTATTCTCTCAGCAGAAAATGCTAATCACGTGGAACAATTTTTGCTAAGGTATCATTTTTGTATCTCTTATAGTTTAGCTGGTCTGTTGCGGTTCTGCATCAGGTGTTCAAGTTTCCAAGATAAATTATAGCCTATATGTTGCCCAAACTTAATACCTATACAACAAAAAAAAAATCATTCCAATCCGTCCAGTAGTTCCGAAGATTAGCGTGTACAAACAAACAGACAAACAGACATACAGACAAACAGACAAAATTTTTTTTTGGATTCATGCTCTATTACTGTTTCTAAACCCCCCTCCATTATTATTTTTTTAATATATTCAATGTACAGACACAGGTTTTTTACTCTTTTATTATATGTATATAGATATAGATAGCAACGCGTTGCGCCGCAACGCTGCTCTAATTCGCGTTTAGAATTATGAGTGTTTTAAATTTGACTAATCCTTTGCCTTACCATACGAGGAAACAAGGCGTTATGTTATGTATTGTAAATTTGACAGTTGAGTTAATAAACCACACCGACGTTTACACGATATTAGCCTAGGAGAAATCCAATTTTTAATATTATAAAGTTACTTTTTTATAGTAGAAACTGACGTGTTACATAATATTGCTTGTTGCACATATTTCATTAAGTACGATTAAACTAAATTAGCGTCAGCAGTATCGTCAACTAGGCATGTGCGAGTTTGTTTTGTTTAATTTGCTCATAGTCTGAGAAAGATTTACCTTAGTAAGTGTTTTTACGGTTAGTAAGACAGCGTGACGTCAGTGATTGTTCAGTTAGTAACAAGTGTAATAAATAATTCCTTCCTACCTATCCTTCCTTGAAACATCATAATTATGAAAGCGAAAAATAGTAGAATTCGTAAACTGATATATGTATTCAAAAAGCTACGATTTTTTGCAGATCCAATAATATTTAGGCAATATTCTCTGTAAAGCATGTAAAGTTCTTACATTTCGACAGTTATTTATAATGAGCACTGTACTAAAACAACACGCAGCGCTTCCATACAGCACTGAATTTACTAAAAGGAGACGAAAATATAATAGTTTGTCCTCAAAAAGTACAAAGCATGCTATCACTGCCAAATTTTGATTATCATATTATGATTATTATCAAGGCAAGAACTGCTTTGATGAGTAGGCAATGTACGAGCAGGGATAAAACCATGTTATGAGCAGATGTTATGTAGAGCGACCCTTGGGTCGTGTAATCGTAGTTTTCGAAGCCAATATTTTTATTTAAATCACCTGTTAATATAACATTCTTAAAATAATGGACTTGGTGCTTGAAAAATCTGGTTTTAGGCTTTGTTAATGGGATGTAAGTTTCTGGCGGAAGAGAATAATAATGTACAATGCGATTATCCCTTTGGTTACACCAATTTTGATTTATTCTAACAGTCTTTAAAGCCCGTATTATAGAACCTCACTCAATACCCAAGCATTACTTACTTTATTATATTACTTAATTATAACCTATGACCTATTCTCAATCAAAAATTTTAGCTAAGTTTTAGTTTTGTTTTTGATTTTAATTCTAGTTTCCATTTTGTGTATGTTGATTTTAATTTTAGCTGTAATGATAATTTATTTTAATATTTGATACTGATTCTATTGTTAATTTATTTTTAATTTCTGATCTTAATTTCAACGTTAATTTATTTAATTCGGATTGTATCGATTATGTTATCTGAAATAATTGAATCTTAATTTTATTTTTTTTAAACTAGTTTTAAACAATCAAATGGCGTTAATCGAGACTCAAGCAATGCACAACCAATTGAGTATTTGGTTGTGCATTGCTTGAGTCTGACACACTCGAAGAATTTACTCTAATTACAGAACACTGTAATTAGAGTAAATTCTTTTACTCTAATTACAGAACACTGTAATTAGAGTAAATTCTTCGAGTGTGTCATTTGATAATTCCTTAACAAAGATCACCACCTCATCATTTAAACAGGGCAATATGCAAATATAATTCTGTTAAAATTTAACAAAGTTTATATTCAACGGTAAAAATATTTGAGTCACACATTATTGCTATGAATCATTTCATATTCACAAAATTTGCTTTCACAATTCCTTCAGCCGCAACTATGTATATAAAGGAAGGGGTTATTGAAGAAATGTGGCGGTAAATTGTTTTTTTATTACTAACTTAGGTAGTCTTTTAGAACAAATAGGAATAAATTATACTGGAACATTAGGCAATGAGTGCTTCCTGAGAGAAATAAGTGAGGGCTCATATTTCAAACCAAACTCTTTCGATGGAATGGTCCATTTGCTTTGTAGCAGGATGAATGGAGGGTGTGAGAATAAGCTTCCACTTCTGAGTCAAGTGGAAGTTCACTTTAAATTCACATTGTTTTAGATTTTTTTTTGAGTTTTAATATTGATCATACAATAGATTTAACATACAGTGTGAAATTTAAGTCATGGGCATCATTTTAAGGAGTCATTGTACTCATCATTATAAACAACTTTCACTATGGGAACAAATCTGAAGACGCGAAAAAAATCAGCTGTTATTATGCATATGAATTTAGGGAACAACTGATTTAAAAATATATATATAAACCAACGATTTAAAATCATTATAATGAGAAAGGTGTACGGAAAGTAAATCACAATAATTATTATGTATGTTACATACATACATAATAATTATTGTGATTTACTTGTACTTGTTGTTCGGTTTTCTATAAAAGTGTGTTTTTTAAACTATTATTTATTTTTTAATTTTAAGTTTGGAAAAAAAAACTTGATGAACTTATTTTGCATATCAAAAAAAATAAATAATTTTATCAAATTAATGTATTGTCATCGGTCCTCAATAAGTCTACGAAGTTTGAACGAAATCTGGCCGTTTAAAGTGGGTCAAACTCGCGCCCAATGGAGTCGGTTACAAACAAACATAAAAATAAAGCCTGTAAATACTCACTAGATCCACTAGGAACCCATTTGATCCCGATCCACCAGAAGCTGAACATCGTGGAGTGGTGGTACACGTGGAGGAAGGTCAGCTGCTCATCCTTCTTCCTTAAAATGAAGAAGAAAGTGTCGCAGAATTCTAAAAGCTTCGAGAAGTAGTACCACCAGACGGCGTCTGCTATCTGAAAATAAAAATAAAATTTTAATAGAAAAATAGCATGTGTTAAATGACAGGGTTCATGGAACAGAGACCCTAGCACTAACGCTCGACAAAAATAACCATATTCTCGATTATGGAAAAAGTAATTAGAATAATTCACTTATTTACTTGTAATAAAGTTTATAATAGAACGATGTCGTGAGTTTTAGACATCTCTCGGCGGCAATAATTCCAACGACATTTGAATCCAAAACACAGATTTGATTGCATTTAGGCATTTAGATTTTTTTTTGCTACAATCGCAATAAGTGTCACCCATACTTACGAATAAGAATAACTTAAGTACGAAACGAACATTTAAAATATTTAAAATGTTCGAATTTAAGTCTCTCTTCTATTAACGATAACTCCGCGCGTGCGTTCTGAATCACAATGTTTTAAGCTGTTTAGCTAGCCTTTAAAGGTAAACAAAGTTACCTAAAAATGAGGTCAAGACCATCGCAGAACTACAAATGGGCAACAAGTCGTTTCTTGGGATATTTGAGATAGTGCTAGACCAGCAACAATGGGATATATACAAAGATTCAAACTTGACAATGTTTTGTAAAACAATGTAGATTATACTGAAAGTTTTTGGATTTTGATCCCTGGTAAATAAGACTTATGGTACATTTGTTGTTTATCAAAGTATATCCCGTAACAATTTATAAATTTTTGAATTTTTTGGAACCATTGTAAAAAGCAGTTGAACCAGTCTTTGTGGAACTCATTCTCAACCGATTCAGGGCTCGTAAAACGTGTGCCTGTAAGTGTATCTTTAATTTTAGGAAGCAAAATGGTCCGAGGTCTGGGCAGTGCTTCGGTTTTCTTAGCGAAATGTAAGACGCGTTATTGTGGTAAAGGACTACAAACCAAACAAAATAACGAACCATTTCCTTAATTTTCTTCGGCTTCACTTTAAAAGGAAAGACCCATCTTAGTTGGTTTTCTTTCCGGTTTAGAGTAAAATACCCAGGTTTCGTCTCCTGTCTTGTATTATAGGCAGCCACTGACTGTCCTCCATTAAAGTTTTTCATAGTTTAACTAGATTCTAAACTTTCAGATGCATAAGCAAAATGCACTTGGCTCATTTTAACGCCTAACACAGTACGAATTTGTTGACATTTAATTTTATTATCAGTTTTTATCAGTAACAACGAATACTTAAAGCTGCGACATGGGGCTTCATTACTAAATGCCAATTGGAGTCACTGGCAACTCTCTTTTTTATTTAAACCACATCAAAAATCAGACAGTCATGATTTAAATTCATTGTAATTAATAGTGATTCACAATTTTCTGAAGCAGGCTACAATGAAAAAGCAAATAACAGTCTCCAAAATTAAAAAAAGTAATAATTATGTTCCAAGAGAGTTCCATTCTCGAATTCTGTAACTGCTTTTTTATTGTAAGTGGCCAGTTCCCAAAAACTTTATACTTGTCAACTTTTTGGAATAAATTCTCTATGGTAAAAACCGCATCAGAATCTGATTCAATGTTTAAAAGAACAACGTCATCAGCATCACAAAGACAATAGTGTCTTTGACTTATATAACAATAAGACGTATAGATAAAGAAGAGATTGTATGTCAAATTACAAAAATTTTGCTGAATTATCTGAATGTCGGAGATTCTTAAAATAAATGGCTTCTCATTGTCAAACGGTAATTAAAACATTTTACATTGCCAGGCAGCACTTCTTAAGGTTTGCTCTTACTTATACATAAATAATTAGAATTTTAAATCTCAGTGATGTTCTTGCTTCAGACAATATAGAATTTATAAGATTTGATTGTGTTTTCTTAACAATGTTCATATTGGAATGTACTCGTATGTTCAAGAATGTTGAGGGAGCTGTATGTTTGAGCCATTTTGGGGTTGAAACATTAGAGTGGTGGATTCCGAGTGCTCATCGAGTATTTCGAGACATCACCTAGGGGTTGATTAACTGTACAAATGACCAAAGAGCTGGACAAGTTTTAGGTCAAACAATCAGTATTGCCAAAGCTACCAGACTTTTCCAGAAAAGTCTGTCAGCTTGATGCGATGATTATGATTTTTTTTATGCCCAATACATAACATATAATTTAGTTTAAGCTTCCATATTGTATTTTGAATCTGTGTATATTAGAATAAAACATCGATTATAGATCGTTCAAAGATGATCAGAATGTGATGCAGCCATAAACCGATTTGTCGTTTTGTTCAATGTTTTTGTTGATCAATTTAATAAAAGCATCCTGCTTTGATATACTGATTATCAAGAGACAGTATGGGATGTTAATACATTGTTGAGATACCTCAGTATCACACACACACGTGTCCCACGTAATCCTGGCATATCGTAGTTCCCAGTGCCCGAGTATCGCAGCACAATTGTAATGCAGTTCTCTCCAGCCTCTGATAATATTATCCACTTTTTTTTTTTTAAGGCTGGGAAATCATCCAATGACTGCTCCCGCTCTGGGTGGAGCGGAAGGGAGTGTCAGACTCTTACTGACTAAAACCCATCCAAGTTCCTTCCGTAGCCCTTTATGTTCCGGGGCAGCGGTAACCCTTTCGGACAATCCCGCTTACCCGGCAGGCTTGGCCCTGAGGGGCCCCTTCATATGCTGACATCTCTTTGAGGCGCGCGTGGAACATATTATACGCGCCGTACGGCACGGGTCTGGTGCTGATCGGACGGTGAGTCACCCATTACTCACCGTCCGCAGGCCCGCGCCTACGGTGGCCGGGAGTCGTCACGTGGCTCCCGACGCCCGGGGCGTCTCCTGCGGCGGCAGAAGGAGGTAACTGCCTCCCACTCCCTCTCGTCCCGGTCCATGGCTTGCACCAGGGCCGGGCGCGAGAGGTCGCCGCCGCCGATCGCCTCTACGAGGACACGGCGGTGCTCCGCCCATGCGGGGCAGGTTTGCACCGTGTGCTCTACCGTGTCCTCTGGGCGATCCTCGCAAATATTATCCACTCATACAACATTGTTTTATAGTCAACAACCAATGTTATATTTTCCGTGAAAGTGTTTCAAATTAAATGGAAATACTCAACTGGTATGAACAAGTTATTGAAAACATTTACATAACACCAATTTTCACGTAATAACTTTAAATATTTTATGATGCCCAACTTTAGTTACGTGCTCAACTGTTTATAATTAAATGTTTCTGGTAAAACGACTTACTGTAACAGATTTTTTGTGAGTTTGGGAATATGCCTACGTAATAAGAATTTATCATACCACGACGCTTTGTTTTCCCGAAGGGCTAGGCTTTTTTTTTTTTTTTTTTTTTTTTTTTTTTTTTTTTTTTTTTTTTTTTTTTTAAGGCTGGGAAATCATCCAATGACTGCTCCCGCTCTGGGTGGAGCGGGAGGGAGTGTCAGACTCTTACTGACTAAAACCCATCCATGTTCCTTCCGTAGCCCTTTATGTTCCGGGGTAGCGGTAACCCTTTCGGACAATCCCGCTTACCCGGCAGGCTTGGCCCTGAGGGGCCCCTTCATATGCTGACATCTCTTTGAGGCGCGCGTGGAACATATACGCGCCGCACGGCACGGGTCTGGTTCTGATCGGACGGTGAGTCACCCATTACTCACCGTCCGCAGGCCCGCGCCTACGGTGGCCGGGAGTCGTCACGTGGCTCCCGACGCCCGGAGCGTCTCCCGCGGCGGCTGGGACGGGAGGACCTTTCTCTCTCCCATCCCGCCACCTCCTTCGCGAGCATAACTTTTTCGCAGAAGGAGGTGACTGCCTCCCACTCCCTCTCGCCCCGGACCATGGCTTGCACCAGGGCCGGGCGCGAGAGGTCGCCGCCGCCGATCGCCTCTACGAGGACAGAAGGGCTAGGCTGAGGTGTACTTATGGTACACTTACATTTCACTAGTTATAATTAAGTCCCTTGTCATGGGAAGCAAGCCTTTTGTCCCCAAATGGGCGCAAACCCATACTCCAGGTTGCTACTGAGAAGTTCCAGATTGGAAAAACCCAGTAACGCTTTTTCCGATCTGAGCATCAAACCCAGGATCCATTGCTCAACAGTAGCGCTTACGAGTGCTAGACCAACAATGTTTTATTTATAGGTTCTGGAGTTTGTACCGGGATTTCTTCCGAGGGATCAGTCAGTTAGGAAATTCTGACGACATCTTGTTTTGATTTACTAACCAAGTTTCTTGGTGTTCTATTTACAGACATAAACACACCATTCCATAGAATATTTTTCGAGCAATTTTTTTTGAGATGACATTGCCTATTGGTACCAAAATAATAAAAGATAATGGATAACATAAACAAAGCAGTAGCAATAATAAGAAGGATGATATTCCTTTGTTTTTGGATCAAAGCGGAATTGTAAATTACGCTCCTAAAGAAGTAATTTTGTACCTGTGTTTCGGTTTTCATTTCACATGAATTATGAAAATCTCAAAAAACAAAGACTCAAAGGTCGCTAGAATCACAATAGTATTTATTAGCTATAAATATGTATATTTGTTTATTGCTTTGTAAAACCAAGAAAAGCTACTAAAAAGGGCACAAAATAACGGTGGACCTCTTGTTAAAGGTTTTCTTCGGAACAATGAAATTGCCATTCAAACACTTCTATGATCGTCAGTTGTTTGTAAGACCTTTGTACGAGTTCACGTGGGTTCCGTGGCCTTTTGTACTGAGATTCGATTTTATTAAGCGAGTGCGATGTACGACCACGGAAATGACATTGAAAATGGACGATTTCTTCCTGTACAGGCTTAGAAAACAAAGCCAGTAAGGTTGTCTTTAAAAGAGGCTAACTATTAGTATTATCAGTAACGGCGAAGGGTTCTCATGAAAACTACCTTAAATACCACTGATCCGTTGTGCTTTGACTTAACTAAAAGTACATTCAAATTATACGAACTTTAGTTGCGAAAATGATAGGTTTTGGTTGTTGCAATTTGAGAACTGTCAAGGTTCTAAAAGCAAGGAATTGTTTAATAGCAGCATCACCAAAAATGTAAATACTCACTTGTAATTCATCAGGATCATATTTCTGCCGGCAAGGTTCACAAATATAGCTGTAGCGCAACCTAAACGAAGCTGTCAGCAACCTCAGTGCTATGTATGCGTTTAAAGCTGCCATCGCCAGGTTGTAAGGAACCAGCAACCAGGTGAGCGTGAAAGGTCTTCTATTTTTCATGATCTTTGGACCTATCCATACGATGAAGAGGTATAGCAGGGTGTAGAAGACGGTTGGGGCCGGAGAGTCGACGAGTGGCCAGCCTTTCGTTCGATTATCTGTAACAAAAAGGTTTCTATTAATAGGTTTTAAATGAGGGTTGTGGGTGGATATTTTTTAATCCATCATCATCAGCCTGTAATGTTCTCACTGCTGGGACACAGGTTTCTCTGTGAGAGGGAGTGGGTCATAATCCACCACCCGCGTACCCGGGTCCATTGCAGGTTGGCGAATATCACTAGTTTTCAAATTTTAGTTTCGAGAGCAGTTTGATGATAATAATGAAGTAAAACTAAAAATTAATAAATGCTTCTCTGTAGGTACGATTTTCTAACTTTTCCGGTACAAAATCGTATATATGAAATCGTTAACAATTCATGTTTGTCTATTCAAAACAAAGCCTGATTGATGTTAAAAAAGTGTGTGTGTGCGCAGTGCATAAAAATCTACCATTTTATCGTTCACATTCAGAAAATATCATCCGATATACGATACATTGAAATTTAATTGACAGGTAATTTTAAAACTACTTCACCCAAGTTTCCACCGTGAGATATCGACAGAACAGCACTGAAAGAAATAGCAAGAAAAATAATACATACCTAATGCACATTAAAGTCAAAGCTGTTGTTGCTATTGATGATAATAAAACTAAGGCTCGATTTACATTGCACTACAATGCAAAACATTATTGTATTTATGTCAATAGTTTAATGTAAAAAGTACGCGGAGACACGAGCCAATGCACATGTCGTGCGTTTTCTGGATATGTCACGCGCATTCTTGGTAATTACCCCAGTTTCAAGGTCGTTTCTATTTTATACGTTACTAGCTTCGGCCCGCGGCTTCGCTCGCATAATTTGTCGACAAATTATAATTATAAACCTTTCTCATGAATCACTCTATCTATAAAAAAAACCGCATCAAAATCCGTTGTGTAGTTTTAAAGATTTAAGCATACATAGGGATATAGGGACAGAGAAAGCGACTTTGTTTTATACTATGTAGTGATACAAATGACATAAAGTTCATTTTGCTATCTACAAAAACTCGCTATCATACCGGATACCTATATAGGAAATTTTATTCGATTGTTTGAGACCATTTATTGTGAAAGAGATATAACCTAACTTTCATAGCATTTACCGTCTGTGGACTCATTAAAATGGCCATTGATCGTGAACAAAACATGAATAGTAAAACTGTAGGTACCTACTGGATGTGACAATCCATACTAAGTTAATACATATATGCAAAAGGTTCTCACTGTATGTAAGTTATGTTGTCACGGCAAAACTCGATGATACGTGATTACGTCTTGAGAAGCTTGGCTTTTGACTTCAAGATGCCTGATTTAATGTCTTGTGCTTCGTAACGTGTATTACTTTTAAGTTTTTTTTAAATTGTACAGACATCTATGCTTATGACAGCCAGTCTTACCAAGGGGTTTCGTATTACCCAGTTACTGACTGGGTTGTGGAGGTCATATAGGCAGTCGCTCCATGTAAAATACTGATATTCAGCTGCATCCAGTTAGACTGGAGCCGACCCCAATATAGTTGGGAAAAGGCTAGGCAGATTGATTGACAGACCGCTATGATTGTGTCACTTCTTCCCAGTTAAAGTACTAGGAAGCCGTGAAGGTGGACGTTTTGGGGGCTGTCTTAGGTGATTCTAACATTCTAAAGCTGTCTCTCAGCCTAGTTTGAATAGAAGACTTTGGATTTTTTATTTAATATGAACTATGTAACCAATATTTTGTAACCATATTTTGTTTAAAAGAGTATCCATGGAGTTTCTTGCCCGCATCGAAATCCGTTGCGTAATTTTAAAGATTTAAGCATACAGATAAACAAACAGACAAAAATAGCGACTTTGTTTTATACTATGTAGTGATACATAGTTCGTTAGATCGTCATTTAATTTAAGTATAGTTTAAGTTGTTAGCTTTTAAATTTTATTATTATTATTGAAATAAACACCTAGACTGCCTATATATTTTTTCAATCAAAACTTTTACCACGAGCACTAATATGTATACACCTAGCAATATACAGATGCTATTTGCCCGAAAAATAATTATTTCAACTTGGGCGTGGGCGTGTGTGAGTGGTGTAGGGCGTAGTAGGTGGTATAATTATATGACATGTTCGGTAAACCTATAAATTCGAAAATGTGTGTGACAACATAAAAATATTTTTATAATTAAAGAGTAAACCGCTTTTTGGAATTACCTAACTTTATACATATTTTTGCTCTCAAACTCAAGTATTTATTTCAAATAAACCAATTACAGGCACTTTTGAATTATTAAGGGGTCGATCAGTCAAAAAGATGCGACGTACCTACGGAAAAAAACGGGCATGGAATTCCATGGACACGCTTTTAAACAAAATGTAGTTACAAAATATTGGTTACATAATTCATATTATTATTTTACATGTGAGAACAATGCAGAACGTTAAAAGCATCCGATATAAAGTCTTGTTTAAGTTTTGTTTTAGTGAAACAAAACTTAAACAACACTTTTAAACAAATATGATTGCTCGTTATTGTACAGAGGCCAGCACATCAAGTTACCACAATCTGTCAAATTTCTTTGATAGTATTTCAACTTTATTGCAAAGACATAATGTTCATTTTTAATTGAGAAAATCTGACAGTTAGGGATAGCTTGATGTGCTGGCGTCTGTACCTACGTAAAGTCGCTTTAAAGTAGGTAGATATTATTGTGATGTGTATTTAAAATCTGCTTCTCATTGCGAGTATTCGGAAATGCGTGTGATAGATTATGCCATAAATGGATCAGTCCATGAATTATTATAAGCCATATATGTTATGCTTACTTCCTTACGAAGTACCAAAATCATTCGACGAATCCGGGATTTCAGTCACACATTTTAATGTTTACTCTTGAAGGATTGATATGAAAGCAGAAAAAATAATCCGATTAACAAAAATCGTATACATAAATATTCTTTTCCAAAACGCTTCGGCTCAGTACCAGTCAATATTGATGGTTGAATCGGGAGAATGTAAGCCGCATTATTCACGATACGATCCCATGTAATATGTATAGATGAGATAGCCTATTTCTTTTCCACTTATTCTTGCATTCAAGCAGTATCGATCCCAATAGGCATGTTTTGTTTAAAAACGTGTTTTGTTTCCGGATGTGGAGTAAAATGAGGGAGGGGCTCGTGGCTAAGTACTAACAGCCACACAGGTCGATCCATCAGTTTAAGCTACACTTGTCGGGGTTGACCGTGGATGGGTGACCATCTTTACATACCGAGCATCCTCTGTGCCTCAGAAAGCACGTTAAGCCGTTGGTCCAGGCAGTCATTTGTGCATCTTTCACAGTCGTTACGGGTCGCCAGAAGCCCGAAAATTTGACAGCCAGTTTTATCAAGGGGTATCGTATTGCCCAGTTACTGGGTTGTGGAGGTCAGATAGGCAGTCGCTCCATGTAAAAGTTGATGATGTGGAGTTAAATAAGGGATGATGGAAAACGTCATTATTGTCGTAGTGATTGGAATTACACTTCAGGTCCCTCTAAACCATCTCACACTTCTGGCTTACCCTTCAGGGACTAGAGCCGTGATGTTATGGGAAAATAAGTGAAAAGAGTACGTTTAAATGACTAGGCTAGGTACTTTATTTAGGGCCGATTTTTCCATAGTCCGATAACTTTTATCTGAAGAATAAAAATGGCGGTTTGACATATTTTCTATGCAAAAGCTGTCAAACCGCCATTTTTATTGTTCTGATAAAAGTTATCTGACTATTGAAAAATCAGCCCTAAACATTAGTAGATTTTTTACAGTCAGATAACTTTTTTCTAAGAAATAAATCTTTGAAAGCTTTTGTATAGAAGATTATATTGTCATATTTTTATTTTTCTGTAGATAAAATGTACCTATCCATTGAAAAATCTGCCAATAGGCCATAATACGCGAGTTATGTTTGGATGAAAAAAACATTATATTGAATCGTACAAACATAAACGTATTTCATTGAATGTCAGCCATCTTCGATCAATAATTCAGCCATTCATGTATTTTTTTCGCCTTTCTTTGAAAATGTAACTAAACCCCTAAAATTTTGTATGAATCCATAGATTCATAAGAAAAAAAACCTCGAAAAAACAATGAATATAACCGTATAACTGTTGAGCTGTTATAAGCAAACGGCTTCTAATATGCGAACATTTCTAATGGATTAAACCGCGTATTATTCTCGTAGTCAGATTAAAATGGATTATGTAGCGAATGTGAGCAAAAAGTTCTGTATGCAGTGGCAATTTTGGACAAATGTAATATTGGCTTTTATATCTTACCTGACAATGATAATGTCCATAGATAATAGTCGTATGTTTCTTTCAGCACACTTTGTGTGGAATTCATTATTATATCCGCCATCTTGGATTTATTACCTGAAACAAAAAAAACAAAATGAATATATAAAATATAGGTACACATTTGTATTTAATTTCACGTAAGACAAGGCAATTTTAATGAAATTATCAAATTTAAAATATAATTATTGTTATACGACCTAAAACTAAATAATATATATGTATTAAGCACAATTGTTTAAAGGAAAAAAAGGAAAAGCATTAGAATAAAACAAATCGTCCGCATCGCTGTCAATGGGAAAGTGTCCGAAGGGCTGGCAGCGTTGCCACATTGGATGGCAATGCTAATTCTTTGTCCTAAAAATTTGCTAGCCTCCTGGTCATGTATAGAATTTTCTCGACGGATAAAACCAACTCATTGTTTCATTCAGACAACCGAGTTCTTAATTAAGTTACAAGCTAATACAATTTTCATAATAGATATTTGATCTCTACTAAGTATACATTTATGTGTAAAAAATGCCTCAAAAAAAATCTCGAAATAATAACAAAGTACTGTACCAGTGATCTTTGATTTTTTTTTGTTTCATGTGCATTCTAAGTTGTGTAGATATTGCAAACGATGCCAACTGTTTGTTACGACCTGCTAGGTTCTTATTGCAAAGTCTACAAACACCGATATTATATGGAAATACTCTTGAATATCTTCATATCTTGTAGAAAGTATTAACTAATTTTCTAAAGTTACTTCTTCATTTTGTTACGACACATAATATTTTTATATTACACTGAATGGTATAAATTAATTGTATAATTTTTTTATCTCTCCTCCTGTTGGGGTGTTACTCCTAACAGTAATATGTTATATTAAATGTTATGTTAAATGTTATACTGAATGTTATGTTGAATCTTATGTTGAATGAGTAGACAACCAATAGGTATGGAGGTTTTATTGCTACTGAATCTAAACAATTATTATACTTTAATGCTATGTTCCAGAAATGCACAGCAAAACAATATTTCTATGTGTGTAAATAATTTATGACGACTACAAAGATCAATGTAGCGCGTACATCTCGTTTAGATCAATAAATTATAAATAATATTTTACATGCCTTCATTGGTAGAACATAATGACCTACGCATTTACGAGTATTTAACGTCGTCAAATGTATTTATATCTACATAATTATGTTCAACAATAAATAAATTGAATTGAATTAACTCCTAACTGCACTTAATTATAATAATTATAATTAAAATACGATGGTACTTATAATAAGTTTTATTGTTTTCCATAACATAAGTACTATATTACAATAACCAAACCCCGGTGTAAGTCAGTGGGACAAAGCAGGCATGCGTATGAATAACAAGAGTTTTCTTTCATAAAGTTTACCTTCGATTTATGTTTGATCGTGTACAGGCATTTATAGTGCGTTATTATGTAAGTAATTTATGAAGAATAATATTTAAACATCACCTGATATCACGCCTGTTAATCCCGAAGGTTTAGACAGAGGTGTAGCTATAGGTACTCCCACAATGTAGAATGAATGTCAAAACAGTGTTTTTTCCATAACACATGCTTGTTTCCATTTTTGGAAAGTACCTAATCGGTTACCATTGTTTTATTTCAATCCAACCAATTATTATTGCAATGTCATTTGGAAGAGTTATCTGCACATGCCGTGATAGCCCGGGAATGAGTGGTCATTCTTTACTTATGAAAGCCCCTATAGGCTTTGGAATTCACGATAAACTGTCAATCCTTGTTGTCAAACGAAAAACAAAAGCAGTATCGCGATAATACGTTTCGTTTTATTATTTTGTTTTTCTATAATTCTCAGTGGAAGAGAGTAGCTCGTGGCTTAGTAATAACAGCCGCACGGATCGATCCATCAGGTTAAGCTACGCTTGCCGAGGTTGGTCCGTGGATGGGTGATCATCTTTATATATCGAGAATCCTCCGTGCCTCGAAAAACGCGGCGGATCTTTGACGGTCGTTACGGATAGTCAGAAACCTGAAAGTCTGACAGCCAGTCTTGCCAAAGGGTATCGTATTACCCAGTTACTAGCATCCAGTTAGACTAGAAGCCCACCCAACATAGTTGGTAAAATAGCCTTTTTTTACCAAATTCTCAGTATATGACTAAAGTTTAATAACTGAAAACGATTTATAGTCACTACAGAAAACGAAAACGATTTACAGTCGCGTAGTTTGGACCCCATAACATCGTAAATTATTTCAATGGCACCTTATAAAATTACAAAATAAAAAAATAAACCTAAAAAAAAATTTTGATCAAAGACTAATCAAATTCCTTTTACTAAGCAATCATAATTTTAATAAGCAAAGTAATAACAAAATGCCTGCCGCCCCTTTGACATCCTTACCTAATATTAAGGAACGCGAATACGCCATTCTTCCGACCCTTTGGTGTAATTTATTAACAGGCTTGTGTCTTTCAAGGCAGATAGATAAGTAACTCCTTATAAAAAATATGGCCTAAACATATTTCATATTTAAATTTCATAATTTTATTTGCCATCGATATGCTAAGAAGAAAAAACAATGAGAAAGAAAATCTGTTACCCTTTCACGCCTAACCCAACTAACCGGTTATCCTGAAATACATTAACAGATATACAGAAACGGACATAGGATATCTTTCATCCTCTTTCCGAGGAAAACAACAATAACGTTCTTATGATAATAGATGGCGCCACGTGTCTTTCGAATCATGATTGAATTATATTATTACAAGCAGAGTACATACCAAATTGATTGTAAAATTCTAAATTAACGCGAGCAAAGCTGTGGGAAAAACCTTAGATAGGTTTTGCCCACAGCTTTGCTCGTACTATAATATTATAAAGGGGAAAGATTTGTATCTATGTTTGTAACGAATAAACTCAGAAACTTCTTAACGGATCTGGATGAAACTTGGCACAAAGATGGGTTATAGTCTGGAATAGCATATAAGCTAACTTTTTATCCCGAATAAATTAACGGTTCCTGAAAAATGAATTTCCTACATACACGCGGGCAAAGCCGCTGGCAAGAGCTAGTAAGAAATATAAATAAAAAAAACTCCATAGCTCTTTCCATAGGTAAGGTAGGTAGGTATTCAGCAGCATTTGCAGCTGTACGTGTCCCGTTTGCACCACTCTACGCAAGCTGAAGACGTCGTAGAGTACATACGGGTGAAGACCAACTAGACCTTGAGGGTGGAGAAGTTGGAGGCGCGCCATAGCCCATAGCACTAATTTCAAGTCGTTCGTGGTGCGTGTTCCAACTCACCATTTGGTGACCTTCCTCAAGGAAGAGTTTTGGCCGAAAGGTGTGCTGCATCGGCGTTTCCGCGGCCGGCTACGCGACACCTCGCAGCGTAACTCGACGCCGTCACAACGGGTGCAGTAGTTTTAAAGTTTATTTTTAAAATTATGTTAGAGTTTATTGTTATTATTTTTATACATGTACTCTATTTTATGGGCCTTCGTTGCCTGAAATAAAGGATAAATAAATAAATAAATTATTGCTTCGGCCCAACGTTAAGTTTTAAGTTTGGATCAAAGGACCACCGACGTTCACTCATTCTTATCAGTTCAATGAGGTAGGACTTACCTACTATAGTGGCTTGACTTCTGTTTTATTTTTAATGATGAATCGATTACTCACTGTTTCTGATCCTGTACACATGTATTGCGTTAGGGCTTTGCATGTGACTTTTATGAAAATGCAATAAGATCCATTATTGTACACAAACGTTTTTGTATCAAATATGCAACATCCACTTCACTTGTGGCACGGAAAATCGTTTGAGGTCCTAACACTGACACACTCGGCTATCGGTTTGAGAATTTGAAATTGAGAAATTATCAAACTTGACTTTAGTATTTCAGCCCGTTAAATTCAAAATTGAATTGCAAAACGCAGGACGCTTTGAATCGCTTTGAAACTGCATTGAAGCGTATCTGACAAGTACTCAATTTCATATTATCAATTCAGGAACCCAGTATTAGATGTTCAAATGATTTAGTATGAAACAAAAATTCAAAATTGAATTGCAAAACTCAGGACGCTTTGAATCGCTTTGAAACTGCATTGAAGCGTATCTGACAAGTACTCAATTTCATATTGTCAATTCAGGAACCCAGTATTAGATGTTCAAATGATTTAGTACGAAACAACTGATTGATCATGTAACTATACTTAGGAATAGGCAACTAGCTCCTTGACAGTTCAAAAATTCGTAGTTAATTAATTTTATAGAAATAAAAGCTCTGAGTCATATAAAATACCTACTTTATCCAAACTGAAGAATGAAGTAGGTATTTTAGATGATTTCCCGAAATAGAAGGCCAAAATTCTCTAATTAAATATGTTTAACATCAAGTCGTCTTGATGAAAAATTCCTGTCAGCGACAATCAATATCAAAAATGGAAGTGAACGCTACTTATATCACTTTGACATTATACAGATTTTTTGACATCAAACAGAATCAGTTTTGATATCAGATTGACACTGAAATTAAATTGTTCTGAAAATAGCAATCGCCTCTCTGATTTCAATAAATACAAATCAATAATAAGAAAAATTAATTGACTCGAATATATGAACATTTCAACAATTTACATAATGTGACATCACAAATTAATACAAGTAGAGAGTTGAAATTTATCTTATTTGCTGTGTTTATATTTTATTACAACAGGCGTGGGCCTATTGTATGAAATCTATCATTGACATGTTACTTCTATAAAAAATCAATAATAAACTTTGTTTATAATGATTTTAGAAAGTTTATTTATATAATATAAAAGCTAAGAGCCTTAAAATACTAATAAAAATATGGTTGATTGAGCCATTTTGTCAAGCTTTTGGGCATACATTTTTAGATGTACTATAATTGATTCCCCTCCCTTTTAAAATATTTGTGAGAAAGGAAAATGAAGCAATATCAGTAAGATATTGTGACACTAGACAAATTGGAGAAATCTCATATTAGGCCGGTTCCACGCCTATAAAATTATACAAACGCATTTCGAAAGCAACGTTTATGTCAACCAGTCTCGTTTGTAGGCTGCCGAAGCATCCAATGCATTTTATAGTGATAATTTTTGTGAAGAAAGCTTGTATCGATAATTTTGTTTTTTATTGTTTTAATTTAAATAGAATGCTTCATCTACTGATCATAAGTGTACTATGATTATTTCTTCTAGAAATAAAATTATATATATATATTATATAATAGGTAAACTAAAAGACGTCAAGACGATATCTTCTCGTCGATCAGATACAAAAATCCACCTAGAGCTGCGATCTCTCCCGAAAAAATCTCATCTAAGTTTTCACGTTGTTTCAAAGAATCAACCGACAAATGCAACATCAGTTCACTTTATTCTCACTTCACCTAATTTTTCACGGTGAGATTCATTTATTTTTATTTATTTATTTATTTATTTTTAAAGAAAGCTTACAGACTAATAAAAAATATAAAAAACATGCATAACAGAGGACATTTGCTAATGACAAGCTTCCACATGTTACTGTCAGTATAACAACAAGTCATTTGCGTTGACTGTTTAAGTAAACTGATGACAATGTATATTTAAAACTGCTTAAATAGAATAATGTTGTGTCGAAACAATTTACTAACTAATTTCAAGTCGTGCAACATCAAAAATAGGAATATAAAACTAATTGTGACTATCAAAATACTCATTGTTTAAGAGTTTTCTAATTTTCTGTGCGCTGGTGCAGAATAAGTCAATTTCCAAGTGTGATGGTAAACTATTATACAGAACTAGCTTCCGCCCGAGGCTTCGCCCGCATAATATGTCGACAAATTATACACATTAACCTTCCTCTTGAATCACTCTATCTATTAAAAGAAACTGCATCAAAATCAGTTGCGTAGTTTTAAAGATTTAAGCATACATAGGGATATAGGGACAGAGAAAGCGACTTTGTTTTATACTACGTACTGATAGCACAGCTGAAGGCCTGTTCCATCTTGTCCATTCACTTGCTTAAAAATCGGTGAAAGAAAACATCGTGAGGAAACTTGAGGAAGGCATGCCTGGGAGATATTTCTCAACAGCATATGAAGCTAAGTCCTCTGATTTAGTTTCATATGCTGCAGTTTTTATGCTGCCCATGTGCAGCAGCACATGGACAGTATAAAAACTCTGATACCTCTACTCTGATATCTGTTAGTCACTAACCACATGAAGAAGAAGAAGAAGTGATAATGATGATAGGAAAATCAAATCTGTATCGGATTGACATCAGCCGTAAACCATAATATATGAATCTGTTGAAAGTTATTGTAGAAATACGAAACGCTTTAAAGCGATTGCCACTCATCTATACCTCAACCAAATAAGTGTAGATACAAATCTTTGCGTTTGCAAAAAAAGTTACGTTCGGAAATAGTGGCCTACTTTTCTTCAAAAAAAAAGTGTGCAAAATTTCGCTAACTTAAACAATACCCAACATTGATCACAAAAGCAGCAAGAACATCGTGACTTTTCTCAAATTTTATGTTACTTATTTGGTAGCAAGACAATATGTTAAAGTGAACACATAAAGGATGATCCGTCATTCCCTTTCTCAAAGGAGGCTGCGTCACGTTTCACCGAAATGTACAGTCAACAAAAGAGATATTTACACAGGTAAAAAATAATTACATTTCCAGTACCTACACTGTTAAATCACCATCTGCCAAGCCATAACCCACCTTGAGACTTAATCTAATACTTGTCTAATAGTTTGCAATCTTCTACTTCTTCTTTTCGTGTGGTTAGTGACTAGCCTGGTGTCAGTTTTTATGCTGCCCAAGGGCCTCAGACTTAGCTTCATATGCTGTTGAGAAATATTTCTCAGACATGCTGATTTCCTCAAGATGTTTTCCTTGACCGATTTTTAAGAAAGTGAATAACAATACTTAAATAATTGCTACAGTTAAGTGTAATTCCTTTATTTTTAGGTATTAATCTTAAATACTGAAATATCGTTTATGATTGAGATAATAACAATACTCAGGTAAAAATGGAAATGTAACAAGGACACAAAGTTAATAATAATATTGTGTGCGTAATTAATTAAGGAAAATTTAAAAGAGACATCATATTTATACATATTAGAATTTACTACTAAGGTCGGATTTTAAGCGGGATTGTCCGAAAGGTTTACCGCTACCCCGGAACACAAAGGGCTAAGGAAGGAACATGAATGGGTTTTAGTCAGTAAGAGTCTGACACTTCCTTCCGCTCCACCCAGAGCGGGAGAAGTAATTGGATGATTTCCCAGCCTTAAAAAAAGGTAGGTTTTCACCTATGTAATCTAAATCCGTTAAATCCGCTATCAGCACATAAGCCCCGTTTAGGGCTGTCAGTGTCATTATTTTCTATGGAATATTGACTCTCGAACGTGATTATATGAGCTGATCGCGTTCAGTTTCATTAGTGAAATTAGTGCCAAGGAGAACCTGGAAAACAAGTTAGCTACCTAGACACTTATCCCCTTTACTGACTGTACCTATGGTTGGTTGATTGTCAAGAACGTATGACAAAGTACTGCCTTATTTAGGAAAGATTAATTTCTTAGAATTTCTTCAATAGATGTTCGTTGACACGGAAAATGGGTGAGACTAAAATGATGGATCGGAAAAATGAGGTATGTGACTGGGGAATATTGGTTGTTGAGTGAAAGTGTCTCAAGAAAGACAGAATTCAGACTAAAATTAAAAGATTATAAGGAAATTAAGTCAAAATTTACCTCATTATAATAACTATTTAAAATATCTATAATTAAAAGAACCCACGAAAAGTTAGGTTAATTATTCAGCACCTATTTTTTGATGTTGGGAAATCAACAAATGACTCCTCTCGCTGTGTGTTCCGGGGTAGCGGTAACCCTTTCAGACAATCCCGCTGACCGGATAACCCCGCTGACATTATCCTAATACCTTAGGAAAAAAATTATAATAATATCCTTGGACATTTCACACAGCGCCATATCGTCCCAAGCTAAGCAACCTAATGCTTGTGTTATGGTAACGAGATGGCTGATATACTACTTATATACATTTTTTTTTTGTAAATACATACATATTATAGATGGAAAAACACCCAGACTCGTAACAAATACTTGCAGGTCGTACAAATATTTGTTCCGTGCGGGAATCGAACCCGCGACATAGTGCGCAGCAGTCAATCGCTCAACCACTGCGCCAACCGTGTCGAAATGTAGTTTAATATCTCCAAATGTGTGGTATATGTAATTTAGGGTACTTATTATGTAGGTACGTATCATACACCCTAATATATTTCAGATTTATGATAAACATCCAACGTAAAACCACGCTACAAGTCTGTTGGACAATAATCTGAGTTACCATGTTTTTTTTAAACCAATTTATTACGAACAGAATCCGGAACCAGCCAGTGACAACGCTTGAAAAATGGAAAATTCAATTGGCTTTATTTGAATTCAAAATTGGAAGGCTAATTTATTGCGAATCGAATGCCAATTAGTGCCGTTTGAAGACTACCCTGTATTTTGCTTTTGCTCGTTAATACAACATTTAGCCGTACAAAAAAAGTATGAGGAAGCGTAGTAAAAAATGTCGACATTGCCAACCATGTAAAAGTGTTTCAAACTTTCAGGATTAATGAAAGCTGGAAAATTGGATGAAATCCCCAAATTCTTTAGCCGCACTGAGCCATATTTTAGAACATTTTCCTGTGAACCAAACAAACCTTTCTCTTATTTTTTTATTAGATATTAAGTAATAACAACTTATTAGTACAACAAAAACATGACGTGCAACTGATGGCGGTCATTCATTGTCACTTCCTCTGTCGACGGTCATTGCGGAGAAAGTGAAATCTTAGAGCGGGACGGATGATGCATCTGTTTATGAGTGAGGGAGACGGGTACAGTCACTGAATCACGTACCGTTTTGAGATAATAAGTGTTCCGCGTTACGAGCGTCTTGGAGTTCGGTTAAATAAGGCTAGTTTCATACTTGAGGAGTTTGCTAAATCGTTGTATTCTGAGTTAGGCTGCTATCATTTTGTCACAGTGGGAAAATGCCATCTCCAGATCTTAGTCCATGATGTATGATCATAAATTATACGACAAAATACTCTTGCAATAAAAGGAGAGATAGTGCATAGATTTGTAACTATAAAACCAAACACGGAAAGCAACAACTACTCATAATTCATTCAACCCACAAAAATATTGAATGTTAAAATTTTTATCCGTTCTAAGAAGTTTTTAATGACCTGCAGGAGTATGTAAGTAAATAAAGGGTGTAAGGGACAATGACCGCCGTGAAGCTGTTTACAATATAATATTCATTATATTATATGATTCAAAATGAGCGTCAAAATTTTTCGTAAACAAAAAAGCTTTGCTGTAAGAAACCCCGTTGATTTTTTTTTTAAATACATGAATGATTTTGACCTTCCCTGAGTTGAAACTTTTGTCAAAACAAAAGATTCAACTCAGGGAAGTTCAAAATCATTTACTAAACCCATGGTGACCGGCTTTTCGTCGGCCCTATTTGTGACGATAATATTTAAACTAAAGTTAGTGACCGCTTCCTTAAACCAGTTAAGGGATAATAGGATTATCAGAAAGGTCAGGATCATTGTTAGAAATGCTTTAAACGTATGCCGAGTTCTGTAGGTGGGTAGAAATGTCAACTGTATAAACTTGAAACTTCGTAGAATTATTCAAATTTTTTATTTAAAAATAAAAAGGCTACCTAAAAAATAACTTCGATAAAAAAAATCTAGAAATCAATCTGCACATTAATTGTTTTTATCACGTGAGCACTGCACTTTACAAAGCCTCATGAATTTAATAATTTTTAATCATTTACATTTAGTACGTTAAAATATTTCCATATCATAAAATGAACTTTATTATTACTGTCATAAGATGCATAAACGAAATATTTCAATGAACATCAGCAGTGAACATTTGCATGCCAAAAATATAATGATGATGTGATAATTGGACCTACTGCATAACTGACATTGCGAACACGCATTAAGGCTCCTGCAGACAGACGCGACGCGACTCCGGCAAAACAAATTCCATGAACTTTTCATATCGAATTGTTCCATCAGAACCGCTTCGCGCCTGTCTGCGGTAGCGTTTATCCATCGTCGAAATATTTCGGTTATGCAATATCTACCTGTAGGGTCTTATTATTAATCGTGTTCCACTTTCGCGAAGCTTTACGAGAAAACGAAAATCGTGCTGTATTGAATGGACGGAACTGATTTATGAATGGTTTTGGGAATTTTACGAGGAAATATTAATCATGGTTGGTATCTTTAAGATGTTTTTCCTTAATTTGGTAAAAAACAATTTAATCGCAGTTGTGTATGTAATCGAAAAGTGCTATAGGAATAAAATAGCTACGAGGGGTTAAAACTATGGACTAATGACAGTCGTATTTACTAATCCCCAAACTCCCAACTTGTTCTTTTTTTGTAATGCTTTCTGTGCATGTTTTCATGTTTAAATTTTTGTTACTCAATCATACAAAAACGGCTGAACGGACTTAGAAATTCGCAAAGAATTGTTATCAATAACCTAGATAAGATAAAATACTTAGAATAACTTTATTAACCATTGTCATAAATTGCAGGTTTCCATTGTTTTTATCTAGTCACATTCAATTGTCCACTTCACGTGTACTATCAAAATGTAAGAGGCTTAAAAACCAAAACTGTTAACTTTTACCATAACATAACTATACATAATTATGACATCGTAGTGCTTACAGAGACTTGATTAAACGGCGGTGTCTACGATTCTGAGTTGTTCGACGATAGATATGTAGTCTATAGGCGCGACCGTGAGTCAAGTAGATATAAAACTCGTAAAGACGGTGGAGGGGTTTTGATAGCTGTTTTGAAAACTTTAAAATCGTGTAGACTAACCCAATTTGAAAGCGACATTGAAGATTTGTGGATAAGTGTTGATATCTGTTCCTCCAAAAACTGTGTCAATAAAATGTATGTCAGCGGAGTATACCTACCGCCACCAATTCAGGCCGATACACTGGAGTTATTTACCAAAAACGTTCATCATTTACTTAACAACAATGAACAAATTTTGATCTTAGGAGACTTTAATCTCGCTAATATTAGATGGCTTGGTAATAATGACGTCATATACCTGTACCCAGAACCCAACAACTCTGATTTAAATGTGATACTCTCCGAGTTCTTGATTTTAAATGGCCTAAACCAATACAATAACATCTTAAACAACAAGTCTAAAATATTAGATTTAGTACTCTGTAACACCGCCATTATGAACATCACCCGTTCCAACTACAGCTTATCGAAAGAGGACCCTTTACATCCCCCAATTGAGTTTAATGTACCAGTGCTAGCAGAGCTTTGTTTAGAAGCTAAAAATGTGCAAAAACCGAACTTTCTTCGCGCAGATTATGAAAAAGTTCTACGTCATTTGTTAGTAATAGAATGGGAAAGTGAGTTCAAAAACTGTACTTCTGTTAACGAAATGGTAGACGTTTTTTATAATTTACTAAGAAATACTATTACTGAATGTATCCCCATGAAAAAAATAGCTAGTTATAAATATCCACCTTGGTACTCACGGGATCTTATACGACGTTTAAGAGAAAAGTATAAATACCACGTGCGTTTCAAAAAGTACAAAAACCCATTAGACCGAGTGCACTTTGAGAGATTACGAGAGGAATGCAATGTTCTAACTGCAACATGCTACAAGAAATATATCTCCAATATTGAAAACAACATAACTAAAAACCCTAAAACATTCTGGTCTTTCATAAAAAGTAAAAGAAAGGGTAGCAGTTCATATCCGTCACAAATGTCTCATAATAACAAAATCGCATCAGGTGGGAGTGACATCTGTAACTTGTTTGGTGAACATTTTGCTAGTACCTTTAACGCCCCTACAGATACTCCAAATCCTACAAATACTGGTTATTCTCTCATGTCTGCTGCACTGTGTAACTTGGAATTAGATAGCAAAGAACTATATCGTGAATTAATTGGTTTGGATGAAACTAAGGGCGCGGGTAGTGATGGTATTCCTCCTATATTTATTAAACGCTGTGCAAAGGCCTTAGTATTGCCCTTACAATTAATCTTCACTAGATCTTTAAACGATGGTATCTTTCCAGACACCTGGAAAGAAGCTCTTGTCATACCCATATTTAAATCGGGAGAAAAGCATTTAGTAGCTTATTATAGACCAATATCATTACTAGTTACATTTGGGAAAATATTTGAAAAACTCGTTAGCAAACATCTGATGTGGTACCTTAAAGAACACATTACTGAATATCAACATGGTTTCATTAAATCTAGATCGACCAATACTAACTTACTATGTTTCACGTCGACTTTGTCTAAGTGCCTTGACAATCGTATTCCAGTGGACGCAATCTATACTGATTTTAGCAAGGCATTCGATAAAGTGGATCATTGCATTCTTATCAATAAATTGGCTAGTCTGGGTGTGGGTGGAACGTTGATAGGGTGGTTTAAATCTTACCTAGAAAAGAGAAATTCAAAAGTGGTGGCGAACGGTCATTTCTCTGAAAGCTATCTAGCTACCTCTGGAATCCCGCAAGGTTCGCATTTGGGGCCGATTCTTTTTAATGTTTTTATTAATGACATAACTGAGTGCTTCAAACACTCCCATTTTTATTTGTTTGCCGACGACTTAAAGTTAATGAAGCCAATTCAGTGTAACTTAGACTCCAAAATGCTTCAAGATGACATCAACAGACTTGTAGACTGGTGTATAGTAAACAAAATGCTTTTGAATATCAGTAAATGTCACTACATCCAGTTCACTCGCAACAAAAAAGTTCTTGAGAACAAATATTACATAGAAGGAGTTGAGGTAAAAAAACTGAGTATAATTCGCGACCTGGGAGTTCAACTTGATCAAGCGCTTAAGTTCGATGTGCATATCCTGAATATTGTCTCTAAATCTTTCAGGGTACTGGGATTTGTTTTGCGAAATAGTAAGGAATTTAAAAAACCCGCTACAAAAATAAAGCTTTTCAACACCTTAGTCCGTCCAATCCTTGAATATAGTTCTGTGGTATGGAATCCGCATTACGAGGTTTACTCCAAGCGTCTAGAGAGTGTTCAAAAGCGGTTCCTTTACCATCTGTGCTACAGAGATCACTTGGCTAAACAACTCACTAGCTACGCTGAGAGGTTGAAGCACTATCACATGGAGACACTAACCAGACGCAGGAAGAAACTGGATTGCATCATCCTTCATAAAATAGTTAGTGGAGCCATAGATTGCAGTGAACTCTTGAGCTCATTAGATATTAAAATTCCGACGCGGATTCCCAGGCCTAACACTTTCGAGTTATTTTCCATCCATGGCTCAAAGACTAATCTCGGTCATTACGCCGCTGTGCCCAAGACTTTGTAGGCAATACAACGTTTTGTCTAAAACTACGAATTTAGACATCTGCGAGTCTCTGTCTAAATATAAGAAATTTTTAATAGACTTGATCTGAGGATCTAAAGGTTGTATCTTCTTATATTATTGTTATTATTTTTTATTATTTTTTTGTTAGGTTTTGTGTCCTTTAATTAATTAACTTTTCCAAATTTTGCCCTTGTTGGCTTAGTTGTTTTTTTTTTCTTTTTGTGCATGTTGTGGTCTCCTATAAGTGAAGGAGTACACCTACTTATTACCTGATATAACTTTTTATTTATGTGTCATGTACTGTGTACATCTTTTGTTGGAGATCCTAAATAAATAAATAAACATAAGATTTTTCTCAATCGGATGCTCAGTTAGTAATTGAAAGTCAGGCTTATAAAGTTCCGGGTAAGCGGGATTGTCCGAAAAGGTTACCGCTACCCCAGAACATAAAGGGCTAATGAATGAACATGTATGGGTTTTAGTCAGTAAGAGTCTGACACTCCCTTCCGCTGCTCCCAGAAAGGGAGGGGTAATTTGATGATATCCCACCCTAAAAAAAAACATTTTTTTGAGGTCATTCCACTAAGAAAATTGAGTAAAAAATTGTATGCTTCTTAAGCCACAGAGTTAGGCAGTGCGTTGTATGTCAGTGAATGAACATAATGTTTTTCTCAATCTGATGCTCAGTTAGTAATTGAAAGTCTTAAAAAGTCGATTTATATTGCTGTCTGTACCCATCAGCTGTTCAACTTGTTACGACTATCGGAACAAGTTATGTAGGTGATGTAGGAAACGGTAAATTATTACAATGATTACATACTACACGGGTGTTATCTGATTATGAGATCATGAGATTTTACTTTCCTTACCTGATTATGTGCATGTACTAATCAAATAGTGTTTGTAATATTTCGCTGTGATAGATACTCAAAAAAAAATTAAATATTTGGGTCTTATTAGATTAAGATACTTATATAAATAATTATAAATGACTAGCTTCTGCCCGCGGCTTCGCTCGCGTGGAGGTCGGAAATTATCCCACAGGAATGTTCTACCGGGATAAAAAATATCCTATGTGTTAATCCAGGATATAAACCATCTCTGTGTCAAATTTCATCCAAATCTATACAGTAGTTTTTACGTGAAAGAGTAACAAACATCCATACATCCATACTTACAAACTTTCGCCTTTATAATAGTAGTAGGATTAATATATATTTAATATAATTTAATGTAATTGAACTTGAAAAACTTGAATTGAACTTTGATTTGTCTGTGGATGCCTCAATAAATTAAAGCCTCCAGTCTTACTAAGGGACTACACGTTAAAAGCACCCCCTGTGTGTAGTCCTCGGCCTGGGGGAGGACAGCAAGGAACAGGCTGGATCGCATAGAGCCCTTCATTTATAATTTCATATATTTAAAATATAACCTGCCCATGCAAATTTAGGTACGCAATGCACTTTCTAATATTTGAAAATCTCAATAACTTGTGATAAAACGCGACAAAAAGTCCTACAACAATTAAAAGTAGGTAAAGTGATTTTAATATTTAGTTCATTTAATTTTTTTTTTCAATTTGTGATTTCTTATAACGTATGTTAAATATCGTGTGTTAAAATAATGTCACCATTGTGGCGCCAAGTTGTGTAAGAAAATAAAATAAAATGCTCAGATTACGATGGGACGTGCCATATCCATGAGGAAAAATTCCCCAAAAAGAAAATCTCAGTGACATCCCAGAATATAAATAGTTATGTCCAGTTATTGGCAATTTTCTCGACCCTTGTTACTTCGAAGTTTATTCTCTTTACGGCAAAACGTGGTCCTTCCCGGAATACAGTTTTGCTATATTTATGAGCTAGAGTGGTGTCTCGTACCTACCTCCTATTAGGACTTATTATGTTAGTGCATTCGACCACCGCTGCCGTCACCTAGACGTCATCAAAAACGAGATTACAGTGCCGAAGTAGCAATACATATCTTACTAACACATTACATAATTATTATTATTTATTTATTATCCTTTGTGTTAATCCAGGTCACAAACTAGACCTGTGCCAAATTTCATCCAGATCCGTTGAGCCGTTTGAGCGTGAAGGACGGACAAACATACAACCTCACACACAAACTTCCGCCTTTATAATTTTAGTGTGATATTATAAATGGACGTGAGGGTGAATGTATGTTTGTTACTCAATCACGCCAGAACAGCTGAACGGATCTGGATGAAATTTGGTACAGTGATCGATTATAGCCCGGAATACCACTTTTAATCCCAGTGGTACGTTCCCGTGGTATAAATACCGACATTCACGCAGGTGAAGCCGCAGGCTGAATCTAGTATTTACTATAGGCGCGTGTCCACCACCCGTCCATCATCCGAGCGCCCTTATACCAGCCATCGATGTTCGGAGAAGTTCGGCGCGACCGCTAGTACTTAGCTCAAGATTGTAACGGGCTGATTTGCTGGCAATACAGAACATGTTTCATCTTGTTCACACACTGCTGCAGCGGCCGTTCGCCTGGTTTTTGTGTTTCATAACGCGATGTGCGCGGTGGATGGTCGGAAAAGGTCGCCGTCAACAGCACGCCACGTCCGTCAGTTCAAATATTCTCATTTCTCGGTGACGGCCCGGTGATGGTTTCGGTGGCATAATGCCTTTACTAATACTTTTTTTACAGTACGTATGATTTTTTTCTACAAAAAACAAAAGAAGAACTCCAAACTCCAAAGTATTTATTTCAAATAAACCAATTACCGGCACTTTTGAATTGTCAAGGTGTCGGTCAGTCAGAGAGATGAAGCTAGTTGCCCATTCCAAAGCAGTAGGTACCTATGGAGAAGAACGGGCAAGAAACTCCATGGACACTCTTTTAAACAAAATATGGTTACAAAATATTGGTTACATAGCTCATATTAATATTATACATGTGAGAACGATGCAGAACGGTAAAAGCATCCGATATAAAATATGTAAAAACTATTCAAAAATTAAATTAAAACAAGCCCAAGATCGTGCTCCTTTGAAAATGTGAGTAGGTACCTACATCAAAATCGTGCCTGTCTAAATTAAGTTACGTTTCAGTCAAAGAACAATGCCTATTAATGTATTCCGCACACGGAAATCCCTTTTCGTCACTTTTTTGAATATAGATTAAATATCCCAGATACCGTACATCATCTTCAAAGAAATAAAAAAGCCACGCAAACGAACTTGACTAGAGCTGAATACAATTTATAGGTACTGTCGACAAAAGAGTTAGATATATTATTATAGGTAGGTTAACAGATAAACTTCTTAGGATAAATGGCAGGCATAATAAACAAGATGTACGAGAGATATAGGCACCGTTGATCAATAGGTACGATATTTAACTGCTTTTGGGTAGTTTCATACTGTTTGTGATTCTTACTAATTTGTTTTTAAGCGTGTGACAGTGGGTTATTCTGATCTACATAATTATACCTATTAATAGGCTCTGGTCACCGCTTAGCTGCCACGGCAGTTTTAAAATTAAACTTAATTTTGAATTGTTTTTTAAATCTTGTAAGTATGAACGCTTTTATTAAGTTCTGCATCGTTCTCACGTGTATATTTCAACATGAATGATGTAACCCAGTTTTTGTAAACATATTTTGATTTAAAAGAGTGTCCATGGTGTTTCTTTTCCGTTCTTCTCCATAGGTACCTATTACTTTGGAATGGGCAACTAGCTTCATCTTTCTGACTGACCGACCCCTTGACAATTCAAAAGTGCCTGTAATTGGTTAATTTGAAATAAATTCTTTGAGTTTGAGTTTGAAATAATAAATACGCCTAAGAGCTTTAAGCGCGCGCAGTGCAATAACTAAAACGGTTAAAAAACAGTACTGATCCGATTCTGAAAATTGTTGCTCTAATAGGAAGCTGCATTGTTCCTGACAATAATATACTATATTAAAAAAAAAACACGTGAACAAAGTACATTATAAAAGCTGCTTTTTTTTTAAGGCTGGGAAATCATCCAATGACTTCTCCCGCTATGGGTGGAGCGGAAGGGAGTGTCAGACTCTTACTGACTAAAACCCATCCATGTTCCTTCCTTAGCCCTCTATGTTCCGGGGTGGCGGTAACCCTTTCCGACAATCCCGCTTACCAGTATAAAAGCTGCTTGGCATAGTTTTCTTTAGCCCACTGAACATCAAATAAACATCCAACAATGACCAACATGAGAGTGAATGCTTTTAATGACCTGACAAAGCTGAGCTGTCATAAATGAGTAATGACGTGTTCGATAGGAATAGTAATGGATACATTTAAATGTTAATAGGCAAACGATAAAAGCGATAACATATAGACACACTGCGAGTATTAAGCCTACACGGTGCTATTACTTGTTGCATACCATAGAAGTTGCACTGTCTACACTTTTTTTTAAGACAAGTTGTCGCGAGCTATCTTTTGTCAAAAGCAGTGATAGCAAAGTTTTGAGTTTGAACCCAAAGCACGCATCTCTGATTTTTCGGATTCATGTATAATGTATAATTATCACTTGCTTAAAAATCGGTGAAGGAAAACATCGTGAGGAAACCGGCATGCCTGAGAGATATTTCTAAACAATATATGAAATAAATCCGTATATGCAAGGAATTACCTACAGAATACCTGCTCTGTAGTAGTCTAGAAAATCCCTGTAAATGTTACTTCTAGCCAAGTTTCGACCATCATTGACCACATGGCACTTTGGGGAACTTGAACAAATAATGTGTCTATGGTACTGCAAATGTTACTTTTAGGCAAGTTTACACCATAGTAGACCACATGACACATTTGGAAACTTGAAATAAGATGTCTATGGTACTGCACCCTGTCCGAGTGTGTATATTAAATCAAACTACCCACCATTTCATACCCGTGTCAAGTTTTCAAAGTTAGAATACGATATCCATCCGAACTAGTTCAAGTTTTGTATACTTAAAGGACTACCTCGTTTAAGATACACTATAGCTAAACTTCCTCTCAGATAAGACAAAGATAAGCTTAGTTCGACGTGGTGGTATGCCAAGAAGTTACTCTTTCAGTATCAGATACAAGTTGAGCTTGGTTCAGTTACTAAACTAGTCAAACAACGTAAGAAACCTTTATTTTGTTCAAGAAGTGCGGGGTGTTTAAACTTTGGAAGTTTACTGTGTTTAGAAGAATATCTGTTTTGCCACCTATCATATAGAATAGGTCCAAACTCTAGGCTTTAATAATTAACACTTTTCCCAACCTGGTATTGGAATCCCGGATCAGTATAACACCAGGCGTACTTGCAATACATTGTAAAAACATCGTGAGGAAACTGTACTCATGGGCATTTTTGTGGGAGTTCATCGTACATCGTACTCATCATTATGAACGACTTTTACGGGCACACATAAGAAATCGCAAAAAAAAACAGTTGTTCCCTACATTTTGAAGATTTATGCGAACATTAATTAATACATCCCAATTCGCCCCGTTTTGCGGTGTTCCAAAATTATATCACAAAAGGCTGAATCTAGTATTTACTATAGGCGCGTGTCCACCACCCGTCCATCATCCGAGCGCCCTTATACCAGCCATCGATGTTCGGAGAAGTTCGGCGCGACCGCTAGTACTTAGCTCAAGATTGTAACGGGCTGATTTGCTGGCAATACAGAACATGTTTCATCTTGTTCACACACTGCTGCAGCGGCCGTTCGCCTGGTTTTTGTGTTTCATAACGCGATGTGCGCGGTGGATGGTCGGAAAAGGTCGCCGTCAACAGCACGCCACGTCCGTCAGTTCAAATATTCTCATTTCTCGGTGACGGCCCGGTGATGGTTTCGGTGGCATAATGCCTTTACTAATACTTTTTTTACAGTACGTATGATTTTTTTCTACAAAAAACAAAAGAAGAACTCCAAACTCCAAAGTATTTATTTCAAATAAACCAATTACCGGCACTTTTGAATTGTCAAGGTGTCGGTCAGTCAGAGAGATGAAGCTAGTTGCCCATTCCAAAGCAGTAGGTACCTATGGAGAAGAACGGGCAAGAAACTCCATGGACACTCTTTTAAACAAAATATGGTTACAAAATATTGGTTACATAGCTCATATTAATATTATACATGTGAGAACGATGCAGAACGGTAAAAGCATCCGATATAAAATATGTAAAAACTATTCAAAAATTAAATTAAAACAAGCCCAAGATCGTGCTCCTTTGAAAATGTGAGTAGGTACCTACATCAAAATCGTGCCTGTCTAAATTAAGTTACGTTTCAGTCAAAGAACAATGCCTATTAATGTATTCCGCACACGGAAATCCCTTTTCGTCACTTTTTTGAATATAGATTAAATATCCCAGATACCGTACATCATCTTCAAAGAAATAAAAAAGCCACGCAAACGAACTTGACTAGAGCTGAATACAATTTATAGGTACTGTCGACAAAAGAGTTAGATATATTATTATAGGTAGGTTAACAGATAAACTTCTTAGGATAAATGGCAGGCATAATAAACAAGATGTACGAGAGATATAGGCACCGTTGATCAATAGGTACGATATTTAACTGCTTTTGGGTAGTTTCATACTGTTTGTGATTCTTACTAATTTGTTTTTAAGCGTGTGACAGTGGGTTATTCTGATCTACATAATTATACCTATTAATAGGCTCTGGTCACCGCTTAGCTGCCACGGCAGTTTTAAAATTAAACTTAATTTTGAATTGTTTTTTAAATCTTGTAAGTATGAACGCTTTTATTAAGTTCTGCATCGTTCTCACGTGTATATTTCAACATGAATGATGTAACCCAGTTTTTGTAAACATATTTTGATTTAAAAGAGTGTCCATGGTGTTTCTTTTCCGTTCTTCTCCATAGGTACCTATTACTTTGGAATGGGCAACTAGCTTCATCTTTCTGACTGACCGACCCCTTGACAATTCAAAAGTGCCTGTAATTGGTTAATTTGAAATAAATTCTTTGAGTTTGAGTTTGAAATAATAAATACGCCTAAGAGCTTTAAGCGCGCGCAGTGCAATAACTAAAACGGTTAAAAAACAGTACTGATCCGATTCTGAAAATTGTTGCTCTAATAGGAAGCTGCATTGTTCCTGACAATAATATACTATATTAAAAAAAAAACACGTGAACAAAGTACATTATAAAAGCTGCTTTTTTTTTAAGGCTGGGAAATCATCCAATGACTTCTCCCGCTATGGGTGGAGCGGAAGGGAGTGTCAGACTCTTACTGACTAAAACCCATCCATGTTCCTTCCTTAGCCCTCTATGTTCCGGGGTGGCGGTAACCCTTTCCGACAATCCCGCTTACCAGTATAAAAGCTGCTTGGCATAGTTTTCTTTAGCCCACTGAACATCAAATAAACATCCAACAATGACCAACATGAGAGTGAATGCTTTTAATGACCTGACAAAGCTGAGCTGTCATAAATGAGTAATGACGTGTTCGATAGGAATAGTAATGGATACATTTAAATGTTAATAGGCAAACGATAAAAGCGATAACATATAGACACACTGCGAGTATTAAGCCTACACGGTGCTATTACTTGTTGCATACCATAGAAGTTGCACTGTCTACACTTTTTTTTAAGACAAGTTGTCGCGAGCTATCTTTTGTCAAAAGCAGTGATAGCAAAGTTTTGAGTTTGAACCCAAAGCACGCATCTCTGATTTTTCGGATTCATGTATAATGTATAATTATCACTTGCTTAAAAATCGGTGAAGGAAAACATCGTGAGGAAACCGGCATGCCTGAGAGATATTTCTAAACAATATATGAAATAAATCCGTATATGCAAGGAATTACCTACAGAATACCTGCTCTGTAGTAGTCTAGAAAATCCCTGTAAATGTTACTTCTAGCCAAGTTTCGACCATCATTGACCACATGGCACTTTGGGGAACTTGAACAAATAATGTGTCTATGGTACTGCAAATGTTACTTTTAGGCAAGTTTACACCATAGTAGACCACATGACACATTTGGAAACTTGAAATAAGATGTCTATGGTACTGCACCCTGTCCGAGTGTGTATATTAAATCAAACTACCCACCATTTCATACCCGTGTCAAGTTTTCAAAGTTAGAATACGATATCCATCCGAACTAGTTCAAGTTTTGTATACTTAAAGGACTACCTCGTTTAAGATACACTATAGCTAAACTTCCTCTCAGATAAGACAAAGATAAGCTTAGTTCGACGTGGTGGTATGCCAAGAAGTTACTCTTTCAGTATCAGATACAAGTTGAGCTTGGTTCAGTTACTAAACTAGTCAAACAACGTAAGAAACCTTTATTTTGTTCAAGAAGTGCGGGGTGTTTAAACTTTGGAAGTTTACTGTGTTTAGAAGAATATCTGTTTTGCCACCTATCATATAGAATAGGTCCAAACTCTAGGCTTTAATAATTAACACTTTTCCCAACCTGGTATTGGAATCCCGGATCAGTATAACACCAGGCGTACTTGCAATACATTGTAAAAACATCGTGAGGAAACTGTACTCATGGGCATTTTTGTGGGAGTTCATCGTACATCGTACTCATCATTATGAACGACTTTTACGGGCACACATAAGAAATCGCAAAAAAAAACAGTTGTTCCCTACATTTTGAAGATTTATGCGAACATTAATTAATACATCCCAATTCGCCCCGTTTTGCGGTGTTCCAAAATTATATCACAAAAAAGTTCCAGTTTGTTTTACATACGTATGAAGTACTCGTATAAATGGCTTAAATCCCGACGTGTAGCTAAGGCTTTAAACCGCAGAAAGACAGACAGTTAAGTACCCTGTCTACACTGACGGTAGAAAAGCTGTTCAGAAAATATCTGCATTCGCCGTTTTGTGGCCAAATATTTCTTGCTATTTGAAAACTCTGCAAGCCTCAATAAACTAGGTATTAATCAAGTTTTCAAAAAACGAACCATTTCTTTGTACGGTCATATCGACTGGTCGAAATAAAATTTAAAATGAACGCATAATTACCTCACGGCACTCATACAATTTTATTACAGGGGGTCGATCACCGCCTCTCATAGCAGTATTATTATTGGTAATACACCACAAAGGGAAAGAGATGGTGCTATACGTTCTGTATAGCTCCGTCTCATTCTCACACTGGAGTAATATTAAAATAATACTTCAGTGGTTCAGATCCAGGGCTCGTAAAACATAATTAATATCGGAATACTTTCTCCTTTTTATGTTCAAGTGCATGACTATCAGAGTCAGATGCAGTGGACACAAAATAGGGTTGTATTCATAACGTAGTACAGTCGCCAGCACATCTACTTACCACTGTCAATTTTTTTTAAATCGATATTGAACTTAACAATCACCATTTTAACGTTTAAAATTATTTGGAGAAATATGAAAGCTTGGTATAATTTGGTGCGCTGGCGTACATAAAACTGCACAAAACTGGGTGCTCGACTTATATCACTTTCTTTAACGGAATTATGAGTCAATATTAACAAACGTGCTTTCCGAAAGTACGTGGTTTCGTAATATTTAGGTATTTCCTTGCTATGGAACTGACATGTTCTGACCTACTTCATAACTGATGATTGTGACAATCTGTCGTGAATGTAATTTCTAAAACGTGATAACATGTGAAGTTAATTTATATTATTTTTAAGAATATTGAATCATGATAATTTATTTTCAATGTTAAAGGAGTAAGTCCTAATGTCTGTATGTATGCTTAGATCTTTAAAACTACACAACGGATTTTGATGCAGTTTTTGCGGAAATTATCCCAAAGTAAAGTACTACCCAGATAAAAAGCATTCTATCTGTTAATCGAAGTCATAAACTATCTCCGGGCCAAATTTCATCCAGATATGAACAGCTGCGTGAGTGTGAAGAAGTGACAAACATACAAACACGCACATACCCAAACTTTCGCTTTTATAATATACTAGCTTCCGCCCGCGGCTTTGTCCGCATAATATGTCGACCAATTATACACATAAACCTTCCTCTTGAATCACTCTATCTATTAAAAAAAACCGCATCAAAATCCGTTGCGTAGTTTTAAAGATTTAAGCATACATAGGGATATAGGGACAGAGAAAGCGACTTGTTTTATACTATGTAGTGAAGTGGATTACCAAGCACTAGTAATTAAAAAGCCAACCCCTCTAGAGGTAGCCTGTGTCCCAGCAGTGGGAACATTGAAGGTTGATTATGCAATGCTTATGCTATTGGAAACACATATAAGTTAATATTTAAGGTGCTGTTGTGTCTTACCAAATAATAATGTAAGCCAAGAAGTAACAAATACACGCGACACTTTAGTACTCCAATCAACTTAGTTGATCTCTATAGAATACTTTTAACGTAACTGCTATACGCACAATAAGTGAAAATTGGTACACGCATAGAAATTGTTAGCTTATTTTAAGCATAATATTATTGATGCTTAAGAAATGCTTCGCTTGTTATGTTAAATTTTTACATACATACTCGTAGGTACGGTCGCTAGCGCATCAAGTTACACCAAACAGACTAAATGATTTTAACCTCAAAGGTTGAGCGTTAAGTTCAAAATCGCTGGAGAAGTAACGATGTGCTTTTTTTTTTAAGGCTGGGAAATCATCCAATGATGTACTGGCGACTGTACTTTGTACTCGAAACGTTCAACACTTCTTTGGTACAATCAGCAATGTGAGTTCGTTATTTGAATAGAATTTTGAAAGTTAACAAGAGAATAATAAAAACTTTCTTTTGTTTTACAATATTTCACTGTAACTATATCAAAAGTTTCGCAAATTCTTAATTCAAAAATTGTTTTAAAGAAACTAGTAAACTTTAAGATAATTATTTGAAAAGAGAATGCGTCGTTTTTCACTAAAAACTATTGGAACTTTATGCAATGAATTCTTGTGGTGCTAATTACTGTACAGCGGGTTTATGTTGTAATTTCAATATATCGATGAAAGTGGTTTAAAGTAAGTTAAGCAACATTTTAAGATACCAGTCCTCAATATCGACTTACACTTTTTAATAATTTGCATGGAAAAAGTTACAATTGGCGTCCAAACTGATGAGCATAATTATTATAATTACCTATGTTTTACTGAAATGCTCACAATTTCATTTTAAATATTTTTACTATAAACATTTAAAACTTAAAAAAACAATATCGAGAATAAGGTGTAGCTACGGGGGTCAGGGTCCACGGGTAAGGAATTTCCTAACAATGCCGTGTCCAGAAGTAACGCTTTCTGATTCAAGACCTGGACCCAGATGCCCAACGAGAGCCTCCTCAGGTATTCGAGTTGTTATTATAATTATTATTTATCACTTCTGCTAACACCTTCGCACGCGTGGATGTTGTTAATCCAGATTATAAACTATCTCTGTGCAAAATTTCAGCCAGATCCGTTCAGCCGTTCTGACGTGATTGAGTAACAAACATCCATCCATCCAAACTTTCGCATTCATAAATTTGTAACGATAGTAAGGATGTTAATGATTGACATTAAAATTGACAGTAACCGGGAGTGAATTGGGTATAATTTATAATACATAGTATAAAACAAAGTCGCTTTCTCTGTCCCTATATCCCTATGTAGGTATGCTTAAATCTTTAAAACTACGCAACGGATTTTGATGCGGTTTTTTAAATAGATAGAGTGATTCAAGAGGAAGTTTTATGTGTATAATTTGTCGACATATTTTGCGGGCGAAGCCGCGGGCGGAAGCTAGTAATTTATAATTAATTGTGTGAAAGATGATGATATGGATAGAAAGGGTGTGACTACCAAGATGACGACTAATAGAGAAGTATGGAAGAAAAAGGCATGTTGCGCCGACCCCAAATAAATTGGTATAAGGGCAGGAGAATGATGATCGTCGATAATAACTTTACTGATATTATCACCGGCGGTTTCCTATGGTGTTCTTCTTCTTCGTGTGGTTAGTGACTAACTTGGTGTCAGAGTTTTAATGCTGCCCATGGGGCCTCTGACTTAGCATCACATGCTGTTGAGAAATATCTTCTCAGGCATGCTGGTTTCCTCACGATGTTTTCCTTCACCGATTTTAAGCAAGTGTTAATTATACAATACGCACATGAATCCGAAAAATCAGAGGTGCGTGCCTTGGGTTCGAACTCGAGACCTATGACTTGGCAGTCCGGCGGTCACACCACTAGGCTATCACTGCTTTTTAATTCGTGTTGATAACATGTTACTTCATAAGCAATAATTGCCTGTGAAATAATGGTAAGCATCAGATTTAATTGTAAGACTGATCAGTCAATCATCACTAATTCTTCTATTGTTTAACAGACAATAATTAATACCTACCTAGCTTTTGCCAGTGGCTTCGACCGCGTACAGAAGCCAGCACATCAAGTTACCACAATCTGTCAAATTTCTTTGATAGTATTTTAACTTTATTGCAAAGACATAAGGTTCATTTTTAATTGAGAAAATTTGACAGTTAGGGATAGCTTGATGTGCTGGCGTCTGTACAATTAGGAAAGTATTGTAAGTAGTATTATACTACCGGGATAAAAAATATCATAATTATGACTTTGTTAATCCAGGCTACAAACTATCTGTGTGCCAAATTTCATCCGAATCCATTCAGCCGTTCTCGCGTGATTGAGTAACAAACATCCCTTTAATTCAAACTTTTGCATTCATAATAGTTGTTAATAATAATCAGTAATTATATAATAAACTAGCTTCTTGCCCGCGACTTCTTCCGCAAACCTTAATAAATTATACACCTAAACCTTGCTCTTGAAACACTGTCTATTAAAAAAAAACTGCATCAAAATCCGTTGTGTAGTTTTAAAGATCCAAGCATACATACATACAGACATTAGGACGCGGGAAGCGACTTTGCTTTATACTATGTAGTGATATAACAGGTTTTTCATTTTTACTACAACTCAGTGAGGGCTAATACAATATACCTATATTGTATCAGCCCTCACTGAGTAACAATAATTTATATTAATAAAGACTCAATTTCTTTTTGCTGTTGTAAGTGTCTACTTCAAGGTACGCAAACTAATTAAAATAATAAGAGACTGCTATCTTGGTCATAATATTTCTTTGGGACACTTAGCCTAGAATTAATGGCCTAAAAGAGCGATTTCATCGTTCACGGGAGTAACAATTACAATAGAATTTAGTAATAATATTGTAAAATTAAATTCTTGAACCAATTCTGTTTTGTCCCTAGACTAATATTTTATCAAAATCTTTAATCTTGTCGACTGTTCGCTATTAAATATATTTCGCATTTAATAATCAACTTATTTACTTATGTCTGTCTAAAACAATTACCTATCCAATTTGTCAATTCGAATTTTATTACGTGTTAATTGGTAAATTGGCGTTTAATCTGCATATCAAACATCCAATTTGAAAATACAACGATTTATTACCATTTTTGTAGTAAATAAAAAATTTCTAGTTCAAGTTTGCAGCTTCTGGTGGTCGTTTTGCATATTTTTCGCATAAAATTATGTGAACTAGTTTGCACGGACGGATATTTATGCAAACGACTTATTTACTATGTGAGTTATTGGAGATTTTATACTAGCTGTAGGTGATGTTAGAAGAAAAACTAAAATACCTTCCGGAAAATGTATTAAAAAAGTTTTCAGTTTACGTATAAAAAAAAGAAAAACAAAAAAAATGAAAAGAAATGAACACTTACCTAAATCCTATACCAAAAAAAAAATTTAATAATTAAAGTTACAAAAAAAAACAAACTTCACGAAAGTACGTTTAGCAACACTATCACTCCCGACTCCCGCGCAGCCGATGCGCCGCGCTTGCCAAATGCGACTGCGCGTACGGCGACCGCCGAAACTTTACGACAACTTCCGACAACTTACCTTCACGTGTCGAAGGGTGAGTCTCTGTGTTATGCGTACAATTTTCACAGTGATTACTCTTACGTAAGGTGATTAGCGCACAGAATGGTCCGATAGCGTTTTTTACGTCGCGTTTATTACGTGAGTGGGATCAGCTGCTTTTGGTAGAGTCCGTAATGTGACATGTGATACTTATACATACTTTGACTGTAATACTTTCGTTACTGGTTTTTGTGATATCCTATTGTTGATTGATTGTGGAAATTTTGAGGTCAAAAATAGAACCCACGGGCCAATGGAGCAATAATAGAGACATTGAATGGACTTTGGACAAACGCAGCGTAGGACACGACTAGCTGCGTGTAAATGATAAAAAACTGAATTAGATCATCAAGAGTGAGGAGTCTGCATATTTTGTATTCCATTGTGTCGAGGGTAGTATTAATAATACTAGCGACCCGTTTCTACGTCGCTTCGCCCGCTTTTTACGACTACTTGGCAGATTTCTTTATTGTATTTTAAGTATTTTCACATAAACTTTCCGGAATAATATTTCCAACTTATGGTGAAACCCACATCTAAATCGATTATGTATGTAGTTTGGAAGAAATAAGCAGACACGAAAAGCAATTTTATTTAATACTACTAATAATTTATAACTACCTCATAAAGCAGAATTATTCCAGTGAGCATGAGACGGAATCTCTTTCTCATTGTGAAGTAATATTAAAATTATACTGCTTCAAGAGGTGGTGCTCGGCCCCCTGTACGTCGCTTGCTCTTGCATCACCAGTCCTGAACTCCTGACTCTGTATTATTGCTTATACAGGAGATTTTTTAAACTTTAAATTGAAAAAACTATAATACAGGAAAGGGTATATACATACAAAAGCATATGCTAAAGACTACCAAATTGAACAACTTTTACTTTAGGACCAACTAACTGTTCTATACATTTTTGGTCACGTGACTCGTCGAAATGTAGGGAACAGCTGATTTTTTTTTTAAGATTTCGGAGTTGATCCCATAGTAAAATTTGTTCAGTTTGGTGGTCTGTAACATATGCTTTTGTATGTATATACCCTTTCGTATAATGCTAGTGAGTAAATTTTCCTTAAGTTTACTAGTCTCTATTGGAAACTGCGGAAGATAAACACAACATTTTGCGTGAGGTCCTCGGATGTATGTGTTTGGTACACAACTCTCAGCTCTCAACGTTATGCAGACGGTTCGTGTTTGTTCCGGCAAGACTCCTGCGACTATATGTATATGTAGGTTTTGCCTTAAGTGTTCGTTTGTTTAAATATAGGTGACAAAGCTGTGGCGTCAAACTTGCTTGCTTCTGCTTGTTTGTAACAACTCGTTTTGTTCCACTGCTCTGAAATCGGGGAAGAAAAACAAAGTTAGGAAACTCGCATGTCCTAGAGTCAATATATCGAAGACAGCTCCCAACCCGCGGTTTTCAGCCCACACCAGCGTTCCAGCAGCGTAAACATTATAGGCTGATTATGCGTATTGCTTATACAATTGCATTCTTTTTATAAAGCTAACATCACTACATAGTATAAAACAAAGTCGCTTTCTCTGTCCCTACGTACCTATGCTTAAATCTTTAAAACTACGCAACGGATTTTGATGCGTTTTTAATAGATAGAGTGATTCAAGAGGAAGGTTTATGAGTATAATTTGTCGAAATATTTTGCGGGCGAAGCCGCGGGCGGAAGCTAGTATAATTCTGAGTTTTTCCAAAACCAAAATTTCTAATAATAATCGATAATATTGTAGTATTTAGCAACTGCCGTTAATGACCATTGTTTCAGCAAAGTGCTATAGATCAAAGTTTATCAATGAATCGTGAGAATAATAATTTATAACTTATCAAACCATATCCATCACAATCGTGTTTGTACACTTATCCAATTATGTTTAAGCCCCATGTAAAGGGGGTAAGCCTATTGCCATCGACAGAGCACAAATTCAGACTCCGGGCTACTAAGCAATTCCAGACGAAAAAATCCGATAACACTTTCCCGACCCGGACATCAAACCCAGGACCTCATACTCAGAAGTAGCACTTGCGACCACTGAACCAATGACGCATTAACGACGATTGTGGAATTATTTGTCACTCGATGTGCGGTTATTTGTGATAATTTAATCATTTATGGCAAGGCTCATATATATTATTGCGACAACCAATTTATTTACGCATTATAAAGCTTAATTAATATTGAACTTTCATAACAGTTCTTTCACTGGTTCGCTAAATAAAAGTAATAATTTACTAGAAATTGGTGATTAAAAGACTGTAATTGAACAATTTATAGTAATTAATTTTTTAATTAAATACACAAATAACAATAAATGTATTATTATTATTTTATTAATTACGAGGCAAGTATGATTACAATTTGCAGATGTATGGATATTACGATTTGAATACCGAATTTATCTGCCTTTCCTCTATAATTTCTTCAACCGTAGCGAACCTTTGAAATTAGCGATTAAATCTCGACCCTAGTCCACTAATTCAAGTTCTAAACTAAATTTTAATTTATCTGACGATCTCCAATGAAAGTTTGATCTAGAAGGGACGGTCCACTAGAAAGTTATATGTACGAAAATCTATTTACTCTTATCAGCTTATAATGTTCCTAGTACTAATTAGTGATAGCCTGGTGGTGTGACCTTCGGTCTGCCAAGTCTTAGGTCTCAAGTTCGAACCCAAAGCATCCACCTCGACTTTTCGGATCCATGAGCGTATTGTATAATCATCACTTGCTTAAAACACGGTGAAGGAAAACATCGTGAGGAAACCTCAACAGCATGTGAAGCTAAATCAGAGGCCCATGGGCAGCATAAAAACTCTTAAACCAGGTTAGTCATTAACCACACGAAAAGAAGATGATGTTCCTACAACCAAACATTGGCCTTCGCACGAGGTACTCTCATAGAGTCGAGCACAAGGTTATGGGTTTAAACCTGGTAAGTAGGACCTACCAATGTGATTATTTGGATTTCATAACAAATATGACAGGTAGGTACTTTCTAAGTTAATGTTGGTGCATCTGCGCAACTGTTTAGTTAGCGTTGGAGGAAAACATTGCCACGTAACCTACATTTACTTATATCCAGGTTAGCTCACAAATACGTAATATTGTCCTATGTCACATTGCAATGGCCTGAAATTGGCAATAAGGAAGTGTTGTTTCTTCTATTAGCTATTGGTTTACAATTATTTCAAGGATCTATTGGCGCGTAACCAATATCGGAACTAACACTTAATCTTTTTCTTTTTTTTCTATGACAATTTCACAAATGTTTACTAACAGCGCCCCCTTATCAATATCAAAAGATTATCATTTTTTAAAGGGCATTTCGCAGTTCAACCTAGAACTTTATCGACTTATCAACCAGTCTTGCCTATGGATGCCTCAATAAATGAAGGCCTCCAGCCAGGACTAAAAACTTACAAACTAAGCGATTACACGATAAGCCATCCCCTGTGGGGTACGGATTTCGGCTTTCGGCATCGCTGGGCCTCCCCCAGCGACGCCCTAATCCGGAACAAGGGACAGGCCAGATCGGATTGCCGACAAAATATCCTAGTATATACAGTACATATAAGTACTCTTGTATATACAGTATGTATCAGTATCTTCTTGTTTGGACTGTCATTTCACGGTTTGGCTTCGGACTCAGTGAATAAACGCTCCGGTAACTTATAATTTTAAGTATTATCTTTGTTACGTAAGTAAACCATTAATTATCTTTCAAGAGAAATGGAAAGTGAGACACGGCAGAGTAACACGAAATAAATAAGTATAATAATGAATTAAACATAGCTCAGTGGGCTCCTATTTCATCATAACGAAAGATTTTGATGCTACTTAATTATGTAAGTAAACACAGACTTAATATTATTACGCGATACCTAGGTTTTAATTATTCTTTTCAGAGTCAAAGTATTTATTTCAATAAGATTATTTTTATAATTAAGAATAGTGTGTTGAAGAGTCCATTTTAAGGTTCCGTAACGCGAAAGGATAAAACGGAACCCTCGTCTGTCTGTCTGTCAGTCTGACAAGGCCTTATTTCTCAGGAACACGTGGTGGAATCAAGTTGAAATTTTTATTAATTAGGTAGGTCTTCAGTCCATCAAAGCGCAAAAGAAATCAATCTTCTAACCTTTGATAAAGCAGCTTGATTTTTTAGCTTAATAAAAAAACGGCCTTATAAGTGACACAATTTAAATTATTGCAAATAAATAAATTGGCACAATTTTGTACAGAGGCCAGCACATAAAGTTACCACAATCTGTCAAATTCTTTGATAGTATTTTAACTTTATTGCAAAGACATAAGGTTCATTTTGAATTGAGAAAATTTGGCAGTTAGGGATAGCTTGATGTGCTGGCGTCAGTACATAAAAATAAAATATCTAAAACTAAAAGAATTCATTTTTTTTAAGCGAAAGTCATTTTTCTAAAACTTCTATGTAGTGGATAGATACCGATTACAAAAGTCCGCAAAATTACCTCTTTGAACACCGAAAAACGAATTCCTAGTTATACGAGTACAATGTAAAATTTCAGCTAATTAAAATTACACGGACCCAAAGTCCAAGGGAATTTCTGAATAAGTAATGAAGGAGAAAGGTTTACGTCACATCGTTTGGGATTAAGAAAATAATTAATTAGCATCCGCAGGTACAGAGGCACCAAGCTACCCCAATCTGTCAAACTTTGATAGATTTCCAACTTTATTCCAAGAACATAAGGTTCATGTTCAATTGGGAATATTTGACAGTTTAGGATTGCTTGATGTGCTGGCATCTGTACATAAGCAAAAAGGTTTTCGGCAAACGGTAAAATTTTAAAGTAAGGCCTAAGAAACCAAAGAAAGGAAAGAAAATATGAGACGTTGCTTCCGTTTCGTTGTTATACGTTGTTGTTGTTGGTGCTGTCAATCAATCACCTTAGCCTATTGCAATCCACTGCTGGACCAAGTCCACTCCTTGACTGCGCCACAACACCTTGTCCTCCGCCTTCCACATCCAATCTGTCCCAGCCACCTTTATATTTCTATGCGACCTTCACCTTTTTTATCAGCGAGATTGTCCGTAAGGATTACCGCTACCCCGGAACACAAAGTTCAAAGGAAGGAACATGGATGGGTTTTAGTCAGTAAGAGTCTGACACTCCCTTCCGCTCCACCCAGAGCGGGAGGAGACATGTAATGTTTTCCCACCCTCAAAAACCCATCTTTTCAAGATCGTCAGTCCATCTAGCTCTGTGTTTCCCACAGCACGGTGGCCGCTGGTTGTTGCAGTACCTACTTTAAATTCTTCGGTTAACTTTGTAAAAAGGCACGTGTCCGCGGATAGTTTTCTATTGATTGCTATGCATAAAAGTTTACCCCTCCCTCAATTCAACTTGAATCTCTTTTTTTTCAGATAAAACTAGAAGCTAGGACTAAACTCAATTACCTACCTAACTAAATCTGGGTACAGAGGCCAGCACATCAAGTTACCACAATCTGTCAAATTTCTTTGATAGTATTTCAACTTTATTGCAAAGACTTAAGGTTCATTTTTAATTGAGACAATTTGACAGTTAGGGATAGCTTGATGTGCTGGCGTCTGTACATTTGAGACCTAGTTCTAAAGGTTTAGGATTCGGTTTTGGGTAACCTACGTGATATGCATGTGAAAATGGTAAACTGTCTTAAGGCACTGTTCGACTGCCATTTTCTCGCCCGAGAATCGTATGAAATATGGTAGGTCTTAAGTAAGTTAAAGAAATCTTCTCTATACATGAAAGGAAACCGTGACTGACTGACTTATCAACACAACTGTCTGAATGGATTAGGCTGTTTGGCACTCCGATAGTTATTATGACGTAGCCACCCAAGAATGGATTTTGTGAAAATTCGAACCCTAAAGGGGTGTAAATTGGATTAAAAAGTAAGGAAAACTCATCGTATGAATTCCACGTGCACGAAGTAGCAGATAAATAGAAGTTAATAAGGCGGGATTGTTCGAAAGAGTTACTACATAAGAAAAACGGGTGGGTTTTAGTCTGTAATAGTTTGAAACGCCCTCCCGTTCTGCAAAGTGTTGTAGAATTTATTTGATGATTTCCCACCAAAAAAGCAGAACCTAGTGCATAACACATTAATATGTAGTTGATCGATGTGCGTTCGCGCCGCCGGCGAGGGCTAGTTTGTTGAAGCGATAAGATCTAGTCTAGTCTCGTGGTCGTCTAGTGGTCTAATTTGAGAAGAAACCGTTGCATTTGTTACTTCTAATCTTCGTCGTTAAATCAATTATTATAATTATCTATCAAAGAGAGTACTCGCATAACGACGCGACGCTCACTTGGTCATGCAGAACGCTTGAGACATAGGCATACCATCACGTAATCGCTCGTTGCCTTCACGCACTCGCTGCTTATTCCTCGCTTAATTTGACTTGCTAGCTTTCCTCACGGCTTGTTAATCGCCAGCCTGCGACAGTAGGACAGGTGCTTAACATGAGTTTAATCTTAGAGTTAGTAGTTCGTATTCTCCTTCGTAATCAACTCAGTAATTAAGCGGCATGTAACTGGAGGCATCCTTCCGAACATGTGTCACGCGTGAATTTTCGCGCATTAATCTAAGTAATTAATTTTAATTGAGACATCATTTTAGCAAATATCGTCGATTTATATTACTTTTAATTTACAGAAATGGCTGCTAGAATATTATATGTACGACATACGTCTTATAATTCAGTTAAAGAGAGGGTGGTAAATAATGTTTTTTTAATTATTTTAGTTCGAAGTTCATAAGTGACTGCCTCGTCAGTCTTATACAACATTAGTTATAGTAAAAACCTGGAACAAGTGTCTATAGTGTATTTTTCTTTAGTTGTCTCATATTTGGTAAACAAATGTCGCGATTAATATTAAGATTTCTAGGTAATGTATGTGTCTCTGAAGCATTTTTTTTAAATAATTCATTCCTTAAGTGTATTATTCAAAGTTCAAGACGTTTATACTTAACTCAAATATTGATATTGTGTTTGATTGATACGAAAAATCAGAATTTTCGTCCCGTGTTTGTTTACCAAATTGGACACTGTAAAAGAAATACACTATAATACTTTTATGTAAAGAATCTATGTACAAAATTTCAAAACTGTATTATGAAAAACCACAAACTTATATTGATTCAGTTGTTTATTATGAACAAACTATATTCAGGTTTCGCATATACTAAAAACAGTGTTGTATAGTGGTCGTAAGCGCTACTGCTGAGTGCTGAGGTCCTCCTGGGGTCGGGCAAAGTGTTACCGGGTTTTCTTTCTGGAGATTCTCAACAGCAGCCGAAGGTCTAGACTTGTGCCCGGTCGAAGGCAACAGGTTCGCCCCTATTACATGGGACTTAAACAAATTCACCAACATACATCCTGATACTGACCTGAAAACTGAAAAAACGTACGAACATTTTAATTTGACAGGATACCCTGTAGTTCTCACCGGAAGACAGGCAACTTACCAATTATTGAGCCCTAACCACGAAACATAACTTAAAGAAAACAATGTCAGAGTGAAAGTGACATTGTTTTGTTAACAAAACAACAATTGTTTAACAATGTTCAACGAAACCTTTAAACGGTTACTAATAATAATGAATGGTTAACAATGGTGTATTAAGCGTCAGCTTTCTTAGAATTTAAATAACCTCAGGGTCAGCATCACATAGTAGATAAGAACAGAAGGACGACTCCACGCAACGAGAGAAATCGCACGCACACTTACTGACTGAAATTCTCCCAAGGGGTGAAGCTAGGGTTAATTAATCGTATTCTTGACCATAGTTCATTAGAACAGCTGATACTGATACGTATACTATTAATAGTACGGTACCATACATTTATACACTTTCCTAGTTATTAAAGTCAATATTATTCAAAGCACAAGGCAAACCTACAAAAGTTAGATTAATAGTACTTACATCAAAATTGTAACCCAGTCTTAGTCAAAATTGTTTCAGATTACAAACAAGAGGTACAATGAAAATCATGAATGGTTCGAGAGTAATTAATTCCCATATTACATTGAACAGAGAGTCAATTCCTTTGATTGTACCACAATAGACATGACATGCTGTTATAGTTGTGTCTCTTTCACTTGTTTCTTGTTCGAACTCACTTTTTATGAATTAACCTTTTTGTAAAGGCTACAGTCAAACGGGGTGAATAGGGATGCAGGGGTGAATCGGGCCGAAACTTTAACAGGGATTTTAATATTGAAATAATATAGTTAGTGGCTAAAAAGCATCAGTAATATGTTAACTGTATTATAATTAAGAACTATGTGCCCTTGTTAGCAACAAACTAAATTATTTTAAAGTTAAAAGCTCTTTTAAAGTTTTGTCCCAATTCACCCCTGCATCCCTATTCACCCCATTTGACGGTAGTATGTAACGGCCAGCATCTCTGTTTCGAATTCCAAAAAACTATTTTTGAATATCGAAACGAACGTGCCTATTTCCAGCATTTATGCAGCACTGAATTCAAAAGTTTTGATTGATTCACAAAGCGTCCGCTTCAGTAAAAACGGATATTTTGTTAGGTACATATTTCCGAGCGTAGTTTGTAGTAACATTTTTTTTTGGAAATCGGTGTCTTTGGTTCTGTATTTTTGGTTTTTGCCACTGACATTATTTTTCACGTTTACTATGGACCGATTTTTTTACAAAAAAAAAAACAACAAAATTCCGAATGAACACTACGTTCATTCGGAATTTGGTTGTTTTTTTTTTGTAAAAAAGTTTTTTATTTTTAACTTTTGAGTTTTGGTACCCCACAGTCCCTACACCAATTCGTATCCACTAATAAACAACAGTGACCTAAAGTACTACTAATATAACATTAAGATAAAATTTTAAGACTTAGGTATATGGTTTTCTCATGGATGCTACTGTCAGAACTGGAACCAAAATAGGACCACAGGGGGAGCACCTCCCCAAGCTGGAACGGACTGGGGCCGCCCTCAAGCGGCTCTTGCCCAATTTGAGGGGGCCAAACGCCTCCTGCCGGAGGCTTTACGCGGGAGTCGTGCGGTCCATGGCCCTTTACGGGGCCCCGGTGTGGGCGCGTTCACTGCGGCGGCGAGCCGCCCATTATCTGAACGCGCCCCAAAAGGTGGTAGCCATACGGCTTATCCGGGGGTACCGCACGATCTCGGGCGAGGCGGCAAGCCTCCTTGCCGGACTGCCGCCGTGGGATCTGGAGGCGATAGTCCTCGCGCGCCTGTTCGAGTGGCGCGCGGAGGTACTCCGCCGGGGGGAAACTCCGTTTCCGCAGCAAATTGCGGCGGAGCGGACGGACCTCCGGCGCGATCTCATGGCGGCCTGGAATCAGCGACTGTCGCAACCCAGCGCAGGGCACGCCACGATAGTGGCGGTAAGGCCCCTCTTTGAGGAGTGGCTAGAGAGGCGTCACGGCGCCCTCACCTACCGCCTGACGCAGGTCCTCACCGGACATGGATGTTTCGGGAGGTTCCTGCACATCATCAGGCGGGAGGAAACGCCCGGGTGTCACCACTGCGAGGATCGCCCAGAGGACACGGTAGAGCACACGGTGCAAACCTGCCCAGCATGGGCAGAGCACCGCCGTGTCCTCTTAGAGGCGATCGGCGGCGGCGACCTCTCACGCCCGGCCCTGGTGCAAGCCATGGTCCGGGGCGAGAGGGAGTGGGAGGCAGTCACCTCCTTCTGCGAAAAAGTTATGCTCGCGAAGGAGGTGGCGGGATGGGAGAGAGAAAGGTCCTCCCGTCCCAGCCGCCGCAGGAGACGCCCCGGGCGTCGGGAGTCACGTGACGACTCCCGGCCACCGTAGGCGCGGGCCTGCGGACGGTGAGTAATGGGTGACTCACCGTCCGATCAGCACCAGACCCGTGCCGTACGGCGCGTATATGTTCCACGCGCGCCTCAAAGAGATGTCAGCATATGAAGGGGCCCCTCAGGGCCAAGCCTGCCGGGTAAGCGGGATTGTCCGAAAGGGTTACCGCTACCCCGGAACATAAAGGGCTACGGAAGGAACATGGATGGGTTTTAGTCAGTAAGAGTCTGACACTCCCTTCCGCTCCACCCAGAGCGGGAGCAGTCATTGGATGATTTCCCAGCCTTAAAAAAAAAAAAAAAAAGGGGGAGCACCTGTTTTCGAATAAAAAAAAGATATTCAAAATCGGTTCATCCAGTCGAAAGTTCAGAGGTAAAACATAAAAAGAACAGTTCAATTGAGAACCTCTTCCTTTTTGAGGTCTGTTAAATGGTTATTATTCTTGCCTTTTTCAGGTAAATTCCAAAACATCCCCGTATTACGAGGCTTTTGATGTTAACGGCATGACAAAACAGTCCCTAAGGGCACAAATTAGTAAACAGGATTGTCCGAAAGGGTTACGCTACCCCGAAACGAAAAGGTAAAGGAAGGAACATGGATGGGTTTTAATCAGTAAGAGTCTGACACTGCCTTCCACTCCACCTAGAGCGGGAGGAGTCATTTGATGATTTCTTACTAAAAAAAGATAATATAACGTTGGACGATTAAATTAAGCACATCATGTTAATCCTACTATAGTAACCGTCATGAGAAGCTATAAATTTTGTAAACAAGTGTTCAGGAGTTCACATCATTTGGACCAACAAAAAAAATGAATTTGTTTAAGATTTAATAAATTATTGAGTAACAAATATTAATTAACATAATATATTATTTAAGAATAATTATTCGTCAGATTCAGATGTTTCCATTTCTGTGTGAAACAAACTCGTACGCATTCGAAACTCGAATGACGCGTTTATTTCAAAATGGCGTCCCGATAGTTTACAATCCCTGCGACGGACGCGTTCCGGTACCAAGAAACACAAACGATAGCGCTTTGCGTCGTTAAAATATGATCCGACTAAATTAAATAGGTTGTTACTTTCATATAACCCGTCTATATTTCATGTCGATTGAATATGGTCAATTTATTATTATCTCGCAGTATAAAATGTTTACTTAGTAAAAGATGTTTGTTTACATAATTTATAGCTTCTCGTGGCGCGTACTTTACTATTATAACTTTACTAATCTAAATTAACCCCCTTACTAATAAACGTTTTATATCAGGTGAATACTTAGACACCGATACCTCTCTTTCAGTCGTCAGAAATTTGACTATTGAAAGAAGAAGACAAGGCGTTGTGTAACTATACAGACGCTATACAACGTTTATTAGTAAGGGGGTTATAGAAAAAATGTGAAAGTTTGGATGGATTTTGTTACTCAATCGGGCATCAATGGCACTCCTTAGGTCATCCGAGGTGCAGGGTACAGATGCAACGACGGCTTCAACGTGTTAGTTGTTAAAAACAGTGGTTGAGTTATTCGCAATCGGCATTTTTGTTTCTCGTGCATTTTATGTTATTATTTAACTACTACTACTACTATTACTATTAGAATTAATTAGATTTGCTAGTCTAGTGTCTGTTGTCATGTTTATATTATTATGCAGTAAGTTAATTAAGTGGTAAGTTTTTTGTCGGTGGTCCATCCATTGTCTATGGCCGCGTTACTAATTGTCAATGGTTTTAATATTTCGGAATACGAGGTTTTTTAGCTGCTTTACACGGGTTTATTTTATGACTTCCCACTAAAATAGTGCGTTTTGTTTGTGCAGAATAAACATTGTTTCTTTCTTTTCCTTATTTCTGTCAGGGAAGCGGCACCTAGGACAGGACAGACACTTAGGACACTCCAGAAAGTGGCGCCTGGTCTGATCAGAAGCTCCGCACTCGCTTTGGGTGTTGGGTGGATCAGTATTCCCCTACAAATAATGCCTGCAGCGGCCTACTTGGGTACACAGTAGATTGAGAGCTTTCCATAATTATAGGCCACTGCAGATCACTCTCGATAGGCTAATAATCGTATATCAACCTTATTATACGTATTTCTTTGATCTTTATACCGATTTAATGTTCGTATGAACCTTATTGTACGTACATATTTCTTTGACATATAATCACCTTATAGTTAGAGGCCTGCGAAGCTCACATGCAAGGTCCTAGCCGTTACGATAATGGTGCCAGCTAAAAAACGCTAGTGAATATCGGTTGCATCAGGTTTCTTACTGATCAGCGGGGGATCGTAGAATGATCGTAGTCCCGCGACCCGCGCGCAGGTGTGAGATCATCGGGATGGTTTTTAGTCCGTTAGAGTCTGACAAACACCTCAGACACTATAGATGTCTGTCTTTTGTCGGTGATTTTTCACCCCGGACCAAACCCAATTTTTTTTTTAGCTGTCGAAATCTTTAGAGTTCACCAGGTTGACGGTACCTATTTTTATCTTATTCTGTGGCCACTAGGGGCGCTGTACAATATTTCATACACATAGTTTACGGTGACGTTAGTGAGTTATGGCTGTGTAAACTGTAGAGCTCCAGATAATCGACACATTTATAAGGAACAAAAGTGATGTGACGACTATTTTCAGTCTTAACCGTCAAGTGTGCAGATAATGCCCTATGGAACTCCATTCTAACAATCACACATTAAAGACTTTTTAATTCAAAACCTCAGCATTATGTCCCATCTGAAAGAAAAAGTCATTTGTCAAAAGCCCAAAAGCAATCATGACAATCTTTTTCGCCGTTTTATCTTTCTTTTATTCTTTTTCGTATATTATTTGAAAGAACGAAGATAATTAAGAATAATAGAAAGGAGGATACGTAATTACATAATAATAATATAGTTTGCCATACTGTCTCTCAAATTAATAGAGTACCTAGTGGTAGTTATATAGCTACGCTCGAGGTGCTTTTATTATATACCTACTTAATATATTTTACAGTATCAACTATCTAAAAACAATTATAATACTACTGTCAGCAGTGGTGGCCTATTGGTAACGGCCTCGACCTACGATTTGTAGGTTTAAACCTTGCCTAGGCGCTTTACTCTGTGTAAATAATTTCATCACCAATGCTCTCAAAACGGTGATGGAAAACATCGTGAGGAAACTGGTGGGTCCTTTATTTACGACGCAATCTTCTTCTTTTCGTGTGGTTAGTGACTAACCTGGTGTCAGAGTTTTAATGCTGCCCATGGGCCTCTGACTTAGCTTCACATGCTGTTGAGAAAAATCTCTCAAGCATGCCGGTTTCCTCACGATGTTTTCCTTCACTGATTTTTAAGCAAGTGATAATTATACAATACGCACATGAATCTGGAAAGTCAGAGGTGCGTGTCTTGGGTTCGAACTCGAGACCTATGACTTGGCAGCAATAATAAGTAATGCTGTGTCACTAGAGCAGATTCTATCCATATCATTAAGCATGCAAAAATTGAGGAGAAGAATTGATGACAAATGCATGCACTGACTGTACAGAACCAGCCATCTCAATCTGCATGGTTCTTTCGTCAAAAGACTATTTCAGACACCAACCTACATGGTCTTTACATAATCTGACCATGAGTCGGGACTTTAGAAGAGACTGTGATCTCTGAGTTTCTTTCGGCTTTTCTTCTCTGAGAAGTCAGATAAGTAACGCCGACCTAAAAAAAATATCATTGACGTGTAAAAGTTTTTGTGAAAACTTATTTACAAAAATAAAATTATATTATCATAATATTTCTCAAACATATGAAGCAATTATTAGATTGACGACACGGTTGGCGCAGCGGTTGAGCGATTGACTGCTGCGCAGCATGTCGCGGGTTCGATTCCCGCACGGAACAAATATTTGTACGACCTGCAAGTATTTGTTACGGGTCTGGGTGTTTTCTATCTATACATACATATTGTATTTACAAAAAAATATATATATAAGTAGTTTATCAGCCATCTCGTTACCATAACACAACCATTAGGTTGCTTGACTTGGGACTATATGGCGTTGTGTGAAATGTCCAAGGATATTATTATTATTATTTCGACTGTGTCTGTACACTTGTTTTAAATTAATATATTTGTACTTTTTGTTATGATGTGTACTTGCTAGCAAAAAAATTAACTGAACAATAAATTAATATATAACTAGTTTGGTTACGGTCTTCAAGCGCTAACCATAATTAAAGTATAAGTATAAAGACCATTAAAAAAGTTGATTGTTGATTGGATCTTAAACACAACGGACGTTGTCAATCATGTATGAAATTGTTGATTGTTAAATTGCAATCTCTATCAATCAATTTTGATCACTGTTTATTAATACTTAAGATTATCAAACATAATCTTCAGAGGTTTTTACTGAACGTATTTTGAAAATGCGTTTAGTACACACGATATTTTAGTGTGTTTAAGTTTTATTGTCTACTAGCTTCCACGCGCGGCTTCGCCCGCATGTTGTGTCGACAAATTATACATATAAAACTTCCTCTTGAATCACTCTATCTATTAAAAAAACCGCATCAAAATCCGTTGCGTAGTTTAAAAGATTTAAGCATACATAGGGATATAGGGACAGAGAAAGCGACTTTGTTTTATACTATGTAGTGACTAGATGCTTCCAGCGGCTTCGCCCGCGTGAATGTTGGAAATTATCCCAAGGGAACCTACTACCGGGATACAAAGTATTCTATGTGTTAATCCAGATCATAAACTACCTCTGTGCCAAGTTTTATACAGATCCGTTCAGTGGTTTGAGCGCGAAGGACGGCCAAACTCACACACACACACACAGAAACACTCACAAACTTTCACCTTTATAATATTACTAGCTTCTGCCCATAGCTTCGCCTGCGTGAATGACGGAAATTGCATGTTATTATACATTATAAACCTTCCTCTTGAATCACTCTATCTTTCATCTATTATTCTCTTTATTTATGTGTCATGTATTGTGTACATCTTTTAATGGAGATCCTAAATAAATAAAAAACTGTCAACATCTGTTGTGTAGTTTTAAAGACCTAAGCATACATACAGACATTAGGACAGACGCGGGAAGCGACTTTGCTTTATACTATGTAGTGATATAGTGTGATGCTTGGTGACACACTATAGGTAATATAGCCATATGCCTTGTTTTTCTCAGCAAACATTAGCTACTAGTTTCATAATAGCGTTGTATTTATAATTTAGAATTTGACCTCAAAACCATAAAACATAAATGAAATACAGCAGGGTCTCTTTCAACAAATAACAAAGTCGAGTATCAAAAACAGATTCTAATTATAAGGTCAGATCATAAGGTTTCCTCTCCATCCTGTATGCAACGAGAACCACTTTCACATGACATAAAAAATGTCAGAAAACAAACTGAACTCAGAATTTTAGATACTGCTCGAAATATCCATACTAATATTATAAAGCTGAAGAGTTTGTTTGTTTGAACGCGCTAATCTCTGGAACTTCTGGTCCGAATTGAAAAATTATTTTTTCACCTCACAGGCTCGGAAAGAGTCTGTTTGTCATTCGAAATCTGAGCCGAAAATTGCCTTTTGCTCTCTAGCGTGGAAAGAGTTTTTAAAAATACTGCCAGTCCACTGAAAATGCAAGCCACGGTCTAAAATAAAATATTAAATAATACCGCTCACCTTAAAAACTTCCATCACAGTACAGAAATTAAATATTTTGCGAGGATATAATTGTAAAATTGGAATTAATGTTAATAAGTATTCCATTTGATTAAAAAAATCTGTGACGTCACATTTAAATATGCCATAAAAATACTACCCTGTCAAATACCCAATTGTGTAGTAATTTAAGTTTAATTTTTTAAATAAAATAATTACTAATATAATATGTTATTTAATCCTTTGCTTGGCAAAAATAAATATGTATTAAATTAAATTAGTTAGTTATTTGTGTTAAATTAGTTTTTTTCTTTCATTCTCCTTAGAGGACAAGTAGGATATGGAACAAAATACAGGGTATTTAATTTTGGAGATATTCTATGTAACTCATAAGATACATTGCCAAGTGTCTGTTATTTTCTTCACATGAGTCAATGTATCTGAGACGCTCGAACAAAATAAAACTCAACATATAACACCTGTTTTCTTGCACCTAGCAGTTTCCTGTGAGGTGAAAAATTGTGTGCGCTCGGCAGCAAAGCTTTTCTGCGTCTCGTACCTTTGAAACCTTCGTTACGCTCAGGATTCTATATTTGAACCACTCGCTTCGCTCATGGTTCAACCCTAGAATCCTTCGCTTACTCAGGTTTCAATAGAAGTACTCGCGCCAAAAATCAACTTTCCAGCCTTGCATAACAAATGACTATTGTGTTGGATAGGCCATTTATCGAGGAAGGCTATAGGCTATGTAACATCACGCTTCGATCAAAAAGAGCCGCGCGAGAGCAGCTAGTTTTATATATTTTCATAAATTGCACGTGATACGGTACGTTTAGGTCACAGACAAACCGGTTGCCGACATTAAAATAAGTAATTTACTCACTGGCAGTGCGGCTACAATTCATGTTCAATAACGCCAAGATTATGTCATTACGTAATTTATATTCTTACTTATATTACAATAAAGGTAAAATTTGCAGGTGTGTGCTGTAAGTGGTTTGTTTTGTGGTGTTTATGCAATTATATAAGGTGTTAAAAAATTAACTCTAAGAATTTCGTGGGAGCACAGGAACTTTTACTATGGGATGAACCCTGAAATCGCGAAAAAAATATGAGCTGTTCCATACATTTAGGCACACGTAACTCAATAAAATGTATGGAACAGCTCATATTTTTTTCGCGATTTCAGGGTTCATCCCATAGTAAAAGTTGTTCATAACGACGAGTACAATGCTCCCACGAAATTCTTAGAGTTAATTTTTTAACACCTTATATACCTATGTTAATATTTATTAGCAAATTGTTTTTTTGAATTTCGTTTCAAAAACTGGCCGTTAATCTTGTACTTTGCTAATTCCTGAACCAAATCGCAAATTTATTTATTTAAACTTTGCGCACACAATAAAGGTACAAAGGCGGACTTAATACCTTAGGCATTCGCTACCAGTAACCAAGGATGGTGAAGATGTTAGACAGTAGGTGCTTTAAAGAGAAGGAACATAAAAAACATTGAGACTTTTGAATAAAATGGGTACATACATAGGTTAAAACCTTATAATAACTGTTTATACTACTATTTAATACTATTTAACAAAACACTGTATCACTACGGACATCAAAAGAAAATTAAAAACCAGGCATTATCTTCAAAATTATTTATATCAAAATTAACTTGATGCATAAGTACAATTTCCAGTTACTTCATAAAAATTACGTACACAAAACTGCGCGAGCGCATTGAATAAATCTCTCCAAGCAACTATGTAACAACACGGAAATCCTGCAGTTGCTAGATCATCATTTGGGTTTTGATGACTTAGACATTATTGTGTTTCGGAAGTAGGTCACCGAATGTTCTAATGTTTGGTGATTTTGACGACACTTTGATTCAGAGGTATTTAACTTTCTAGAATAATACTTAACATATAACATCACGGTAGTATTCACCAAAAAGCGTGAGGATATTGGGAGGCAGTCACCTCCTTCTTGGAAACAGTCATGCTCGCGAAGGAGGTGGTGGGATGGGAGAGAGAAAGGTCTTCTCGTCGCAGCCGCCGCGGGAGACGCTCTGGGCGTCGGAAGCCACGTGACGACTCCCGGCCACCGTACGCGCGGGCCTGCGGACGGTGAGTAATGGGTGACTCACCGTCCGATCAGGACCAGGCCCGTGCCGGACGGTGCGTATATGTTCCACGCGCACCTCGAAGAGATGTCAGCATATGAAGGGGCCCGTGAGGGCCAAGCTTGCCGGGTAAGCGGGGTTGTTCGAAAGGGTTACCGCTATCCCGGAACATAAAGGGCTAAGGAAGGAACATGTATGGGTTTTAGTGAGTAAGAGTCTGACACTGCCTTCCGCTCCACCCAGAGCGGGAAAAGTCATTGGATGATTTCCCAGCCTCAAAAAAAAAAAGTATTCACCAAGTGTTACACAAAGGTGTACCTCTAGTACTCATTTTGCCAGTTAAGTTTAAGTCCTACGTAATAGCGGGCGAGCCTATTTCCAGCAACTGGGCACAAGTACAGACTCCAAGCAGCTAAGCAAAAATACCGGATGAAAAACCTCAATAACCCTTTGCCCGACCCGGGAATTGAACCCGGGAAACTATGCCTAATTTTGTGTAATAGAGTCTAAAATCATGGATCGTATTGTATTTGGTAATTTATGTGTAGGTATGTGAAATGCTACATTAAATATAGGTTTTGGTTGGAATTTTAGATTAGTATTAAATTAATATAATATAAGGAATTTTGTTTTGTTGTGCTAAACAAAAATGGAAACAAAATAACAAAAAACATTGTTTTAAACTTAATTTTACCGTTCGCCTTATTTTGTCGTTAAGGTACCATTAAGGTACTTGTCCCAATGCCCCCGAGGAAATGACCAGCTATCAAGAAAGGTACAAATAATTCCGTGTAAGTAAAAAAAAGATAATTATTAATAGTTGACCGTTCACACCGCCGCCCCTGGTGAATACTCGTCTGTCATAGCAACAAGAGCTATCAAAGAGAGTACTCGCACAGCAACGCTCGCTTGGTGGGCAGAACTGTCGCTGAAAGACTCGCAGAACTCTCGCTGAAAGACTCGCAGAACACTCGCTGAAAAACTCGCAGAACATTATGACTTTCCGCGCCTGGATGTACGAGTATAACCGACTAAACCCGATTTGCGTTACACTGCTAAAATACAAACAGTGGCAAGTGGGTCATCAATTAAAGTCCGTGACATACGCATAACGCCACGTAATCGATCATTCACTGGTCGTTACTCGCTATCTTGTTTAAGTAATTATTAGCTATAGGTACTCGCTTCTCGCTTATAGGCAGTAGTGAGACCGATGCCTCACTGCAATGTTTGTATTTTCACTTGTCACTTTACTGTTAAAAGCATGCAAATTATTACGTTATTCTTTGGGAATAACGTAATAATTTGCATGCGTTTAACAGATTTCAATAAGCATTTATTACTTACTGAATACACCCATACCAGTATCCGTTTATTGACAAACGGATACTGGTATGGCGTTTAACAGATTTCAATAAGCATTTATTACTTACTGAATACACCCATACCAGTATCCGTTTGTCAATGACATAACATGATAGCACTCTTTAATTAAAATAAAAAATAGCTGTTTTATACATTTTCACTGCGTAGGTATGCATTTTTCTCTATAACAACAGTTTTTTTAATAATTTGTATTACTGACGACCGTCGAAGTACGTATTTACGGAACTATAATCACTGAAATCGCGATACTTACAACTCTATAAATTCATTTTACTCTACGGAATGACATGACATCATGACATTTGAGGGCAATAATTGTAACTTAGAGAGTTGTAGGTATTGATTATCAAAATTATGTTAATAATTATATATATACTTGCTATGGCCACGAATTGTATTCTGATCAATATAGTATAACCTACACTGACCTACCTACATATTGCAAAAAACGTATGAAAATTTGACTTTTTGCCGGCTACCCTGAAGCATCCCTCTTAGGCATGTAGCGTGTAGCTGTAAGCAAGAAGTGAAGCGCTTGGCTTCGGCATTATAGATTTTGGCCTAAACGTTGGTTCGAAAAGGACTTGGATCCATTAGTATGACAGTAATTTGATTTGGAATCATGTGTCTTCTTCCAAATGTTTTGCAGAGGCCAGCACATCAAGCTATCAAAACTGTTACATCATCCCAATTGAAAATGAACCTTATGTTATTGTTATAAAGTCGAGAATCTATCAAAGAAAATAGGCAGATTGGGGTAGCCACATACATGGGCTGGCTCCAGCACATAATATGTTGCTGTTGGATATAGGTATTATGTTTGTAATCTATTGTATAACTTTGAAGATTTCGACGAACAAATAAATATGAAAGTTTCTTAGGTCATACGCTGCCTAAGGCGAGTTGATACCTATTAGTCAGCATGTCCAGTCTTTCCTATCTACAAATTAATCTTTCAAGACGTACTGGGTTGTTATAATTTGCCATTTTGTTTCTGACAAAGAAAGGTTGTGTTTTTTTAGGGGTTATTTTGTTTGTTACAGATGAAGACGTTTAGGCATTGAAATATGGTGCCACCACTGTGGAGCACACGGTGGATATCTGCCCCGCTTAGGCGGAGCACCGCCGTGTCTTCGTAGACGCGATTTGCGGTGGCGGCGACCTCTCGCGCCCGGGCCTGGTGCAAGCGGTGGTCTGGAGCGAGAGGGGCAGTCACCTCCTTCCGCGAAGCAGTCATGCTCGCGAAGGAGGTGGCGGGATTGTCCGAAAGGGTGACCGCTACCCCGGTATATAAAGGGCTATGGAAAGAACATGGATGGGTTTTAGTCAGTAAAAGTCTGACACTCCCTTCCGCTCCATTTGATGATTTCCAACCTCAATAAAAAAAGGCATTGAAATAATTATTACGTTCAATTTAATATTTAAATAAGTGGTGAAGAAAAAGACACGGTAGAAATTAAAAAAAAAACCAATGTGAACCATCTAAACCACACACAGTCATCATTAAAGCAGTATTCTTTATAAAATTACTTCAGTGTTAGAATGTGATGGAGCTGTGGCGTTCGATATTGGAACGCACCAACAATCTTGCCGTAGTGGCAACACTAGTGTTTCCCGCCACTAACGAAGTGACGGTTAACAGGTTGAGACAGGTTCTGCAAAACCAGACACAAAAAGAACGATACTTACATGTTTCTCAATTCTCACTTACAAGAATCCTGTACTTACGATTGTGCCATCTGATATAATTAACATTGGAGTGTGTGTGATTAAACTAACTACAAAGTGAGAAGCGGTTTCATTTCCACCAACATCCACCGTACTTCGCCGTGATCACAAACACCCAAAACTGGTGACCCCGAACGAGAAATACAGAATACTCGTTAAGAGTTACAACACGCACGAGCAAGCAAGCAGCGGATTAGCTCCCGGACTTCGTGCACCAAGCTCATGCACGTAACTATCAAATTGGCATTTCCAAACGACACCCGGCAAGAACCTGCGAAGCATATGCCTATCTGTCGTCAGCCACATCGTGTACCAAGCAACAGTTCAATCAAGCAATAACTCTGAATCTGAGGTTATGAAAAGAACCACACTGCAGTGATAATATATTCTTACTCACTCACTGATTAGCTGGCCGGACATCACACCAATGAAGCAGTAAGCAAGTTATATACACGCAAGTATTAATACTCAGAAACACATGTAAGTGAAGTTTCATTATTCTGGGGCTCAACGGAGAAGATTTTTTAACAACTGTTCGCATCTTGTGCATGAAACAAAGACTTTTATCTTCTCATACTAAAACTTTATGCCTATTATAGGCACCTATACCCTTTGTGTGATTATTGTGTGCTCTAAAGATTTACAACACAACTGATTTATATTTTTGTTATATATTTTAATTTTTTGCAACCGCTTACTCTTAAATTACTATTAAGTGTGACTGTCTGGATGTGATTGCATAGCTATTTTAATGAATAACTTGCACTGTTGTTCAAAATGCACAAATACTATTAGTCCTGCATACTAATTTAATGCTACCATTAGGCTTTGGGCATGCTGGCATTGTAAACAACAACAATACTTTTTAACAATTTGTTTTCCAACTTCTATGTTTTGTCATATTATTGGTGATTTTTGTTTGTTTTATGGTTCATTTTGGTTTATGTTTCTAACTACCTAATTGTTATTATTAAGTTTACTTATTTTTACCACTTTTATACAATTTGATATTTAATATGCCCAATAACAATTCACCAACCCCTACGGAGGATCAGGTTCCTCAGGTCTTGCACATCGCTTTAAAGCTTCCTCCCTTCTGGCCTGGTCGCGTGGTGGCATGGTTTGCGCAAGCTGAGGCAAATTTTGAAATTTCAGGCATCAAAACGGATAACACTAAATATAATCATGTTCTGAGTGTACTGCCGGAGAGGGTTGCAGCCGATATTGAGGACATTCTTATTAACCATCCAAAGGATGACAAATATACATTTCTAAAATCTGAACTGGTCCGCAGACTATCCGCTTCTGAAGAAAAGCGTGTTAACCAGCTTCTGAGTGACGAAGAGCTAGGCGAGCGCAAACCTTCACAGTTCCTGCGCCACCTCCGCTCGCTCGCTGGATCCAACCTGCATGACGAATCCATCCTGCGTCAACTATGGCTACGTCGTCTGCCACAGCAGGTTCAAGCCATTCTAGCTGCCCAGGCCGATCTGCCACTACAGAAGGTTGCAGAGCTAGCAGACCGGATAGTAGAGGTATCACCAACTGCCCATTCAGTTTTCGCTACTAGCACACCTGTTCCAGATAATCCACTACAGGCAATCAATAGCCGATTAGACCAACTAGCAGAACAGGTGGCAGCAATGAGCAGTGGCCGCAGTGATCGCAGAGACAGAAGCACCTCCCGGCCTCGATCAAAATCCAGGGATCGTTCAACTTCAGACCTGTGCTGGTACCATCTTCGATTCAAGTCAAGGGCTAACCGCTGTACTAGGCCTTGTAATTGGAATCCAGCGGAAAACCGGAAAGACAGTCAGTGATGGCGGCTGCTGACTGTCCCTCACATAATATAGTAAGTCACCGTTTATTTGTTACTGATGTCAACAGTAAACGTCGATTTCTGATCGACACTGGCTCAGACATATGCTGTTTCCCAAAATCTGCCATACAAAGAAAAATTGAGGTTGCAGATTACGACCTCAAGGCTGCAAATGGCAGCACAATAAAAACATATGGCCTTTTGAATATGTCATTAAATCTGGGACTCCGCCGAGACTTCAAGTGGTCGTTTGTCATTGCTGATGTTGGAACTGCAATAATTGGTTCTGACTTTCTAGCACACTATCATCTGCTCCCTGACTGCACCAATAGGCGTTTAGTCGATGCCAGAACAGGCTTGTCAAGCCATGGCACCGTTGCCATGATTGATCAAGCTAGTGTCAGAGCAGTAATAGAAAACTTCGGCAGCTCACCTTACCTAAAAATTTTGACGGAATTTCCAGATATCATGCGGCCGCCTGGAGTGCCTCGCGAGGTGAAACACGACACGGTACATCGCATCATTACGACTGATGGCCCGCCTGTCGCAGCCCGCCCACGTCGCCTCGCACCCCAGAAACTAAAGGCTGCCCAGAAGGAGTTTGCCGACATGATGTCCTCGGGTACTGCAAGGCCATCAAAGAGTCCGTGGTCATCACCACTGCACATGGCCCCTAAGAAAGATGCATCCTGGCGCCCATGTGGTGATTACCGCGCCTTAAACGCCCGTACCGTACCGGACCGCTATCCTGTTAGACATATAGGGGATTTCAACCAAAGTTTGGCTGGCTCATCTATATTCTCTACGATCGACCTCGTTAAAGCATACCAACAGATACCGGTTCATACAGACGACATTTGCAAAACAGCCATCATTACACCATTTGGTCTGTTCGAATTTCCCTATATGTCGTTTGGGTTGCGCAATGCTGGTCAAACCTTTCAGAGGTTTGTGGACGGTATAGTGCGCGGGCTCGATTTTTGCTATGCCTACGTTGACGATATTTTGGTCTTCTCACGGTCAGCTTCTGAGCACGAACAGCACCTGAGGATCCTGTTCCAGAAACTGCGAGAATTTGGTATGGTGATTAATCCGTCCAAATGCGTATTTGGCGCACCAGAAGTCACTTTTCTTGGGTACTGCATCAGTGCTCAAGGCACGCGAGCACCCGAAGACCGCATAAAAGCGCTCCTTGAGTTTCCCGCGCCCAAGACAGTCCAAGCCATGCGCAGATTTCTCGGTATGATCAACTATTACCGACGTTTCTTACCCGGAGCCGCGTCACACCAAGCTGCACTCGTCGACGCTTTGACAAAAATAAACGGCAAAGGAGCAAAGCCATTCCTCTGGACTCCCGAACTCCTGGAAAAATTTGAGGAATGCAAAAAAAGCTTATCACTAGCAACGACCTTGGCTCACCCTGACTGCGCAGCTCAACTTGGTCTTTTTACAGATGCCTCCAGTACACACGTCGGAGCAGCACTCCAACAAAAAGTAAAAAACCAGTGGGAACCCCTTGCCTTCTTCAGCAAAAAGCTCACGCCCCGCCAGAGCACCTGGCCTGCATATTACAGGGAACTATTGGGAGTATACGAGGCTGTACAACATTTCCGTCATATATTAGAAGTGCAACACGCTACTATATATACGGACCATAAACCCCTCGTCTATGCATTCTCTCAGCGGCGTGAAAAACTTCCTCCTTCTCAGCTTAACCAACTCTCTTTTATTTCACAGTTCACGACAGACGTAGTGCACATTAAAGGCACGGACAATATAGTCGCCGACGCCCTTTCTCGCGTCGATGCCATATCACTGTTGACGGGCGATTTCACAGAGTTAGCAGCAGCCCAGCAGGCAGATGAGGAAGTGCAAGAACTAGCAAAGAACTGTGGTTCCTCTCTAAAGCTGGAGAGCATACCCATTCCAGGTACCGATTCAACAATCATTTGCGACACGTCGACTGGCAAACAACGACCGCTTCTGCCTCACAGCTTTCGCAGAAGCGTTTTTGATCAGCTTCATGGGCTCAGTCACCCTGGCGCGCGGACAACCGCTCGCATGGTGGCTGACCGCTACGTATGGCCTTCTATGCAAAAAGACGTTCACGCATGGGCACGCGCTTGCATTCCTTGCCAAAAGTCAAAGGTGACGAGACATGTTAAAACCCCATTAGGAAATTTTAACACCCCAACCGCCAGACTTCGCCACGTGCATGTGGACATCATTGGCCCCCTACCACCTACCACCGAGGGCTACAGCTACTGCTTAACAGCAATCGACCGATTCACTCGATGGCCAGAGGTATGGCCTCTCAGAACCATAACGGCACAAGAAGTCGCAGCTACCTTCATGTCCGGTTGGATTTCCCGTTTTGGCGTTCCTTTGCTCGTCACGACTGACCAAGGCCGTCAATTTGAGTCCGACCTCTTCAATCGTCTAATGAAGCTCTGCAGCATTAAGAAGACGCGCACTACTAGCTACCACCCGTGCGCCAACGGAATGGTAGAGCGACTACATCGCCAACTAAAGGCAGCAATCATGTGCCACGAATCCTCTTGGATACAGGCTTTACCCATCGTTCTGCTCGGTATGCGTTCTGCGGTCAAGGAAGACTTAAAAACATCATGCGCCGAAATACTCTACGGTGAGCCTATCCGCCTTCCTGGCGAGTTCTTTGTCCGTGAACCTTCTAGCCACATCGACGACCCGACCGACCTAGTCGACCAACTTCGTCAGCACATGTCGGAGTTGCGACCTGTCCCTGCCTCGCGACATCTAGGAAACAGCGGAACACCTACCTTTATCTATAAGGATCTACCACTAGCGACACACGTTTTTCTCAGGGATGACTCCGTCCGGCGCGCGCTTTCGGCGCCTTACTCCGGCCCCTATCAAGTGATTTCCAGGAAAGACAAAACCATCAAGTTAGACATTAAAGGTAAGCCGGTTGAGGTCAGCCTAGATAGGGTGAAACCTGCTTACCTAGAACCGAATTTCTGCACAATACCCTCTAGGACAGCGAGCGCTCCTGCCAAACCGGCGAAAACTTCTCAATTTGCAACAGCTTCACAAACTCCTCCATCAGCCACTGCACCAGAACATGCGCCTTCTACCTCCCTTGCGCCAGCCGCGCCTCCGGTGACCAGATCCGGACGCAGGGTTCGTTTTAAACAAATTTTAGATCTGTAATTTTTTTTTAACCTGCGGTTCCCTTTCTCCGTAGGGGGGTGGTGTGGCGTTCGATATTGGAACGCACCAACAATCTTGCCGTAGTGGCAACACTAGTGTTTCCCGCCACTAACGAAGTGACGGTTAACAGGTTGAGACAGGTTCTGCAAAACCAGACACAAAAAGAACGATACTTACATGTTTCTCAATTCTCACTTACAAGAATCCTGTACTTACGATTGTGCCATCTGATATAATTAACATTGGAGTGTGTGTGATTAAACTAACTACAAAGTGAGAAGCGGTTTCATTTCCACCAACATCCACCGTACTTCGCCGTGATCACAAACACCCAAAGAGCCTATTAGGACTGATTTAATTTCAGGGGTTTTCAGGTAAGAGCTAAGAAAGAAAGAAAGAAAAACATTTATTTGGACACAGTCGTTGACACAGAAAATACAAATAACAAAAGAAAAACATGTTTAAATAATAGCTGAGTGAGCCTCACGGTCGCGCCAAAAAGGTTTATTTCAGCATTCAATGCCAGACAGATGATGTCTGACGTTGGTTTTCTAATGGACCTTTAGGGACAAGTGACGGTGAGTACAATACAGTTACAACATACCTATTTAATATTATAAATAACGCTACGTCGGTAACCACATTTAAATGCAAGGTTACACTTTCGTTTAATGCCATGGGCATAGATACCGTTAGTAGATACTTTATGTGTTAAAACCCAACATCGAACTTGGCAATGCACTTCAAACGGCCCGTCAATATCTTGCTTACTTTAAGGTCATCCACGCACTGAACAACTTAAAAGTAGTTTTCGGTCATCAGTTGCTGGCATAGACAAATATTACTTTTGATCGATTAATCAGCTGAATGGTGAAGTCTGTGTGACGATAAATCTTTCAAAGCTAAAACTTTCTCTAATAAAAGTTTACGACAAAACGTTTTAGTTATTGCCCATTGCAGAAAAAACGCCGAAACAAACCTTATGGTATCTTTTTAGCGACTTTATACCAGGTATGACTGTTATGTACAGACGCCAGCACATCAAGCTATCCCTAACTGTCAAATTTTCTATATTAAAAATGAACCTTATGTTTTTGCAATAAAGTTGAAATACTATCAAAGAAGTTTGACAGATTGTGGTAACTTGATGTGCCTCTGTACATAATCATTCTTTTTCAAAATGTAGTTTATATAAAGAACAAAGTAGCCACTAAAAAACAACCGTCAAAAACCATAAAAAAAACTATTCGGCATTAAAACTACCAGGGCATCAGAACTCCACTAGATGTCGAATATCAAAGCATGTATATGAATATCATTCATAGCCTTTTCTCCAGTGACTGCTTCCATTTTAACAGGATGCAGCTGAATAGTCAGTATTGAACATGGACCGACTACTATCATCATCATCAGCCTATAGCAGTCCACTGCTGGACATAAGCCTCTCCAACTGTACGCCATCCAGCTCGATTCTCGGTCACTCTCATCTATTTGTTACCAGCCACCCTTCATAATCATAATCATAATCATTTACACATTAACATTACATTTATTTACAAATTACCCATGTTTGCAAATGAATTTGCAAACATGGGTAATTTGTACAGGTGTTTAATATAAAATAGGTCCTCCATATTCTACCGTCACATGGGCATGCAAATAATATTACATTACAAATGAAAATAAATTAAATATTGACATAAAAAAATGCAAAAATAATACCTACTAGTAATGTCAAATCGAAACAAAATAATGTCAAATGGAACAGTTACATATTATGTCAAATTAAAAGAAAGTTAACTTTCAACTCAAAATAAATTGAAATTTGGAAACAATGCAATAATAATAATAATGTCAAATGGCACAATGTCAAAAAGAAAAAAAGAAGTTTGTCAATTATTATTATGTATATTATTACAAATAAATTAATTAATTATTTATTTTTGCTTCATCTAGCTTGAGGACGTCCTACCTTACGTTTGCCGATTCGCAGTCTACGGTTAAGAACATGCCTGCCCATGCGCTAAATTCTTCTGTTCTACGGCTAATTGTGACTTTCTCTTGCCAATAGGGATGACAACTATAATTTTTTATATAGCCTGTCAGCTAGATTATTAAAAAATATTGGGCGCGTATTTTTTCTTTTTTTACGTTATCCAAAGACATACATTGTGTTAAAATATGGCATGGCGTCACGGTTAGGTAGCTTTTAAACCTAATGTACCTTCAACTTTAATGCGTTTTAGATACTTCAAGTATTTTTTTTATTGATAAGATCATTTGCCTAGCCTTTGCCCAACTATGTTGGGGGCGGCTTCCAGTCTAACTGGATTAATACGTGTCCAATATTTATTTATTATCTGAATGACACGTCGTCATCCCTACTCTATGAGTTTTGTCGACAACTTTGGCACTCCGACGGATCACCTCATTTCGATTTCGATCTCTCAAAGGGACTCCAAGCTGAATGCTATCCGTTCAATTGTTTGCTGAGCGACCTTGAATTTGTAGGATTCAGCAGTGGACGGCTATAGACTCATAATATTAAAATATGGCACCTACAGTTAAAATAAACCAACCATTAATTTGCCGTGGCCTAGAAGACGATGCAACTTCCAAGGTTCTTCGCGAATAACTAAGCTACTTAATGCTAGTTTAAGGCGATTTCTAGTCGGTCAGTCAGTAAAGACCCTTGTACGTCTAATTGGACGTGGCCCCACTAAATACAAGTTCTGATGTTGCAATAACGAGAGTCGAAAGCAAGTGGCATTCCGTCGCCTTTCACTGCTTGTTATGAGAGGCTCTTGTGCGATGACCGGTACCGGTGCTTTGATATTCGACATCTTGTGGAGTTCTGATGCCCTGGTAGTTTTGGTGGCGAATAGTTTTTTTAGGATGGTTTTCGACGGTTGTTTTTTATGTGGATATTTCGTTTCTTTAAATAAACTTCATTTTCAAAAATATCAAATAAAAAGAGGTATCAATTTAATAATAAAAAGGCATGAAAATATGAAAATGAGAATAAATGTTGTGAGTTGAATTAATAATTATACTTATTTTTATAATATTCTAGGCAAAAGATAAGCATTTAAATCATAACTGGTGAAATGTGAGTATACTTTCTAACCCATCGTGGATTACATCATGCATGATGTTATGTTATATAGATTAGCGTTTATTACATAATTTCTTTTCCATTTAATCTATTATTATTTTGCAACGAACCCCATCTAAATTCTGGCGCTTGAAGTCTTCAGAAGTCTGGCAACATTTCCACGTTTAATAGCACAATAAATCCTTGACAAGTGGACGCCACTTCGCTGGCAAGCAACTATTCTGCAATAAACGATTCGGCTTACTTTGCTGAATACCTTCACGTTTCCAAAGGTAGCTTGGTTAGCTATTTTATAATAATGTTGAGGTGTCTAGTGCATGCAGCCATAATAGTTTATACATTGATCCTCCTGTTTTATCCCGATTTATCAAGAGTCGAGGCTACCACCAAGAGCTCGTGGTTAAATAATTACAGCCGCAAGGATTGATACATCAGGTTAAGCTACGAACAGGGTTGGTTTGTGGATAGGTGACCATCTTCAGACATCGAGACTCCTCCATGCCTTGGAAAGCAAGTTAAGCCGTTGTCTATCATCCGTGGATCTTTGTCAGTTGTTACGGGTAGTCAGAAGCCTGAAAGTCTGACAGCCAGTCTTACCAAGGGGTATCATATTACCCAATTACTGACTGGATTGTTGAGGTCAGATAGGCAGTCGCTCGATTTAAAATTAAAGGTATTCAGCTGCATCCGGTTAGACTGGTAGCTGACCCCAACATACATAGTTGGGAAAAGGCTAAGCAGATGTTAATATCAAATTGGGACATTTGAAGTCAAAGTCAAACTCAAAGTATTTATTTCAAATAAACCAATTACAGGCACTTTTGAATTGTCAAGGTGTCGGTCAGTCCGAGAAATGAAGCTAGTTGCCCATTCCAAAGGAGTAGGTACCTATGGAGAAGAACGGGCAAGAAACTCCATGGACACTCTTTTAAACAAAATATGGTTACAAAATATTGGTTACATAGTTCATATTAATATTAAGTTGTAAAAAGAGTGAGCTGCTGGAAGGCTTATTCGGGGTAATATCAGAGTATTCAGCTCTTACATATCGTCGCTCTCGATGTGACACCTCGTAAATACGAACCTGTAAATTTTTACCAATCCCAAATTTACAAGGTCCCACCTTACAAAGTGCTTCCAAATCTTGTTACGAGATGTCACTAATAGCCATTTCTTAACTGAAGTAAAGGCCTTGTCAAGGTATCACCAGAAAGATGGAAAATTGCGTGATGGACAATTTTACATCAAAATGTGAAATTGACCAATAATTGAGTTACGAGGTGTCACATCTAGAGCGACGATATGTGCACTAAACAGACTACAAAATGAAGGCAGATTGATTACCTAGCGTCGAGGCACTCTGTTTACTTCTGTCTTCCTGGTATGTACCAACCATTATCTCAGAGTTCACTTCCTTCCTTCAAATATCTTATCTTTGGTCTGCCTATTTCATTAGAGACATCCATTGTAATAGTAAATACGATTTTGGTACCATCATTCAATTTCCTTCGCATCACCGGTACTATAGGCTACTCCTCTTATCTTATCTTGAGGTTATGGTTTCTGCACTTAGTCCTTAGGCGGACCATTGTGCGTGAGCCATGGCAGCCATCGGTGATTATTCCAGCTAGCTCACCTCCCTCCAGAAATTGATCACATCTCCTGGCCTGTGTAGTACATCTGTGAAAGATCTGGGTGTTCTGAGGGTCTCTGTTCTGCTCAGTGTGACGCCTGTGCACTCAAAGAGCACGTGTGCGACGGTTTCCTCAGCCTCCATGCAGGCCCTGCACAGAGGACTGTCCGTTATGTCTATTGTGTTTGGCTACTCTCCTCACTTCTTGTCGAACCTGGAAGAAGTCGAGGGCCACTTCTACTTCCCTTCTAGCAGTCAATATAAATGTAAATATGAATGACCATTTTCCCCATAAATATGATAGTTATTAAAGATATCATATCATTAATTAAAAAGTAAAAGTGTATTCCACGTGTAAACGTAAGTAGATACATATTTGCCTACATAATAGGCTTCTTAACAGCGTGTAAATTATAACCTACGCCCAGATGAATTTTGATGAGGTAGAAATTTATTAGAGTTTAATTTAAACTCTAATAAATTTCTTCTTTTAAAATTCTTTAAAATTCAATTTTTTAAAATTCTTTTATTGGCTATAAGGTTGAGATTTGAATGGGTAGTACCTGCTTCTATTTAAAATTTAATTTATATTTGAACGAATTCTAGCTTTCGGTTATGAGTAATTGTTTGTTGAAATCAAATCGTGTTTCACAAACCTTTACTTACTTCTTGTAACCAAAATACTGTAAAATATTTTTAAGATTTCTTCCGCTATGGCTCTGGGAATAACATTATTTTATAAATGCCTTAACCTAGCAAAAAAGCGATTTTCTGATTTCCACATCCATGAACACCGATATCGCATATGCTATAAATTACACGTTCAATATAGGATATAATTATTTGGGGTTGTTTCCTCATGTCGACATCCCACAAATCTTCGAGAGATATATAGAACAACTATTGAGATCTAAGAGAAAAATAGAAGAGAGAAAACTGGCCGGAAATGTACGGTACAATATTGAATACTACATCACTACATAGTCTAAAGCAAAGTCGCTTCCCGCGTCTGTCCTAATGTCTGTATGTATGTATACTTAGATCTTTAAAACTACACAATGGACTGTGATGTGACAGTTTTTTTTATTAGATAGAGCGATTCAAGAGGAAGGTTTATATGTATAATAACATGCTTAATATATTAGAGAACTACTGTTAATTTCAAGATTTCTAATGCGAAGTCGTAAATAAACACATTTTTTTTCGCTTACATTGAGGAATTGTTTTACTACGAATTTAACACGTGCGAAGCCGCGGGCAAAAGCTAGTGATTATTAAATAAAATACTTCAATAAAAAAAAAACGTTTTTGTATTGGAAGAGCATTTTAATTTCAACGATGTTTGTATCACACTAAAATTATAAAGGCGAAAGTTTGTGAGTGTGTGTGTTTGTGAGTTTGTATGTTGGTCCGTCCTTCACGCTCAAACAGCTGAACGGCTCAGGATGAAACTTGGCACAGAGGTAGTTTATGACCTGGATTAACACATAGGATACATTGACGACACGGTGGGCGTAGCGGTTGAGCGATTGACTGCTGCGTAGCATGTCGCGGGTTCGATTCCCGCACGCAACAAATATTTGTACGACCTGCAAGTATTTGTTACGGGTCTGGGTGTTTTTCTATCTATAATAACTATGTATGTATTTACAAAAAAAAAAAGTATATAAGTAGTTTATCAGCCATCTCGTGACCATAACACAAGCATTAGGTTGCTTAGCTTGGGACAATATGGCGTTGTGTAAAAAGTCCAAGGATATTATTATATTTTTTTTATTATTTAATCCCGGTAGTACGTTTCCCTTGGGATAATTTCCGACATCCACGCAGGCGAAGCCGCTGGCAGCAGCTAGTTTTTAATAATTGTTGCTATGCTATAATGGAGATACAACGATCTGTGAATTTTTCAAACATCTACCTGATCATGAGATACAGCCTGCTGACAGACACACGGACAGAGGAGGATTAGTAATAGGATGCACATTTTGGAAGGAGCTCATCAGTATAATTATATTGGGGACTGAGTTAGGGATGTTCGTCCTGTGTCGCACTGATGGCTTTCATGGCTTCACTAGGAAGAAAATATACGTGGCAGACGTAACGAAATCTTGATGACTGTAAGTGACAGGATCTCATCCCCGCTTGTTATGTCGGTTATCCAATTTGAATGCCATGTTCATAATCTTATAATGTTGTTGTATGGGTCCATGATATCTGAATTAGATTATTTTATTTTTATATCAGACCTAGCAGCTGATAAAAAAGAAGAAAGAAACAATAAACATTTAGTTGGGCACAGTCAGTAACACACAAAATACGAATAACAAAAAAAATATTCAACAATAACAGAGTGTGCCTCACGGTCGTGCCAAAAAGTTTTGTTTGTTTTTTTGATAACACAAAAATGTACCTACACATAGTTATTAAAATTGATTTAAAATTAAACTCCATCATTTAAACAAAGAGCACTTTAAATGTTTTATTTTATTACCCATAAAGCCTTGCGCCCGTTGTTATAACATTAGTCAAATATTTATTTTTCATGTCTTTTTAGTTTAAGCTGTGATGATGATCTCGCTGCTAAGTAAAAATAGCTGCAAGGGGCAATCGATCAGATTAAGCTAGGCTTAATCTTCGTGGATGGATGATATCCTTCCACTAGACACGTGGTCGTAGTCGTGCTTTTCAAAGCACGTTAAGCTGTTCCCATCTGTCTCTCTTTCATCTTTGAGAGTCGTTACGAGTGTTCAGAAATATTAACCAGTAACTGGGTTGTGTATGTCAGATAGGCAGCTCCATGTAAAATACTGGTATTAAGCAGCGTGTAGTGTATAAGCTGTATTCTAATGTATACCTATACCTATGTATGTTACACGTGTACTTAAATATCAATAATTACTAATAAACGAGGCAGTTGTCAACCAGCAGTCAGAGCAATTACTTCTCCTCTATACCCAACCTTTACATGGCGACCCTGCCATGTTTGGTCATGGGGTGTCGGGTCGCGAGGCAGCCGCACTTCGTGGGTGGTACAGACTCTCGTTCTAAGTGTACGTTGCGTTATTGAATTTTGTTCGAGAACCTTCATAAAAAAGTTTTACAATGTGCAATTCTAATACTCCAAAACGAGAAGAAGTTATAATAAACCAGAATGGCATTGGATCGTCTAATGTGGCTACTGCCGACCAGCTACAATTTCATCTTTCTGCAATAAGCATCGTTATGATGATAATTCTGGGTTTGTTGTTGATATTGGCAGCCTATTTCCTGTACAAGTGCTACAAGAACTGCCATCATACGTGGATTAATGACCAGATACTTCGTCAAACTTTGAGAAATTCCTTTTCTCGTCGTGGTCGTCGAGGAACTGCAGAAGGAAATAGATTTTCGGCGTTCAATACCAGGTGTACGTCGTGTTCAAACAGTTCCGGGCCATCACTTCCTAAAGAAGAGTTCGTGCTTAAACCGAATGTGTGATATCGTAAGAATAACGTAAAAGTGAAGTGATAAAAGTGCGTTCTGTGCGTGAAAGTGAATGGAAACCGGCGAAAATGCGTTGAACTATGGTAACCCGATGTATGTAACCTTTTATTAGTTATTAAGTATGCTAGTTATTTCATTTTAATATGACAAATTATGGCTCATGAGCTCAGCTCAGCTTATGAAAAATTGAAAAAAATTAAAGAAAATTTATATAAACTAAGTTTAGAAAGGAGGACGCCAGAGCGTTTGCAAGAAAAGCTGACTATTGTGTTTAGAAGTTACTCTGTTTTACTTTCAAGCATTACGAGACAAATAGATGATAAGAAATTTAGTGGTGAAAATTTGTCATTGATTAAATCGCATTGTGACAAAATAGCAGAGTTGTATTCTCAAATACAAGAGTTTTGTAATAAGTTACATATACGTGAAACTGTTAAGGGTAGTTGTGAACAATTTGGCTTAACATCAAATCTCGAATCCAAAATGGAGTTTAATTTAAAAGTAGCCCTGAGTTTGATACCAGTTTTGAACAATGAGGAATCGACGACTCGTCAATTAATTGATGGTATAGATTACTATAGCTCTACCTTAGAAACCGAACAGTGTAAATTAAGTTTAGTAAACTTTGTCTTAAAAAGTCGTCTCTCGCAACAAGCGAAATTAAGACTTAAGTCCGATTATCCATCTATTGAAGCATTACTAACTGATATGCGTATGATTCTTCTGCCTAAGAAGAGTTCCGTCGCCTTGCAAAGTAAACTTGAAACTTTGCGACAAGATCAAAAGTCGATTAATGATTACGGTAAGGAGTTGACTGAGCTATTTATGGATTTATCTATAGCGCAAGCCGAAGGCAAATCCGAAAATCTCAAGATTTTACAGCCACTAAACGAAAAACAAGCAATTAAACGTTTTGCCGACGGATTACGTAATAGAAGACTCAGTACGATAATAGCTGCACAAAAGTTTGAATCCTTAAAGGACGCTGTACAAACAGCTATAGATGAAGAGACCATTGCAATGCCGTCTCAGTCTGAAAATGTATTATCTTTTAATAGGAACCGTAATAATTACTATCAAGGTCAGCGTTATCGAGGTTTTTCTAGAGGCACCCGCCAGTTTCGAGGTGCCTCCACGTCTAATAATTTTAGTAGGCCTACCGTCCATCGTGGTACGACTTTCTACCGAGGCCGTGGTCGTCCGTACCAGAACTATAGTCGTGGACAGCCTAAACAAAATCGAGGTACGTACTATCATTCTAATAACAGGAACAACAACCCTAGAGGTTATCAACGGAACGTGCAACGTAGTGATGCAAACATTCACGTTGTAAACGAGGACGAACCCACAAAAACTAATTCAAATGGGGAGCAGAGCAAGTTTTTTCGTGAATAATGGGTTTGTATTTGCAAATAATAGTCATTGTTGCATAGAATTATACGTAGATAAACATAACTACTTATTTTTAGTTGACACCGGCGCATCAATTTGTGCCATTAAATATAAACATGTTATTGAATTAAACATACCAATCCATAAAGAGAGCATTAACATAAGCGGAATTGGTGGTACAATAGAAGCAATAGGATATGTTTATTTAACTCTAAGCGATTGTTATGATAGAGGACATTTGTTTAATCATAAGTTTTATGTTTTTAAATCGTTACCGTGTATGGCACATGCTATTTTAGGACAGGATTATCTTACGAAATACAATGCTATATTAGACATTAGTTGTAAAACTTTAACATTAAATAATAACAACAGTAATGAGAAAGTAATTTTGCCTTTAAAATCGAAAAGGTCAACGTTTAATTATAATTTCACTTTGCCGCCAAGGACCGAATCAATTCATTACATACCTACTCACATTACCGAAGAGTGTCTTGTTTGCTCATCAGAATTACAAGAAGGAATATTCATTGCTAGCGTATTAGTTAAACCCGTAAATGGTATGATACCTATTTTAATCCTAAATACAAATGAAAGTGAGGTTCACCTTAATACTATTAAACCAACTTTACATAAAATTAGTGACTATAATTTGTGTACGTTTGAACAGTATACGAATTTGAACGCAGACCGTGTTAAAATATTGTTTAGCTTACTAAATTTAAATCATTTGAACGACGAAGAGCAAATCACGATTGAAAATATCTGTGCGAAATTTTCTGATATATTTTTATTGCCAGGTGATAAGCTAACGACAACAAACATTTACAAACATCAAATTAATTTACAACCCCATGCTCAACCAGTCTTTAGTAAACCGTACAGAATACCACATTCGCAAAAACATGAAGTAAATAAGCAGATTAGTAACATGTTACGGGAAGGTATAATCGAACCATGTCAATCAGAATGGTCAAGTCCATTGTTATTGGTCCCTAAAAAGGTAGACAATACAGGCAATAAGAATTGGCGCTTGGTAATTGATTATAGGAAATTAAATAACATTATACAAGATGACAAATTTCCTCTACCTAATATAACTGAAATTTTGGATTCCCTTTCAGGATCTATATACTTTTCTACTCTTGACCTTTCCAATGGGTATTACCAATGTGACCTTGATCCCGAAAGTCGGAAATATACAGCATTCTGTTCTGGACAATATAAAGTTCCGGGTAGCGTGGATAAAAGTACTGCTTCCGTATCAGGACAATACCAGATGACGAGAATGCCAATGGGATTAAAAACAAGCCCTAATGCCTTTTCAAAAATGATGACTGTTGCAATGTCGGGTTTGACCTACGAAAATTGCTTAGTATACTTAGATGACCTTATTATTTTTGGAAATTCATTACAAAACCATAACAAAAATCTCATAGATGTTTTTAATAGATTGCGTCAGGTCAATTTAAAGTTAAATCCTCATAAATGTAACTTTCTTAAAAAGGACATATTATATTTAGGACATGTTATATCGAGCGAAGGTGTTTTACCTGATCCTGAGAAAATACGTGCTTTAAGTAACTGGCCAGTTCCGAAAAATATTGAAGAAGTAATTAGATTTGTCGCGTTTACCAACTATTACAGAAAATTCATTAAAAACTTTGCCAATATAGCGTATCCCTTAACACAGCTAAATAAGAAAAATGCATTATTCATATGGGATCAAAAATGTCAAACCGCTTTTTGCACTTTAAAGTCAATAATTTCGAGCCCACCTATACTTGAGTACCCTAACTTTACTAGCAATTGTAAGTTCATACTACAAACCGACGCTTCCAAATATACATTGGGCGCAGTTTTATGTAATGACAATAGGAAACCAATAGCATTCGCGAGTAGAAATTTAAATAAAGCCGAAATTAACTATGCTACTGTGGAGAAAGAACTGTTAGCGATAGTATGGGCAGTTAAACATTTTCGCCCCTATTTATATGGCCGTACATTTGTAATTGAAACCGACCATAAGCCACTAGTTTACTTATTTGGCATGCGAGACCCATCTAGTCGCCTTATGAAGTTCAGACTTCTACTTGAGGAATATGATTTTATCGTAGACTATATCAAAGGATCCACAAATATTCCAGCTGATTCAATGTCACGATTACCTATCACATCAACGGACTTAAAAAATATGCATGAAAGCATAATCACAGTAATGACACGTTCGCAACATAAAAAAGAGCTCGAGTCGCAACATAGAAAAGAGCTCGAGTCGCAACATTCCCCAAGTGCTATGGGTTCTACTGACGATTGGCCTGCGCAACCAAGAGTCGTGGAGATCCATAGTAGGTCGAGGATGTCTATAGAACTAAAATTTATAGAATATGATGAGTTAAATAACCTACGTAGGGCAAATGAGATAGAAATAGAAAATAACGTATTTTGTTATTCGTCATCGAGAATGACTTTATTTATAAATCCAGTTTCCCAATCACAATTGACGCCAGCCGCATTTGTGAGGGAACTGAAATATTTTTGTGAAAAAATTAACGTGCACGAATTAAATTTTATAAGAAGACAAAATTACGATGAATTTATTAAAAAAATAATTACGGAAATTAAGTCGTATAGGAACTGGACTGGACCGCGATTGTGTATTTTAAATGACGTAAGAATTATTCAAAACAAAGACGACCGAAAAGTAATATTGAATGATTTTCATCTTCTACCAACAAGTGGCCACGCTGGTATAAGAAGAATGTATAATAACATCAAGAAATATTATTTTTGGCCAGGTCTTGAAAGAGACGTAAAAGAATTTATTAAGAAATGTGACAAGTGTCAAAAACAAAAACATAGTTCTCATTATGTTAAGGAGCCGTTGGTTGTTACAACGACAGCCAATTCGGCGATGGAAAAAGTTTTCCTAGACGTAGTAGGACCCTTAGATCGCGATGATTTTAATAATTCATATATTTTAACTATTCAGTGCGAGTTAAGTAAATATGTAGAAGCCTATCCAATGAAATCTAAAAGTTCAGAGGAAATAGCGAAAACCTTTGTTAATAATTTTATACTTAGATTTGGTATTCCCGCTAGAGTAGCTACTGATAGAGGAACTGAATTTATGTCATCTATTTTTAAAGAGACATGTAAACTTCTTAATGTAACGACTTTAAACTCAACTGCATACCATCATGAAACAATAGGTTCTCTAGAAAATACTCATAAAAGTTTGGGTAATTTTCTAAGAATACAAACGAATAACCATTCGAGTTCATGGAGTACATGGTTACCCTTTTGGTGTTTTGCCTATAATACTTCAGTTCACACCGCAACTAAATTTACGCCTTTCGAACTAGTATTCGGAAAAAGATGTAATATACCATCCAATTTAAGACAAAAATCAGTAGACCCTCTTTATAACTATGATAATTATCCCTTAGAATTGAAATACAGATTGCAGACATCGCAAAAAGAAGCGTATGATAATTTAGTTGAAAGTAAATCATTAAGAAAACAAAGGCATGATCTAAAGTGTAATCCAATTACGTATAAACAAAATGACTTGGTACTTGTGAAAAACGAGACTGGAACCAAACTACAAAGTATTTATAATGGACCATATTTAGTTATCAAAGATGTTTCGCCAAATGTTGAAATATTGAAAGACAATGGGAAAATTGATTTAGTTCATAAGAATAGGACTAAGCTATATTATTCATAATATTTTCTTGTTAATTTTAGCATATTAAGCTTTGTACTCTTTTACTTACATACTAATATACAATTTGATAGAAATAAGCAAAACTGTAAGCATACTGTACTAAAATGTTTATTAAATATTACTCATGTTATATCATAAAACAAAATAATACTTTCATATTATTTTATTTTATTTCCTTTCGGGGAAGGTGTAGTGTATAAGCTGTATTCTAATGTATACCTATACCTATGTATGTTACACGTGTACTTAAATATCAATAATTACTAATAAACGTGGCAGTTGTCAACCAGCAGTCAGAGCAATTACTTCTCCTCTATACCCAACCTTTACAAGCGGTTTGATTGGCAACCATCCCCAAACATCATTTTCTTGCCCTTATCCCAATTTATTTGGGTTGGGCGCAACACGTCTTTTTCTTCTATACTTCTCTATTCTCTATTAGTCGTCATCTCGGTAGTCACTCCCTTTCTAGCCATAATATATCATCTTTTACACAATCCATCCATCGTTTCTTTGGTCTTCCTCTACCAATCCCAATATACTTGGCTAAAGGCTACACAGATGACGGGTACTAAAAGGCGACATAAAATCTCAATTCTTATTTAACTTCTTAATGTTAAGTCTCAAGTCAATATGTACATAATATAAACTTTTAAAATAGATGATCGATTCATTTAATCATTCGTTTTACAAGCTGAATTAAGTTGGTAATGGTTTGCTTTACAAATGACCATCATTAGTAAGAGTTTGCTATCATAATTTACACAGGCGCTTAAGACAAAATCTCCCTAGAACATTAAGTATTTTCTCTATTTTATCCATTTTAACAAAGGATTTACCTGACAGTTTTCTAAATTGCTATAACGTTACAGTTAAAGGTGGCACCTCTTATCTATCAATGTCGCGTGTCGGTCATTTATTTGTCAACCAAACGCTATTTGGTAACTGTTTGCTAGCAAGTTTGTGGTAGGCGTTTATGCCACGGTATTACTCATTTTACTAATATTGCAAGCGCATCATTCATATGTAACGAGGGTGATTTTCGTATATCAGGGGGCTAAACACCATCTCTTGAAAGCAATAATATTTTTAAGTTGCAAAGAGATGGAACTGTACGTCCTTTATAGCTCCGTCTCATTCTCACACTCAAGTAATATTAAAATAATATTGTTTTATAAGGTGGTTTATTCATGCCTACACTGGGCATGAACCACCACCTTATAAAACTTTAACTATTTGAATTTTTCGATTAATTTTGAAAACATTTGGTAGATATGATATAATATGGTAATATCGGCCAAATTTCATTCGGATGTAATCAAATTAATTTTAGAGTTAAGACTTTAATTACATCAGATAATAATAGCACGTATAATAAATTACAGTAACTCGCCTTTTCCAAAGTATTGCTACTTTTACTACTTACTTAAACTGTTTTCCAAGGTAGAGGTTAACTACGATAACATGGCGCGCCCCTTCAAATTACTGTTTCACATCCTTACCATAGAGTTTTTTATGTAATTGTAATAAATATATAGTTGTAGCAGTAAGTATAGTTGTTATAAGTATTCGTCTTCAGTAGCAGGCCGCAACATTTTCAAAATCGTTTTGAATTTTGGAGGGGCGGTACATGTTATCGTGGTTTATCTCAATGCAGGATTCTTAGTATGGTATGTCGGTGGCAAAAAATGAAAATACAAAACCGAAGACACCGACTTCCGAAATCAAAATTATTTTTCACTTTGTAGGTAGTGTTTTTTTTGGAAGTCGGTTTTATTTTTTGTAAAAAAGTTTTTTGTTGGTGAAATTCGCCCTTAGTTTATAAATACTGATGACAGCTGTCAGTGTCAAAATTTTGCTTGGAATATTGGCACTGACAGGTTTTAACGCAATCAGCATTTCTAAACTGCGTTCAAAAGCTGGGTGTCAAATAGTTTAACATATCCTGATATTCTATCTATACCTATATAAAAATCTGTCGAATTGGTGGAGAAATGTAATGAAATAGTTTTTATTGCTTTTTTAATTTGAAGCTGACCCTTTGACCCTTTTGTAAAGATTTTTCCGAGTTCAGAACTTTGGAAATAGCAAAATTAATACTTGAGTGGAATGATTAAAGCTAAAGTGGTAAAATAGACCAGCGGTAACGCAATGACGGCATCATATATTTGTTGTTTGTCTTGTTATTCTGTTACGTTTCAGTATGTTTTCTTGTAGCGGCAACATAAATCCATCATCTGAGAAAATTTCAATTTACTAACTACCTATATCATATTATAGGTTCATGAGATACAGCCTTATGACAGACAGACGGACGGACGGACTGACAGCGGAGTCGTAGTAATAGGGTCCCGTTTCACCTTTTGGGTATGGAACCCTAATAAAACTTACTATGTCACTGAGCAAACGAATTACATTTTTAAAAAACATCCTTAACATATTTATACTAAAGAGTTTTCAAAATTAAAAAAAAAATCCTATAAACTAACACTTTGTTTACGTCTTAAAACTTTTCTATTCAAGCCTATTTCAAACTAATGTAGGTATCTACTTCTAGCAACTTTGCTATTGCTTGTTTGCCAGGCGTAATTTTCAAATAACAATAAATTGGCCTCAAGGAATAGGAAAGCAAGATTTATAATGAACGAAACTTTACTATTAACTGTTAAATGGGAATAGTCCTGAAAATAATTAGAACAAGTTTTAATTTGGATCAGGAGGAACAAAAAACTTCACGCCAAATGGGTTTGTAAAAAGTAATAAAAACGAAACTAGCATTTACCTATAGGTCTTTTTCTGGCACTAAAATGTGGCTTATAAAAGTCTACTTTTGGATGGAGAAATGGCCGTTAAGAGATCACTAATTGCCCTTTAAAAATGGGAGGATGGCCTTGTCGTCATACCTGCAATGCCGAAACCCGCAAAAGGTACATCAAATACATGAAATATGATATAAACCTCCATTGTTTTACTTTTTCCACCATTTACATAAAATGCAAATTTAATAACTTTATGTTTACAAACAATACACATCCCGAAATCATCCCATAGGATTTCGGTTCGTAATATTGAAATCCGAGTATGATTTACATTGTTTTATGGTGTACAAAAATAGAAGAAGAGAAAATTTAATAAAATAAAATACAATTACCTACCATAATATACATATAAATAATATGTATAAGCACGCATAAGCGCTCTTCCTTCTCTCTGCTTCCTGCTATGCTATGCCTGAGAGGGTCCATAATTGTTACAATAATACTTTACCTACCAATATTGTTATAACAAAATAATTATGCAACGCAATAAAGAATTGAGAATACGTTTTACTTATTTTTTTGAGATGTCAAGTGTAAATACAGACAGGTAAGGTAATAAACGTAATATTATTTAAACAAAACACCATTCCCAACGTAATTGGAACCCTCATGTTATTTTAATAGCCGCAAGACCGTTTTGTGAAACACGCGTAATTGGAGATATTTGGGAACAAACCAGAAGGTAGGTAATCTTTATTTAGATAAATTATCAAGTTACTTTTGTCGTGATTTTATTATTTTGTCGTTTTGTATTAAATTTCTTGACTAAAGTGCGATAACAATCCGGTGGGTGCCAAACACCCGATTCAGCCTGCCCCATGCTGTCCTCCCCCATCATCGCCCTAGGCCGAAGTCCGTACCCCACATGGGCTGCCCTAAGCGTGTAGTCGCTTCGTTTGTAAGCCCTGGTCCGAGGCTTTACTTTATTGAGGCATCTATAGACAAGCCCGGTAAAGCAGTGAATAACCTGTTTAATTAAAGGAGAAGGACGTCCCAAAAAAAAAATTGGGAGCCTGTGTAAAAACAGGCGCATCCTGTGGAAGGTCGATAGTTGACCACATTCCATCAGGTGTGGAAATAATAAAATAACGCCCGCATATTTTTTTTAAATTAAAAGGCTATTAAAAAAAATATGTAAGCGTTTTTTTTACAGTAACTTTTTGTTACAGTATCGATGGCAAAAAAGAAATTTGTGAAAATTCAACTACCTATTATGTTTGGCCTAAAATGCAGCCACGTGAACTGTGTTCACTGAAGCAGACATTCCCTTTAAATCAGAATAAAGTGGTCTTCCTCTAGTTATCCCATCTTCTCTTTTCGTGTGGTTAGTAACTAACCTGGTGTCAGAGTTCTAATGCTGCCCATGGGCCTCTGACTTAGCATCACAAGCTGTTGAGAAATATCTCTCGGGCATGCCGGTTTCCTCACGATGTTTTCCTTCACCGATTTTAAGCAAGTGATAATTATACAATACGCACATGAATCCGTAAAATCAGAGGTACGCGCGTGACTTGGGTTCGAACTCGAGACCTATGACTTGGCAGTCCGGTGGTCACACCACTAGGCTATCACTGCTGTTATCCCATATTTCTCTACCAATAATTCAGGAAAGTCTGTGTCACTCAGTTGAAATTCATATGCTTGAAATAATTTCTAAGTAAGATAAATCCTCTAGGTAAATTACAGCATTAACAGATCCGTAAGGAGAACTTGTTTAAAATTAATTGTAGGTAAACAAGCAATCAAATTAAATCTTGCTCTAGTAATCTACAGTCGTGCCAAGGTGAGGTTTTTGGGCTAAGGCTTTTCTAATAGATCTGTTATAATTAAGAAAAATAGTAAGTAATAAACTTAGCAGGTAACGTTCTAAAGTGTTTTTGTGAACTACAGAATATAGGGCATGTATGTAACGAACAGCTGAATCAATCGGTTTATTCTGTAAAAATCTCACCTCTCAATCTCTCAGTGAGTTGTCGTTGCTCATAATCTAGGGATTGAGACTTTGAGAGCTGACTTTAAACTCACTTCACCTGCGTTATCACGGTGAGATTTTACAGAATAGCTCTACAGATGTACGAAAATATATTTTGAATAACCTAAGACGAGCAAATTGCGCAGAACCGTTAAGTTGGAAAGAATGAAAAAAAATACATTTATTTGCGGCAAATATGACGCAGTAAAAAAAAAAACAAACAACAAAAAAGACAAGTTGTCGGAAAATATGCGTCACATCCACGCAAAACGGCCATCACTCAGCATAATGCTTCGACCCCATGCGAGACAGAGCCACAGCGCTGATTTTCAGAGACGGTGTTGACGTGATGTCGTCAAACCGGTCCAGCATGTATTAAAACTAAGAAAAAAATACCATAGAATTTAACCAAACAATAATTATATTATAACTATAATTATTGTTTCTACTAGAAATTCTGAATTCTGAAAGCTAAATTGTGACTTAGAAATCCTATTACTCCCATGTACCCATTAGATGTCCTCAAAGAGACTGTATCGGAAGCTATGAAGATTCTCGAACTCCTAGATGTCTTCAAGCGGATTCTAAGAAGATTGTCATCACTATACTTCTACGCAGGTAATAATAAATCAGATAAACTCTTACTTAAAATGCTCTTACCTTCACATGCAAAGTGAATTAATTAAGAAGACTAATTAATAGAGTACCTACTTAACGAATTTAGGTACTAGTAGAAGAGTTTAATTTTCTACCAAAAACCTCTTGGGATGAGTTGATATTTAAGTTTTACTGTCTTTAGTTTAAGTTTTGCTAACTTTAGTCTTTAAAGAAAGTTAGTTAGATTTTTAACCGACTTCTAAAAAAGGAGGAGGTTCTCAATTCGACTGTATATATTTTTTTTTTTATGTTTGTTCGCGCATAACTCCGTTGCTTGCCAACCGATTAGAAAAATTCTTTTTTTGTTGCAAAGGGTATACTTCCCAAATGGTCCCATAAAATTTTTATCGAAATCGGATAAGCGGTTTTTGAAAAATCAACAAAAATCTAAAAAAATACTACTTAATGTATGTGGACGATGTTCTAATAAGTTCCTGTCACTGTAATTTACATACCAGGTAGTGGTATTAAAATTTGGGGGGGGGGGGGTTGTGTACTTAGGTACCACAACTAAAAAGTGAAAAATAAAAATAATTTTAAGATGAAAATAACGCTTGGGAGGGATAGGCTAGGCGCTTTTTAATGATACAAGGAACTGTCCACCACCTCGTAAGGGGTTTTTTTTTGTTTTATTTTTACTTCAAAATGGAAAAGAGATGGAGCTATACGTCCTATATAGCTCCGTGTCATTCTCACAAGAGGTGGTGGTTTAGGTGGAATGTTGTTAATGGTTATTTGGTTCACAATGGCTAACTTAAAAGACCTGTGTCGAACCCAGAACCACACTCAGGAGTCGAGCTGGCGATCACTAGACCAAGACAAGACATTAGAATGATAATACATACATTTAATTGGAAATACACGGCTGGCAGGCCATCACCATTGCGACAGATACAATATATTATATATATACAGTTGACTTAAATGTCTAACAATAATGTCTAACATATACCTACTTATATTATTATTACCTTGACAACAAGTACTTTGATTTCACACCTTTAAAAGATAATATTAATATTTTTAGATGTTTCGACAGATGTTCCAATATGTATGTAGGTACTATTCCTAGTAGGTAAGTAGCAACAAGATAAAGTGGGCCCACACGACGTGAGATAAATCTCAGATGATATCTTTCCATAGACCATGTAACAAATCGTAGCGAAACATCTCTTTATTAATACACATAATATTTACATAACTAATAAGACTTTAATAATAGCTTTTGCCAGCGGCTTCGCCCGCGTGAATTTAAGAAATTATCACACGGGAACCGTACATTTTGGCGGGATAAAAATTAGCTAATATGATATTCCAGACTATAATCTATCTTTGTGCCAAGTTTCATCCAGATCCGTTAAGTAGTTTTTGAGTTTATTCGTTACAAACATATTTACGTACAAATCTTTCCTCTTTATAATATTAGTATAGATAACTATGTACGTACAAGTATATAAAACGGGAGGGGAAAAAATTAAAGAGCATCGAAAAATTCGCCCACATCGCTGTCAACATGAAAAGTTCCCAAAAGGTTGATAATTAAAATTTCAAAAGCAAAGCATTGTTTTATACCTAATACATTGCTGGTAAATATCATAGTGGTATTTTTTTAAATTCAATACTAAGTACGATCGCGCCTAGTTTCAAATACATGTCATAGTAACTAAATCAATAGACAGGATAATATTAAGTATCCCATCTATTGAAACACAGATGAGTCAAAACAAAGTGTATTTTAGATACTTTGCTTTGCGTGTTTACATTAAAAATTAGGGACAAAATTACCCGTGTATTTCTTGAAGAGGCAGGCAGAAGTCACCAGCATATCCACATTTCGTCAGTTATCAAATATGGTCCTGGGCCTATAGTTGTGACTGTCAAGGGACTCTTGACCGGCTACAAACAATTTCGTACAGAACCTATTAGCCAACCTGCCTAACAGCGACCCATTTGCAGTTTTCCTGCCCCAAAAAACAAAACAAGGATAACACACTCAGGAATCGCGTTTATAATCACTGGACCCACGCGGTGTCAGGCTTGTCGAGACATTCGTGTTCCAGGCGCTCCTCACGAAGGTGTTAGCATAAGTGAAGAGGCCCCTTAGGGCCGATGCCTGCCAGGTCAGTGGGATTGTCCGAAAGAGTAAGGAAAGGACATAGAAGGGTTTTAGTCAGTAACTGTCTGACACTCCCTTCCGCTTCACCCAGAGCGGGAGACATTCGATTATTTCCCATCTCTAAAAAAATAAAGGTAATGTGTAACATACATAGGTAAATACGGTGGCCAGCGCATCAAGCTATTCCAAACTGTCAAATTTATCCAAAATCATTCTGCTTAGCCTTTTCCCGACTATGTTGGGGTCGACTTCCAGTCTGAATACCAGTATTTTACATGGAGTGACTGCCTATCTGACCTCCACAACCCAGTCAGCAACTGGGTAATAAGATACCCCTTGGTAAACCGTAAAATTTCTCCAAATGATTAAAAACCTTGACTTTTGTAGTAACTTGATGTGCTGGCGACTGTACATATGTTTTACCTTGACAACAAGTGTTATGATTTCACACCTTTTACAGATAAAAACAATATTTGTTAATGTTTCGACAGATCTTACATTATGTATGTAGGTACTAAGATTAGTACCTACATACATAATGTAAGATCGAGAAGAGTAGCAACAAGATGAACTTGGCCCATACGACGCACGTGAGATAAATCTTAGATGATATCTGTTTATGGATACAGAAGTATTTAAAACTTGTAAAGCTTGCCCGCACCTTTGCCCGTGTAAATATCCGGACATATCGCACGAGAACGTACTATCTGGATTAAAAGTACACTCTGTGTTAATTCAGGTTATATACTATCTGTGAGTGTTCAGCCATTTTTGCGCCAATCCGGAACATACATCCAGACAAACGGAATGATTTACCGCTACCCCGGAACATAATGGGCTAGCGAAGTTACATGGATTGGTTTTAGTCAGTAAGAGTCTGACATTTCCTTCCGCTCTGCCCAGAACGAGAGCCAGAGGGGTCATTTGATGATTTCACACACTCAAAAAAGACAAACGGACAAAAATTGGAAGAACTATTGTAAGTCTACATCTTGTTGCAATTATCTTTTTTTTTAAATATTCCATGAATAGTTTTGACGTATAGGTACAAAGATATGTATTGTAGAACCTTTGCGAACATCGTTTAAAACCATTACCTGTAATGTCTTTTAGTCAATTAAAAATTCAATAAACTTAATTGGTACTAAAAGAAACTAATGCTTAGCTAATTTCCTATGTAGGTAATGGAAACATAGTTTTTTAGGTACATTATAAATAGGTAGTACAAGGTCATTTTCATTTAGTAATTTAATTACTGTAAAATACCTGGATTGTTAGCTTAAATAGGAACATTAAAAAAAGTAGGTATTTAGACGCGTATTTCAGTTATTATTATATTTCTTAGAGACAATTAAAAAACAATATTAAGTTATGGCTCGGCGCCAAAGTGCTGCTCGTGTACTCGAGCACCGTTGTCAAAAACAAAAGCGCCACGTTGCTGACGACAGCCACCGATGATGACGCGAAAACGCAAAAAATCATAACTAATAGAGTAGTGTACAGACGCCAGCATGTAAAGCTATCCCTCCTGTCAAATTTTCCCAATCGAAAATGAACCATAAAGTTGAAAAACCATACAAAAAAAATGAACAGATTGGAGAAACTTGATGTGCTGGCCGTACTGTACTATACTATTAGTTATTCTATGGTAGCTTGGCAAAATATGAATTGTTTGATCGCATATTATTCTGATTAGACCAATATGAGAAATGGAGAAGTCATTTGATAATCTATAATATAAAAGAAATTCGGGTTTGTTCCCTCCATTATAACTCGAGATCTGCTGGATACATTTTCATTGTTTTTGTTTCGTTGGATTTGTCTCCGCCCTGAATAGCAGAATACATTTTTTTTTTTTTTTTTTTTTTTCGATCATCTGCTGATTTTCCTCCTATAGGGTAGGTAGGGTAGGGTAGGTAGGTAGGTAGGGTAGGTAGGTAGGTAGGGTAGGGTAGGTAGTTAGGTAGGGTAGGTAGGTAGGTAGGGTAGGGTAGGTAGGTAGGTAGGGCAGGTAGGTAGGTAGGTAGGTAGGGTAGGTAGGTATGTAGGGTAGGTAGGGTGGGTAGGTAGGGTAGGTAGGGTAGGTAGGTAGGGTAGGTAGGGTAGGTAGGGTAGGTAGGGTAGGTAGGGTAGGTAGGGTGGGTAGGTAGGGTAGGCAGGGTAGGTAGGGTAGGTAGGGTAGGTAGGGTAGGTAGGGGTAGGGTAGGTAGGGGTAGGGTAGGTAGGGGTAGGGTAGGTAGGGTAGGTAGCTAGGTAGGTAGGGTAGGTAGACAGGTAGGTAGGTAGGGTAGGTATCACAGTTAAGACAGGACAACGTCTGACGGGTCAGCTAGTTTACTATAAAAAGGGGGCACTTTTTATAGTAAATTATCAAATGACACCTGCTGTGGGTGGAGCGGAAGGGAGTGTCAGACTCTTACTGACTAGAACCCATCCATGTTCCTTCCTTAGTCCTATGTGTTCCGGGGCAGCGATAACCCTTACGGACAGTCCCGCTGTAATGTTGCCCCTTAGTAGTAGTTAAGTACCTACCTCGTCGAACAACGATGGTCTTCTAAATATCCGTAATGTTTATAAAATTTTATCTAACCTTTCTCTATTGTTACTATCTACACAAAAGAACCCCAAAATGGACTGTGACCTAATAATGAAAAAACCCAAATCATATAACTGAACGCTATGATAAAATAGATTTCCTTGTTATCTTTCCAGATGAAGACCTAACGCCTTATCTCACGTCCAAATTGACATGTAACGTTGAAATGTAGGTAGATAGTCATGTCATTACCATCTTGTATTACATCATTATAATAAAACTAGTTTTTGCCTGCGTCTTCGTTCCCGTTAAGTTTATTAGTTTTAACATAAAATATGGCACTCAGCCATTAGTGTAACTTTCTGAAAGAATCATCAGAATCATATCAATAATTCCAAAGATGCAAACTCAAAAATTTACCTCTTTATAATATGAGTAAAGATGATTGACAGTGCAAAATACCTTATTTCAAGTTTTATTAGATACTGTTTAGCTTGCGTAAATGTTTTATTACTGAACTAGCTGCGCCTCGCAGTTTCATCCGCATTATTCTCGATTTCGGGGGAATATAATTTGATAAAAAGTATTCGATGTCCTCACCCAAGGCATGGTCTACTTACATGCCAAATTTCATACAAATCTGTTTAGCCGTTCTTGTGTGAAAGCGTAACAAACAAACAAACTTACCTTCGAATTTAAAATGTTAGTTAGGATTTTATTTCTAAAGTAGATAGAGAAAGTTCTCGTCTGGGATACTCCTAGTTCCTATTTTCTCTAACAGGCCCATAAGTTTCAGGCTCCAACTTCCAACTTAGATGCAACGGAAAACTTTTCCAGGAAACTATTTTTCATTTGTCTGCCTCCTTGGTCTTGTGGTCGCCAGTGCTACCGCAAAGCAAGAGGTCCTGGGTTCGATTCGCAGGTCAAGCAAAGAGTTATTGAGTTTTCAGTAAGGAATTTCTTAGTGCCAACCCGGTGTCTGGATTAGTGTCCGAATAATGGTGAAAAGCTCGCCCGCTATGGTATTTGAACAGACACCCACACCTCTGCTTTACTCTTTGGAGATAACAGGTATAATGATATAGTATTTTGCATTTAGTGAGCCAACTTTTAAGTTGGGTCTAATTTAATAACAAAACAAGTCTAATTAAAAAAATTACTAGCATTTCCAGGTCCGCAAAAAAAAATACTATTCTACAAAATTTCAATGTCATTCCGGTCTTACAACCCTACATAAGAAAAAGATAACAGCCATATTTCAATAGATAACAACCAACAACTCAGCTCAACCAACCAAAACGTGACAATAAGCGGATTGCAATCAAACATGTTTTTCTTACACCTCGACAATTTGCTGTTGAGTAAAACATAGTAATCGAATGCAAAAACATTGTAATCACAACCCACTAGGTAATGGATACTGGTCACGTTGGGTATAGAATAGGGCCCAACGTGGTTACATTAGCTAAGAATAAATTAATTACCCACAAGGACCATCATTATACGAGCTGTGGTCCAGATTACAATTATCACACTAATATTATAAAGGTGAAAGTTTGTGAGTGAGTGTGTGTTTGAGTTTTTGTGTTTGTCCGTCTTTTACGTTCAAACGGCTGAACGGATCTGGGTAAAATTTGGTACAGAGGTAGTTTATGACTTGGACCTTTTTATTTCGGTAGCAGGGAACGTTCCCTTGGGCAAATTTCCGAGATCCACGCGGCCAAAGCTGCTGGCAGCAGCTAGAAGAGCTGGAGTGAATTATATGAACCTTTACGAGCCTCCAATAGGAATAATAATAGGCCTCTAGACTGAATTTTGGCCATAGCAACCCATCACAGTGGATACCAGCCTTCGACGCGGGGAGTATTATAGTGCACAAGTGCGTGCACAGACGCAGGTGCCCTCTATTTTCCCTTACCCTCTTAGTCCAATGGGACGGCAATCCAACATGACCGCAGAGTAGTCAGGCGTAGGATCAGTGGCTTTCTGAGACCCGGGAGTATCACACAGCCAACTTCTGGCGGAATTGGTGCTGGTATTCTTTTATACCCACATAAACGTAATGAAAAAACCACAGAAAAAAAAAAACTTAAATAATCAACATTGAATTTTTCCAGGATATCATTATCACCTTAGCTTTGCCTTATTTTGATTTGGTTCAATACGTCATTTATTAAACCAAATGAAAATAAAACAAACCTAATTTCCTCGTAAAAAGGCGTGACGGATAGTGCTGATGACTCACAGATGTACACGCTAACAGTTGATGTCCTAAACAGCCACTTCATACTCAGAGCACACGTACCAACACCTTAATTGGCTATAAAAATGACGCTAGCGGTGCGAAGATAGAAATCAGAGCCTTCAACTCTGCTAAATGAGTTGCTGGAGAGAATAGCGAAGACCAACCTTATAGCCTGTTAGCCTACTTGGCGACAGACTCCTCAAATCTATCGCCGAGTCTGTACCAAAGTAGCCGACTTTACTAGGTTGGAGTTACTTCTTCCCACTTGTGCCCGGAGATAGTTCAGGGACTTCCAAGTGGACCACGAAAGGTGCCTGGTGGTCCCTGGAGGGAGATGCTTGTTTGGTAGAAGACAGTAAGTAGGAGGGGAAAAGTATCCTGCCGCAGTTTGCAACGGGTAGGACTGACCTGAGCAGTGGTGATAAGGCTAGGAGTACTCAGAACATATAATTGCTCCTTTAAGGATAAAAGCGTGAATTAAATCTATACTGACAAACAACTTGTGTTTAATTAGCAAATGCATGGTTAGTTCCATAGGGCAGCTACTTCTGACCTTCGCGACCCAGATATATCAGGTTTTCTTTAAAATATGATGTCAAAATAAACGTTTTTTCTTTCTTTCTTTTTCTTTCTATCTGAATAACAGGTAACTACACGCTCACCGTATGTTATGGAAAGTTTGAAGATCATTGTGAAGAACAAAATGGAAGCATCTAATTTGTTATTCACAACGATCTTCAAACCATAAGGTTTGACAACTTTCCTGCTTCCTTCAACTGATTCATTGATATGTGCCTTGATTTAATTATGAGATAATTAGTGATCTTTATTTCTGTCTATAGGCTCATTTATCTGACTTACGTTTCTACGTTATTGTGAATTAATCCTCTTGTACCGTAAGTGGGAATGACCAAATGGTTAGTGCAAGAACTAGCAAAGAGGTCATGAGTTCAGTTCCTACCTGCTACACTATCGACAGAAGAAAATAGGTGCACAGGCGGAGTTTTTAGTGGGTGCAAACCCCAAATCACCACTTTTTATTTGTGACTGGGAAATCTTCAAATGACCTATCCTCCTCTGGGTGGACCGGAGGGCAGTGGAAGACTCTTAGTGACTAAAACACATCCATGTTCCTTTCTTACCCCTTTATGTTCCGGAGTAGCGGTAACCTTTTTGAACAATCCCGCTGAAAACGCACATCACAACATGGTCTGCCCGGACGGCGGGCGTGGCGTAAGGCATTTTCTTTGCTCCATAAGAAAAAACAAACATGAGGATTGGGACGTGAGAAGACAGGCATAGCTCAGCGGTGGGAGAAGTCAGTAATTCAGGCTGTTGATGATAAAGATTGCAAATGCGATAATGTGGGACAACGACATAAATGCCCTTTTGAGGAAGGAAAGTTGAAGTTTGTCTCGCTTTAAGAGCTCGTACATATATGTACTTGAACGTGCTGTAACGCAACCCTATACATAAGAGTTGAACGACCCAAACGTAGGTTGGTAACTGAAAGATAAAAGTCAATTCTTACTCTTAGATCATCTTAACAATCAATCATATTATTTTATGTTGTTTTGATTGATATAGTGATAAACAAGTGGAATTGGATAGATAAATAAAATTTAAGTTTAAAGAATTACGACGTGATGAATGATGCTTCGAGGGTCTAAAGAATTCCTCGTACAACAGATATACACGTGATAGTCATAATCAGACTAGCATTTGGACTTAAATTAGTTTTTTTTATGACCCAATGAAACAAACTATTTTTAATTTAAAATATATTTTATTTTTCAAACAATAAAAGTAATTCTTGTATTGTTTCAAAAATAAAATATAATTGAATCGTTAATTTTGACTCAAAAAAATCCCAGGCCTATTATGTCGCAGGCAGCACACGCTGTATCGATTAAAAAACCGGTCAAGTTCGTGTCGGAACTCACACAATGAAGGGTTCCGTAATTGGGATGCATTTATCCCAAGGACAAACATAGCAGTGTACTTAAAAAATATGTCATTCAATACATACGTCACGGTCAATTTCCCAACTGCAAATGTTAGTTTGCTGTCGCTAAAAAAAAAAATGTAATTAAACTAAATGAACTTTTTTCGAATTTTTTCTACAGCTTAGGCTGTGAAATCTTGCTTTTTGACAATTTTCATGATTATAGGCTAACGGAAACGCTTCTTACCCTTTAAAATAGGTTATGATTTATTCGCAGGTATAAAAAACGGACATCTAAATGGCTGTACTTTTTTAATGTGTTGACTTAGAAGTTAGCCTAGATAATTTAAAGCTCCAAAGACCGTAGCCCTACGTTTGTCATATTAATTTCAACTTAATACCTCTGCTACGCGTTCCTGAGAAAAAGAGTTTTGACAGACGGACGAACGAACAGCAAAAAGATTCGATACCGGTTTCCCTTTTTCTTTTAGAACCCTAAAAAGAACACGAACAAAATTTAATTTGTTTCCAATGATTATTTCAATAATGCATCCTGTTCAATAAATCGATTAAGTAATTAGTCTCGATCACGTAACGATTCGATTGTGAATTCATTAACGATTTTTCTGATGACACTATTATTCGAGTTCGTTAATTGACGATTACCTAATAACCTGACCAACGAGCTAAACAAAGTTTGCAGGAGGTGAAAACTGCCATTTTAGAAGCTTGGGGGAACATTCTACAGCACTTCATAGTGGCATTAATAAATTATGTTCATGAAAAATTTCATCGCACCTCTTTATCAGGCAGGTGAGGGATAGTAGTGACTGTAATGTCAGAAAGATATGAAGCTATACAGGAGGTATGACTCCATCTCTTTTCATTAAATAATACCTTGGTACTGTTGTTAGGTGGTTGTTGGCCCCCTGAAAGGTCACTTCATCAAATATATATAAAATATTTCCCTTAGAAATAATGCCCACACAGGTAGTTGGACATATTGCAATTGTTATGTTGAATGTATCTCAAACTCAAAGTCAAAGTATTTATTTCAAATAAACCAATTACAGGCACTTTTGAATTGTCAAGGTGTCGGTCAGTCAGAGAGATGAAGCTAGTTGCCCATTCCAAAGCAGTAGGTACCTATGGAGAAGAACGGGCAAGAAACTCCATGGACACTCTTTTATCCCATGAACAAACTTAAAATTGTAGTTGGGTAACATGGTCTTCTGTACATTAAAACTGCAAGTATAAGTTTGTAATTTTAAGAACATAGACATAAATTAATTTATTTTAATTGAAAAAATCCAGCCAAGTGCTAGCCGTACTCGTGCCCGAAGGGTTCCGTACCATTATCTATAAAAAGCCAAAAAAAACACGTTTGTTGTATGGGAGCCCCCTTAAATATTTATTCAATTCTTTTTTATGTATTTGTTTTTAAAGCAGCAACAGAAATACATCATCTGTGAAAATTGCAATTGTCTGACTACCACGGTTCATGAGATACAGCCTGGTACCAGACAAACAGACAGACGGACGGACGGACAGCTGAGTCTTAGCAATAGGGTCCCGTTTTACCCTTTGTGTCCGGACCTCTTAAAAAATATTTTACAATTAAATTACAGCATGTAGATATTAAAGGTTTCTGACACTAAATGTATCCATTAAGTAGAAGAAAAATACTTAAGTAACAATTATCCTCATAATATTCGTAACAAATAAAAATAAACAAGACAAGGTTAATCTGGTGCTCAGGTGATCTACTAAAACGACCGTGAACAAGCAACCTTGCTGCGAGGTATGGTTACTTCATAATTTCGCATACTAGTAAAGAGAAGCTGAAGGGGAAATTACGACAGGAGTCGAGTCTTTTATGCCTTAATTGCTTTATAGGTGCGTCCACACGGCATAGAATTTTGTCGTTCAGACATCTGTACAGACTTAAAAGTCTGAGTAAAAAAGTTCACCCAAATATATGAACATACGTATACCTCCGACTTTTCCAATAAACCGACTTTTGTCTGCACTGCTATGTCGCACAGACTAAATTCTATAAAAGTCTACGTAAGTCTGTACCAAGTCTGTGTCGTGTGGACGCACCATATGTTAAGAATGGAAAGTTGAGTTACCGTAGTTGAAATAAAAAACTTGCCCCACGAAGGGTTCCGTACTCTACAATATTTAACATTAATTAAATTATTGTAAAAATAATACTTAAGTTAAAAAAAAACTCGTGTATTGGATGAACCTTACATTTTTAATGTATTTTATTTTTACTATTTCTTCCTTAAGGGAAAGGCCTCAAAGATGTGATGTTAAATTATGTTATAATAATAATGGGATCCACCATTCTTTTAGTTTGATTGATACTAAAAATAATAGCTAAAACGTTAAGTATCGTTTCTTCACCATTAAGTATCTATACTTATAATATTATAAAGAGGAAAACTTTGTTTGTTTGTTTGGTTGTAATGAATAGGCTCAAAAACTACTGGACCGATTTTAAAAATTTTTTCACCGTTGGAAAGCTTAGTTTTCTAGGAGTAACTTAGGCTACTTTTTATCCCGGGAAAAATAACGGGTACCACGGGAAAGACCACGGGAGCGAAGCCGCGGGCAAAGTGCTAGTGTTGAATAATGATATGATAATATTGTGTGTGATAAGAAGCTTTCAGATATTATTTATGCGAAACCAAGTCTGGCGGTCTTACCCTTTCACAGCTGAACGGATTTGGATGGAAACACACAGACTATTTTTACCACATAGACTATTTTTTATCCCTTTAGTAGTACAGACGCCAGCAATTGAGTATTTGAATCGGTCAAAAATAAAATATGAAATCACATGGAAAAAAGCCCGCTCGTCATAAAAACTTCCACCACCGTGCAGAAATTAAATATAATGCGACGATATAATTGTTAAATTGCATTTAATGCTAATAAGTATTCCATTTGAGTCTATAAATCTGTGACGTCAAAATGTTATATTTCATACAAATCACGTGCCGCGTTTTGACAGTTCATATAAAGTAACGTTATTGACTACCCTTTCAAATACCCCAGTTTCCTAATTGAACCTTATTGTTATTTATTTTTTTATTTATATGTACATGCACAACACTACATAACAACTACCAAGGCGTTGTACGGTATAAATAAAAAAAAATAGAAAAGAAATACAGATGTGTCAACATATTATGTAATACAGTTGAAAAACTATCAAAGAAAGACAGATTGGGATAGATTATGGTGCTGGCCTCTGCACGTTTTTCCGTGGAATAATTTCAGAGCTCCACTTGGTACATAAAATAACTGTTCTTTTTTTTTGAGGGTGGGAAATCATCAAATAACCCCTCCCGCTCTGGGTGGAGCGGAAGGGAGTGTCAGACTCTTACTGACTAAAACCCATCCATGTTCTTTCCTTAGCCTTTTGTGTTCCGGGGTAGCGGTAACCCTTTCGGACAATCCCGCTTAAAAATAACCATTCTTAGATTCCTAAACACGGAACACAGTTTTCTTTAAAAACAAACTGCCAGTTAAGTGACACGCTCGTAATCACTATCAGTTTCATTATGACGCTGATCCATCGATAAGCATCGTGATCCACTTCCATTGCATTGTTGTCTCCACCCAAGGTCATGTCAACGGCATTTCGATAGTCATGGCCGTGCCATTTGATGCTGTTAGAATAAACACAAATTACATGAAAACTATATCATTCGCTGGTCACGGTTGCTGGACGACAATATTTGTATTCTAACGTATTCGACACGTGTGCCAAGCAAAGGTAATCAGGCTGAACATGGTTTTTTTGTTTTTGTTTTGGCAGGATTCCTGGAAATCCTCATGGACGCCCAGACTAGCCCACTGCTGAGCCAGCCTGGGCAGTGCCGGACTCTTATCGGCTAAAACCCACTCCTGCCCTTGCTCGGTATCCTCTGACATAATCAGAGCGGTTGTGTCAGCGAAGTAAGAGTGTTAAGTAAAGTCGGATGGTTGAGGGACAGAGTCTCTCGTCCCGGCCGCCGTGAGAGAAGCTCCGGGCGTCGGGAGCTGCGTGATGTCTCCTGGCTATGGTAGGCGTGGGCCAGGTGAGGACGGTAGCTCACCGTCCGATCAGGCTCGTGCCGGACGGCGCGTTCCTGTTCCACGTCCGACTCAATGAGATGTCAGCACTAAAAAAGGCACTAAAGCCGCTGCCTGCCGGGTCAGCGGGACTGTCCGAAAGGGTTACCGCTGCCCCGGAACGAAAAGGGCAAAGAAAGTAACATGAATGGGTTTTAGTCGGTAAGAGTATGACATTCATTCATTTGATAGTAGAGAGTCATTTGATAATTTCTCATCGTTAGAATAAACACGAAGTAATCTTAAGTTCTAGGATTCTAATAAAAGTTACCGTCTCCACACTAACATGACAAAATTGTCAAATTGTAGGTACGGCCGCCAGCACATCAAATTATAGCAAACTGTCCGATTTTTCTAAATGTTTAATAAGTAAACCTTAAAATGTTTATAGTTAAATTCAAAAATCGTTTGAGAAAATTTACTATGAGATGGTTAGCAATCACCATCCATAAGTAAATGGTGGTTACAGTCAAACACTCAAAATCAAAATCAAAAGTCATTTATTCGAACTAGGCTGCAAATCAGCACTTTTCGAAGGTCAAAGTTACATAAGACAGTCCCCCAAACACGCCCACCCTCCACCACTTCCTAGTGCTTTAGCTGGGAAGCAAAAGTGGCGCAACAAACACCACAGCTGTCTGTTTAGTTAGAACTTGATTCTTCACATTTATCGTATGAGACGTAATTAACATTACGAAACACATCACAATAAAATCAATCATTTGCCACATGTCAGCTAGCACACGCCAATATACCAATTAAAACATTGAAAATTGACTGTACTCAAGCGTAAATAAAAAAAATAAAAAAAAGAGGAATAAGAGTAAATAGTAAGATAGCGAACTAATTAATGAGCATGACATTGCATTAATCACTGCAATAAATTATCAATGGGTCTGTTACCAAAATTATCTCGTCGTAATTTTTAAGGGTTTCCAAAAATTTCGAACTTATGTCCACCAGTTTTAGCATCTTTGCTGCTGTGTCAACCTTCATGGACTCATCCCTGACTCGCCTCTAGCACTAATCTGATGTAATCACATGGTAATCTGTGCCAATAAATCAAAATCGAAAGTTATTAATTCAAATTAGGCTGAAAATCAGCACTTTTTAAACGTACAAATTACAAAAGACAGTCTCCCAAAGCGTCCGCCCAAACTTTCACTGGGAAGAATAAGTGGCGCAACAAACTTCCCAGCAGGATATTTTCGGGATAAACCTTCATTCAGCTTCCATTGGGGACCTAATACCACACGCCAAGTTCCAACAAAATATTTGCCTATCAATATTTATTGCTGGTCTGAACAGTAATGTAGGTCGTAAATACACTAAGCGTAAGTGCACCAATAACATGCATTTAATTGGAGGTCGCAAAGTAGGTTGTGTTTTGATAATGATTTGTGACAAATAGTGTGATTGCGCGCGCGCCGGCGGCCAGTCAGATTTCGAGTGTCGTGCGGGTGCCTTGTTTACTTATTGTTATTTTATGCTTCGCTCCGTCAATGTGACAGTTGCAGTGATTTTTTTTTATTGATTTGGTTTTTTTCTACGTGTTTTCTATAAGGTCGGTACGCCTTTTTTTAATTTACCCACTATTTTTGTAGAAATTGGTTTCGTATTGTGTATTTTTGTGAATGTATGTTTTTTTTTTTTTTTTTGTAGGTAGCCTAGGTCTTAACCGATAAGGAGTGGAAATAACAACAATTATAAAGAACTTAAATCGATTAGATTCGGAAATTTATGCGCATTCTTATGGTTACAATGGTTTTTTTTCTTGTAATGACATTTATTATTTAGTTGCTTACTAAGTAATGAGAAACAGCCAGATATATAATTGCGATGCCTTATTAGAGCTATCCATTAATTAACGAGGTTGCTTCTTAATTTGGACGACAGACGTATGTATACCTAACTTAATACATAGTAAGTAGGTACTTGTTGTATGAAAAATATCTGAACTGAGAAAGATTTTTCAAACTCAAACAAGTGGAAGTCGTTTAGTGTTATTTTTATTAGAACTGCAAGCAAATAAATATATAAATCAATTAAACATCAACAAAAAAAGGGCAAAGCTATCATAAGGAAAATATATATAAAAATATGTTTGTACAACAAGTGCACAAAAATATTTACAGTTGTCTAAAAGACCTTAGGCTTGGCAGCCTTACTTAAAAAAAACTCCTTACTTGAAAATCTCAAACTTGTTACAATTAATAAAAGTTATAATATTTACTATTTACACTACTTGTTGGAACTACTGGGAGCTCGTGGCTAAGTAATAACAGCCGCATGGAACGATCCCTCGGGTTAAGCTACCCTTGCCGGGGTTGGTCCGTGGATGGGTAACCATCGTTACATACCCAGACTCCTCCGTGCCTTGGAAAGCATGTAAAACCGTTGGTTCCGGCTGTCATTCGTGGATCTTTGACTGCCGTTACGGGTCGTCAGAAACCTGAAAGTCTGACAGCCAGCCTTACCAAGGAGTATCGTATTACCTAGGTACTGGGTTGTGGAGGTCAGATAGGCAGTCGTTTTATGTAAAATACAGGTATTCAGCTGCATCTGGTTAGACTGGAAGCCAACCCCAATATAGTTGGGGAAAAGGCTAGGCAGTCTTCTACTACTTGTTGGAATTTACCTATTTAAATTTGAAAGTTACAATTCCCACATTGCCAATAGTGCTCGCAAATAAGCACTCCAGTCTTAGGACCTTAGCAGACACGCAATTTTAACCATCGTTGCGATCGAGCTTCCGAAAGTTGGATTAGTTAAAAGCCGTTGCGAATATTAAATTTCCCCTCAGGACAGTGAATCTTTCCACTTAAGACAACCGACAGTCAGTACTGGAGACGACAGTAGCTGTACTAAATTAAATCCCGACTCGAAAAGTGCGTTTAGCGTAAAATTTCTGCCACGTATTGCCTTAAATTCGTCAAATTCATACTTCATTGGTGGCGTAGTGAGAGTAAATTCGGCACACGCTTGGTCGTCTCCGTGTAATGTGGCTAAGGCCCTAGATTGCCTATTTAATAGAGTAATATAGCTCCACCACCAACGGCATATTGCCTGGTAATAATTGTTGGAAATAAACCGGGTGTGCGCAGCTTTAGATCCCTAGATAACAGGCAACTAATTTATTGGAACATATCTTATACAAGGTCTGGAACGCCTTGGATGTGAATGCATTGTATTCAGCGAATATCTGCAATGAGATTATCTATAAGAGCAATGTATTCCGCTCTTCTCAGCTGTCTTCACCAGTTTAAGGTTTCATCTTTTAACTTTTGTTGAGATTTAGGCGGATTAAACCATAAAAACGTTCATAAACTGTTAATGTCATAATTTTCTGTAGAATATTGACACTGGCAGCTTTTGAACGCGGTTTAGATGAGTTGTTCGCGTTCATTTTCATTGGTGGAATTTGCACTTAAAATGGAGTGTTAAGACTGTTTTTATTTAAGGTCAAAGCGCTGAGATAGCCTGTGAAATGACTCCTCCCGCTCTGGGTGGAGCGGAAGGAGGGTCAGACTCTTACTGACTAAAACCCATCCATGTTCCTTCCTTAACCCTTTATGTTCCGGGGTAACGATTCTAATGATTACCCATAAATATCCTTTTTGCCCGAAGAAAAGCGCAAAGGAACAACACAGGCTAGCAAATAAAAAAAAGAAAGCACTGTCGAAGTTTTTTTTGCGATCAACTTTATACTGTTGACCTTCACTGCTGCATCAGAGTGAATGTAGTGTCGTAAAACAACGGCCATGATGAAACGGCTTTTCTGGCCCACAGTACTTTATAGACTTTATATCCAGTAGGATGATGGCGAATTGTAAGGGATATACGGAGATTCCTTGGGTTTCATTACGCGATGAGGAAATACACTCGAGAGCAATGAATCCGGGTCACTTAAAGAATCCTAAAAATCTCGGAAACTAAAAATGCTAGGTTAATGCAATAAATTGCATTTAATAGACAATGTAATACTCCTTAAATGAAGGTATTAAAACTTCTTAGTTTTTGTAAAGTTATATCATAAAAAAATCAAATTTGAAAAAGGGCCACTTTCGAAGATGGAACTACGAAATTACAGCATTTGGTTTTGCTTTTGTTTGTAATCTGTCATTTATGTGGGTACATAAACCATGTTGATAGTGCTCTATATTCATTATTCAAGCTGAAATTATGTCGCTTACGCCTGAAGAATGCACCAGAATACTTACAATGCTGGAAACCGGCCGGAGTCAGCGCGATACAGCCAGGACTGTCGGTGTGTCGCTGTCAACAGTACAAAGAGTTCTCCGACGTTACGAAGAAACTGGTTCTAACCTACGCAGACCAGGAACGGGCAGAACCAGGTGTACCACAGCACGAGAAGACCGATACTTGGTGAACACCATGCTTCGAAATCGCTTTCTCACAGGAACTGAACTCACAAATCAGTTTCAACACCTCGGAGGAAGTAACCCAAGTGCATGGACAGTAAGACGTCGGCTTGCTGAATCTAACTTAAAACCCCTTAGACCTGCAAACGGCCCTAAACTGGAGCGTGGGCATCGTATTTCAAGACTAAGATATGCCCAGGGCCACGTAAATTGGAGTATTGAAGATTGGTCAAAAGTTATGTTCTCCGACGAATCAAAATTTATGCTCTACAAGCACGATGGAAGACACAGAGTGTATCGAAGACCAGGGGAAAGATTCAAGCAAGCATGCATCGAAGAAAAAGTAGCCTACGGTGGTGGGTCTGTACTTGTGTGGGCCGGAATTTCTTCTGAAAGTCGCACAGAGCTGGTGATCATAGAAAACGGCTTTTTAACTAGCGTAAGATATGTGGAAGAAATCCTCAATGATCACGTTGGTCCATTTATGGTCAATTTAGGTGAGGATGCTATATTTATGCATGACAATGCCCGACCTCATACAGGTAGGATTGTGAATGACTACCTTCAAGAGATGAACATTACTCGTATGGAGTGGCCAGCGCGCAGCCCGGATATCAACCCGATCGAGCATGCTTGGGACGAGCTAGGCAGATGCGTAAAACAACGAAACCCTCCCCCAATCACGCTTCGTGAGCTCAAAATTGCTCTCACAGAGGAATGGGAGAATATTCCCCAAAATCGTATAAGGAACTTGGTGTACAGCATGCCAAACCGCGTAAACGCAGTAATGGAAGCACGAGGAGGCAATACGAAGTATTAAAATTCAAGAAAATCGTAATAAAGTTCAAAAATTTCATGTTTCCTATTTTTGTTTTAAGGAGAGATCAGCAGTTTTTTTCTTTATGTAATTTTGTGTCAATAAAATGTATGGTGACTCATATTTTTTTTACTTTCATTTAAGGAGTATTACATTGTCTATTAAATACAATTTATTGCATTAACCTATCATTTTTAGTTTCCGAGATTTTTAACATTCTTTAAGTGACCCGGATTCATTGCTCTCGAGTGTAGTACGTCGTGTTGTCGGAAATGAATCAATTGATATACCGTACGAAACTTTATTTGAGTATTTATGGATTCTGGAAGTCTTTTATTAGAGCTCTGGCTTCATTGAAAAGGTACAAATGCGACAACGTATTTGTAGCATTTCAATGAAAAATAATACAGGTTGAAATTGAATTCATGGGCATTATTTTAAGGGGTCGTTGTACTTATCATTATGAACAATTTTTATTGTAGGAACAAATCTGAAATCGCAAAATAAATCAGCTATTCCCTACATTTTGACGAGTTAAGCGAGCATAATGTATGGAACAGCAGATTTTTTATATGTTTGTCTGGAAGTGCTTTATCCGATGAACGATTATGGGCAAATTAATGGTGAAATCTGCACATACTCTGTAAATGAAGATGATGACACAACAGAATTGGAAGAGTTGGAGACTGCGTCCCAACAATAAGCACATTTTTTTTTAATATTATTAAATAGGTTAACCAACAATTGTTTACACGTATTTATTTCTGACTTAATTAACTTGGGTAGCATTTACAAGTGCAACAATAAATTATAGGTAACACGAAAAATAAAAATAAATAAAAATTTAAGGGCTGATTATGTATAGTATCTACCTATACGTTTGATTAAGAAAAGTTAATTTAATTGATTTTCCTTTACGGTGGCAACGTTAATGTATATAAATTAAGATTCAATGGAAAATTGAGTGTCTTAATCTATAAAATTTTTGCTTACCTGATCATTTCAGATTGTAAGTCATCATAAACAGCCTTTAATGTTACCACAGCTCTTGGTGAAAGGGAGTGGGCTGTAATCTGCCATACGAGCCCAGTGCAAATTGGTCAGGGCCGAAGCCTGCCGGGTAAGCGGGATTTTCCGAAAGGGTTACCGCTACCCCGGAACATAAAGGGCTAAGGAAGGAACATAAATGGGTTTTAGTCAGTAAAAGTGTGACACTCCCTTTAGCTCCACCCAGAGCGGGAGGAGTCTTTTGATGTTTTTGACGTTCAAAAGTGCCTTACTTGTGCCTATTTGAAATAAATGTTTTGACTTTGACTTTTGACTTTGATGATTTCCCACCCTCAAAGAAAAAGTGCGGGTTGTTTTCGAAGTTTTGGTTTTAGAACTTGCCGGTTTTCTCACGATGTTTTCCTTCACCGTTTTAAGAGTAGTGGTGATAAAATTATTTACTCAAAGTAGTTTTTATCCTACAACTCAAAAGTGTAAGTGGTAGTGGTAACGGCCGCGACTTACAAGAAGTCGCGGCCGTTACCACTAGGCCACCACTAGGTACTCCTATTGCCTCAAATGTTAGTCAGTTGGTAAATACACACCTAGTTAGCCGTTTCGTAGTAATTTACTCAACCTTTGTAGTGAATGTTAGACATTGTTACTATACATTACAGGAACTGTATACAAGGTGTTTCAGAAATCTGTGGACATATTAAAGGGTGTGGTACATACCTGTACATTGAACAACTTTCTCCTTGAGACCAACATCGTAATCATGGAGGAGCTCGTGGCTAAGTACTAACAGCCGCACAGGTCGATCCACCACGTTAAGCTATACTTGCCGGGGTTGGCCGTGGATGGGTGACCATCTTTACATAACGAGACTCCTCCGTGCCCCGGAAAGCACGTTAAGCCGTTGGTCCCGGCTGTCATTTGTGCATCTTTGACAATCGTTACGGGTCGTCAGAAGCCCGGAAATCTGTCAGCCAGTCTTACCAAGGGGTATCGTATTAGGCAATACGATACCCCGATATACGATACGATTACTGGGTTGTGGAGGTCAGGTAGGCAGGTACTCCACCCAAATTCAAGGGGCATCTAATAATAATAATAATAATAATATCCTTGGACATTTCACACAACGCCATATAGTCCCAAGCTAAGCAACCTAATGCTTGTGTTATGGTAACGAGATGGCTGATAAACTACTTATATACATTTTTTTTTTGTAAATGCATACGTATTATAGATAGAAAAACACCCAGACTCGTAACAAATACTTGCAGGTCGTACAAATATTTGTTCCGTGCGGAAATCGAACCCGCGACATAGTGCGCAGCAGTCAATCGCTCAACCACTGCGCCAACCGTGTCAAATCTAATAATTTGATACACGCTGTATACACCGGTACAGCTGCAGCAGCTGCGATAATGAATAGGTAGTATCTATATGCATTATATGGTTCCTTTGTACATACTTGTAGTGTTGCAACCTTAAGACTAGCAAACCTGTTTGATTTATTGGAGATTGGATTGGTAATTGTCGCGAGCGAAAAACGTGTGTTTAAGCCTAAACTCTCAATTACACATTGAGAGTTTATTAGTATATGAACAAGAAATTACAAGTATAATGTGTTTCGTTTAAGTTGTGCTCTTGGGTAAGCCATATTTAAAAAAAATACATATGGTGGCTTCAATTTATAGTCTTGTAATGTTAATTTTATCGTGGGAATAAACATAAACATGCAAATAACAATGAGACAAGTAGTTATTATTATAATAATGGAAAATAAAACAGCTTTATATACCTTTGTTTTTATATAGGTATTTTTATTGGAGTTTTATTCATAAAGGTTCGCTCCGACGATGCAAGTTTGTAGTGTCATATTCGCGCATCCGCCACGTAAATATCCGGCTATTGATCCGTACGGATATTCAATGTGTACACTATAAACCTATAAATTTTAAATTTGCCATCTCGCGATATTGGATGTTTGGTAAACTTGAAGGCAGGTAAAAATACATGAATAGCGTTATTTTAAAGGGTCATATTTTACGAACAATATTTTCTAATATTTTTAAAATTCTTTACAAAGTCTTTTGTCATTTTAAACCAACAAAATTATAATATATTAAACTGAACCGCTAAAGATAATTGACGAACAAATTGTATGTTCTTACCTTAATTAGTAGGTAGTTGGCCAACAAAAAACAAAACAAAGAATTTTGATTGTTTATCTGAGACTAACGTAAATACCCGGTGACGTGTTTCTTTGGATGCAAGTTTGGTTGTTTTGTCTTAAAAGACCAACTGAGGGCAAACTGGTTGATCTTTATCCATTTTCTTAGTGATACATACAGTGGAATTAAACTTACGTAACATTTTAAAAGTTTCTGCAAACTGGTCTCAGAAGCGTTCAATGTTATTAAAGGTTAATATCTCATATTAACCCTAAATCGGGTAAAGTAAGGTTAAGTTAACCCCTTTCATTCAAACTGGTTCAAATTATTCTATGTGTCACTAAATGCGTGGTTACGATAATTGTATTTTGAAATTGACATGTACCAAGTATTTGTTTATTTTTTAATATAATTCAAGTCGAATACTGTCTTGGTATGAACGGGATATTCATAGACTGATGTAATGTTCAGTAAATTTCCAATTAAAACGGGGACATAATTGAAATTATACCTATGTAAGTGAAGCCCTAACTAAACACATCGTTAATGCTAGAAAACCTGCAAAACATGATGAACTAAATGCTTGATAACCTGCAGTCAAATGGTAGTAATTGCTTAGATAATGCCCTTGCGTGTAGCCTAGGCACACACATCGATGTGCATCATGAGAGATCGACAATTGTTAGGTCACAATAACAGGACAGAAGGATTCGCATAACAAAAATAGAAAAATTACTCAAAAAGAGATATGTTTTTTTTACAAAATTTGCATAATTTACAGCTTGCTTCTGAAGAATTAGCTTTTGCTCGCGGCTTTGCTCAAGTTAATTTAGAATTTGACAATGAAAGAAAGAAAGAAAGAAAGAAAAAACGTTTATTCTGCACAGACAAACAAAACGCACAATCAATTCGAGTCTACATTTATGATCACTCTAATATTATATAGGCGAAAGTTTGTGAGTGAGTGTTTATGTATGTGAGTTTGTATGTTGGTCCGTCGCTTCGCGCTCAAAAGTTTGAATAGATCAGGAGGAAACTTGGCACAGAGGTAGTTTATGACCTGGATTAACACATAGGAATTTATCCTGGTAGTGCGTTCCCTTGGGATAATTTCCGACATCCATAATATGCGGACGAAGTCGTTGGCAGCAGCCAGTAATAGTAAAATTCAATCATTATTCAAAAGACACGTGGCGCCATATATTAACATAAGAACGTTTTTGTGTTTTTTTTCAGGAACAGTACTTTTTTCCGGTATGAAATGTACCCTATGTCCATTTCTGTACACCTGACAACGTATGTGGAAAATTTCAGGATGATCGCTTAAATGGTTTAGGTGTGAAAATGTAACAAACAAACAAACTAATTTACCCTTTTTTATTATTAGTTAGAATTTGGAAAGTTCGTAATTTTCCTTATTCATTTGTTTTATTACCTGACCATAGCGAAACCAAAAGGAAGGATTATGTCTTTAATCAAGCTACATCGTAGCCTAACACCTAAACTACTCAACCGATTTTAATGAATGAGGTGCCAATTGATTTGTTGTTACGTTCCGTGTGACGTAGTTTACGCATATGTGTGTACATTTTATGCTAACAAAATTAATGTGACGGATGGTATGTACCTACATACATCCAAATAAGTGGGGTCTTTTTTAGGGTTTCAAAACCCAAAGGTAAAACAGGACCCTGTTACTAAAACTCCGCTGCCCGTCTGTCCGTCTGTCACCAGGTTGTATATCATCACCTCATGAACCCTGATAGTTAGACAGTTGAAATTTCCACAGATTATGCATTTCTGTAGCCGCTATAACAACAAATACTAAAATCAAAGGAAAATAAATCTTTAAAGGGGCTCCCATATAACAAACATGGTTTTTTTGCCGTTTTTACAGACCGACTCGCTCTTGGCCGGTTTTTTCATACTTCTCGCCCGAGAAGGTGTGTTATCATATCATTTCTTTTGCAAGACTTGATCAAGGTGAACCCGTAGTAACTTCCCGGAGATGTTTATTATCCAGGAAACTTCCTCCCATTATATTACTATCACCTTGGCATTGAAGTGTCGCCATGTCGGTAACATTGAGGAAATTATTACAAAAGCAACCTTGAAATGATTGTGACAGGTTGCGAATTTCTTATTGTGTTTTTAAAGATCTTAATGTCATGCTTAATCTTCAAGTCGATTGATTGGGTTTTTCAACATCGGATTGAGAACTTTTACTTTTAAAGGAGGTTTTATTTATTGATCTTCTACACCTATAATAAACTACACTAAATACGTAAAACTATTATATAGTTTTGTTGTTATTATGGCGGGTACAATGTATACAAAACATAGAACGAGTAACGGTGTAGTCTCTTGCCCATTCTTCACTATACGAAACTACCTTTTGGAAGAGACAACTAGAATCAATTCTATTCTTTTGCTAATTTTTAGGTTCAAAAGTGCCTATTTTCACGTGCTAGTTTTAAATGAGTAGTTTAATATATATAATATATGGATCAACGTTGAATTGTAGCGTGGTGTTACATAACACATAGCCTTCCTCGATAAATGGATTATCCAACACAAAAATAATTTTTCAATTCGGACCAGTAGTTCCAGAGATTAGTGCGTTCAAACAAACAAACCCTTCAGCTTTATAATATTAGTATAGATTACATTTAACAACTTATACATACTTCAATCAAAAGACTATCTAACTAACTCTATATAAGGTGTTAAAAAATTGGGTTAGTCACCAACTCGACACAAGAGACCGGACACACGTGTGTCCAGTTGGTGAAACTCAAATTTAGTATCACTTATTATTTCGTCATCTGGACACGCCAAGATTTTTATTCGTGTCCACATAGTGAAACTCAAATTAAATCACTTTTATGTTTTCGCCAACTGGACACATGTTCGCATTTTACCCGAATTCAAGATAAAGTTCAGTCAAGCACATTCATGTTTGGTGTCACAATCATCATCGGTCACGTCCTACTGCTGACAACGAGTAATTAAGTACCTATGTAATTTTAAAAGTATTTACTATTTGTGAATTTATAAAGAATATATTTTTGACACTGACAGTATTAAAAAGTCACTATTATTATTATTATGGAATCCTTTAGCCATGTTAATAAAAAGTAATTGAAAGATTCAGCAATTTCTATAGGTTTAGTTATATTATTATTGTCTAGTTTAAAATACTAGTTTTTTTATTTACTTGGTCAGTTATCTCTTATAATCTGCCAAACTGCATACCCTTATTTTTTGTCAATGACACTATTTTAGAGTTTATGACATATTTAGATCGACTTACACTTACACTTTTTGAAAATATTACTGTATTTAAAGTAATGTGATGTATCATATTCAGATTTGGTCATGTATTGGCGATACATTAGTTTTCTTTTATGTTTACTGGATTTTCTAATTCCGGTTGAGATCCACCTTGGTGACTTGCAGTTTATATTTATTCTTACTATGTTGATCGGGAAACAGAGGTCATAAAATAAGCAAAATGTGTCATGAAAAACGTTAAAAGCTGAATTTAAGTTTTCGTGATCAAATATTTCTGACCAACTGAGTGCTGATAGACAATCTGTTTTATCTAAATTGTCTTTATTTTAATCTTTCTCGTATTCATACCAAGTTTTAACTTTTTTAGCTGTAAAATTTAAAGTTGACCTGTGTTGTGATCGGAGAGAAATAATTCATGGACGTTGCCAATAGCGTCCTTAATATTGCTTATATAAAGTGATCAATGCAAGTCTTTTGTCTGGTTGATTGATCTAAATGCAGATAGAGACTAAAATTCAGGAGAGTGTCTTTTAGACGTGAGCTTACTTTGTTATTTTTGATTGTGTCTATATTAAGATCACCGATTAGAATTATTTTTTTACAAATCTTATGAACCAATAATTCGAGTTAAAAAGTTTAAGTTACTCTTTGGAGTTCTACAGACATATAATTATGCAATTAAGTCACACACACACACTTTATCCATTGACATGGGGTTACATATAGCCAAATCTTTATGATCTATAGAATTTCGAGCAAGAATACAAACTCCCCCTTTTTTTTCTTTAACTCTAGAATATGAGGTAATTAGTTTAAAGTCTTTTAAATTCACGTTATTTTCATTGCCTCTTTTAATGAAAGTTTCAAAGAGGCATATCTAATCAATGTATGTCTTTTTTATATCAAAATCTTTTATGCATAACCAGATTTTCTTGTTGTGTATACCCCGGCTATATTCTGATCTCCTTGGGCTGCAATTTAAGTCGTGGAACAGAGGTTTTTTGTTCATTTCAATGTGGAGTTGTCAGTGTAGTACTTACGAATAGCGGTCGTAAGTAGATGGCACTTTTTCAATATTTTTACATTGGTTTCGCGAAACAGGGGTTTGTTTTATGACATTACATTTCATGTAAAGACAAATATCTCATTCTATATATATTATTCTATGTCAAATATGTCTACAGAAGAAGTCGCAGGCCCATCTTCGGCTAACAAAAATACATTTTCATTCATCAATTCTCAAAGAAATCGTCCAATTTTATTAAAAGATGGCTATAAATATGTTCACCTAAGGAAAAATAAAGATGGTTCTTCTATGTGGCGTTGCTCGAAAAAGTCAACTTGTCGAGCTATGCTCAAATTAAATTCCAATAACACCACCATATTAAAAGCAACTAATCATAATCATGAAGGCGATTTGACGAATAACGAGATTTTAATGAATTTAAATGATTGCGAGGATCAAGTAAAACATAATCTAGCTGCTTCTGTCTCAAGTCTATACTTTGATACTATTGAGCGAATAGAAGAGAAAGGACTCCATTTAGTTGCAAATATCCCCCATTTCCAAAGTGTAAAAAATAAACTATATAGAAAAAGGAACAAATCATTGGGCGTTCAACGCATATCATTCAATAATATAGCTAATACAGTTGTGCCTGAGCAGTTTCAAGATATCTTGCTTGCAGATCGCATCGGAGATCAACGTATTCTCGTTTTTGCCCACCATAATATGAGAGAAATTGTTGCACATTCAAAGAGATTCTTCTGTGATCGAACATTTAAAACATGCGTTAGAAAGTTCCATCAGCTATTCACCATTCATGTCGATATTGGGAGTACGAAATATCATACGAACATTATTCCCACTATTTATGCTCTGCTGCCCAATAGAACAGTTGACACTTACAAAACATTATTTTGTTTAATTAAGAGCCAAATACCGGAGTGGCACCCAGAAACCGTCACATGTGATTTTGAAAAGCCTCTTATACAAGCTTTTCAACATGAATTTCCAAATATAAAAATTGTGGGGTGCTATACTCATTTCAAGAGATGTCTGTGGCGAAAAGCAGAAACGTTGCGCCTAACAAAGTCGAAATTGGGAAAAGATCACGTGAAGAGATGTTGTACATTGCCACTTTTACCAACGGCCGCACAATCAGATGCCTGGTTATATATCATGGCTGATTGCTTAAACACTGAAGATGCAACCACATTTAACGACTATTTTATTAAGACGTGGCTCGATGTCAATTCCGATTATGCAAACACATACAACTGCTATAAAGAACATCATCGCACTAACAATTCTGTGGAAGCATGGAATGCCGGAATAGCCAAAACATTGAAACGGAAACCAAATATAATACAGTTTCTGGTCGCGATCAAAAGAGACATGTATTGTTTTTGGCGCCGGGTTATGATGGACGGACCTATATCAAGAAAAAAATTGAAACTATTAGAATGAATACGATGATCACAGCCACTGTAAGAGAGTTTGAATCAGGAGAAATTAGCATCGGTCACTGTATCGAAAAAGTTAAGTAAATAAAAATAAATATGTCTTCTTCTTCGTCTTATAATAATATTCTATGTTTCACTTTTGATTTTATTGATCTCTATAATTGTTATCTCAATCTCAATCAAATGATTCTGATACAATTACCTTAATTATTACTAAAATTCTCTATTTCTAAAGGGTCACATATTGTTGTTATAGAGTTATGTAGAATGATTATAGTTTGTAAAACTACCCACCCATTTTAGTATTGTTATGTCATAAGTATGCTCTACTAAATGTAAAAAGTAGTGATTGTGAGATAGTATTGAATCAAGAGAAACTAGAATTTGTCGATAAAACTGTTTTCCTGGGGATCACGCTCGACTCAAGGCTACAATGGGGTCCTCATTTCATCTCTTGCAGGACGGCTAAGTTCTGCAGCATATGCTGTCAGAAAGATCCGTCAGTATACTGATGTAGATACCGCGAGGCTAGTCTATTTTAGTTATTTTCATAGTATTATGTCTTACGGTATTTTACTTTGGGGACGAGCTGCAGACATCGACTCTATTTTTATTCTGCAGAAAAGAGCTATCAGAGCCATTTATAATCTTCGTAGGCGTGATTCTCTAAGGGAACGGTTTAAGGTTATTAACATCATGACTGTACCTTGTCAATATATCTATGAAAATATCATGTACGCAAGGAAAAATGTACATCTTTTTAGTAAAAGAGGTGAAAGACACAATTATTGTACTAGAAATAGGGACCAATTAGTTCAACCAGGTTTCAGGCTGGCTAAAGTAGATTCATCTTTCATGGGGTACTGTTTAAAGTGTTACAATAAAATACCTCCCCACATACTTCTTCTTCATTCTCAATATCTTTGCATTGTATAAATTCAATCTCTTAATATTGTATAATTGCTTAGCACATATGTGAGTACTATGTACCTACTATAAAGTGACCATTTACTGGGTACGTCTTTCATTGACTTGAATGTGCCCTGGTGACTGAGAGTATGCCATGCTCACTTTAATGTCTCGCTGATGGTGGCGTGTGTGTTGGATCATTTAGTTCCCTGCAAAATGGTTGAGCTGAATGGTGCTAATATATGCGTCATGTTCGTGAACGGGCGCTGTCAGTAGGGACTGGTCATCTCTTAGTGGCTAAGGCTTGTTTTAATTTAATTATTGAATAGTTTTTACATATTTTATATCTCATGTTTTTAACGTTCTGCATCGTTCTCACATGTATAATATTAATATGAACTATGTAACCAATATTTTGTAACCATATTTTGTTTAAAAGAGTGTCCATGGAGTTTCTTGTCCGTTCTTCTCCATAGGTACCTACTGCTTTGGAATGGGCAACTAGCTTCATCTCTCTGACTGACCGACACCTTGACAATTCAAAAGTGCCTGTAATTGGTTTATTTGAAATAAATACTTTGAGTTTAAGTTTGAGTTTTATGATTATTTTGATATTTTATTACGCCTTCCGAGTAAACGGACCGTTATCGTTTGCTCCCCAAAAACAATTGTAATAACATGGTTTAAAATACAGTTTAGAAGTTAATTTTGTCCAATATTCTCGCATAATACCCTAATAGTCTCAGTGTTACAATATCAAGTGCTAGTTCACCATAATAACAATATAAAACATACAAATCAGTTCTTAGAATTTTAAAAAGTGACTACTGATTAGTGAGTTGTGAAGTGAATTGACATGAACGCGTAAGCGACGCGTATTGCACGGCACTTAAGACCTTCTTTTCGCGAACATTTTTTGCGATACACCATCGCTGCTAAGCATATCCATCGCTGCCTCCGAATTGCATGGTTAAACGCCAACTGCTTTGCGCAGTGCTTGAAGCGCTTTATTGCCCCTTCATTAAAATTGAATTTTGAGTGAAGCGTGTGGTTCTACAGTATTTCTAGCATATCCATCACTAAATACGAATTGCATGATTAAACGTTAACCGCTTTGCGCACCGCTTAAAGCGCCTTTTTGCACTGCTCAATATTTGAAATTTGCTGTGTAACGTGTGTTATTAAGATGTCAACAAATACTTGCGCTGGATGCTTAAACGTTTACGCGGACGAAGAGAGCGTACAATGCTTTACTTGCCTCAAATTCTATGATCTTGTTTGCGCTAACATAACGGAAAGTCGGCTTAGCCTGATGAGCGCGGAAAGCAGAAATGTTTGGAAATGCCCTGAATGTCTGATTAAACAGCCAAAATTCGATAACACCAATATGCCAGCTCAGCCAACCCGGCCACAAAGTCCTGCAAACGCCCGCCAATGCTATTTTTCGCCTGTTCTTCCCAAAACCTATTCCACCGACGAAAATAATGATAGTTGCACAAATTTAACTATAGATAGCGATATAAATGTCACGTTTAGGAAAAAAAATCCCGAGATACAAAGAGCAGAAAACCAGCTCGAATGTCAAGAGCTCTCGTTTGAGATGAGTAAATTACGACTTGAGATGGAGATATTAAAAGAACAACTCACCAAAGCTGTATGTCTTATTTCCAATTATGAGTCTAAGGTATCAGGCTACGCTTCGCAAATTGACCTCCTTAACACCCAGCTACAACAAAGCAACGCTATTATAACTATTTCTTCAAGCGTTGCTGATCAGCAACAACCCATCGGTGTGGGCAACCAGCAACCACCTCTCTGCAAACTCGACCAGCAGCAAGCCCTCTGTGTAACTACTAAGCAGCAACCACACCTTATAACCATTCAAGAGCAACCACAAGTCATCCCTTTAGCACTGGATACTCCTGCTTTGGTACAAACGACAAACCGTACCAAAAAACACAAAAAGACCAAAGCAAAGAGTGTTGCCTCTAAAGTACCTGTCGCTACCGTCTCTAACCAGCCTATTGTTACGCAGATAAACACAACAGATACCGAGGTACGCACGTCACAAACCATAGAACTGACCACCGAGGATGACAAAACACCAGCTGTCGGCGTCTACATTTCTCCTGCTGATGACTGCTCTTCTCCTGCCGACGTACCCTGTGACGATCAAAGCTGGACAGAAGTAAAGCAAAAGAAAGTCCGGAAATCTGCTTCATTATGTGGCATCGCTGGGCCCAACATTACTAGCTTAAGAGCTGTAGAACCACGCAAACATATACACCTGTGGAATATGGAGTCCAGCGCTGATGAAATACGTGACTATCTGCGTCATCTGTGTCCCACCGGCACGTGCACGGTCGAAGAGTTGCGGGCTAGGGGAAATTATAAGTCATACAAGATTGGTATTCCCGTTATGTATTACGATACATGCTATTCTACAGATGTTTGGCCGATGAACGCAAGAGTGAACATTTGGACTAACCCGAGCCATGCCAGAAGCTATAAGGTGCCTGATAAGGCCCAACAGACATTTCGTGCCTAAGCTGCCTCATAACAAAATTAAGCGCATTAGCCTATTGTATCAGAATGTCCGCGGTCTCAAAACCAAACTTTCGACGTGGAGAACGAACTTGATACAGCTGGAGCATAATTTGATCGCTGTAACAGAGAGTTTTCTCGATGGATCTATTGAAGACGGAGAACTTGTAACTGAGGGTTGGAATGTGATGCGACGTGACAGGGGCACACCGTGCGGCGGAGTAATGCTCGCTGCGCGCGCACCTATTGTGCTACGTCGCCGCCGCGATCTTGAAACGGATGTTGGTGAGGACTTATGGGCTGATTTCACGTGGTGCGGCCGAACTGTTCACGTATGTGTTGTGTATATTAAACCTAGTGCAGGTGATGATGAGTACATGAGATGGTTTTGCAAAGTGGAAGAATATATAAATAATTTGAAAGGCCTTGTGTTAATATTAGGTGATATAAATTTAAATAGTGTCTCGGTAAATATTAAGAATTATTATTGTTATTTTGTTTCATATTGTTGCCTGAATGAGATGAATGATGTGAGAAATTCGTATGGAGGTATGTTAGATGTTGTTTTAGTCCAAGAGAACATTAGTGTAAGAGAAACATGTGTGACCTCTACTGAGGGAATAGTACCACTGGATGCGTATCACCCGGCGCTACACATTGAAGTAGGAGTCGACATAGGCCAATACTCAGATTCAATTGAGCCCAGCAATATAGACAATACGAAAGATTGGAACTTTAGCAAATGCGATTACGAACAGCTGTATTTATTACTCTCTAACGAGAATATTTGGGTGGAGGTACTGGAATCCAAAGATGTGCATATAGCTACTCAAAAGTTTTACAAAATTGTTTATAATTTTTTTGATTCTTGTATGCCTAAAAAACGCAGACGGAAATGTACAGATAAACGATATCCTGTATGGTTCACTAATGATATTATCCAAGATTTAAGGCGCAAGCTTAAGCTCCATAAAAACTGGAAACGTACTAACTGCGATAGTGCGTATTTGTTATTTTCTGATCTTAGAGCCAGTTTGAAGATCCATATCGCTGATGCATATTCCTTGTACATGACACAAATTGAGAATCAAATCAAAATTACCCCCCGCCAATTCTGGTCACACATTTCCAGCCTAAGATCGAAGGGTGGTTTTGAACCGAACATTACGTATAGGGGCATAACCTTTACAGGAACTAAAGCAGCAGGAGCTTTCGCTGAGTTTTTCTCATCTGTATTTCTGCCTGAGATCCCTCAGTTAAATGCTGATCATGTTAGTGCGGCGGGCTTTACCTGCGACAGCAATTTCATAAATGTACCTCCCTTGTGCCCGGCGGACATAATAAAAGGCATAAAGAAACTAAAGCCAAACAGTTCCATTGGCCCTGATAACATTCCCCCCTTTGTAATCAAATGTTTAAAACATATTTTCTGTGATCCACTTTGCCACATATTCAATTTAGCTTTACAGGCAGGTTCATATCCCTCTCCGTGGAAAGTCTCTAGAGTAACACCTATTCCTAAATCCCAAAGCAAAAGTTCCGTTGAAGATTACCGCCCTATCGCAATTTTATCTTCCCCAGCGAAGGTCTTCGAGAACATTCTTCACAATATCCTATACGAGCAAGTTAACAAATATTTATGTAATGAGCAGCACGGTTTCAGAAGTAAGAGGTCAGTTGATACGAATCTCCTGACACTAGTAGATTACATCTCCTCTAGCTTGGACCGTGGGCGTCAGGTAGACGTACTTTATTTCGACTTTCGGAAGGCGTTCGATAGAGTTAACAATGATACGCTACTGATGAAGCTTAGCAGTATAGGTTTCACACCAGCTCTACTACGTTTCTTCGCAGACTATCTACGAGAGCGCCAGCAGTTTGTTAGGCTCGGTATTTACGATTCAGGAACCTACCACACGCGTTCCGGAGTTAGTCAGGGCTCAATTTTGGGGCCTTTACTATTTTTAATCATGGTTAACGATCTTCCCCAAGTTCTCAGACATGCAAAATGCCTCTTATATGCTGATGACTTGAAGTTGTACCTTGAAATAAACTCCGAGCGTGACTGTTCGGCACTACAGGAAGACATAGATGCTATCTACAAGTGGAGCCTGAACAATAAGATGGATTTTAACCCCTCTAAATGCTTTGCTATGACATTCGGTCGTATGCGGTACCCAATTAACTTTGAATACAATTTAAATAACAATGTCATCATGAAAACAGCGGCCATGAAAGATCTTGGAGTCACATTCGACCGAAAGCTCACCTTCCACGATCATATTGCCACGGTAGCTAAAGAATCATACCAGAGGTTGGGCTTTGTTCTTCGTAACTGCCGCGATTTTCGCTCCACACATGCCATCAAAATAATTTTTAATCGCCCTGATCTTCATGCTGTGCTGGCTCGCTTCTTTGTCCCAGACAGTTACTGCCGCGGCAGGAAGCACAGGTTGTTTGCTGTACCCCCATGTCGTACTGTTGCGCGAGCTAAGTCTCCAGTACCACGCACTCTGACCGCACTTAATGATCTCTTAGATTCTAATCCAACAATTGATCTGTTTGCGGATGAATGGATGAAGATTTTAATGGCATGTCAGAAGTTCTGTGAGAGGGATTCATGAAAGCATTGCAAATTTTTATTTTATTTTTGTGTTTTATTGAATTTTTATATTTTCTTTTCTTTTGTACCTTTAATTATTGTAATTGGTTAACCGTTATAATTAAAGTTAAATAAATAAATAAATAAATTTATGCCATAAATCAACGTTTCGACTCCGCTCTAGTACAAACTTTACTGCAACTACATTTAGTAAGCAAGCAAGCTTTGCAAGTTTGTATAGGAGTGCAGTGTATCTTTCCAAGGTTAAAAACGTCATTGCGTTTAACCTTGAAAATTACAAATATATAAGGTTTTTCAAGTAAAAAAGTGAGGCAGCTTTTTCATGAAATCGAGGCAATTATTAACCTGACTGTACCATTTTTTGCAAAAAAACTGGGTGTGTCCAGTTGGCGAAAACATAAAAGTGATTTAATTTAAGTTTCACTATGTGGACATGCGTAAAAATTTTGGCGTGTCCAGATGACGAAATAATAATTGTACTGATTCGGATTTTCACCAACTGAACACACGTGTGTCCGGTCTCTTGTGTCCAGTTGGTGACTAACCCAAAAAATTAACTCTAAGAATTTCGTGGAACAACTTATACTATGGGATGAACCCTGAAATCGCGAAAAAAAATGAGATGTTCCATACACGTAACTCAGTAAAATGTATGGAACAGTTCAATTTTTTTTTTCTAAATTCTTAGAGTTAATTTTTTAACACCTTAAATACAAAAACAAAAAGGAGACTTAGGCCTTTCAGGTTGCATGTGTATTATGTCGCTACTATTCTTCATTACGTATCTCTTCAACTCATGATAAGGGAAATTCATTGTCCTCGTCCCTAAACCCTTGTAACGGTTATGTCGAACTCAAGCTTTGTCCCAAATTCCAAACCCTGCTTACTATGGGATGTCCTAAATTACACACTTGACACGACTGCCAATTCATTACATTCTACCCCATCTGTCATCCCTTCCTATCATCGTGTTTCAGCCACTCGAGTCCTCGCTGTTCTGTGACAGTACATGAAAAATCTAAAATTAAAAAATAAATAAATACTAATAGTTTTTTTTTTTACCCGCGATGCTTCTACCCCTCGTTCAAAAGTGCCTTTGTTGTGCCTATTTGAAATAAATGTTTTGACTATGACTTTGACTTTGATGCAAAAAGAGGTGTGTTATTAGTTTGACCGGTATGTGTGTGTCTGTCTGTGGTATCGTAGCTCTTAAACGGGTGAACCGATTTGGATGCGGTTTCTTAATGTTACTGGCTGCCTTGTCGTTTCTGGGAAATCACGTTAAACCGTCCTGGTTGTCATTCGTAGATCTTTGACAGTCGTTACGGGTCATCAGAAGCCTGGAAGTCTGACAGCCAGTCTTACCGAGGGGTATCGTATTACCTAGTTACTGACTGGGTTGTGGAGGTTAGATAGGCAGTCGCTCCAAGTAAAATACTGGTATTCAGCTGCATTCTATTAGACTGGAAACCGACCCCAATATAGTTGAGAAAAGGCGACGCAGATTGATTGATTTACAGCCTCCTTGGTCATAGCCTAGCACGAGGTCCACGTTTTTATTTCCGAGTCGGGCAAAGTTAGATTTTTCCGGAATTTCTTAGTAGTAGCCTGGAGTCTGGTTTTGTGCCTTGTTGAAGACATTAGGCTCGCCTCCTGTTACGTGGGTCTCAAACATAACTTGCGATGTGTACCTAGATGGGTATAACTATTATAATAAAGTATGAGCACTACATAGTATAAAACAAAGTCGCTTTCTCTGTCCCTATATCCCTATTTAAATCTTTAAAACTACGCAACGGATTTTGATGCGGTTTTTTTTAATAGATAGAGTGATTGAAGAGAAGGGTTTATGTGTATAATTTGTCGTCATATTATGCGGGCGAAGCCGCGGGCGGAAGCTAATATTATATACCTATAGTAGTATAGATAAGCAAAATTGTATTTTCTCCTTCTACCTTACTGTTTAAAATATGTTGATTCTGGTATCAAAGCCTTTATAATGAAAGCCTCAAATCCGTTTATCTTCATGATTGTGGCTTCATGAAGCTTATTCCTTTATTCAGTAAACTGTCTGTCAGGATTATGTCTCCAAGTCTATGGTGTATTGTTTTGATTATTGAGGAAGGGAGCTGAAAACATGAGAATTAAATTGGGAAAAATAATTGCGATATACAGACAATCAGCAATATCAGTTCCAAAAAACCAATGAACAAAGATTGACCAATTATCAATGTTTTATTTTTTTTATTTTACCAACATAATTTTAATTCTGAATAAAAAAATATTATTTTATTATTTATTTACATTTTATTTCTTCTGTGGTATTTTAAACCGAATTAAAAAAAAAAGAGGAGGTTCTCAATTCGACTGTATTTTTTTATATAACTTCAGCTACGAAATTCAGCTTCAGGCTGATTTATGAATTTCCTAGATTTCTCTCCTTCCGCATCTGAATCTGTTTCATAAACCTTAAGATTAACCAAAGGAAAAATAGATGATATAAACGAAGCATACTAATGTACACGCAGCAAAGCAGTTTGATCGATTGTATTCTATATTAGCTTTCAACAATAATATCATTAGTGATTAATTTAAACGTCATTAGAATATAAATTTTAATATAACATCACACTAAGATTATTTCCCATGGGGATAAGCAGTAACCATAGAAAATAGCATGCTTCGTACTACAAATTACCCCAGACTGATGAAATTTTCGTTTTTCCTAACTTCGTCAATATAAGCGTTTACGTCGGTCCCCCCCGAATATAATACCAGCCTAATAATCTGCTCCCAGTACTGAAAAGTCAGAAATTTCAAAATTACTGAAAAATTCTATGATTAAATTGCAGTAGGTACAGAGGCCAGCACATCAAGTTACCACAATCTGTCAAATTTCTTTGATAGTATTTCAACTTTATTGCAAAGACATAAGGTTCATTTTTAATTGAGAAAATTTGACAGTTAGGGATAGCTTGATGTGCTGGCGTCTGTACGTTGCTGACAAGAATATCTTTATACAATACTAGCTGCTGCCAGCGGCTTCGCCCGCGTGGATGTCGTAAATTATCCCAAAAGAACATGATACCGGGTTGAAAAGTAATCCAGGTCATAAACTACCTCTGTGCCAAGTTTCAACCGGATCCGGTGTGCCGTTTGAGCAATAAGGACGGACAAACATACACACTACTCACAGACTCACTCACAAACTTTCGCCTTTATAACATTAGTGTGATTTTTTTAACTGAATGGTAAATTATTATTTTATATATTATATAGGGTAGAAGGAACACCCACGCGAAGCCGGTAACCATGGATTCTGAACCTATCTGCGGTGAAATTTTTCGTCGATTTCAAATATAAAAAAGTCAGTTGCTTCCTGGGGCGCAATGAAAATGTATGGCATGGCAATTTCTTTTAACTATATTTGTTTAATCCGCTTCGAGTCAATGGGGTTTCCTCCCTGACACTGCTGACTTTTTTTACAATTTTTTTGAGGGTTTCACCAATAAACGAATAAACTGACCTATCGAAATATTGTAGGTTTTTCAGTCAAAATATACCTAATTTATCACGTTAAGTTAATTTATATTAATTTCAATAAATGACTACGTGGTTTTGTAGAAAAATAATTATTTGGTAATAGTTAGAACGACAGTTGATTATAATTTGTAGTGAGAGACACGTTTTAGTGATAAGTGACGTCAATGCATTGTTTATATTATGGTCAGCAAATATACGTCTCATATATATAATATTAATACATACATAGCACGGGCTTTCTTGCCATGGGGGTAGGCAGAACTCTCATAACGCTCGATTGTTTTAATACCGGGTCATTTTTCAATGACCGTCCAAATTTTCGCAGGGTGTTCTACCCATAAATATGAACAACTTTCACTACGGCACCAACTCTGAAATCACGAAAAAAAAATCAGCTGTTTCATACATTTTAGTCGAGTAGGTATTGATATTTTGTATGAAACAGCTGATTTTTTTTTCGGGATTTCAGAGTTGGTCCCATAGTGAAAGTTGTTCACATTCATGGGTAGAACACCCTGCGAAAATTTGGACGGTCATTGAAAAATGACCCGGTATATTGATAATTATATAGAAATGTTTTTAGTCTACATCATCAGCGGGTTGCGGGACATGTTCCAGGGTAGCGGTAACCCTTTTGGACAATCACGCTTAGCCGGCAGGCTTAACAAACAGGGCTAAGGAAGGAACATGGATGGGTTTTAGTCAGTAAGAGTCTGACAGTCCATTCCGCTCCACCCAGACTGGGGGGAAAAAAAGGGGTCTACATAATTTTCCCACCTGGCTAAGGAAATTAATATTAGCATGGTCGTTGGATTAAGGAAGGGCAGGTTTAGTACTTGATTTTTTCCAAATAATTTAACCAAGTCTATCAGAATTATTGAGATCATTAGTTTCGACTAAAAGTCGCAACTTCCACTTCAACACAATTTAAGTCTAAGATTTACTTTAATCTTAAAGTAAGTAATAACACAGCAGGTCAGAGCTCCAAGTTAGCGACATAAATAACTTTACAAATCTCAAGGTGTTCACGTTTTATAAGTGCTTAGCTGCCTTAAGTTTTCAACTTAAAGTGTAATGAACTTTTCATCACAGGCTTTTAGTTCGTTTCGGCCCATCGTCCGTATAATAATAATAATATCCTTGGACATTTCACACAACGCCATAATATATTCCCAAGCTAAGCAACCTAATGCTTGTGTTATGATAACGAGATGGCTGATAAACTACTTGTTTTTTTTTTTTGTAAATACATACATATTATAGACTAGCTGTGCCCGCGACTTCGTCCGCGTAGAATAGTGACTTTTCGGGTAGCATCTTTTTAATAACAAATACCGTCGCTTGGGTAGCTAAAAATTTTATTTTACAGTAATGCTTCTCTGTATACGATATTTGACGTATGGCCATCGGGGATGAAAGCATACAGGCTCCTAGGATTGCTAACCCGTGACAGGGCCACATACAACTGACCGTGCGAGAAACAGCTGATACTTAGATCTACACCCACAACTTTCAGCGTCTGACTGGGCTTTATTAATTGTCATCGCAAAGCATAGGCTGACTGGAAACTGGACTCGTTTAAAAGTAAATGGAAAATTCTTTGGAATGAGAGGAATCCGAGGAATGAAAACACTTTCACCTTTTCCACACCCTGTTAAAATCTCTGCTTCTATCAGATTTCTTGGTAAATTGGTCACTTTTAACCTGGTGCCATTGCAAAGTTTTGGAGGGCTTAAATTTCTAAGTAGCATTATGGGAACGCCTACTTTTAATTTTATTTTATGTGCTGGTAGTCCAGGAGCATTGAGGGATTCTGAAAATTCTACTGGGTAGCTTGTAGATTCTCCTTCTTCCATGACTCTGTTAATGGAGATATACTCAACATAACCCCCCGGAACATAGCTCAAAATTTCAGCGTTTATTGTTGCTGCTTGGTCGTTTCGTGGCGTCAAAATAGCTCTTTCGCAAAGCCAGGAATTTTCGCAAGTTGGTATTTGCGTTGCGTTTCCATGCACAGATGATATGAGGTCTCGCATTGATGAAACTATGTTGCATAGGTTTTCATTAAGAACAACTTTTTCTTGTTTCTGCGGATACAAACCGTTACCAATCTCAAGTAGCAAATCTGAAAACTCTTGAGCATTTTCGTTGCCTCCAATTTGCGCACGCATATTTAATGTCAAATACAAAGGGATAATGTAATGCCACAGTCGAGAACTCTTTAGGCAGGCTCTAACTTCATCAGCCCTTGTTCCACGTGGTATTACAGGGAGAGTCTGACGAAAATCGCCACAAAAAAGCATAGTAATGCCACCCATGGGTTGATCATTTTGCTTGACATCACGCAACGTTCTGTCTACTGCTTCTACTGCTTTTCGATTGGCCATTGTGGACTCATCCCATATAATAAGGCTACAATCACGAAGAACCTTAGCTTTATCGCTGTGTCTTGAAATATTACAAACAGGGCTTTCTGTGCGGTCTAAATCGATCGGAATTTTGAACATCGTATGAGCAGTTTTCCCACCTGGCAACAATGTGGCTGCTATGCCTGATGAAGCGACAGCAAGCGCGATTTTACCTTGGCTTCGTACCTTCGCCAAAATTACTTTCGTAAGAAATGTTTTACCCGTTCCACCGGGTGCATCTACAAATAGCATTTCTCCCATAGTACTATCAACGCTGCAGCACACCCGATCAAATTTCAAACGCTGTTCATCAGTTAGCCTCGAGACATCAGTTTGTAAAATTTCGGCCAGGTCAATTGGATCATAGTTGGTTTCCATCGCGTAATCTCTATTAATACGTTCACCGTCAAATGATGCCTCCGGCATGCCATATTGAGAAATAGGATTACCCCCAATAGATGTAACTATATCTTGAATAGCCAACAAACAACGATTCAATTGACTTTCACGTAATCTCTCCTCAATTGGGTTGTTATCATTAAGTTGTACGTGCCTAAAAAAATCCTCAGCCAATTTGTTCTGATATTTATACCACAACTGTGCAGCGTCAGAAAGTGCACAAAACACCAGCATGACTGCAAACAAATTTCGCAACCGATGAGGACTTTCGCTAATACTTGCTTCTGACAAAGCATCATCCCAATGTTGATCCCCATCCAGCAAGTGACGTGCCCGGCAAGCGGCTTGGTATGTGGGGTGTACGATATTGTCAACCTTTCGGAGATCGGCATAAGAAGTAGGCCCTCGGACAACGTGCAGCAGTAGGCGCAGGTAAAAGCATTCGGTGTTATTTGGATGAACCGTATAAACCCTACCAATGACATGATCTTTAAAAATACCTGGTTCACCTACTACCGCTGTTCCACGTCTTCTGCGGTTAAAAATACCCTGTTGTTTATTATAGGTATAATACGATGGAACTTCGTTGTATAAGAGTGTCATAGCAAATGCGTCTGTTTCGCAAAGATTAAAGAAAGCGAGCAGAGTGGTTCGTCTTGGGTTGTCCAAACGCTCCGTTACATTATCAGGGTTGAAGTATATTCTTTGTCCACCTTCAAAATGAACGTCAAGGTGGATGACGGGTGGATATCTCTCGTGGATCGAAAAACTTAAAATACGCCAAACTGCCTCAGAGGAGCTTATATACCGGCCCGACTGAAACCTTGTAACTTCGTCGTTATCATTATTAGCGAACCCCACAGTTGCTTGGTCAGAGCCCTTATTCACATATTTACAAATATATTTGATGGATTCAACACTGTTACATGCCTCGACATTGATGTGCGCTTGAAAGGTTCGTGATAGTACCGGTGAATAAGGTACCACCCATCTATTATCGACATCTATTTCCTGGCCATGTAATTTTATTTTAGCTGTGGAACCACCTTGTTGTAGTGACTTTCGACGGTATAATGGATATCCATTTTCTCCTGATATCGTTTGTTCTGATAGGGCCCGAGGGTATCTTTTAGAGCAACGACCTTCTTGCATACAGGGCGAATTTCTGTTTAACGTGCCACATGGACCGTGAATCATATGAGTCTTAATAATATCGAATAACACGGGATCTTGGGTCTTATCGGGAAATTCAGCACTTATAACAGTATCGATAAAATCAGGTCTAAGTTTTTCTTCTAACCACAGCAGAATGTGGGCATGTGGCAAGCCCCGTTTCTGCCACTCAACGCTGTACATAAAACACACGGATGGTCCGAAAACCTTTTCTTTTGTAATTAGGCCAATCATCAGCTTGAGTTTAAGGTGAAACACTCGGGCTATTATGTCGTGCCGATCATGTGGCGCCTGGCCGGTAAAAAGCCCTTCTGAAATTTCATTCCACTTTGGGTTAGTGGTAAACGTGATAAAAAGGTCAGGTCGACCGTATTTACGAACATAGCAAAAGGCGTCTTGAGTACGCTCGTGCATGTAACGTGGACCTCCTATAAAGCTTGACGGTAAGATAACTAATCGACCCATGTTTTCCACGTTATTATCTTGCTGCATTGCGTCTCGCAGATGCACATAATCCTCAGAACGTAATCGTGTCTGGTTAGTGCGTAACCTCTCTGTCTCTATTTTTGCGTACATATCGACGATGAATTGGCTGAATAATCCTCGAAATCGTTGCAAATAATTAAAACAATTCCGTCTAATTTGTATCTGGTAAGAATAAAACTGTAGGGCTGATATTTTTTTATTGTAATTTGTTATTCTAGTCCTTGGATTAACTTGATAGAGTCCGAAATTGTACCCATCCTCACCATGGAAGTATATTAATGGATATTGCAGAGCGTCATAAGCTCGATGTGTTTCGTAAATTCTTTGTAAGCGATCATCATGAGTACGTAATACTATATCACGTCTGTCACATTCCTGATCGACTAAGATTACTGCAACTTCGTCTGCAACGGGAGCATTGTACCTTCCACGATGTTCGTCCACAGGACGTCTATCAGCCTTAATTATAACTTTATAATTGTTATTTTGGCCTTGTGGGATGGAATCTATTGCAGCTTTGAAACTTCTGACATACGGATTTACTTGATGTAACATATTTTGAAGTTGAGATATAAGGTCGATGTTCAATCGAGGAAAGTTATCATGTCGGATATGAGCTTGTTCATTGTAATTTGATACAAAATAAATTTGAAGAAATTTAGGCTCATTTTGTGGAAGCAGAGATCCAATAAGGTGATAAACCCGGCCCTGCACCTTAAAAGTTGGCATGAAAGGGCCCTCTGTGATTTGTTTGGCCCCAAAAGATGTCATTTGGAATGCACTATTATACAAACGCCTATTGTCTAAAAAATGTTTTGATTGAGGATGTTCCCCATTTACTAAAGCTTTTATAATGTCTGGCTCACGGAAATTATCAATGAGCACTTTGCCACCTGAACAGCATATGCCATTTGGTTCTTTTTGCCATTTTAAGGCATCACAAAATTGACAACATTCCACCATACCTCCTATAATGGCGAATTCAGAGTAATCAATTCTGGGCGAATATGAATAACCTGATTTCTCTTTGTTCGCCCATGAAAGGATTTCAATCTCTGCTCCACTTTCAGGATCTTCTATCGATCTTGACACCATTCTATTAATTGTATGCGCAACTCGATCGGCATTCAGCCGTGACTGGCGTTCGTCTGCAGTTTCTTCTTGCCGAATTTCCCTTACTCGTTCTCTCTCAACTAATAAATAATTTTCCTCGCTCTGACGGGTTTGCTCATAGTTTTCTCTAGCTGTTTGTAATCTTTGTCGATATTCATCATCATTTTCAAGAATTCTATTATCGTTGTGTCGCTCTCGATCAGCTGTTAATCGAAATTCACGATCGAAACTACTTTCCAGCTCTCTAGACCGCAAAGTTCGTGCTCTTTGAGAGCTCAAACGAATTTCCCTATGAGTGAAACTCTCAGACTCACGTGATAGTGCTTGAGCTTCACGATCGGCAGTGAGACGTATTTCTCGCTCTCCCTGTGTTTCCTGAGACCGAGCATTTGCTGTCCGAACCCTCTGAGAACTCAGGCGAATTTCCCTATCCGTAAAAGTCTCAGACTGACGGGATAGTGCTTGAGCTTCACGATCGGCAGTGAGACGTATTTCACGTTCTCCCTGTGTTTCCTGAGACCGGGCATTTGCTGTCCGAACCCTCTGAGAACTCAGGCGAATTTCCCTATCCGTAAAAGTCTCAGACTGACGGGATAGTGCTTGAGCTTCACGATCGGCAGTGAGACGTATTTCTCGTTCTCCCTGTGTTTCCTGAGACCGAGCATTTGCTGTACGAACTCTCTGGGAGCTCAGGCGGGTTTCCCTGTCAGCAAAAGTCTCAGACTCACGCGATACCGCGTGAGCCTCGCGATCGACAGATAAACGTGCATTTCGTTGCTCCCCGTTCTCCCTATTTCGAGTTGTCATCATTCGAGAACCATTTGAACTCAGTCGAGATTCTCGCTGAGTCGAAGTTTCTGCAGCACGAAACATAGACTGATGTTCCCGAGTTGCAGAGAGCCTTGCCTCACGACCTTCCTCAGATTCCTGTGATCGAACTATTCTCATCCTTTTAGCATTTCTGCTACATTGGGAGGGGTTGGACCTTCTTCGAGGCATTCTTACAATAAAATAGTACTTACTACTTCACACATAGTTATTTAGTAAACACGTACTATCACAAACAATTAAATTATAAATACTTATAGTAGATCATAAAATATAGCATGATCTTTGCAGACAGCTGTCAGAAAAATCACGCCTATGAAGTCCTGACGCGCAGGCGCGAGGCGTGTACGTACTCTGATAGAATACCACAAATTTTAATGTTCGCCGTGCTTCTTTAAATTCACGTAACTTTTTTATTTATGAACCGATTGACATGAAATAAACACTAAATGTTAAGTGAAGCTTACTAAAAAATTTTAGTGAAAACCGCATCTAAATTGAATAAGCCGTTTCTGATATTAGCGTGCACAAACACACAGACAAACAGACAAAAAAAAAAATAATTACAATTTCGGGTTCGGCATCGATATATTAACAACCCCTGCTACTTTTTTTTTATATATTTCCATTGTACAGACACCACTTTTCTACAATTTTATTATATGTATAGATAGAAGATAGAAAAAAACCCGGACCCGGAACAAATACTTGCAGGTGCATACAAATATTTTTTTCGAGCGGAAATCGAACCCGCGACATGCTGCGCAGCAGTCAATCGCTCAACCGCTGCGCCAACCGTGTCAATAATAAGTGTATAATTTCAAATAAACACGCGGGCGAAGCCCAGATGCTAGTAATAAATAAAATGCAGCGTGCCCAAATGTACTCCTGCTTAAAATTTAATAAATTGGAGTCACACCTCAAAATACTTAAATGCTGACCTTGATCTCATAATCAATCATCAATTAAAGATAAACAATACATTAACTATACCTGCCTACAACATCATTATATCCTTAAATATTGTAATCTGCTTCCATACAAGGAAAGAAGCCACGGGGCCAAGGCGACATTTTAAATGTCATTACCTTTTATAGAAAAAGTTTTACAAAAAATAACGGCGGTTTCATAAGTGCTTCTAAAACAGTATTTAAATACAAATTGGTTTTACTTTGTGGGCACTTTCTGTTACAAGGACTCCTGCTTAGATTTCGTCAAGACGTGAACTAATTTTGTAAACGAACTTGTTTTGTGTTGTACTGGTTTTTTATAGTGACAGAACTAGGTTCTTAATATAATAATAAACAATGAAAAAAAACTGATTAACTGACTTAAAACGAATTTCACCAATGAAACTAAACAGTGTCATTATTTTTCGTGGAACATTGACACTGACAGGTCTTGTACGCGACATTGATGAAATTGGTACATAGATAGATAGAAAAGAAAAAAACTAAATAAATAACAATCTCAGTAAATCTTGATCTTTGTATTGAATTAACAAATAATTAATTGCTTTATTTTTTTAATTAGTTTTTTAATTTATTTATAAAATCTATTATGTGCAGGTACCATATAAAAAATATTTAATATAGAACATTTTGAAAGGGGCAACGCAATAGGCGGTCATACTGATAAAATCGACTTAGATGGGTCAATAGAATTTGTTTTATTGTATAGCAAAATTGTGATAAGTCAAAAACTTAACAGTTACCGAAATATACTGAAAATAACTATGATGATCACGTAATTCGCTCTAGAGGTATAACTATTAGATAAAGGCCACGCCGCCGCCAGCCGGGATATGTGCTACGCTAAAAATACTACGCTAAAATATTTAAAACATTGTTCGGTGTCTGTCAATCCTTTAAAGACTATAGAGAGAGAGAACATACATATACGTAACATCACGCCTGTAATCACCGAATGGCTCGGCAGAGGAATATTAAGAGAATGCGGTTTTAAATTAGTTTAGCGCTAAACGCATTCAGTGATTAATGGTGCAAGTAGGCCTCAATCAAGCTAACACATAAATCAATGCATTGAGCCTTGTTTACCCGAAGGATTAAACAGAGGTGTACAAGTACAAAGTACAAATAAAAATTTGATTCAATTAAAATCAACAGATTAATAATAAATGAAAAAATCACAATAAAGAAGACGTAAATCAATCTAAATTGATTGATAACGCTGATGGCCGACGATTGAAGTCGGTAGTTGGTGGTTATTGACGGATGATTGATATTGGTCGGTAGTTGTTGGTGGTTGACGGTTGTTTGGTTGGCTGGCAACACCCTTAGCGAGACTTATCATTAGGTAGCGAATTGTCGTAAGTGAAGTGCCTACTTAAATTTTCATATCCTAGTAGAAAGATGAGATAGTTACCTCAATGTCATAAATGGTATTAGCTGTCTGGCATTGATGGCATTAAGATACGATGAAGACTGGATTTCAAACATTTTTAGAATTAGAATCGGGTTTCTGAAGTGGATTTCTGATAGGTATATAAAGATTTGTTATAGGTGCTGTATCAGCCCACAGCTGGGCAAAAGCCTTTCCCATTGACTTCCATTGCTTGCAATCCAGTGTTTATGTTGACAGATGCAAACTTAAACGTGACATATATAATTAGCTTTTATTTTAATGAAAACAAAACACAATCGAAAAAGTTTCAAGTTTTGAAATCAGCCAGTATTAGGTTTCCGAGAACAAAAAGATTGTATACCAATCTATTTTGTTAAGAAAAATATGCAGTTTAAGTTCTCAAAAAATAAGAGACCCGTTTTGACATTTGTCATCGCTACGTTACTAGTGATGTAACCATACGACTCGGTCCTCGATACTCACACTAAATCGATTCATGTTAAAAAGAATACTCGCAATATCTATTCCATCATATTATTTAACGCGCCAAAAATATTTATGTATTTTTTTTAAACACTATGTAATCAATTATTATTTCTTTCTGTTTCGTTCCAAGTTACATTCTAGGTCTTTTCTGAAATGTCAAAACGGGCCTTTTACATTTTGACAACCATACGGCCAATAATGCGTCTTGCTTAGACTTTTATTGATGACGTGTGTATTGTGAAGGTCAGAGGGACCAACATTTAGGGGGCTCAGTGGTAGAGTCCCATTTTAGCCTATAAAATACAAACACACGGGCAGCAAGCCTGCACATGGCATGACAACCGGGACCAACGGCTCACTGTGCTTTCCAAGGCACGGAGGAGTCTCGGTACGTCCCGATAATTCCAAAGATTTAATAAATATCGCTTCTTATCCTTATCTATGCTGTCCTTCAACTGCAAACATCAGTTCACTCATAATGTTGATTAAGATTATTCAGTAGCTATCTGAAAAAAGATTGTCTTATCAATCAAGTCAAGCTCCTGGTTGAGATAAAATTAAGATCTATGCTCTTCTAATATACTAGTAGATTCGCACGAATTTCACGTCCGAAATGAGCGAATCGACACTTTTTTATGTCGGTAGGCGACTAGTACAAACTTAATTAATTTGTGGATGATTGGTTATATACGTTTGAATTATATAAAATAAAAATAATGTAGGTATTTACTTTTTTTTTTTTTTTTAATTTGTCAACGTATTAGTTGACATTTAATGGTAGGAAAAGCCTATACAACGTGGCGCTACAATGGTAACATTAATTCAATACACATAAACGTTTTCATATTTTCGTTTCATGAAGACATTATTATTTCCATGAATGTATTTAAAATGTTAGAAAATAGCATCTTAGAGCAACCTGTACTTAAGGAACTGTCGTGCAGCGGTCATTTGCCGGGGTCACGGATCGTAACATTTGCATCAATAATATTAAAACGAATAAGCAGTACTGTTAGAATAAAACAACTGCAAAAAGTAGGCGAATTGATTTTATTATTTAATGTGTCTGTTTTTTTTTAATTTGTTATATTTTAACCTTTCGACATTTATATGGTTAATGAGCAGTAGCCCTACCCGTGTGTTAAATTAATGGCACCATTGTAGCGCGACGTTGTATAACGCGAGGTCAGCTAAAATTGGAAATGTACTAACTTTAAAATGTCGTCGTGTTTACTTACTGTTTATGTCTATGCCTTTAAAGTCACAGATTTGACCTTGACAGATTCACTTTCTTAGCAACCAGTACTCCAAGGTTTTCCTTCCACGGGTAACAACTGGTTAACTACCGCCGGTTAATTAATATCGATAACTAATTAATGTATGAAGCACCTAGGACCCCGATTGTTGTGATCTAGTTTCAAATAAATTAAGGGCATAGACTTAATCAATTAGAGTAGGTAATGAAGCAACATATTGTATACATGAAATATACACGGTGTTCATAATTATACATGGAAGATACACGGTGTTAATTCTCACCGTGTATGTGGAGTTGCGAATAACGATCGGTGCGCAAATTATTACCGTGAATACAGTACATAATTCAAAATCATTATTCGCAAATATGGGTAAACAATTTGCAGATATTTTACAATCATGTAATATTTATCACAATTTTGGTATCACCATATTTTACCTTTTGGTATGCAAATACAATAAAAGAAGAGAAAACACAAATGTTGACTAAATAGAAAAAATAAATTAAGAATGAGATCAATAGTTTGAACATAAAGTATAATAATAAATCCTAAAATGTATCCCTCAAATATTCAGATACGGTGTAGTATGTTTTATTTATTAAAAAAAAAGTTTTTTGAACATATTAGACGAAGGCAACAAGCATTTACGGTGAAGGAAAACATCGTGAGGTAATCAACATGTCCTTTTTTTTTTGAGGGCGGGAAATCATCTTATGGCTCCTCCCGTTCTAGGTGGAGCGGAAGGGAGTGTTAGACTCTTACTGACTAAAACCCATCCATGTTCCTTCCTTAGCCCTTTATGTTCCGGGGGAGCGGTAACCAACATGTCCTGGAACCGAAAAATCGAAGACGGGAACTCGCACTGGGCCAGAGCGTGTCGAATAACAGCCGAACACCTTCTTACCAAGAGGAGCTCTGTATCCCAGTCATGGGACCATTACCAGCTGATTATGTATGCATGTCTACAGTGCATTATTCTAGACCGCTAGCGTAAAAAATTTTCATCGATAATTAAAAAGAAACATTGCTGTTTCAAAAACAACACTGTAGCAGATTTTTTAAATTGTGGTGGGTATAATAATTATAAGGAAATACATCACACTAATATTATCGAGGCGAAAGTTTGTGTGTGAGTGTGTATATTTTTCCGTCCTTCACGTTCAAACGGCTGAACGGATTTGGATAAAATTTTGCACAGAGGTAGTTTATGAGCTGGATTATCTCTTAGGATACATTTCATCCCGGTAGTGCGTTCCCTTGGGGTAATTTTCGACTTGCACGCGGGCGAAGCCGCTGGCAGCAGCTAGTTCGTCAATAAATAAAAGTACAATGTTACATATTCGGTGAGCAACAAACTAAGCGTCGCTTGTATCTTGCTATATATACAAAAAAATCAGCTGTTCCTACATTTCTACGAGTCAAGTGACCAAAATGTGTAGAACAGCTGATTTTTTTTGCGATTTCGGAGTTGGTCTCCTAATAAAAGTTGTTCAGTTTGATGGTTTGAAGCGTATCCTTTTGTATGTGTACCATTTCGGTTACACCCTGTATATAAAAAAATATGATTGAACTTGTAATTTCAAGTATGACAGGTACTTGCGGCCGACGACCTCGTTGAAAAAAATATTTGCCTAGAAACCCAAGAGCATTTTATTTTTATGGCATCTCACCTTCTTTATTACGAATTCATACATGTGCATTCTAATTTAAATGACTCGTTCGAAATAAAAATAAATCGAAAACAAAAAATATTTTTAAACGAATTGACATCCTACTAAAATTTACAGTTTATGAACTGACTACGTACACAACAGAAAATTGACCAAGGGTGTTAATTGTCTAAACAATTATTGCTTTGGCTGGACAGAGGCCAACACATCACGCTACCCTAATCTGTCATTTTTTTTATAGATTGTCAAGTTTATAACACAAATATAAGGTTCGTTTTCATTTGAGAAAATTTGACAGTTTAGGATAGCTTGTTGTGCTCGCCTGTACAATGTCGACACAGATTTAACAACATTGGCCAAATGTCATTATTATTCTTTAGTATCCTATTTTTCTCTAGGTATTTTATCGTTCTAAGTTTATTGACTATGCATGCAAATGACTTGTGGCAATGTCGAGGTTATGCTACTAAGTCAGTGTCGTTTTTCACACTTTGTTAATTATATAGATCATTAAAAACAATGTTGCTGATTGTATCTGTTCATATAATTATTTTATTTGAGTCTTCTTCTTTTGTTGATTACATTGTTTGAGCCCAAAGGCAGCATCAATGGCATTTTTATGCCTTCAAAGATGCAACGGGCACTTCGAACACTCCATCATGTAGGATAAGAGCTAATCGGAATCACCATTTGAGTGGCTAATGCTAATGCAGACTTATTTCTGATACAAGGTTTTTATGACTGTCATAACAGTTATGACGTATGTTGCGTTCAAAAGGTTGCAAGAAATATCTATTCTGAACGAGCTGCGCACGCGACTTCACTCACGTAACTATGTTATTCTATTGGCATAAGTAAATGGGAACGTGAAGTCGTTCTGAATGAAGCTAATAACTTTTATTATCAATGTATCTGTTAGCCCTGGTTCACACGTGCGATTTTTTACAATTTTTGTGGGGTACTTGATTTTAAACCCTCGGTATTAACCCGAGTGTCCAGAATCCAACAGATCACACACAGTTCGATTTTCAGCTTTCGCTACGCTACGGTTAGTGAATAATGAAAGTGATAAGTCGAAAGCGCGGTCGGTACACAGTCTGAGGGGAATCCTATAGCGGGCGTAACAACCAATATAATTCATCGGTTGATAAAAAGCTTGCGGAAACTAACACCAACCATCAAAGGAACTGCGATGCGGGCGATGAAGATTCTTCATATACAGCAACTAATAAGAACAGTTTTCTGCATGCGACCTTATGACATGCTTTACAAAAATCTCCCGCACCTCTCCCGCACCCCGCAATCCACAAACGAGCCCAAAATGAGCGTTTATCAGGAAGATGAACACAAATCATCATCTGCCTAGGCTTTTCCCAACTATGTCGGGGTCGGCTTCCAGCCTATCCGGATGCAGCTGAATACCAGTATATTGCATGTAGCGACTGCCTATCTGACCTTCACAACCCAGTAACTAGGTAACACGATACCTCTTGGTAAGACTGGCTGTCAGATTTTCGGATTCTGACGACCCGTAACGACAGTCAAAGATGCCCAAATGACAGCCGGGACCAACGGCTTAACGAGCGGTGCTTTCCGAGGCACGGAGGAGTCTCGGTATGTAAAGATGGTCACCCATCCACAGCCAACCTCGGCTAGCGTAGCTTAACCTTATGAATCGACCTGTGCGGCTGTTATTGCTAAGCCACGAGCTCCTAGCGAAAAAAATCGTCATACAGTACGAGAGCTTACTGCCATACTTGCGGGCAAAGACCCAATTCAATATCACAGCCTAAAGTACCTACGTAAGAGATGACGTCATAATTCTTAACGACCGATTGTTTACGATATGTATAGAGTCGTTATTGTCTATTATATAACATTTGATACACCTGTTCTGAAAGGACAGTAATAAGGACAAACTGTCCTTGATATTTTAGTTTTTCATTTTCGTAGGAGTATTGAATTTAAAAGAACAATGAAATTGAATGATATCTTATTTGGCTTTTATACAATCATAATTTTAGATATATGAAGGTTAAATTAATCTTTTATTAGATGAATGGAAGTAGGGCAACTGATTGAAAAATCTTCTTACAACATTTTCATGCAAAACAGATCTCTGAATCTGTGAAAACAAACAATAACAATAAAAGAAGGCTTTTCGATTGACAACGCCCCAAAATTAAATTCGGATTGCCAAAAATAAACAATTACCGATCATGTTTCTTTCCGGTAGGCGCCGTCAACAATTTTTGTGTGATTGAAACAAGTGAGATTGTAAATAAATTGATGTAACTTTGGGGAATTATGTCTGCCTCGGTAGTAATTGATTCTAGAGTTCACGGTATAAATACGGAATATTTGGCGAAATATTTTCTAGTTTTTCTAGATAATTTATCCATCTCTTTGTAAAAATACATCATCTGCATGTGTGACGTGAAAAAACTCAAAAAGTAGTTCATAGATTGATTTGATGATGAATGCACCGTGTGACAGATGATATGGCTAGAAAACTTTTAGACATCTCGGTAGCCCCACAGAGATGTCTAAAAGTTCTGCATGAAAAAAAAAATATTGCCCCCTCAAGTAAATTGAGATAAGGATAGGAAAATGATGACAATAAATCCTGGAACAAAGGATTATTTGAAACACAGAGAAGCAAAGCTTCAGAATTTAAACTACCCAGTTTTCATGATATTCAAAATTATACGAAGATTCGTATAATTTTGTTTGTTTAGCCACCTTTAGTGTTAAACATACCGTATACGTTCATTAATTCAATTTCGTATTGTGAGAATAATGTAGGTATTAAGAGCTTAAGTGAAATAATGTTGGTTCGTAAGTTTCATTTACAGTTTGTTTATGAAACTACTGCAGAGCGAAAACATTTACACTAGAGTCTGACTCGAGTTTAAAAATCATGTAAGACTTAATTCTAGCTCAACAAAAACTAACATTTTCTACGAGGTTGACATTATCACTAAGTGATAAAACCCATTTAAATAAAGGAAAAAAAACGACTAATATTCAATTTTTATTTATGAATTCATTTCTGTCCTAAACCTTAACTTAAACATACATGATTTACTTTAAAATAAGAACTATTTTTCACTAGATTTTTTGGTGCTGTTCTGTGGTATATGGTGGTGAACCAAAAGCAACGGCAGACATTCTGAGCATTGAGCCCAATTTACGCTATCTGGGCTGGCAGTTTACGCCTCGAAAAAGAAATTCTCCACAATTATGTAGTGATTGGTAACAATCTCTACTTAGTATAAAACAAAGTTGCTCCCCGCCATCTGTCCTTCTGTACGCTATTACATCCTTTAAACAACGGATTTTAATGCGCTTTTCAACGATAGATAGAGTGATTCAAGACGAAAGACATCGTTAGTTTAACTACGTTGCACCCGTGCGAAGCCGGCGCGGGTCGTAAAGATATTTCAAAAAATCCTGAACTATTCTTCGTTCCCCGGCGCCCGTCAATTCTATTTTATCGTTCGGTAACTTGATTATACTCGCTCTGATACTGTGTCGTCGTCTGTTCGATTTCACTCCTTGTTAAAAACTTTTTATAGGAAATTCATTTTGTAGTCAGTTTAGTGCAGAAATGATACTACTGAATACTCTAATATTACCCTTTTTTTAGGGTGGTAAATCATCAAATTACCCCATGACATCAAATGAACTCTCTGGGTGGAGCGGAAGGGAGTATCAGACTCTCACTGACTTAAACCCATGCATGTTCCTTCCGTAGCCCTTTATGTTCCGGGGTAGCGGCAACCCTTTCGGACAATCCCGCTTACCCGGCAGGCTTCGGCTCTTAATGCTGACATCTCATTGAGGCGAGCGTGGAACACGTACGCGGCACGGGTCTGATATTTCTCTCTTTACAACTTATCAAAATATCCCGACTTAATATTAATATCTGCTAAGCCTCATCTTAGCTATGTTAAGGTCAGCTTGTAGTGTAATTAGATGCAGCTGAATGCTAGTATTTTAAATAGAGCGCCTGCCTTTCTGACCTCCACAACCTGGGTAATATGATACTTTATTGGATGACTTATTGTCAGACTATCGGGTTTCTGACAATCAAAGATCCACGAATCACAGTCAAGCACAACGACTTAATGTGCTTTCTGAGCCACGAAGGGTTCTCGAAAACTCGGAAAGTAGAGATGGTCACCCAACCACGGGCCGACCAAGCTTTGGGGGGTTTCTAATGCCACCTATAGGTGGATTTGGTGTGGCTAATGATGACATTTCGAAGCGCTTAAAACTTTCAATCAATAAAGTAACTTGTACCTGGTAGACGTTCCAGAACTGTGTTATTGTAAGGAAGAAAAAAAGGAAATAAATTTATTTGACCCAGGCCAAAACCAAAAAAATATATAGCAAAATCTTAAACCAGTATTGTGTTCCTCACGGCTGCACCAAATAGGCCCTTTAGCATAAATGCCAAACAACAAGTGCCTGACGCTGGTTTTCATTATGTTACAAGGACATGGACAATGTTGATCCTTATTTCTTTAAGGATATAAATCAGTTTTATAGTGTGTGGACCTAATAAATAAAATATAATGATAATGATACCAAAATACACCTTCACGCCAATCCGGCTCCGAAGGAACATGATCAGGAGATCGCAGCTTGGGCCCCAAAGCACGGCGTAAGCCATCGAGTATCGGTATCGTGCACCTATTTAAATCACAATATTATAAAGGCGAAAGTTTGTGAGTGAGTGTGTGTGTGAGTTTGTATGTTTGTCCATCCTTCACGCTCAAACGGCTGAACGGATCTGTATGAAACTTGGCACAGAGGTAGTTTATGACCTGGATTAACACATAGGATACTTTTTATAGGGTAGTAGGTACGTTCCCTTGGGATAATTTCCGCCATCCACGCGGATGAAGCCGCTGGAAGCAACTAGTAAAAAATAAAAAATCCTATATGCCGTCTTATATATCTATATACATATCTACAAGGAAAGTAAGAAAAATATAGATATCCTTTTAACTCATTTGTTTACCTTCTGAGAAATTGACACACGTTTATTTCGATGAAATAGTTCTGATAATTCACTTGATTTGACAGATGTGACGTTATCTCTCGTTTTGTGTAGATAATCTGACAGTTTTTTGAGTGTTTACTATAATCAAATCTATCAGCTGTAGTTGACACACGCTTAACTGGATAATATCGCAAAGCAAAACATGCTTTTGAAGTGTTTTAGAGGATAACATCATGGTGACGAGCCCTAAAAGAGTATCCGATAAAAATATATGATGCTATTTAAGATTTATACGATCAGCTGGAAATAATATGGCAGCAATAATAGGCAGAAATGATATGATAAAGTGAAAGAAGAGTAAAGTATTGGTTAATATACAAAAGGCGTCAACGCCAGCTGTCGCTGAAAACTAGCGCTGGGGCTTTGTAACGCAAATTTACCCACAACTTGTTTTTCAACACAGGGCGTTAGCATAATGTTGCGATGTTGGGTCGCAGCATTATGCTGACGCGTAAGAGGGAAATACGAGAAATAACGTTTAAAAAAAAACAAACAACAAAAAAACAAGTTGTGGGAAAATATGCGTCACATCCGCGCAAAACGGCCACCGTTTAGCATTATGCTTCAACCCCATACGAGACCGAGCCACAGAGTAATAGCCGTTTTGCGTGGATATGACGCATATTTTCCGCTAACTTGATCTTTTGTGCTCTATAGGTGCGTCACATTTGCCGCAATGCTAACGGTTACATCGACTAGCTTTATGTTGAGGTATATATTTTTTAAAGTATTTCTTAAATCCTTATGACCAAAATTTGTGACTTTTCATTTTAAAAGATCATTAACAACTCAGTAGATCGTAGCATAACATATACGATTTTTTTTGTTAACCGGATCCTGGAGGGAATTAAAATAAATTGTTTTTTTAAAAAGCTTCCGAACCCAACCCGTTTTGCAAGAAAAATAATCCTGTATTTTTACACTCGGCGTTAAAAATACAGAGTGTTTAAAAAATACTCATTTTCTCCAAGTTCATTTTGAAATTGACTTTTATACGCATACATGAAATGCTACGGCTACACTTGTTTTTTTTTAAGGCTGGGAAATCATCCAATGACTTCTCCCGCTCTGGGTGGAGCGGAATGGAGTGTCAAACTCTTACTGACTAAAACCCATCTATGTTCCTTCCTTAGCCCTTTATGTGCCGGGGTAGCGGTAACCCTTTCGGACAATCTCACTTGGGGCGCTCTTTCTCGCACACCGTTCAGAATCCGCCGGTTGATTCTGTTAACATCGCACAATGATAACTTAGATGAAGTAAGCTGGCATTAGGTTTATTTATTTATTTATTTAGTACATGGAGGACTTACAGCTAACAAAATCATAACAAAAAAGTAGGAAATAGTCACCAGAGAGCCAATTACAGGTCCTCACGTTTAGAGTTAGAAATAATAAAAAGTGATGATAAGAGCACACAAACAGCAGCACTCGACTTAAATTGAAGTTATCAAGTTAAACATTACACATAATTATACGACAGCTCTCTTCACCTTATTTTCATGGTGAGATTTTTACAGAACACCAGCGATTGACTGCTGCGCAGCATGTCGCGGGTTCGATTCCCGCACGGATCAAATATTTGTACGACCTGCAAGTATTTGTTCCGAGTCTGGGTGTTCTTCTATCTATAATATGTATGTATTTACAAAACAAAATGTATATAAGTAGTTTATCAGCCATCTCGTTACCATAACACAAGCATTAAGTTGCTTAGCTTGGGACTATTTTTGTTTTCTCGTTGAGCTTTTTACAGAACAGCAGTACTGGCTGTAGTACAACAGAGAGCGCGCGAAGTGTAGTTGGCGTATCACGACAATGTGGCTGTAGCAACAGCTTGATATTAAAAAAAAAAATTACAAAAAGTAAAAAAAAAATATTAATCCTAAGTAAAAGCGCGACAATTTATGGTAAATTGGAAGGTCCTATAATATGTTTTGTGGAACCCGTTAATATTCAAACGTAAATACGATTCTCTCATTAATACGATTGCACAGCTTGTTTAGGGCTATAATGAAACCATTATTTATGCCAGTAGATACGTAGGGTAGGTTTACAAAGTCACATTTTCATTAACGATAACGAAATTAAATAAATCTGAAATGTATGGAATTGGCATAAGGTTTCGAAACTCGATCAATATTCCAATACAAATGCGTCGACAAGTTGCGTTCTTGACAATCCGAATAGCTGAGTAACGAATTAACACTATTCGAAATCGATTCGACACGAAGCGATTGTCATTTGTGTAGGCGCCCTTTTTTTGAGGGTGGGAAATCATCAAATGACCCCTCCCGCTCTAGGTGGGGCGGGTTTTAGTCAGTAAGACCCGTCCATGTTTCTTCCTTAGCCCTTTGTCTTTAGGAGTAGCGGTAACCCTTTAAGAAAACCCCGGTCAATCCCGCCCCCTGGATCCACAGATAAGTTACCGAATCGTACACAAGTCCTTGAAAGTTCGCGAAAGCACTTGAATTGTTTTCCTTCATTTATTTTATACTTAGGGATTTATACACAACTTTCAATAACTAACTAATTTTGACTGACTAGTTGGGCAAGTGTTCGCAAGCGCTAGAACTGAGCATAATGCTTTTTTTTAGGGTGGGAAATCATCAAATGTCTCCTCAAGGGAGTGTCAGCGCTAACTATTTCGGACAATCCCGCTTACCCGGCAGGCTTCGGCCCTATCGGGCCCCTTCATAATTATGATGACATCTCTTTGAGGCGCGCGCGTGGAACACGTAGCTTAATGCCCTGGGTTCGATTCCAAGGTCGAATTATTCCATCTAGAATTTCTCAAGAGCAGCCCGATACATTGTTCTGTACCTAATAACATACACCACAGAGGTATAATAGATCGTCGTATATTGCCTAAGACCTACTTAAATCAGATTTTCCTGTTTGGGCAAATTGCCAGTAATATTCGGATATCTCGTTCTGAGGAGGGAAAATGCTCGGTTTCCTTATTATAATATTATACTACCTGCAAATATGATTTACGTGCCTGATTGTCGGCCTAATTTATTTCTTTGGTATGCTAGCTGGTTGAATTATATGAGTACTACGCCACAACTTGCCTACCACTTGTACTTAATAATAACAGGCACACGGATCGTTTGAAGGTTAAGCTACCCTTGCCACGGTCGGGTCATGGAAGGGTGACCATCCAATAAATATTGTTACTCCGTACAGCCTTGGAAAGCACGTCAAGCCGTTAATCCCGGAAATAATTCGTAGATCTTTGATAGTTGTAACGGGTAGTCAAAAGCAAAAAACGACCAGTCGTACACAGGGGTATTGCATTTTCCAGTAACTGGGATATGTAGCTCAGTTAAACTCAAACTCAAACTCAAAGTATTTATTTCAAATAAACCAATTACAGGCACTTTTGAATTGTCAAGGTGTCGGTCAGTCCGAGAAATGAAGCTAGTTGCCCATTCCAAAGGAGTAGGTACCTATGGAGAAGAACGGGCAAGAAACTCCATGGACACTCTTTTAAACAAAATATGGTTACAAAAAGTTAAGTTAAGTTATGTAAATAACTGTTATTCAGCAGCATCCGGGTAAACTGAAGATGGATTTTTTATCGTACGGGAAAACTCATACTAAGAGTCCCATAGACAGGCTTACGCGATGGTATGACGCGATTCTGGTATAACAATCTCTATGAAATAGAAATGATTCTATTAGTGTCACGTCGCGCCTGCTTGCGGAAGCCTTTAATATAGCCTATAGGTATCTTTGCCTGTAAGTAATAGTTGTTCCAGCATTGTTTGTATATTCTGGTCTACTCTTATCTGTACGACTCTTTCCTCAAAAGACCAACAGATGCTAATCTGCATGGTCCTCACATCGCTAAGATAATGTATGAACGTTAAAAGACTGACATCTTAGAGGAAACATCTAACTAATAATATTTAAAAAAAATGAGTACCGGTGCTTGTAAAAGCCTGTTTAAAAAAAATATAATATTTTATTCTCAATTATGAAAATAACACCTTTACATCTGCGCGTTATGCCCATGCAGTGTTACTACCACAATTACCATACAAGTAAAAAATACAATTAAAAGATAGAAGAAACAATAGTAAAAATAAATAAATAGTAAAATATATAATGAATAATTTATCACTAGTTAATATAATTATATAATATCAGCCTATGTTCGATAATATATTTATAATAACACAAATATAAATAAGACTATGTTTGATAATATTCTACCTAAGTTGTTACTTTGCTTAATTACGTTTTCTTTTGTTTGCAGATTTCCAAAATGGCGAAGAACAAAGAGTTGATGGAGATAGACAACTTTAAGTCTACGTAAGTTTTGGATACCTCTTATACGTTTTGAATGTTATTCTATTAAATACGTACAAAGGGCAGTACATCAAGCTACCCCAATCACGTTCAGGTTCGCACTGATCGCGTTCGGGTTCGCGCTGATTGTGTTTGGATTTGCGCTGATCGCGTTTGGGTTTGCGCTGATCGCGTTTGGAGTCGCGCTGATCGCGTTTGGGTTTGCCCTAATTGAATTCGGGTTTGCGCTGATCGCTGCGCTGATTGTGGGTGGGCAATTATCCAATCATTTCGCTTTGGGTAGAGCGGAAGGGAGTGACAGACTTTTACTGACTAAAACCCATCCATGTTCCTTCCTTAGCCCTTTATGTTCTGGGGTAGCGGTAACCCTTTCGGACAATCCCGCTTACCCGGCAGGCTTCGGCCCTAACGGGCCCCTTCCTTATTGCTGAATTTGGGGCTCGCGTATAGCTTGCACCAGGGCCGGACGCGAGAGGTCGCCGCTGCCGCCAATCGCCTCTACGAGAACACGGCGGTGCTCCACCCAAGCGGGGCAGATCTCCACCGTATGCTCCACCGTGTCCTGATTTTACCATTCTCTTTTGCGCTACAGTGGAGAAGCAGTTTATGGCTTTTTTTTTTAGAAAATATGCAGTAGTATCCTCATATCAGTTTTTTGACATATCACGTTAATTATGTGCTGACGATTTCCCTTTTTTTTTTGTTGTAACCGCCATATACATTGGGAAGTCAATTTTAACCATTTTACGGGCTAATAAGCTAAGATATTTCAGCATGATTGTCACACTTTTTTCCCCCAAAAACCACGAAAACCCATCGGATCTAAATTAAACCTTCAATTTATAAGTGTGCAAACAAATCAGTGGTGCATAACAACAATAGAAATTAAGCGCAGAGATTCTCATGGACAGTTTGATGATAAAAACCCGTTCCGTACCATTGCACATCACATCGACAAGGTCGCTAGAGAGATATTTGTAGATCAGTTGCGTAGTTTGTGACGCGATTCTGATACTCGTGTAACAAGCAAGTTTGCATAATAATGGTCTTCTCCTTTTCATGAGGTAAGTGACACTAACCTGGTGTCAGAGTTTTTATGCTGCCCATGGGCCTCCGACTTAGCTTCACATGCTGTCAAAAAATATCTCTCAGACATGCCGGTTTCCTCACGATGTTTTCCTTCGCCGATTTTTAAGCAAGAGATGATTATGCAATACGCGCATGAATCCGTAAAATCAGAGATGCGTGTCTTGGGTTCGAACTCGAGACCTATGACTGGGCAGTCCGACGATCAAACCACATAATAATATATTAATAAGGAATTTAAGTCTTTATAATACAATTCAATATGTAGATGATTATGACTATCAATTCGTAGATGACACCTGTACCTTACAAGTTCTGAGTCCTAGGTTGGAACCTAGGTAAACTAAACTAACTACTACTAGGTATTAACTAGGGTGTATTTACCAACTCACTTACAATTGAGACAACAGTAGCAGTGGTGGCGCAGTGGTAACAGCCGCGACTTACAAGTTGTAACTCGTAGGATCGAAACAACCCGGCCCTGGTGCAAGCCATGGTCCGGGGCGAGAGGGAGTGGGAGGCAGTCACCTCCTTCTGCGAAAAAGTTATGCTCGCGAAGGAGGTGGCGGGATGGGAGAGAGAAAGGTCCTCCCGTCCCAGCCGCCGCGGGAGACGCTCCGGGCGTCGGGAGCCACGTGACGACTCCCGGCCACCGTAGGCGCGGGCCTGCGGACGGTGAGTAATGGGTGACTCAACGTCCGATCAGCACCAGACCCGTGCCGTACGGCGCGTATATGTTCCACGCGCGCCTCAAAGAGATGTCAGCATATGAAGGGGCCCCTCAGGGCCAAGCCTGCCGGGTAAGCGGGATTGTCCGAAAGGGTTACCGCTACCCCGGAACATAAAGGGCTACGGAAGGAACATGGATGGGTTTTAGTCAGTAAGAGTCTGACACTCCCTTCCGCTCCACCCAGAGCGGGAGCAGTCATTGGATGATTTCCCAGCCTTAAAAAAAAAAAAAAAGGATCGAAACAAAACAGGCGCTTTACTTTGTGTAAATAATTTCTTCACCACTGCTCTAGGCCCGAACCGGAAAGTCCTAGAGAAAATGTAAAGAATTGTGACATCTACCAACCCGCACTGGGTCCGCGTGGTAGATTACGGACCACTCCCTCTCGCCAAGAGGAGGTCGGTGTCCCAGCAATGGAAAGATTACAGGCTGATTATGAAGAACCGTATACTTACACCCGGTTCCTTAATTGAGAATTTGAAATTGACAACACGTCAAACTTTACTTTATAATGAGGTGATTGGTGTTTTTTGCGAAGTTTTGAATTTGGCTGGCTACATTAAATAAATCAGTTTAACTTCAAATTCTCTTATGTGAAACCGGGTGTTAGTCAGGAATGCTGTAATTTCTTACTGAATAAAATATGCCTTGACTTAATAGCAGATTTTCTCTAAAATGACGTTCTCAAAACGAACCGTATGAATTATCATAACGAACTGTTATTCTTTCTGAAATTATATTGATTTGGTCCATCATACTTGATCTTGGTGCTATATCCATCACTAACAATCTATGTATATCCCTCAACATCAATCACTTATATATAAAATTTTCTCATCTTTACAGAGCGGACTTGACCAGTAATCCAGGATTCCAGTCTTCTCTCAGCATAGCGTCAAAGAACGTTGATGAAAAGCCATACAACCCATTTGAGCATAGAACTGTGGAACACCCTAATTCGTGAGTATATTTTGCTTTGATTTAGGAGTAATTCATGTCTATAGAAACAGTATTGGAATAAAGTTGCAACCATGGAGCAAATCGTGACTTGCGGTAGAAGTAAACTGTCTGAAATCGTCACGTAACGAAAAAACGTTATAACACTTATAACCGAAAAAGTTGTCAAATGTATTTTCCTTCTTCTTAGCGTGTCGATGGCAATCTAAATGGAATCAGCCCAAAATTTAACTACGTCGCTAGCCATCACTAGCGTCCATCAGTTCCTGTAATGTGCATACGGCAGGACACGCAGAACACGTTGTATTTGTATTTGGTTTTAGCAAGCTAAAACAATGGATATGGCTTTGTATCAAAAAAAAAAACGGCAGATTTTGACCCAATATACTTGTCATAATATTAGTTATGTAGATGGCTCTGTAAGTCTCTATTTATACATAATAATATACAGCAAAAGAAACTTCCTTCCACCCGGTTGTCACATTACATTACACCTCTCGATATTTTTTATGCGATATTAATCATAGGCAGTTTCACTTTATTAGGTACACCATAAAAATACCTCACAAACCAAACCACCAAATAACTAACTGACTGAATAACTGACTTTACAAAGTTTTAGCTTTAACATCATAAGTCTTCAGATATATCAAAAAACCGGGATAATATTAGTTCATTGCGGAACCAAAATAAATGTACAGAATAAAGAAGATTAATGAATACCTTAATAACTCAAAATTTTACCAAACGCGAACAATAATGTTGCACATTATTCAAAATAAGTAACATGCTTTATTGTTCCCCGGAATTTAAAGATGGAATGAGAAATGCGACCTCTTTGATAGGTCCGGGATAATGTGCCGCTATACATCAGCTAATTTAAATCATTTATCTAAAGAACGGTCTGAAGATTTTGGGGAGTGTTGGGATTCTTTTCTTAAACGTCCATGACATTTTTCTTTTAGTTTTTTTTTAACATAAATAACTGTCGATTTTCAGACATAGACTTACAAATTTGCCAAATGGCAAATTTGTAAGTTAATCGTTTAATCACGACTAGGAAACCCTTCACTGTGCGATCACAGTGAAGGGTTTCCTAGTCGTGATTAATAAGTTACTCATTCATGGTATTGATTATTAAAATAAGTATTTCATAATATTTTTAGCAAAAACGATGATAAACTTAATTAGGTATTTCTACTGTTGTACCCGAACACATCTTTTAACTCCCAAACGATTAATTCATTTTTTTTTCATCGCTCGTTTACTTTATCAGGAAATAATAAGCTACCTCTAACTTTTTTCATAATTTCTCTGAATCATTATTAGATCGAAAGAGATCAAAAAGTCCCCAAATAAAATGGCATCATTATTTTGTGTTTAATAAAACCAACCAAATACCTACCAACCTAAGTACCGAAATCTTTTAAGCGATATTGAAACGAATTCTCGGAATACCGTAACGTCAAAGTATTGAGCATTTAATAAACAAATAAATATGTTTAAACCGTCCCAAATTAGCATACAATTGTCAACATAAAAATACGTGTGGCGAAAACACGTAAATTTACTCAACAATGGAAAATAAGCCGATACGGTATATTTATATAATTTCTAAGTAATAACAATATTAAATACGTTTGTAAATATTATCCACGCATTCGGAAATTAACACGTTACATTTTTTCAGCGAACTTTAGCACCTACAAAGTATCTATATAGTAGTATCATATACAGAGTTGATATGACAGAGGGGCATTAAATTACACTACGTATACTATACGTGTTTAGTATTAACTCGGTACGGTATAAAAATAAAAAGCACCAAAAATGAGGTTTTTATTTTTTCAAACAAACTAAATAGCTTACAAATCAGAGTAAAACGCAACCACCCTTTGTAAATAAAAACTGACCTTGTAACGCAGCGGCACCGACGCGTGCACGCCGGAGCGCTGTTAGGAAAGATACATCGTGTTCAAACGGGGCAAAAACTTAAAAAAACATTTGCGACTAAACTACTGCTCCTATTTAATTGATTTTTGGTACAGACCTTCTCTTCTTCTTCTTCTTTGGCTTGGTTTCCGCACTCAGTCCTTGGCGGACCATTGTGCGTGGGCCATGGCGGCCTGTGGCGGTTATTCCAGCCAGCCCACCTCCTTCCAGAAGTTGATGACGTCTCCTGGCCTGTGCAATATTTCTGTAAAAGATTTAGGTGTTCCAATGGTTTGTGTCCTAATCTGTGTGACTCCTGTGCACTCAAAGAGTACGTGCGCAACGGTTTCTTCAGCCTCCATGCAGGCCCTGCACAGAGGACTGTCCGTTATGTCTATTGTGTGGAAGTGTTTGTTTAGTGAGCAGTGTCCCGTGATGGTCCCCGTCATCAGGCGCAGGCCGGTTCTGTTCAGGCGGAGTAGCCGTCTGGTTAACCTTTTATCCAGGGATGGCATGGCCTCCCTGGATTGCCTGCAGCCCGGTGACGAGGTCCACCATCTCTCCGCTTGTGTGTGTGTGATTTCTTGTAGCCATCTGCGTAGCTGGTTGAAGGGAATGGGTATGATGGGTTCCGGTCCGCAGGCTGGCGTACTGGACGCTCTCCTCGCTAGCTCGTCAGCTGCGTCGTTACCTAGTGATCCGCTATGTCCCTTTATCCATTGTAGTGTCACTTTGTTGCGGTAGAGTACTGATATACGTTCTAGTGCGTTGTGACATTCTAGTGTTAGTTTTGAGGTGTGGTGTTGCTTCTTTAGGGATTGCAGGACCGAGGCGCTGTCGGAAACTATGCGTATTTGCGCATCGGTAACTTTCCTGGCTTCTATAGCGTGTGCCGCCTGTATGAGGCCCACACACTCCGCCTGGAAGACGGTGTTGTGCTTGCCCAGTGGGCTGGATATGTGTATGTTAAGGTCTCGTGAGAACACCCCGACTCCGCTTCCGGAGTCGGTCTTGGACCCGTCGGTGTATACTCTTAATTCTTCCGGACCAGAGTAGTCACACTGTTCTTCGATAAGTGATATTTCATAGTGTTTTTGAAATTGGTGTTGTTTTGGGGCTCTATCGCAGGGTGACGCTAGCATTGGTTGGTGTCTGATTGCGTCATCCCTTACCCGTGTGTGCTTTACTCTGGAATCTTTATTTAGGGTTCCTGCTATGTTTAGCCGAAAGGCGGCCATGGTTGCCTCCTCTCGCACGATGAGGTGTAGAGGCGGCAGTCCTAGCATCGCCTGTAGGGCAGCTGTAGGCGTTGTTCTCATGCAGCTAGTAATAGCTACACAAGCAAGTCGCTGCAGTTTCTCAAGTTCTTTTTGGGTTGTGCTTAGGTTTGTTCTGGGCCACCATACTAGTGAGCCATATGTGATGGTTGGTCGGATGACCGTGGCGTATAGCCAGTGTGTGATTTTGGGTTTAACACCCCAGTTCCTGCCCAGCAGTTGTTTGCATTGCCACAGTGATATGGTGGCTTTTGTGATCATATGTTTAGTATGCCTTGCCCAGTTCAGCTGACTATCCAGAAAGATTCCCAGATATTTGGTCTCAGTTGATAGGCTTAGGGTTGTTCCGAAGAATCGGGGTAGTTGTAGTGTGGCCATTTTCCTTTTTTTGGTGAAGAGGATCAGCTCGGTCTTCGTTGGGTTTACTGATAGTTGGTGTCTGTGGCACCAGTCCTCTACTATTTTCAAGGCTTGGCGCATGAGGTTGCATAGTGTGTTTTCATGTGTGCCGTTTATTATAATGGTTATGTCGTCGGCGTAGCCTACTGTGTAGTAGCCTTTTTCGTTGAGTGTTTTTATGAGGCTGTCAACGACCAGGTTCCATAGTAGCGGTGAGAGGACGCCCCCTTGCGGGCATCCTTTCGCTACGATGGCCCTTGTGGTGTCGTTTACTGTAAGTTGTACAGCTCTCATTTTGAGCATATTGGTGATCCAGCCGTTCAAGGTTGGGTCTATCTTGTGGTTGTTGAGGGCCATGTTGATGCTTTTGAAAGTGGTTTTATCAAAGGCGCCCTCTATGTCGATGAAGGCAGCCAGGGACGAGCATTTGTGGTCCACTGCGCATTCGATCTTGGAAACCACGCTGTGTAGCGCGGTTTCCGTTGATCTGCCTGCGGAGTATGCATGTTGTTGTTTGTGTAGTGGTTTTACTCTGAGAGGTCCGTCTCGGATGTACCTATCACAGAGTCTCTCGAGGGTTTTCAGTAGGAATGATGTGAGTCTTATTGGTCTGTAAGCTTTGGGTTGTGTGTAGTCGGTCTTACCCGGTTTGGGTATGAAGATGACTTTCACTTCTCGCCATGCGAGAGGTACATATTTGAGTGCTATGCTGGCTTGGTATATCTCTACCAGCCATGGTGTCACTTGGTCTAGTCCCCACTGCAGAAGGGCTGGAAAGATGCCGTCCAGCCCTGCAGACTTATATGGTTTAAAGGTGTCGATTGCCCACCTTATCCGCTCTGCTGTGACTATTTTGTGGGCTCTGGACCAGTCTAGGTCTGTTGGGGTCCATTCTGGTTCTGCTTCCCATTCCTTGTCCTCTAGGAGTCTGCAGTCCGGGAAGTGGGTCTCGAGGAGGACCCTACATGTTTCTTGGTCTGTTAATGTGTATGATTTGTCCGGTTTTATCAGCACACCCAGGGTTTGGTTCTGATCTGTTGATAAGATTTTCCTTACCCTGGCGGCTTCGTTGTTTGTTTCAATGGATTCACAGAAGTTCCGCCATGCTGTTCTCCTGGCAGTTCTGATTTGTTTTTTGTACGTGTATTGGGTTTCTTTGTATAGTTCCCAGTCTTCCGGTAGTCTGGTGTTTTTGGCTCTGTTGAATTGTTTGCGTAGTGTGTCTCTGAGTTTGCTGAGTTCGGCGTTCCACCAAGGCGTCCTCTGACTGCTTGTTTGTGGCGCCCTTAGCTTACAGCATGCGTGGTAGGCTTCGGTTAGGTATCTAGATAGTGTTGAAACAGTGTATTCTAAGTGTGCTTGGTCCCTTATGGGTGTTTGCGCTACATGTCTGGCTAGCATGGAAGCTAGGAGACGTTTGTATCCTGGGACATCGGTGCGTCGCGGGTTTCGCTTGGGTTCAGGTTTTGGTGTGTTTGTGGCTAGTGTGAAGCGGATTCTCCTGTGATCAGAACAGGATGGTTCGTTCGACACATGCCAGCCTGTGATGAGTTTTGTAGCAGATTCTGTGGCTAGTGTCAAATCTATTATTGTTTGACCTCGAGCCGTGACCCAGGTGGGTTCCGAGCCACGGTTTATAATATTAAGGTTAGTGGAGAATAAATATGTGGATAATACCTCTCCCCTGGTGTTTGATGCGTCACTACCCCAGAGCGGGTGGTGAGCGTTCGAATCGGTGCAGATGATGAGGTCCATCTTGGTGAGCTCGCAGTGTTGCACCAAGTCGGCCATTTCCTTTGGTGGGCATGTTGTGTCTTCGCCAGGCATGTATACTGAAGCCAGTACAACGTCTGGGACGTTGTTGTCCGTTTGGAGCCTGACGGCTGTCAGGTCTCTGGAACAGAATTGGGTGAGTGGTGTGATAGGAACCTGTTTGGGTGTGTAGATACAGGTTCTGGGTTTGTCAGGGTTGTGTGTGTTGAGGGTTATCTTACCTCCGATGTTACCGAGGCCGCATATCTTGTTGTTCCTGATCCACGGCTCCTGGATCAGTGCGATGGTTTGGGGGTTTTCCTCCAGCGCCCTGCGTAAGCTGGCCGTGGCAGTTTGGCTATGCTGGAGGTTGGTCTGGATGATGTTTAAGGGCGACGGTGGTGGTGGGGTAGGGTTAGTCGGAGATGGATCCATCCGTGGATTTCTCCGCGTCCTCCTCCCTGTAGGCGTCGGCGTGTTGGTCGCCTGGTGACGAAGCTAGCAGCTGTTCGTTCCAGCCAGGTGACTCGGGTGGGATGGCGTCCTCTTCGTCAGCCATGGCCGCACGGGCCATGACCTCCTCTAACTTCACCATGTCCGTGTCTGTCTTTACAGTCGTTGGGTTTGTCGGCGTCGGGTCCTTGTCGTCGGGTTGGGAGTCTGAGGGTAGGGCCCCGGGCCAGAAGCGCACGTATATCGACCCGAGTAGGTACGATATCCGGCGCTCCCGGGCCAGGACTCTTTCAGCTTCCTCCGGTGGCACACCCAGGGTCAGGTACGTCCCATAGTTGTCGCCACCGACGGTAGTTGCCCTGTACAGTGACCACCTGGCGATGTCATACCAAGTATTCTGACGTATCAGAATACTTTGCAGACGCGCTATGTCGCCCTTGTACCTAGGGACAAAAAGCGAGGCGCGGACACGGGTGGGCACGTCAGACTGCTTGACTACTGTGAGGGGAAGGTCGATGTCAGGGATCGTTATCTTGGGCACGTTCTGGCTGAGCCAGGTCAGGGCAGCGTCGTCCTCGCACCACAGCTGTACGGTGCCTTCGGCCACACGCGGGTAACCGCGGAAGGCAGGAAGTGGTGTTGTCGAGTCGGTGTCCATCATCAGGTGTTCCAGTTCCGTTTTGATGTGCTCTGCCTCCGTTCTAGTCAGGTCTCTGGAGGGGGGAGGAAAGCAGATCGCTACGGCCAGCCGCGCCGGAATGTCCTTCGTGGCTCGCGCGTAAGTTCTCTGCTCCCCTTGAGCGGAGTGGACTCTCACTCGCTTGGCGTCCCCCTGTAGCGTGGACGGTGAAGCCGTGTCATCAGGGCGCAACCTCTTCGCCGGTGCTGTACCACTTGGTCCAGGTTGCGGGTTAGAGGTGCCAGCCTCGGTGGTAGTGGCCGGCAACGTCCTCGCGACTGCGACTCCAGCCCGCCTACCCCTGGGCCTTCTTGGTCTGTCCTGTGTCTTGTCCGTGTATTGGGGTCGAGTGACGGCACCGGTGTGCTCTGGTGCTTGCTGGGGTTTTTCGCGCTGGGTTACCCCTTCGCGTACTTGCCCGAGCCCGCTCGGTTCCGCGTCCGGTCGCATTACGCGCTGGGTTTCCCCTTCGCGGATTATCGTCCGGTCGCGTTTGGTGGTGTCCATTCGCTTTTCGCGCTGGGTTTCCCCTTCGCGGATTGGCGGCTGGTCACGTGTTTCCGCGTCCGGCCGCTTTTCGCGCTGGGTTGCCCCTTCGCGTACTTGCGGCTGGTCGCGTACTTCCCCTGCGGCAGCCGATCGCGCTTCGCGCTGACCGAAGCCTTCGCGGGTCTTGCGCTTTCGGTCGCCTGGTTTCCTGCCAGAGAAGCCGGGTCCGTCCTTTCTCCCCGTCTGTTTGTACTGGTCGTGGTCTTTGTCAGGGTTCCTCGTGCTGTTCCTCACGATGCTCTGTTGCCAGAGGCCAGCGTGAGGTGTTGGCGCGTTAGACGCTGCCGAGGGAAGGGTTTGTGGCGCGTTGGTCGCTGCCGAGGTTGATGGTAATGGCGCGTTGGTCGCTGCCGGGGTGTTATTTTTTGGCGCGTTGGTCGCAGCCTGCGTGTTGGGCGCTAGAGGAGCAGCCAGCCGCGCTAAAGAGCGCGGCTCCAAATTGCAGTTCGATGCCCCCCCCAGAATACGATGGGGGCTGACCGCCGGAGCGGTGTGGGATTCCCCGGCTTGGCCGGGACCCACCTGGGTACGTTTATCTTTTTCGCTCTGCATTATTTGTTGAAGGTGGTGGGCTTTTTTGGAAACGAGGTTGCCCTTCCTCTGGGACCGACAGGATGCAGGAGTGGGAGGGATGGTGTTTGGGTGTAGGTTTGGGGTGTTCGGGGGTCACCGTATGCCCGGGATATGGCATGCGGATTTCTGGATTGATGGGAAGTATGGATTGTGGGTAGGATGGTTCAGTTGAGGGAAGGAGCATGGGATGAGGGTGCTTGGGTTACCTTAGAGTCTGGGATATGGCTCTGAGGAACTTCTCTTGTCCGGGATCTCTTAAACCGAGATGCTCCGGGTGCAGGACCGGCTGCTTGCACAACAGCCCCACAACCGGAGTTGGGCTATCCGCAACCTGCCCACCCGCTCGGTTGCAGGAGAAGAAGTGCTTAGCAGCTAGGGTCTCCCCACCACGGATGTACTTATACATCCGTGTTGGAGCGATCCCGCTAGCCCCGAGCACAGACCTTGAAAATGGTCCCTAGTATAAGCTGTTTCAAGGAAAGCCCCTCTGTCGTATCAACTCTGTATAGTAGTAGCAAGTTATAAGTAGTATAGAGATACGCAAAAATATCTTAAGAAACTTTTATATCGTAGATCATTGGATAGATATTGTTTTATTACACACAATATAAAGAAGGCAAAAACTAATTTAAAGTGTAATCTTTTTTATAATAAACAGATTTAAAATAAAAGACTAATGTCATTGTATCATTCAAAGTGAGCCCAAAATAATAACAGTCTTTCACTTGAGCGTGAGCAATATAAATGTTACCTAGAGGCAAAAATAAAAAATCGCGAGACTAGATTTTTTCTTTGCAGTGGTGTTTTGAAATTCTTGTAAAATGTTGTAAAATCGTTATTAATCTAAAATTCCAATTTTAGGCATCTTAAATTAAATTTAAGTTATAGATCTAAGTGGTTAATTTTGGCTCCTTCCTCATGAGTCATGGGTTTTAGGTATTTTCGCCCTAAATAAATCTATAACCTAAACACCACTAAGTGAAAAATAACTTCAATTTAGGAAGTCGATGTCTTTGGTTTTGTATTCTCGTTTTTTGCTGCCGGCTTCTGAATTTAAAGTTATTTTTACTCTTTAGTTGTGTCATCTACCCGCACAATTCGAATACCATTTACCTGCTATGTACTATGTATAACAGTGACAAGATCAGCGGGATTGTCCGAAAGGGTCACCGCTGCCCCGGAATACAAGGGGAAGGAACAAGGATGGGTTCATCAGTAAGAGACTGACACTCCCTTCCGCTCTACCCAGAGCGGGAGACACCATCCAGTAATCAAAAACTACCCAAACAAAGTTCATAAAATGTAGGTATATTGACAATGAAATGACAAGAATATCTGACATAGTTCATTTCTGCAGTCACTTCGTCGTCGATATGGAAATTACTGTGCAAGCTTGCTCTACTAAATGAATAAAGAATTTTCATAATTAATCTACAACGGACGAAAAAAAAAGATGAAAAATAAAAACAAACATACAGACGGAATCTCCTCCATTTTTGAAAGACTGTTGAACTCTTCATAATGTAGGCATATTATTTTTGTCCAAATAAATATTTGCGTATAGTACCTATAGATATTAAAATTCCGAACAACAGTGTTTTTGTACCCAAATTAGCTTCTTTATAATTTTCACGTAACACTTACCAAGTAAAATAGAAATTTCCATTTTCGGAACTGTAAATTATCAGATGAAATGTTAGAATAGTTAATAACTCCTGAAATAATGAAGACTTTCATAAATTGCGTACGTAATAATTTTACTTATGAAAATTTTCTTACAGTGTAAGGAGAATTTGAAGTTTTTGAGTAAAAGTCGATATTTGAAAGATGATGCGTAAAGGTTTCACCACTTCTTCCCAGCACTAGGATGTGGTGAAAAATAATTTTCAACTTCAAAAAGTGCTGATTTTCAGCCTAGTTTGTTTAAATAAATTTTGATGTTTGATTTAGCCCGTGAAGTTCAAAGTTTTTTCTTGTATTTTTAAGAATACTTTATGTATTTCAAGAATTGTGATCCAAGAAAACCCTCAACACACTTTTGATTTTGAATAGCTTGCGGAGAGTCCCCGCATGCTGTATAACGATTGAGTTGAAGACTTATGAAAATGAACCACAACTCCTTGTATTATAGTATGATTTTGTTTGTTTATTTACAGAACGATTGGATCTATAGTACATCTGTTGAAATGTTGCCTGGGCTCCGGCATCTTGGCTATGCCTGCTGCCTTCAAGAACTCAGGACTTATAGTGGGAACTATAGGAACTTTAATAGCAGGGTTCGTTTGTACCCATACTGTACATATTTTGGTAAGTGAAAATGTATCTCTTGAGATTTTTAATTTTTAACTACCTGCTTCCCGCGTGTATCTCGGAAATTATCCCAAGGGAACGTAGTACCGGGATAAAAAGTGTTAATCCAGGTCATAAACTACCTCTGTGCCAAGTTTCATGCAGATCCTTTCAGTCGTTTTAGCGAGAACGATGGACAAATATACAAATTTACAAATTTACACCCACACTCACTCACAAACTTTCACATTTATAATATCAACAGATATTTCTCAACAGCATGTGATGCTAAGTCAGAGGCCCATGGGCAGCATTAAAACTCTGACACCAGGTTAGTCACTAACCACACGCAGAAGAATGAACCTTTATAATATTAGTGTGATTCCTCCGCACTTTTCCCTCATTACAACGTTAATTAACCATAAATGAATTATCGTCTAGACGCTTTGACAACAAATAATGAGAAGCATTAATAGCCAGACAGAAGATTTCGACTCGTAAAGATATTAAAATATGAAAATTGCAATTAATATTTTAAACTGTACACAGATTTTGATTCAGGTGTAATTAAAATGTCAGTATTTATCGTTTGACGACAACGCTTTTTAATATAAATAAGGATTATTGGAGACGATTACAGATAAGCCTATGAAGAGTGGTCTTTATTTATTCATTCATTTATTTAATTTACACATCAACGTTCTAAATTCAAATTCAAATTAGCTGGCTTGTAAGCTTCCAGGTGAACAAAACGGTATTTTGCAACGTTTTTCTTTTAAATATACAAAAAAATTCAACGAATCATAGTGGTAATATTTTCATGGTTAGAAACATATTTCCATAATTTAAATTAACCTAGACTAATTTTAGAGCATATTTTAACAAAAGTATACAGTTGTGAAAGACAATACACAAAATAAGACGTTGAACTGTTGTACTGAATCTAGAAAATAAACATTAAAGAAATAAATTAAGCCACTATTTTCATAATCGTATTTTTTTAGTTAATTTATGAGATTGAAGTTTAAATGATTCAAAGAAATATTAGTGCAGGTAAGAGGTAGAATGATAAGATGTGAGGGGATATCCAAGCTAGAAGGACATCATATTACACAAGGTGAAATTGAATTCTTCTTCTTCGTGTGGTTAGTGACTAACCTGGTGTAAGAGTTTTAATGCTGCCCATGGGCCTCTGACTTAGCACCACAAGCTGTTGAGAAATATCTCTCAAGCATTCCGGTTTCCTCACGATGTTTTCCTTCACCGATTATAAGCAAGTAATAATTATACAATACGCACATGAATCCGAAAAATCAGAGGTGCGTGCTTTAGGTTCGAACTCGAGACTATCATCTCAAGGCTATCACTGCTATAAATTGAATTCATGGGCATTATTATAAAGGGTCATTGTACTCATCATTATGAACAGCAAAAAATCAGCTGTTCTATACATTATGCTAACTCGTCAAAATGTAGGGAACAGCAGATATTTTTTTCGCGATTTCGGACATAGTGAAAGTCATTTATAATAATAAGTACAATGACCCTTTAAAATAATGCCCATGATATCACTACATAGTATAAAACAAAGTCGCTTTCTCTGTCCCTTTATCCCTATGTATGCTTAAATCTTTAAAACTACGCTACGGATTTTGATGCGGTTTTTTTAATAGATAGAGTGATTCAAGAGGAAGGATTATGTGTATAATTTGTCGACATATTAGGCGGGCGAAGCCGCGGGTGGAAGCTAGTATAATATAATACCTTATTTGTGATGGTCTTCAGGGAATCAGCTTTGTAGTTCCTACTAGAAACCGGCGTGCGTGTATGTAAATGTAAGGATAGCATGTAAGCAGGGTAGCAGGTAGGTAGGGTAAGCGGGATTGTCCGAAAAAGTTACCGCTTCCCCGGAACATAAAGAGCTAAGGAAGGAACATGGATGGGTTTTAGTCAGTAAGAGTCTGACACTCCCCTCCGCTTCACCCAGAGCGGGAGAAGTTATTGGATGATTTCCCACGCACAAAAAAAAATAAAGGGTAGCAGGTAGCGTTCTGTAGTTTCTGACTACTCTACGAAAAGATGGCGTAAGGTTATCTATGTATGTTACCTATCAAGAAAAGCCATGTAAAAGCCAAGCTAAAGATTGAGTTAAAATGTCGTGAGATTGGAAAAGCCTTAGTCGAGACGTAGACTACTATAGTTTGATGTCATGATGTTTGAGGAAATATTGGATTTATTTCTTTCTATGATAATCAATTTCGTTGTCTCTTAAGAATTAGGTTTTATTATTATAACATTTAAAAAAAATATTATTTTTTGTTATTTAAAAGTAGTGTCAGATAAATAATTAAGTACCTACGATATTATATCCCTTTAATTGACTGACAGAACAGTGCGTTAAAGTAAGTCTAAAAACGAATTCTATCTTTTTTCAGGTAAAAGTGTCTCAAGAAGTATGTGTAGACGCAAAGAGACCATCGCTTAGTTTTGCTGAAACTTGTGGCGCAGCGTTTACATACGGACCTAAGAAATTACAACCATGGGGCAATTTTATAAAGTAAGTTCAATTATTTTATTTACTTATGAAGGTACACCAACAGCTTTTGTATAAAAACTATCACACAATACTAGGTGAACTAAAAATTTTTAATAGAGTGATAGAGTCTGACACTCCCGTCCGCGGGATGATTCATTTTTGATGATTTCCCACCTAAAAAAAAAGCCTAAGATAAATATGAAATGTGTCAAAATTAAGCGGTAAAAAACTATATAAACAGAAATAATAAAATGACAAAAGTATAAAAGTTATAGTGGTTGCATGAAAGAATTATACTTGCACAGTGTCTCACTTAACTAGAGGCTAATTGCAAATTTCGGGACGTCCAATCCCTTTCTACTTTGTACTTTATCACTTATACATAATATTATTGCATATTTTAGTTTACGGTTGTATATTGTATTTAAGGTTTGAATTTAATTTGTAGAGTAATGGGTACGAACTCGAGATCTAAGAATTGGCAGTCCGACGATTACACCACTAGGCTATTAACCGTGTGATTTATTATTTATTTTCAGAGTTCTAGTGGACTATTCAATGGTTGTAACGTACTTCAGCGTGTTATGCGTCTACGTTGTCTTCATCGGATCTTCTATGAAAGAAGTAAGTAAACATTTTGAAGAAGTTGATAAAGTCAGTCGTCTGAATTTAAATGTCTATCTGATTAACCCCGCAAATGTCGTATGAACCCCATAGGTTCGTAAGAAATTTTTTATCGAAATGACAATACATTAACCATATAAATAGTTGAGCTCTTATAAGGAAACGGCTCCTAATTGGGGAACTACCAATGGGTTAACTAACTACCTATATTACCCGTGAATTAAAATCGTATTCGCAATGACATTTACACGGAAAATAGACGAATTAGTGTCCCAATTTGAGAAACTATTAGTTTCCCTGACTATACTTGAAGAATAACCTATAAAGATTACGGACTTAAGGGTCAAATCGTAATTTGAATATTAATTTATATTCAAATTACGATTTGTATAGTCCATTTAAATTTATATTAAGTTTGACTTCACGTTTGCCAGAATTAATGAGCCTACAAAAATAATAATAGCAACCTGTGCCGCTGAAGCAACTACCTACCGACATAATTATTATTATGCTGGTGAATTGCTTCTTTGGTCTTGTGTTCGCAAGCGCGACTGCTGAGCGTGGGCTCCTTTGTTTGATTCCCAGGTCGTGCAAAGTGTTGTTTGCAATTAGTGGCAGCCCAGTTCCAGTTTGGAAGTTGGTAATTTGATACCCCCGTGGTTCGGAAAATACTCTCTCCAGTTCTATGAGAATGCGAGACGAGAGAGTATATCTGTGTCTGCGAACAAACTTGTACACTTACCCGTGTCGAAGGCTGGTCTCCACTGAAAATGGTCTAAATTCAGTCTGGAGGACTATTTTTAGGCATGTTTTTGTTTCCACGAGTGCGCGAGTTTTTAATATTTTTTTATCTCATAAAACCTTTCATCCTACTACTATTATAAAGGCGAAAGTTTGTAAGTATGGATGTATGGATGTTTGTTACTCTTTCACGTAAAAACTACTGTATAGATTTGGATGAAATTTGACACAGAGATGGTTTATATCCTGGATTAACACATAGGATATTTTTTATCCCGGTAGAACATTCCTGTGGGATAATTTCCGACCTCCACGCGAGCGAAGCCGCGGGCAGAAGCTAGTATGTGATAAGGCCCATTTTTAAAGCAGAATATTTATTAAAAATAACTGAACAGCATACTTTGCTTGAAGATTTTGTAATTTTTTTACTTACCTACTCTGTCCCACTGCAAAGTAAAAGCTCGCCTATTAGAAGCCGTTTGCTTTTAAGAGCTCAATGGTTTATTCGGTTATATTTATTGTCGATTCGAGAGAATTTTTCCCATGAACCTATGTCCTATTCATACGACATTTGAGGGTTAAATTAAATAAAAATGCGTATTAACTTTAAAAAAATACATACTATGCATCCGACTGAGGAATCTTCTGCTTAAGTCTTGGAGGATGCAATAGTTTACGCCATCAATACCGTTATGTTTTGTTTTACTTAGCCATGTTTGTTATGTTAGGTATATCCAAAAACAACGTTATTGTTTACTATAGCGAATACCTCCTTAACTCATCAGCGTATACCAAAGCAATAATATTTAAGATGTTTGATTATAAATGAAGGAAATTTGTGTTAAGATTTGATTTTATTATATATTCTGCAATAATTTTTGCGCAAAGCTAGTCAAAGTCGAATCATTTATTTCAAATCGGCACAAGAAAGGCACTTTTGAACGTCAATATAAACAAGAAATAGAATTGATTCTAGTCGCCCCTTCCAAAAGGTACTTTCGTATGGAGAAGAATAGGCAAGAAAGTCCACCACCGTTACTCTTTTAAAATGTTATACAATGTTTTGTATATAAGAATGTACTATAAATTTAATTATATGTAAACTTAATTATATGTACAGTACAGTATTTGTAGTTGATGGCCTTATGATGACTACTGTGTCTCTTTACACCTGCATAGAGTAGAATGGATACGTTTTAAGAAGGTTAACTAATAACGTTCAAATGTTTATTTCCAGGTCCTCGACGTTTACATGCCAGAAAACCCCTTATCAATCCAAGCTGCCTGTGCCCTGACCTTGGTGCCTCTAGTCCTAATCTGTCAAATACGGAACCTGAAGTACCTGGTACCATTCTCCGCACTGGCCAACATTCTGATCCTTGTGGTCTTCGTAATAACACTGTACTATGTGTTCCTGGACCTTCCTCCTATTAAGGAGAGGGAGTTGGTGGCTGGTATTACGCAGTGGCCTTTGTTCTTGAGGTATGTTCCTAAATTTCTTAGACTCATTTCTATCTGTAAGCGTAGAGACAAGATGGCTATATGGGCCGATGACCTGAAGGAGGCAGTTGGCAATGGCTGAATGAAACACGTGGGAGATCATGCGCTGTGTCACTCTTTGGGGGATGCCTATGTATGTCCCGTAGTTCAATAGGCTGAAATGATGATGATGAATAGCGTTATTTAGGTTGAACAACAACGAAGCAATCGATTCGCAATTTATGTTTCATTATCATTCAGATTGTGATATAAGTGTGAAGTGTGTTTTGATATGAAAGTATGTACGAAGTACCTCTATTATAGTTTATTTTAATTCAGTGAAAATGTGACTGAAGAGTCGGTGCCTGCAAAAAAAAAAACATCAGATCATTAAGACTTTTTTACTTCATTTCTTCATTACGTCAAACCAAACGTTTTTGTTTGTTTGTTCAAATTACCGACGCATTTGGATTGGAGTTTTTTCAGGAAAAGTTTTTTTGTATAAAGTTCAGGGTTCTACATACAAAAAGAATTTTCTCCATTTCACTGAAAGCGAAAAAGTTAAATGATGCCTGTTATTGGCGGAAGCATATTAAAAGTCAACATTTTATGTAGCATGCATAGTGCAGTGCATAGCAGCATGTACCTCATCATATACAAGGTGAAACAAAACTTGTTTCCGACCCGAAAGCGGGTTGTTTAATGTCGTTATAGACCCATATAATGGCAGGATAAACTTATAAATTTGGATGATTTTTTTTTTAACCACCCATATAAAATGTTCTGTCACGTGACTACGCTTTGTAAAACAAAGTACAAAGGGTCATAGTTTTTAAGTTTTAAAACCTAACTATTATGTGTTTGTATATGTAGCATAGGTATAGCATAGTTTTTAAGTTTTTGCGGTTATACTAACACGCTATGGGCCTCCGACACGATAATAAACGATTTGTTTATTTATATGACAGTGAACAACCCCCTTTCGGGGTGGACACGAATTAGTTACATCCTGTGTATTGTTGTGGTTTTCTCAAAACCATTTTGGTACGACAAATGTGGTAGAAATAAAGACTATTTCATTGCCACTAACAGTTTTTTAATGTCGAGGTCAAACTTCGTTTTGTATTTTAATTATCAATATAAATTCCACCCATAACTAGTGCATCTAAATTACACTTCTCGTCGTGGTTGATTATATCGCCCTCATTCATAAATCGCAGCAATTCATCGTAAAAATATATCGATATGCAACCTTCTAACGCATAAAACCTATTTCTAACAATTATTTGAAAAATATAAGGTGTTTTTTGAATCCCAATATGCTCATGCAGATAAAGAGACTCAAAGCTGACATGCTTTTAAAGGAAATGTTTTAAAGACGAAAAACAAACGCAAATGCATCCAACACACCGACAATATCCAAAGTAGAATACACACATATAAGCTCACGAACAGTTTCAGCCAGCTTTTCAAGTTATACGTAACTGTTAAATTTCTCCACATGATTTTCAACCTTAAATCGTTTAAGCTTAAGTTCAAAATCGATTGAGAAAATTTGAAAGTTTGTGGTAACTTGATATGCTGGCGACTGTACACGGAAATACACATTTAACGTATAGAAACTACAACTTCATACATCTATCCATACATTACTTTGTATCCGGATACATTCACGATAGCTCCTTAAATTCTCATCGTAACGACAGGGGGATGCATCAGCTCCAATTTTAAGGAGAGTGCTTCTTATGAGCGTAGCATTTTGTTCACTAATGTTATGTGGCTTAGGTTAAAAAAATAACGGGTCCCACGGGAAAGACCACGGGAGCAAAGCCGCGGGCAAAGTGCTAGTATTATATAATTTTGTCGGGGTCCCATAAAATGAAACAAAAATCAACATTTACTAGCGTGAAGTACCTTTTTTTTTAAGGGTAGGAAATCCTCCAATGACTTCTCCCGCTCTGGGTGGAGCGGAAGGGAGTGTCTGACTCTTACTGACTAAAACCCATCCATGTTCCTTCCTTAGCCCTTTATGTTTCGGGGTAGCGGAAACCCTTTTGGACTATCCCGTTTATAGCGTGGAGCGCCTGATTTCAGCTTTACGGATCTTAATTATCGAAATATTAAACTATATTTTCTTTCCTAGCACGGTGATCTTTGCTATGGAAGGCATTGGCGTGGTCATGCCTGTTGAGAACGAGATGGCCAAACCCCAGCAGTTCCTGGGCTGTCCTGGTGTGCTGAACGTGGCCATGGTCATCGTCATCTCGCTGTACGGCATCGTCGGGTTCTTCGGATACCTGCAATATGGAGACTTCGTGAAAGGTTCCATTACGCTGAATCTTCCTGAAGAGGATATGTAAGTAGAAATTGAATTATAGATTACCTTTCAGTCTCGAAAATGATCGAATTTAACGTTGTGAACTGGTTTTTGTATCAGCAAAGAGGAACCTACATGTGAATGTCTGCTGTAGTAAAAATATTAGGCTCGGTAACGGGGCATCGCCACTCGTAAGGCTATATTCAAGAATAGGTACACATAAGTTTAAACTTTTGGGCTGACTCCAATTTTCCAACGCCAGGCGACTAGAATCAATCTATTTCTTGTTCATTTTGACGTTCAAAAGTGCCTTCCTTGTGCCTATTTGAAATAAATGATTTGACTTTGACTTAGAGATATTTTCATGGATGAAATTTCTGTTTTATCAGTATAAAACAGATTTTTTCCATGAAAAACATATAAAAGAATGAAAAGCAAGTAAACCAAAACATCAAAGTCACAAAATACAAAAGAAATTACATTTTTCATTATCTTTATCGTGAAATGCATGTTTTTGAAGATTTAAATTCAATTTAGCTGCCAAGTCCCTAATATTAAGAGGACCCTGAAAAGTCGTAAGAACGCAGCTGCGACCCTACGACACACAGTTCTAGACAGCTTATGAATAAATGTCAGGCTTTTATTACTTTTTAAGGGTATGAGACGTATAAATTCAAGACCCTCCTTCATATTGGCTTTTTCCTATATTGCACTCGTTATTGCCGAATAAGCAGTTTTTGTTGACAACTATACATCTTTTATGTGGTTAACTAAAAACCGCCGCACGGATCGATCCATCAGGTTAAGCTACGCTTGCCGGGGTTAGTCCGTGGATGGGTGACCATCTTAACATATCAAGACTCCTCCGTGCTTCAGAAAGCACGTTAAACCGTTGGTCCCGGCTGTCATTCGCGGATCTTTGACAGTCGTTACGGGTCGTCAGAAGTCCGAAAATCTGACAGCCATGCAGTCTTACCCCTTGGTAAGACTGGCTTATTACCTAGTTACTGGGTTGTGGAGGTCAGATAGGCAGTCACTGCATGTTAAATTCAGGTATTCAGCTGCATCCAGTTACACTGGAAGCCGACACCAACATAGTTGGGAAAAGGCTAAATTGATTGAATGCATTTTTTATATTACAACGATATAATAAAGTAGTAGCAAAACTGTTCATTGAATATGTAATATGAATATTTTAAAGTAACGTAAAAAAGAACGTTTTAAAGAGGTATAAGAACGATTCTGCTGCCGAAAATAATTAGTCAAATATAGTTTAGTCTGTTTGTCTTTTTGGATGAATGTATGTCCGGATTGGTGCAAAAAAGGATTGGATGTAATTTAACAAAGCCAAACGCCAAAGTCAAATCGTTTATTTCAAATAGGCACACGCCAGACACTTTTGAACGTCAAAATGAACAAGAAACTGAATTGATTGTAGTCGCCCTTCCTAACGGTAGTTTCGTATGGAGAAGAATCGGCAAGAAACTCCACCGTTACTCTTTTAAAATGTTTTGTATACATTAATTATAAAATTATATGTGAAGACGATGCACCCAGAATAAAAAAAACTACACCACAAAAGGTGAAAAGAAAAACACATAATTATAACAACGGCAGGTAAACTTAATTATGTCATAAGTACATGGTGCTCACATATTGAGAAATATTCTAAAAGTTAATAATAAATCAATCAATCAGTAAGTTAAAGTTATTCCAAAATGTTTAAAAAGTATGGTACCTACAAACTATAAATAATTACCTAATTTGATGATGTTTATAAACTGGATTAACACGTGTAGGGTACTTTTAATTCCGGTAGTACGCGATGTCGTCCAACCAGATCATGGCAAATTGAGTCTCACTTAATAGGGGTACACCGATGCCACCTTCAATGTTGGACATAAATAAAAATGAAATGGACACCCATATAATTATTATGAGCGTCCATTTCAACCTAAAAATTATATGAGTGTGTACATTCACGAGCAAAAATATGTATACAGTTAGCTAGTTTCAAAAGCGGTTTTCTCCTTAATTATTATATGAAATTTTATGTTATCACACACATTGCAATTTTGAATCCATAGATTTACCGAACCTGTCGTATGTAGGAGTTGAAATAGTTAGTTTACGAATAAATTGCTTCTGAATTTTGCTCGGTGTACACATATTGGTGCTCGTGACTGTAATTATTAAAGTTTTCTTTTGAGTTTTTTTTTTTAATAAAAATATTTTTCCAATTGGTTTTTTTGGATTTCCAATTGGTTGGATTTTGTACTAAGATGTTTGGAAAACCAAGTTTGTACAACATTATCATTCTAGATTGTCAAATACGACTCGATTACGGTCCATAATATTTATTGAACCCTCACACGTTCATTCGCCCGAACCTTTAAATATTTATTTAGGAATAGGTAAACGGATAACGTTGTTTTGACAAATATTTTTTCCTCTGAGCATTTATTTATTCAGTGATTAAATTTTATTTGTTTTGTGTACTGAGTGTGACATTTGTTATATTATAAGTTTTACAGTAACAAAATGCTAGATACATCCAGGCAATCAATCATTTCAATACTCAGTCAATCAATCCAACAATCAATTCAATCAATCAATCATCAATTGCATCAATTTAAATTCCAAGACTTAGCAAGATTGTTGTTGGATAGGTAAGAATTAGCATTGGATTTTAGAAGCTCCACAATAGGTATATTAAATAATAAAACTAATTATTTTATAATCATCATCATTCTCCTGCCCTTATCCCAATTACTAATTATTTTATAATATTATGTTCTAAATATTTTTTAGATATTTTTTTCTTTCATTTGTGACGATGTTCCATCATGTTTATTCGAATAACAACTTACTCCTAACCTAAACTAATCTTAGTTACAAAACTTAACTTAATCTTATTTATTATAATATACTAATAAAGAATATAGCATTGGTCAGGCAGTTGCCATCGATCTTCCATATTATAAGGTACCCAAACCTACTGTACTCACTAAAACCCATAGCCCAAACTATATTATTTCCATGTTCTGCAATAGTTCTGTACCCATCGGGGGTTATCCTTGGGTGCAGTTGCAAAGCGCATACAGGGATATCGGTGGTTGGTGCCTCCTCAACATTCAAAATTGCCTCTGCGAGTTGGCTTCGGTCCATCCTTTGCCTTACAAAGTTCCGGGACTCCAGAGTCCCAAGATATGTAAAAATCATAAAAAAATATTTAGTATTTTTGCTGTTTATGAAGTAGGCTTAACAAAAAATACTCAAGCATCCCTAACTGACAATTTCAGCGAGTTTAAAAGTGCGTTTCTTTTGTTAGTAAAATTTTAATCTTTACAAAAAATTCAAATAATTATTTCGCCGTGTAGTTTCAAATTTTATACAATTATTTGTTTATATACCTTTTAAATTAGTTCGCTATCCAAAATAATAGTGAAATTGCGAATAGATTCAACAGCCAAAGTTATCGAAGTTAAAGAAATTAGTTTGAATCACAATCTTTCCCTTAGTCTAGTGAAATTGATATTTTAATTAAACTTGTTTTTGTTTAATAGAAGTTTTATAGTCTATTTGAACTAATTGAATAATAACCTTCTGATTTAAAGTTATCTTTGCAAGTTTTGTTTACAACCACCATTTTTATTTAATAAAAATACCAAAAAAATTAAAGATACTATAAATAAATTTGATCGTAACTTCTATTCCACTACTGTTAGATACTAGTCCACCATTGAAAAACTAATACTGTTTCATTGTGGCAACTTATTGGTGATTTCAGTTGATAATTGGTCACTTTTATGACGGCATCTAGATCCTATGTAGCACAATGACACCACGCATAATCCTGCATCGCGCAAGAAGAGTTTACCGCGCAACAGCATATCGTGTGGGTAAGTCCGGTTAAGCATTTGACAACCCTATGGTTGAACTGCAAGATGCCATTATTAAAAAAAAATGATTGTCTGGTCTCCAGAGACTCCTAATGTTATCTCTAAACATTTAAAATTTTATCATTAAAAAAAAAAGGATTGAACTCAGATAAATTATCCGTGATTATTGCCTTAAACCACAAATAGACATTAATAAAAAAAGTATTACATATAAATCAACATTTAGGAATATTTTTAATTTAGAGTCAGTAAGCGTGTTGAATTACGTACCTACCCCTTATTGTGTATTCCAAACGAATACAGAAGATTCATACGAAAAGTCAGGAATAGAGCCAAAGTTTGTAATTAGTTCTTAGAACGTTCCTACTTGCCGTGAGTGAAAACAACTTCTTACGTGATTAAGGGGTGAAATGTTTCCTGTTTCAGCACCTTTTCCTTTGATGGAATTATTTGAGTAGTACTGACTGAATTTTAAATTGAATTACAGCACGTTCTCGTTGTGACTAATTGTTATTTAGGGTTCTGTACGAGGATGCCTGGGTTACTAAACCCTCCCCTGTCCGTCTGTCTGTCAGTGGGTTGAATCTCATGAACATGATAGATAGAAATTTCACAGATAAAGTATTTTATTGCCGCTGTAACAACCAAAATAATTAAATTAAATTAAAAATTAAAGGGTGACAAGAAACGTGTTTTTTAAATCTTTAGTACAATTTATTTATTCAAACTTTCCCATACAATAAAAGTATAAAGGCGGACTTAATGCCTTAGGCATTCTCTACCAGTCAACCAAGGATGGTGAAAAGATTAGATGGCAGGTAATTTAAGGAGCAGGGACATACAAAACATTCAGAATATAGTTATGAATAAAATATACTAGGTACAACATAATAAATTCACCAAGAAATACTAATTTTCCCAAATGAAATACCAAATTATTTTGTTATAAAACCTAGAAAAGTGTAACTACATAAATTCAGTGTTCCATAATCTTGTCTTGTTAAGATAAAGAATGCCTCACGTCTGTATTCCCCGAAGGGTTACGCAGAGAGGTATTTATTTGAGCGGGATTGTCCGAAAAAGTTACCTCTACCCCGGAACAAAAAGGGCTAAGGAACAGGGATAGGTTTTAGTCAGTAAGAGTCTGACACTCCTTTCCGCTACACTCAGAGCGGGATCATTTGATGATTTCCCACCACCTAAAAAAAAAGTGCACTCACGTGTTATGTTTTTTTAGTCCCATGTAACAGGAGACGAGACTATTCCATGCCATATTCTATTGCCATCAACCAGGCACAAATCTAGAGCCCAGGATGCTACTGTAAATTTCTTGTAGGAAAACAAACTATACCTACGTTGCCCGACCCGGGAATCGAACCCAGAACCACATGCCCAGCTGTAGCGCTTGTGACGGTTGTTGTTAAGATCCTTGAGGATAATGAATTCGGGAAAGCCCTTTTGCCGTAGATACGCAATGACTGCCTTCAAGCAATATTGAAGAGTTACAAAAGTAAAAGTATGGATTACTTTGAAACAAACACAAGAGGTTCTTTACCTTTGTCGGTGACTAAAGTAAGTCTACAGTACCAGACTAAATAAATCTGGGGGTAAATCTCATTGTTTTTTATTTTGGTAAGGCGACAAGGCTCTCTGGAGTGATTGCCTAAAATAGTTATAATTGCCTTTGTGACTGTTCCTAAATTACCCCAGGCTAATAAAATTTTCGTTTTTCCTAACTTCGTTAATATTAGTGCTTGGGTCGGTTCCCCCTAAGGGGGAAGAGCCGCGCCCCGCCTTCCGCGCGACTCTGTAGGGCTCGTCCCGGACTGGTCACCCTCCCACCGACATAGAGATTATATGAATTCCAAATGTGAAGAAGTCCAATGCCTTGCTACATTAAAAGAGCAAGGAAAGGGTTGAAATTGAAAGGAATTGTAAATAGGACTTAGGAATTCATAGTAGTGAAAATTGGAAGTGGTTTTAGAAGATGAACAAAATAACAGGGGAATTCAAAGTATATTATTACATAACTTAGCGAGTAACCCTTACACTAGTGTAACGGGTATTTTGACGGACATTACTCACATGATACCTCGCATGTGCAAGGCGCGTGTTCGTATAAGTTTGACTCAATTATTGGCCTGGTATAAAAGATACACTATTCAAGAATTACTGGATAAAAGAGTTGAGAATCTAGGCCCAATAACCCTTATAATAGAATTTAAGATAAGACTCTTTAAAGACCTAATATTATTAGGCTGAGGTAAAGTATACAAATTCGGGAAAGTGATGTTAATAGAGTTGAGAATCGAAACTCAGGAATGATTGGTATAATAGATATTTGGATAAAAGACCTAGTAATATTCAGGAATTACTAGTTACTAGAGTAGAGAATTAAGCCTGGAGAATAATCATTATTAATTAGATGAGCTGTGGATCAACATTCAACACACAGTATTGTCAGTGAGGAGGGTAGAGGAATCGTTGCGCTTGCGCTTTAACTCATTATTTATAACTACGTTAATTTATTTAATTACGATGTACCCACTTCAGTGAGATCGGGAACCGTTTTACAACGTTTGTCTCATTCTACGTGTTCTGCTAGACCTGACGCATAGAGCCTCTAACGACCCTAATACGATTCTAAAAGAACACGTTCCCTAAGCATAAAGTAAATGTCTTACTCAATCCTAAGGCAGAGTGCTGCGAAGCCCAACCGCAATTGAGGAAGACAAGTATAGTGGTAGTTCTAAATGCAGACTACTGTGAATTTACCCCGTGAAATTACCCTTACGGCGGTTTAGCCTCCTTATTTACTATAATAATACAAATCCAGCACAAGCGCACCGTAGACTCAGTCTCTAGCAAAATGCATTACGATCGTACTTGGTGAATGCCGAAGTGGTATTTTCGTCTCTTCACATTTCCTTACTCTTCCCCATTTAGAAGATGCGGTGCGGCTAGTAGCGGCTTTGCATCAAAGTAACGTGTCTCGCTAAATAGTGGCGATTTAGAAATAGTCCTACTGAACGGACGGGTTTGTTTTAACGAGACACGGTCCCTAGCGTCTTTACAACGTCTACCAATTCAGTTTGGGGTACTTGGTGAAGCCTACCCCCACTCCCTGGAAATGTGCGTCAACAAGCCTCACGCAAAGCATTCTGTGGCAAGACCTTTTTGGAAGCAGATATTATTAGTAACGTTTGGTTGATTCATGTATTTACAGATTGGCTTTATAGCCTAGTAATTATGATATATACGGTTCTGCCTTCCAGGTCTGGAGGGTTAGTTAAAGTCAATAGTCAGGAGCAGTAGTGCTCAGTGTCAAGTATAGGGGAAGGCCTTCCCCGTCTCCCTAGAACCAAACGTAACTGACAATTATCTGTCAAGGTACGGATTAGGAGATGGGCAGATAATATAACCCTATCCTATCAGCCTAAGATAATTATTATAGTAAAAGACTCACCCAGTCGCACCAACACGCACACACACACACACATATATACTACGTTAAGCATTAGATTGGTCTAATCTGGGCTTTTACTCAAGTATATAACTTAATAATGAATACTCGCTGTCTTGCGACAGCCCACTAGGCCGTAGCCTCTTGGTATACACCAAGCTTCCTATCCTAACTAATCTGGACCAGGACGTCCGAATCTTGTAGCGGTTCCAAACCGACTGCCCGCCTGATTGCATCAGGCTCCTAAATTCCTCCAAAACACCACGCTTATCGCATGTTCCCACACTTTCGCAGGGTAGGTTTATGGCCGTTTTTGTACAATTCATCTATTGTTCCAAGGGTGTGTTTGGGTATTGACTGGGCCCAAGTTATGGTAACCAGATGTGATACTAGTATTGTAAGTGGCGTTTAGAAATTGGATGTTTCACTCGTTTCTTAAGAATTTGCTGAATTATTGCTTTCGACCCGTCGGCCGGCATTGTTCTAAGTTTGCCTGTTAGGAGTACGTGACAGACAGTCACACCTTCAACAACATTTATGTTGTCGAGCATACAAATTTTTCAAACATATGAAGCAATGGATTAACAATTTCCACTCCATATCGAAATGTGATCAAAGATAATATTTATTATAGCCTCAGGGGCCATGTCTTTTTTGCGATATAAAATTGGTGGTTTTTACCATGATGACAGAAAGAAAGATAAATATTTTATTTGGTTCATGCATAGGAAATAAAACAGTAAAAATAAAAGGAGCAATCATTAAAAGTCATAAAATTAAGACTATGTTTATTTTTAAATGTGCATATACGTCATATTTTTTGTAATTACCGCAAATAGTTGATCACAAAACGACCTGACACCAGGACCTTCAACTTGAAAATAGAAAAACATGAAATTTTGAATTTTGCGGCCTACCTCCCCGCAGTTAGCCAGTCACCTTAAATAACTTACATAATTAAACGTCTATCGGCTTACTTTATAGTCATTTTTCATCTTTGATATTTATTTTATAATAATTATTCAACTTCGATATTTATTTTATAATCATTATTCATCTTCGTTATTTATTTTATTACTTCAACGAGTTTTTCACGAAAATATAAAACGTTTTACGAACATATTTTGTGTAATAGCAGTCTATCGTATTATTTTCATGTAACATAATATTTATAAGAGTATTTTCTTTATCTAGATTCTTAAAGAGCCGGAGAAATATTCGTATTGGTAAAATATGAGGTTTTTACGAGTCAGCATTACCGTAAAAAGGAAAAACGGGATTTTCCTTTAATGGATGATGTTTATTGTGGACTACTTCCTTATTTGTGGTCTAGGTGCGAAAATAATGTGTTGAAAGGATATTGAATGCTTCTTCTGTAGCAAACCCTTAGGTTCATATCACACTGGCGATTGAATTAAAGTCAAAGATGTTAATCATTTATTTTAAATCGATCATTAAGGACGAAATGCTTTTTGACAGCCCTGATGGCCGAAAATTAGGAATATTAATTGTTTCTTAATCCATGCGCTAGGCGAGTGATTGTTTTTGTGCGACTAATGCATAGAAAGGGCTTTAAATAAATTTAAAAATCCAAGACTTACACAGCAGCATTTCAAAGAAAAGAAAAAATTTCAATAAATACTTTTCCTTAGGTACTAGTGAGTAACATAAATTAGCGGCTTAATAGTTGGTTCGCACGAATTTACTCGCCCGAAATGTGCGAATCGACAAATATTTTTTTAATAATATTTTTTGTATAGGCGACTCGCACGAAGTCATTTTTTTTAAATCGAATCGAAACATTTTGAAAGTCGAGTGAAAAGTACCCAGTAAAATTCTTACAAGATTGCTCAGCAATAATATCTCGTGACTGTACATAAAATAAAATAATAATTACATATGTCGCTCATTAAATTCAAAAGGGCCACATTCCAAAAACTTCATTTTTTACAGGAGAGCGTTTTGAAGTTTTGGCCGTCGTTTTTTCGTATTATTTTGTAAATCATATTTTATATATACATGTGGCATATATCATTCGATGCGTATTTTAAACCGTTATTTACCTATAGTATAATTTTTACTGTAACTTTCACCCAGAAACGTACAAAGTCAAATAAGTCCCTTTTGTATATAAATATGGTCAAAATGTCATATGAATTTATTAAATGAAAGGCCACAAATCATACAAAAAATAAGTTTATTTTCAAATTTTACGTCGCAGTTTTGTTAAATGTTTTAAAAAACATGACATAAAGAATCACACACTTGTGTTACAACAAAAAAACATACAAACATACAAAATCAATCACAAAAAATGGTTTAATTGAAAAAAAAACATGAAAGAATCTAAAAAGTAATCGTTTTCATAGTGAAAATGCTATTTCTGACACTCTGTAACTCTAGTTTGTGATGTTATTAACGTTTTAACGAAATTAATCAATAAAGGTGACTATGATCATTAAAATGGTGTGTTTTGAAAAGCTAATGAACGAAGAGAATGAATGGAATTGTGTGCTCAATGAGGTACAAGCAAATATGGGTTTGGTAAGGGAAATTAGCATGGATGAAGTAAGAAAGGCAGTTCAAAGTATGAAAAATGGAAAGGCAATGGGCCTAGATGATAATACCAGTAGAAGTATGGAAGTGTTTAAAGTGTGTAACCGTGTAAGTCAACCGACTATATTCTTCAATAAGTTGTTGCGAGAAAGAGTGATCCCACAAGAATGGTGCAATAGTTCGCTAGTGCCCATCTTCAAAAATAAAGGTGATGTACAGGACTGCAACAACTATCAAGGGATAAAGCTCATGTCCCATAGTATGAAGGGATGGGAGAAAAGACTGCGAGAGGAGAGCGAGATTACCCCAAACCAGCTTGGGTTTATGCCAGGTCGAGGAACAAAAACTTGCATGTGGTGTTCATTGATCTAGAGAAAGCGTATGATAGGGTACCTCGGGATGTCGTGTGATGGGCCTTGAAAGAGAAAGTTTTGCCCGGGAAGTATGTAGAGTTAATTCGTGCTATGTACAGCCAATCTCGTACATACGTTCGGTCGGCTGCTGGCAACACCGACAAGTTCAATGTGGCGGTAGGCTTGCACCAGGGGTCGGCTTTAAGCCCTTACCTCTTCCTTTTGGTTATGGATGCTCTTATGGCGGACATACAGGAAGAGACACCATGGTGCATGCTATTTTCCGATGACATCGTTCTTGTCAGTGAAGATGGACCTGAGATCCAGAGCAGACTGGAGAAATGGCAACGGAAACTTGGAGATTGTTGGCCTGAAAATCAGTAGAACCAAAACTGAGTACATGTTCTGCGATTTCGGCGGTCTCTCCAGTTCTGGGGCCATAGCGCTTGATGGCGCGCTTCTCCCAGTTTGCTCCGACTTTCGGTATCTCGGTTCATTTGTCCAAAGCGATGGCGAAATAGATTGGACTGTTAAGCATAGAATTAACACTGGGTGGATGAAATGGCGGCAGGTCACGAAAACAATTTGAGACTCCCGAATTCCCCTTAAACTTAAGGGGAAGATTTATAAAAGCATGATTAGACCTGCCGTCTTGTATGGATCAGAGTGTTGGGCCACAAAAGGAATGAATGAAAGACAATTGCATGCAGCTGAGATGAGAATGCTAAGAGGAATGTGTGGTGTTACGCGAATGGATAGAATACGGAATTAGTATATAAGAGGAAGTCTGAAAGTGACACCAGTGACTGAAAAGTTGTGTGGAAATCGGTTGTCATGGTACGGGCATGGTATGCGGAGGAATGAGGAAAATGGGAAAGTTGTGAGCATGAATGTGGATGGCCTATACAAGTAGAGGGAGACCAAAAAAACGATGGATGGATTGTGTGAAAGATGATATGCCTAGGAAGCGAGTGACTACCGAGATGACGACTAATAGAGAAGTATGGAAGAAAAAGACATGTTGCGCCGACCCCAAATAAATTGGGATAAGGGCAGGAGAATGATGATGTATCATTAAAATAACTAATAAAAAGACTGCAAAACAGGCAACATGTTCAAATTGTTACACAAAAAAAAATCTTTAATAAAAAATATAACAGAACACACCATGTTAACAAACTATCAATGAGATCAATGTTGTAACTACGAGTAAATGCAGCAATAAACAAAAACTACCACCTCTTTATTCAAGCAATGTCACTTACAAAATAAAATCTTCTTAAATGCTTCATAAAATAAAATAAACAAGTTGCTGAGACAAACTTTGTGCCATTGTGTGTTGAAGTTTGAAGATCTTCATTTTTTGTTCTGACTATGTTCAAAATCCGATGTGCGCGACTATTCATTCTACGAACAAAGAAAAAAAATTGTGAATGGCTGTAGGTACTTAAACCCCAAAAGTAACTTTAGCAAGTTACCAAATACCTACCTAAATAGCACCACAAACAGGCACATACCCTTTAATAGATCTTCTATTCATATTTTCATCATTTCATTTTGAGGTACAGAATCATTCGAAAATGTCATACGATGATGTAGGTAGGTAGCTGGTAGGTAGGAAAAATTAAAAAACTTGCTCAGCTAATTGAAATTTGACCAGAACCACTTTTGCCGGGTCATCAAGCAATAAAGCACTTTGTTATAAACACAATATTTTTCAGACATAATAGCTCACGAACATCAAAACAGCCACTAAACAAAAAGTACATATTGTTCAAACAATTCTTACCAAAATTAAGGTAATTTTACATGCAAAACAGACATATTCCAAATACTGCACTTTTGTTTCAATAAATGATTATCAAAATTGTAGTATTTAAAATCAAAAGAAACGCATTTCAAAATATGGCACGTTTCCTTATTAAATAATATTGTACTCACGTGTTTTCTTTATTAAAGACGGTCACATTTCAAAATATGGCACTTTTCACTATAATTTATCACTTCAACACCAGTTGCTTTCCGGAATGTGGCCTTTTTAAATAAAAATTACGTGCGGTCACGCAGACTGCCGGGTCGCAACTAAAAATATGGCCGTTTTGCTCTGAAGTCAGTCGTCAATGTGTCAAAATGGCCAACAGGCATTGTGTGATTGGACCATTTTAAACGCTAAAGCAATGGGTGTCTTTTTCTAAAATAACAATTTAACCAATTTTGATACGTTTTATGCAATAAAAACGATTTTGATTTTTTTCGGAATGTGGCCCTTTTTAATTTAATGAGCGAATTGTGTTACTGGGTTTTAACTTTTATTTTTCTTTTTGCAGTATCGCCCAAGTTGCGAAGGCGCTAATGGCGTTCGTTATTTTCCTATCTTTCGCCCTTCAGTTCTACGTGCCCATGGAAATGATCACCAGAATAAGGAAAGGCAAAGAGTCCAGATATGAGAACATGGTTCAAATCGTCATCAGGACAGTCATAGTCACTATGGCAGGTAAGAATACTTAAAATTTTTCAGACGTACATGGTGTATCAATCTAGGCGGGATTGTCCGAAAGGTTTACCGCTACCCCGGAACATAAAGGGCTACGGAAGGAACATGGATGGGTTTTAGTCGGTAAAAGTCTGACTCCCTTTCGCTACACCCAGAGCGGAAGAAGAAAATCATTGGATGATTTCCCAGTCTCAAAAAAAGGGTGTATCAAATCCCATCGCTGTTTACAAAAGTTCAATGATTATTATTTTAATTAACCTACGAAAAATAAATACTGCCCGCATGTGGGGTGCTGGAGATTTCTGCAAATAATGTCATAGGGCGAATTCGGGTAACCGTTTTATTATTCGATAGGGAACGACCCTACACCGCTCGTGTACCGTGCGTAGCTTTGGAGGCTTATTTTCATTGAGTATGTACACGTCGCCACACGCTTTTCTGACTTATAACTTTCATTAGTCATAACACCGCCTGCGGTTAGTCCCCAAGTGCTGTATATCAACCAAGTTATTGACTAGAGTAGTCAAAATCTAAAAGGCACGTTTTGACATTTGAGAAAGGACCTAGAATGTAACTTGGAACGAAACAGAAAGAAACAATAAAATAATAATTAATTACATAGTGTTTTAAAAAAACACATACATTTTTTATGCGCGTTAAATAATATGATGGAATATATATTGCGAGTATTCTTTTTGCGCTTACTGTATACTAGCATGCAATTTCTAATTAATACGAAACGTCTCAAAAACAGTTTCGTTCTCAGTCTTTGTTTTTTTAAATACTAGTGTTGTAACCAATAAATTACTGAATTTCACCAGCTTCATTCGATTTTAATAGTAATTATATATTATCTAGTAATCTTTACTGAAAAGAATGAGCTTCGCGCTCAAAACCGTAAATAAAACTTTGAATTGGAGATACTGGTTTCAATAGAATGGCTTGTCTCTAACCAAGCGGCACATGACTTAGCGTCCACGCGAAATTAACCTTTCTTACCACTGTATCATTTCAAAATAACTACAAAATTAAAGTTTAAGTTAAATTTTCTAATCAGAACTTAACCAATGCACTTTGCAATACATAATCAAATCGATCTAATACTCATATAAACTTGAATCGATTTATCGTGAGTATTGAGTACCGAGTCATATAATTACTTCACTAGTTACGTCGCGATGACAAATGTCAAAACGGGCCTCTTAGATTTTGGCAACTATAATGTATGTGAGATTTCAAAAGTTTACACAAAATAATGTCGATCAAAGAGTATACAAAAGAGAAGACAGGAAAAATATTCTTATCTTAAATAATCCCTTTTAAATGAAACTCGTAATGATTTGCCCTATTTTCTTTATTAAAAACCATTTTGCTTGTTCCAAATCTCCTCTTAAACGGACAATTTGCAGATCAATTAGCCGGCGAGGAACAATTGCTGTACTATATGAGGCAATTAGTGCTCAGTGCTCACGTTGAAATTCAATACGATTCCTGAGTGGGCGTTGATTATCCCGGTTCGGCCAACTTAGCAGTTTTGATTGTCTGTGTAAAAGCGCATTAATGATCTTTGTGGCTGTGCATGAAATTGGTTCATTCTTCGTTCAGACGTCTATTGGGCCAAAAAAAATTCATAATGTCAGAATTTCAAAATTTTCGCACTAATACTGTACTATTTCACGAACAAATGAAGACTAGCTCTCGTTTTAAATTTTACAATTTAAAACGAGTTTTACCCTATGCTGGACTGACAATAATATTATATATCATTATCAAGTGTTGCCAAAGCAAAACAATATAATGTTCAGAATTGCCATAATGAAAATACATGTAAAAGTTCAATCAAAGTTTATTAATGTATTAATTATATGAGTATTTGAATTATATTTATTATTAGGTTTTTTTAATGGAAGCTTTTATACAATGCTTGAAGACATTGGTATTCAGATTACAAAACAAATTTCAATTAAACGTAAAATTTATTTAACTTTACCAGCAAGATTTATTTTATTTATTCATAAATCACTTAAACTAGAGTTCTTTGACCAATCAATTTTGAATAGGTACACTAAAGATTACATTAACATTTTTTAAAGCAATTCTTTACTAATCTAGACTTAATTACAGAGATAGACTAGTTTTTGACGATGTTAACAGTGCACTCTCAACAGTAACGGATTGGTTTACATCTAATAACCTAGTTCTCAATGCGAAGAAAACGAAATGTATAAAATTCGCCTTACCCAATGTCAGAAATCTAGGACCACAAATAATATTAGATAAAGAGGTGCTTGAAACTGTAGACACAGCAGTCTTTTTGGGAATAACAGTAGATTCTAAACTCCAATGGAGCCCACATATATCAAGTCTAGCAGGACGGCTTAGTTCAGCCGCCTATGCCGTCAGGAAAGTAAGACAATACACTGACGTTGATACAGCCCGGTTAGTGTATTTTAGCTATTTTCATAGCGTTATGTCCTATGGCCTTCTGCTGTGGGGCAAAGCCGCAGATATAAATAATATATTCGTTCTTCAAAAACGAGCTGTTCGAGCAATTTACCAGCTAGGTGCCAGAGTATCTCTGAGAGATTTTTTTAAAGAAATTGGTATTCTTACGGTAGCGTCACAATTTATTTTCGCCAACATTTTATATATTAGACAAAATTTACACTTATATACTAAAAACAGTGATATTCACAACATCAATACTAGAAATAAGGATAAACTACGTGCTCCCTTTCATCGGCTTCATAAGGTTCATAACTCATTTGTGGGGCTTGGTATAACCTTTTATAACAAGCTGCCCTCTTCTTTGCTAGAATTGCCTTTTAATACGTTTAAATCTAAAGTAAAATCTATCCTTTGTTCAAAGGCTTACTATACTACCAACGACTACTTAAATGACAAGAATAGTTGGTCGCTGTGATTAACACAAGACAATGTTTATGTTCTTTCTCCAGAATTAGCTTCATAAATTATTTTTATTATGTATTCAATTCATTGTTTTGGTTGTTTTTTTTATTTTTTTTATTAGCCATTTATTGTTGACATAATCTACTCATTACAATGTTTTTTTTTTTAATGAGTTGTATTGCAAAATGTGGTTAGCTAGAGACCTCGACAGTTGATCATATTTATTTATCTTGATCCTAGTTAGTAATCATTAGCAATTAATTGATTGATTTTACTTCGATGGTCCTAGTTTATCATTTGTAACTTCGAGTTACGGCTGTATGGACATAGTACAACATCGCACATGTAAGCGGGCACGCACTTTTACCTGGAGGCTCTTTTTTTTTCTTTTTAAATTTACGCTTGAGTACAGTCAGTTTTAATGTTTTAATTGGTATATTGACGTGTGCTAGCTGACATGTGGCAAATGATTGATTTTAATGTGATGTGTTTCGTAATGTTAATTACTTCTCATGCGATAAATGTGTGTAGAGTCAAGTTCTTCCAACTAAACAGACAGCTGTGCTGCTGGGGAGTTTGTTGCGCCACTTCTTCTTCCCAGCTAAAGCACTAGGAAGTGGTGAAGGGTGGGCGTTTTTGGGGGACTGTCTTATGTAACTTTGACCTTCAAAAAGTGCTGATCTTCAGCCTAATTTGAATAAATGACTTTTGATTTTGATTTGATTTGAATTAAAAATGGGCAATGGGATAAAATAAAGGCAGAGCTGATTTCATAATTATAATAGAAGCCTCTATAGATAAGGTTTGGTTTCAAAAGTAAATAAAATTCAATAAATCAATCTGCCTAGCATTTTCTCAACTATGAAAGTAAATAAAATTATGAAATAAGAAAAGTAATGAAAATTCAGAACTCTTGTTTGAAACAGAATAAATGCTAACACAAATTCAATTTACGAATCACATTGTTAGACTCGCAAAGCTAAGTTAAGCTTCATAAAGCCGCGGTCCACGGTCCATTAACTGACAGGCTGCGCCAGGCCTTGCTACGCCTGTCAAGGCCTTACGCAGCCGAGCATTCCAACGACAAGCCACTGCGTAGGTCTTATCGGACGCAACGGTTCCCACGGGCCGTCGACCTGACCTGGCCTGGTGCGATTTGTCATGTGAGAAAGTAGGCCGTGGGTCCGCAGCACCAGGCATAGAAAATTACATACCTACCAATAACTGACCAAGTAGTGATTCAGTGATTAACAGTGTTATTCTGTACTCAGAGATAACCGTGATCCTGCCAGAATTTCCTTGAAACTTTCGCAAATATTCAATTAATAATATCTCGTTACAATCTCTGTATTTTTGTTTTCTCCGGACTATATTTTTGGTATCGGATCGCTTTTCTTTGAAAAACGTCTAGTCAGGTAGAAAGTAATTATGGAGTGTTATGCGAATACAATTTAATTTACAATATTTTATAAGTTCATAATTGTTATATTTTCGACCTACTCATACATAATTGCATTATCAACATAAATACTGGTAAGCGGGATTGTTCGAAAGTGTTACCGCTACCCCGGAACATAAAGGGCTACGGAAGGAACATGGATGCGTTTTAGTCAGTAAAAGTCAGACTCCTTTCCGCTCCACCCAGAGCAGAGGAGTCATTTGATGACTTCCCACCCTCAAAAAAAAAGCATGTACTGTTCACTCTGCTGGGACACTGGCGACCTCTAGGTGAGAAGGAGTGGGCCATAATCCACCACCTGCCCAGTGGAAGATAGATGTCACATGTCTTCAAACAGGGTATAAAGCCTCCTCAAAAGGTTTTCTTTCACAATATTGAGAGCAGTGGTGATGAAGCAATTTACTCAAAGTATTTTTTTTTGTTCACAGTCGCCATCGCAGCAGCCTTCCCTAACCTGGAACTGGTCATCAGCTTCGTTGGAGCCGTCTTCTTCTCAACTCTTGGACTCCTCATCCCAGCCGTGGTTGACACCGTATACAACTGGGATAACGGTCTAGGTCCCCTCAATTATGTTCTATGGAAGAACCTGCTAATTGGTATCATATCCCTAATTGCTCTTTTCTCTGGAGCCTATGTTTCTGTACAAGGTATGATTGAGGACTTCGGTGGTCATAGTCTTGAGAGCCATGATGTTCATGACAATGCGACTTTGACGTGATTTTGACGTCATACAAATTACTGTGTGACGTTTTAAACGAACCTGATTGGTTCTGTCGTTTATATTCTTAAGTAGGTAAGCATTACCGTACTATTATTTTGAAATCATAATTATTATTATTTCTGCATTATCATAATTATTATATTATGAGAGTGAAAAAGAGAGAATGCACCTATGTATGTCTGCGCACGCGCTTATGCACAATAGTAACTCCTGCGCCGGAGGATGGTCTCTGCTGTGATTGGCTGCCATGGCCGGAATTCGGCCTAGAGGACTTTTATTATTTAGCAGTTTGTTATAAGTTCAAATGCAATGTAAGTCAAGTTACCATTAGGTACTATTTAGAAATCTGTGAAGAATTAAAATACATCCGAATTTTGCGACTGGCATACAATAATTAAATACTGGTATGATCGCCAGGATATCAAGTCACCCCAATCTGTAAAATTTATTTGATAGTTTTTCAACTTTATAACAAGAGCATAAGGCTCATTTTCAGTTGGAATAATTTGACAGTTGGGGATAGCTTGATGTGCTGGTGACTGTACAATGGACTCTGCGGAATTAATAAATTAATCGCAATGGTGATTTTCTACGTGTAAGATGACCACTTTATCTCTTTTGTACGAGGAATATTATGCTGCTTTTGTACTAATTAATTTTTATTTTATTCATCGTGGCGCTTTAGAAATATTTCTACAAACTGTAATTTTGTTATTTGTTTCTTCCATTTCAATGGTCATGCTATGCGAGCAGAACCAATGGTAGTGACTCTTTTAATTTCACTGAGAATTAAGGGGTTGTTGTACATTCGTCACAAAGTAAATTCGTCACAAAAAAAAAATGTGTTAATTCCTCACAATTCCCAATATATTAATTGTTTATTGTAAATGCGTCACATCGTTTTAATCCGTACCGATAGCAAAAAATAAATAAACAAGAAGTAGAATGGAAATGTTGTATATCTATACTAATATTATAAAGAGGTAAAATTTGTAAGTTTGTATGTAGGGGGTAATCTCCGGAACCAATGATCCGATTTCAAAAATGTTTTCACCAATAGAAAGCTACATTATTCCTGAGTGCTATAGGCTATAAATTATATTTATATCATACATATTAGCCGAGCTATCGCAATTTTAGTCTAGCAAGTCGGAAAGAAAGACCTGTGAAAACAGAATTATTTGCATGCGCTGCCTAAACAGTTGTTTAAAATTGAGAGCAATGTATGGCAACCCAGTTTGCCTTAATTATTTCTACAAAAAAGTCCGCGACACCACATTCCTATCTTTTGTATTTTAACTTTTATATTTCGTTTTATGTTTTAAAAAAGTATTTTTTCGACTTACTTCTAATGTTAAAACAAGAAATTTTCCGCGGATGAAGTCGCGGGCAGAAGCTAGTTTCTCATAATCACAGCACGTTTACTAATTTACCTTACATCTACATAAAAATCACAGTTTTCAAGTGAATGATTTAAATAAAAAATGTTGGTTGCAATCGCTACTTTAAGAATAAAATTTTTGAAAAGAGGGTTTGTGACGAATTTACACATATTTTTAATACGTGTGACGAATTTACTTTCAATGTATGGATTTTTCAACATACGACGAATTTACTTAGTGACGAATGTACAACAACCCGAATTAAGTAACTAATTTTTAAGAAGTAAGTAAATTCGTATAGTCATTTCATCTGGCTTTGAATGTTGGTCGAGAAATTGAGGTATTTGAAGTATTTTATTGTTTACCATGTGAAGTCACAATTTGAATTAATTAAATACTAGAACTATTATAATTGTTTTCATTTTAAGTAATTAATTACAATGTGAAGTACAAACCACTAATTTGTAAGACAGCTAAATATTAAGATTAATTGTAATATCTTGCGATATTTTTTCTATTTCCTAATGTTTGTCATGGTTCTCTGTTGTTTGGACCGCGAGAGAAATTAGGAAGACAGATAACCGGTTTTATCAACAAACATTAGAAAATAACCAGAGTTATGAAGCAGTCGCGATTGCTATTACTAATTTATATGATAGCGATATCTGCACTAAGGCGTAACAGAGCAAACGTAAGATACGCAATCCCGCGCTATGTTGCGTAATGCGGTGTAGTGTGTGAATTGCCATAAACTGAAAAAAACAGAAGCTACAGTGTAGCCCGAAATTTAAATTTTCTTACGAACGATAGAAATTATACAAACGCCAATTGTTTAAAAAAAACTTGAATTTAATTAATCGATAAACCTTATTTCAAGTGATTTGTATCAGATTCTAGTCTCTAAGATTGATTGATTAAGACTTCTATTATTGAAAATGATGATAAACACAATATCAAAAAATAACTTGGAAAATTAATGTTCTTATCAAATGCAGTATGTATTGCAGCTTAATTGAAAATCTAACGCAAGTCATGTGAAGACCATTAATATCAAACATTGATTAATTAGCTTTAACTTTAGTAGTAATTTTGTACATCACGAATGTAATTAACTAATAAGAGATTCTTAATCCACTATTGATACTACGTAAGTAGTTTATTTAGATGTGTAACTTATTAAGATCAAGATATTAGGAGAAAATGCGGAAATCGTCCTCACGTGATACAATTAGATATTATAGATTCGAAAGTAACGGGGTTTCCTGCGTGAGCGACGACTACGACGCGACGCGACACGACGCGATGCTACTCGCGAAAAATGTCCTACTTGATTTAGATCATTATATCTAGATAAGTACAGTACAATTTTGCCATAGACTGGCATGTAGGACGCAAGTAGGGTATGCCATTAAGTTGATCGCGTTTGTTGCGTTCGCAGCGTCTAACGCGTCGTACCCGACGCTCACATAGGACACCCCGTAAGTCTGTTTGTCCATATGTTACCTTTTCACGCCTTTGCCAAAAAAAATGGCATAAAGATATACCTGAGCTAAAACATAGGCTGAGACGCTGTACCAGGGATAACAAATTTTTTGGTCAGTAAGTTCCCGATCTCGCAGGTGAAGCCACGGGAAAAAGTTAGTATTTTCATAATGGCTGTTAATTTCACTTAGGTTTTATTTATTTGTTTTATATTGACAATTGTATCTTCTGGTTATGTATTACTATTCCGTTATATTAACCTACCAATTTGTGTTACTTACCTACCTACCTACCAACACAGTTTGTGCACAGCCTTATGTATATTGAATAATAAAAGAGGCAATAAATTAAAAAATATTTATTCAAAGTTTCCATCTGGAATTTCTCAGCAGCAAAGAGTCTGGATTAGTACCTGGTTCCTGACTATAGGTTCCCCCCTTTTACATGGGACCTGAATATAACTGGCAAAAAGTGGCTGTACTATAGGTACCTATACCTTTGCCAAATCTTTCGGAAATAATAGGCGTGATTTTGTAATATTATTGTTTTGTCTACAAAAGGGAATATGTAATGTGTGCAATATTCCCTATTACGAGCACATGTTTTTAGATAATGAGCCTTAAGAAGATATTATTAATGTATATTATTATTTTTCTTGAAATAATGTAAATTATTATGTTGTAACATGTATGTAGTAAGTAGTAAATAGCCTATAGTTAACTTATAACGAATTATTACCGAATAAATTCAGTCTTTTAATAAACCTTCTTTATGTAAAACTTATTTTAATTCTATATTTTTTTTAATAAACTTGCTAGTACCTAGTCAATAAGTTGACCCCGTAAATTTGCTGGCTTTCCAATCTTGGCGCAAAATTCGAATAAAAACAGTACCTAATCTGAAACTAGGACGTCTGGTCTACGACGTTCTTTTTAACAATATCCATTAAATTTTATCTGTACATGTTCAAACTGATAGGTGAAAATTGTTTCTAAGAACCTATTTGAAACGTCTGCATGGTATCAATAAATAAAAAACAACACTCTAAAATTAACAATGAACACAACGCTCTAAAATTACAACTATCAAAGAACTACAATTGTAATTGAAATCTATGAACAATTTAAAAGCTAACAACTTAAACTATTCTTAAATTAAATGGCGGTCTAACTAACTATATACAAATATATACAAAAACCGAAAGGACACTTAGGCGTCAAAGTACTCATCCGCATCGCTGTCGTCCGGAAACGTGTCCAGAAGACTGGCAGCATTGCCACGTTGAACCAGCCCTCTGGTCACGTGAAGTATCGACCAACCGGCGAGAAATTGCCTTAAAAAGGAGTTGTGCACTCGGGCCCCATGACCCTGGAGTTTCCACCCCAAACTGCTCAAATCTGTAGTTACACATCATGTTATTGTATTTACGCCGCTTGAGGGTCTCAGCAGCGGCAACAGCGGCGCCAGCACAGCCCGCCGTGCTAAGAACATGAGATGGCGCAATTATGAGGAACAATTTAAGTTGGTAGTCAATTTTATATCCCTTTGGAAAATTAGGTTAGGTTTGATCTTCTACAGTAGCACTGGGGATATCTGGGTACAAAATAATTGTTTTTGTTGTTGAAGGTTTGTTAATAATCAGCCAATAATGTTCCCACTGCTGGGACTCCGGCCTCCTCTCTGTGCGTGGGCCGTAATCCAATACCAGGGGTCTTCAAATTTTTGGGTCTATGATATATCGGTTTCCTCACGATGTTTTCCTTTACCGTTTTGAGAGCAGTGGCGATGAAATTAAATGCAACTTACTACCTATATCTCGTAAGACAGAGCCGTCTAGGTAGGTTTGTAAACGACCATTCTCCTTTTCGTGTGGTTAATGACTATCCTGGTGTCAGAGTTTTTATGCCGTTCATAGTTTCACATGTTGGTTTCCTTACGATGTTTTCCTTCACTGATTTTTAAGCAAGTGATAATTACACAACTTATTGCGTAATTATCACTTGCTTAAAAATCAGTGCGTACACATGAATCCGTAAAATCTTGAGGTGCGTGGCTTGGATTCGAACTCGAGACCTAGGACTTGACAGTTCAACGACCGTTAAAATATTAGGTTACCTAACTTCATACCTGTTTGTGAATAATATATAATACCATCGTCTGCCTAACCTTTTCTCAACTGTGTTGGGGTCGGATAGTCTAACCGGATGCAGCTGAATACCAGTGTTTTACATGGAGCGATTGCTTATCTGATTTCCACAGTTTACTGGTTAACACTGTACTTACCCTATGGTAAGACTAGTAGTCAGACTTATGAGTTCGCAGACTGGCGAAAGACAGAAGGTCATGGAAGCATTTGGAGGAGGCTTTTACCGCCCACGGCGGTCCTTACTTAGAAAACTATTACTAACACTACAATTTAATATTATATGATAAGTACGTACTAACATTTTACTTTATTTTTATTTCAATATTTCATTTGTTAAGTAAGGAATCAATAAAGGCTATTTTATTTATTATTTTTATTTATTTAATCCATTGACTTCTCCCGCTTTGGATGAAGCGGAAGGGAGTGTCAGACTCTTACAGACTAAAAGCCAGTGCTGAGTTCCTATTTGTAACGACTATCAAGAATCCACGAATGATAGCCGGAGCAACTCGGTATGTTAAGATGGTCACCCATCCTCAGACCAACCGCGGCACGATTGCCGCTACGTTAAACCTGAAGTAACCCGATCGATCGATCCATGTGGCTGTTATTTCTTAGCTTTAAAAGGTTTTTAGGGTATCGTACCTACCCTAAAAACTTTTCATCCTGCGGATTAAATGAAGAAATAATACAAGGTCTCATAATGGGTATCATTAACATACTTGACATGTGAATAGCCGAGGTTTTGTTAATAAGACCGAAAACGGGCCCTGATTTGCGAACAAAATGGGAACGTAACCCGAAATAAGCAGTTTATTAAAAAATAAATTTACCATCACACATGTTTGGAATTTCATAAAGTAATTCAGTTTTTCACTTATCCCGGTCATATATCAGTTTTTTTCTTTGTGTAGTGTTATTTTATGCAATTGCGGTTTGTACGTAAATTACTTTTAATAGGGATGTTGCCTCAGTAAAAAAAAATTATATTTAGTCCGTCAGTGGATAATATAAAAATAGATACGTATTTTTTGCTTTATCAAATTAAATTAAAAACACATTAAAATTGAGAAGTGGGACCTCGCTACCACACTTAACTACAAGTTATTATAAAATCTACATATGCGTGACGACATGCCAAATTTCCACTCAATGTATCAAAGTAATCTTTTGATTACGTATAAAAAGAAAAATTACATATTTCATATTTTTTTATAAACCAGAAAAAAAACTCAAACTCAAAGCATTTATTTCAAATAAACCAATTACAGGCACTTTTGTACTTCAAATAAACCAATTACAGGCACTTTTGAATTGTACGTCCGAAATGGATTGTCCGAAAGGGTACCGCTACCCCGGAATATAAAGGGCTAAGAAAGGAACATGGAAGGTTTTTAGCCAGTAAGAGTCTGACACTCCCTTCCACTACACTCAGAGCGGTAGGGGTCACTTGATTGTTCCACGCGCGCCTTAAAGAGATGTCAGCATATGAAGGGGCCCCTCAGGGCCAAGCCTGCCGGGTAAGCGGGATTGTCCGAAAGGGTTACCGCTACCCCGGAACAAAAAGGGCTACGGAAGGAACATGGATGGGTTTATTGGATGATTTCCCAGCCTTAAAAAAAAAAAAAAAAAAAGGGGTCACTTGATGATTGCCCACCCTCAAAAAAACAGAGGTGTACTTACAACTCCTATCATATTACGCTAGTTATGAACCAAAATATTACGCAGTAAATACCACAAAAAAAAAACAAGCACAAAGAAATTACAAGTTCTTTTATTAAAAGACAAGAGCAATTTCAAAGTTAGCCGAGATTTTAATGGCGGGGAGTAAGTCGAAAATATTTGTCATCTCAACGTAACAAAGAATACTTTGAGTCGACAAATATTTTCCACTAAAGTTTTTGTACCCACATATTTTAATCCAGTTACGTGTCTCGTGGCTAAGGAATAACAGCAGGATCGATCCATCAGGTTAAGCTACGCTTGCCGGGGTTAGTCAATAGATGGGTGGCCATCTTTACATACGATTCCTCCTTACCTCGGAATGCATGTTAATCTGTTGGTGTTTGACGACACGGTTGGCGCAGTGGTTGAGCGATTGACTGATGCGCACTATGTCGCGGGTTCGATTCCCGCACGGAACAAATATTTGTACGACCTGCAAGTATTTGTTACGAGTCTGGGTGTTTTTCCATCTATAATATGTATGTATTTACAAAAAAAAAAAATTTATGTAAGTAGTCTATCAGCCATCCCGTTCGTCAGAAGCCCGTAAGTCTGACAGTCTTACCGAGGGTAGGTACAGTCACTGACTGGGTTGTGGAGGTCTGATAGGCAATCGCTTCATGCAAAATACTGGTATTCAGCTGCATCCGATTAGATTGGAAGCCGACCCCAACATAGTCAAAAAGGCTTTCACATTTTAAAAGACTGGATCAAAAGAACCGGTAAGTTTTTTTTGATGACGAAGAGTTTTCGTATTTTCTTTCGTTAGACGAGAACTTATATTTTCATGACAATCTTACATATCATAATGAAGATAATATAACATCTATATTCCCTGAAGGAGTACCTACGCAGAGAGTGTGTTACAGTACACCCACGTTCCTTGCTCGTGTTATAACTTTATAGGACACGTGTTGGTAAACAGAGAACAAACTCCGGACACAAATCCAATAGCCAGACACTCGAAGAGAATTGAACAATGAGAATTAACATACTCAATAGCGCTGCAAATTGCAACAACATCATATATTATTCTAACACTGACTAACAGCATCCATAACTTGTGCAGATACCCTAGTTTCACGAGCAATTTGCCGAATTTGTAACGACTTGTATAATTATTATCAATGCTCAACAGTTTGTTCAGAACTTGGTTATGAGTGAAATGGTTACTTGAAACATTGCCTATAAAATATGTTATAATACGTATCTAATTTTATTGAAGGACCATTAACTAATAGAGTTATAAACAGAGGTCGGAATTAGGTAGAGTTATTTATGTACTTACACTGATTTCATACAGCGAAAGAATCCTACCCTGTCCATCCCCAACCCGACCCTTGCTCGAGCCAGCTTGCGTTGCCACTGAGCCAGTAGCTTTAAATACCCCCGATTCAGCTGTCCCCTGCTGTCCTCCATGACGCCCTAAGCCAAGTACCGTACCCCACAGGGGGTGCCCTTAGCGTGTAGTCGCTTAGTTTGTAAGTTCGTTTTAGTTTCATTATGCCCTGGCTGGAGGCTACAATTCCATTGTGGCGTCCACAGGCAAGCCCCGATAAACAGTAGACAACCCTATGGTTGAACTGCGAGATGCCCATACCAAAAAAATAAAAAATAATAAACCACTAACGTCAAGCTTCCTAAGTGGAAATAAGGGTTACATCTATGTGGCACTCGGGATTGTGGCATCTCTAGAGCCCAGGCATTTGTATAGATTTGAAGTTTGAGTCAAACTGAAGTTTGTTGGCCCACTTTTTTTTTTGAGGGTCCTCAAATTACCCCTATCGCTCTGAGTGGGGCGGAAGGGAGTGTCTGACTCTTACTGACTAAAACCAGCCCGTGTAATACTAACACTCTATGGACTATCTTGGTCTGAAATAAACTTTATTATTATTATTTTTTGGTTTCTTAATTTTTCTTCTCTATTAAGAGAGTTTAAGACCTTACACACGGGCCGGAACCAAGTGTGTAAGGGAATATTTAAATTGAAAAGGTGGATGATACTGTAGAAGAAGTCAGGAACTTTCGGGTGATGCGACAGGTGTTGAGAATGGTGGCTTTTTGGAGCATGTTAAGTGTATGAGAAGGCATGTGTAAAGTATCAAGGCTTTGTGTGAGAGCCTTCGGCACAACACCGGTAGATGAAAGTACTATTGGGACGATATGAACGGTTTGAGCTTTCCATTGGGTTTTTATTTCTATGGCGAGGTCTTGGTACTTGCTAAGTTTTTCGGAAATTGTAGTTTGAATGTTGTGTGAGTTGGGTATAGCTATATCTATTAAGTAAACTGTTTTATTTATTTTGTCATGTACTGTGATATCAGGTCTATTGTAGTGTACAGTTTTATCTGTAATGATCGTTCGGTCCCAATAGATTTTCAGGTTCCTATTTTCTAAGACGGTTTCAGGTTTGTATTTATAATATGGGATCTTCTCATCTATAAGTTTAAATCTGTGTGCTAAGTGTTGGTGTATGATGCCGGCAACCTGGTCATGTCGGTGTTTATAATCTGTCTGTGCGAGTGATTTACAGCCCCCTGTTATGTGTTGGATGGTTTCAGAAGCACTGTTGCAATGTCTACATGTGTCAGTCGGCTGATTGAGATCTTTTATTATGTACTTTCTGTAGTTACGAGTTGCTATTATTTGATCCTGTATCGCAAGCATGAAACCTTTATTATTATTATTATTATTAAAACCTATCCATGTTCCTTCCTTAGCCCTATATGTTCCTGGGAAGCGGTAACCCTTTCGGACAATCCCGCTGATTCGTGGCTTTGTGTTAAGGTTAGTTAGCGTAAGATGAAATGTGGAAACTACAGATATACTAAAAATAAATATATAAAGAGAAATATACTCTTGTCAAGAGGCTGTACTTTATTTAATTTTCTAATATCATTTGATCTAAGTTTCGAATACAATTAGTTTGTAGAAAAGCCACAAAAATTCAATATGTTATATCAACCTGTACCCTAATTTTGTATTGAAGGATATCGCTAATCCATTGCTTATGTTCGTAAACTTTATCTGCTCAACATTGAATAACGCAATGAATGTTGTTATACTGTCAAAATTGCAATGCTGTTGTAATGCTATTGCTACGGTCAGGGTGTCACGCAATTAGGGTGTTGTTTAAAGTTCATACTGATACGTCCTTGCAATATTCAACTGCCTTTGAGTCATAATTTCCTAAGCAGGAAACCAGAAACACTTTGGTAAGTTAAAGTTATGAACTAACCAAGCGATAATTTTGGGAAATTGTCATCGCTTTGCACTTTGCACCGCCATCTGCGTCCGAAACTTTTGTAATATTAATGTTGGGGTCTAACTTTCTGCAGTAAAAACTACGAGTGCAAAGACTGTCAGAGGAAAATAATAGTAGTTTATTAAATTAAAGTTTTCAGGAAGCATCAGGTGTTGGTAATATTGTTAAATTGAAACCCCCAGGCAGTGCGGCGGCAATTCGATAGTTGGACGAAAAGCGAGATTGAAATTTCAAGGACGCGTCACGTTTAGGCACATTTCGTTACATGAGAGAGAAGAAAGATAATCTTTCTCTGTCTAAGTTTTTAAGAAATGTTAGTTTTAGTATTCGACTCTACATTGTAAGTATTTATATCATTTTCTTTTGTAATTTTTCTTTCATAATAAAAAAGTCATACTTAAATAAAATCCTCCATCCTCTTATTAGAAAACCGGCGATAAATTTTTGTTTTAATAAGGTAATTAGTTATTATTCTGTTCTCTTGTCAATCACGTCACGTCCTGCTAAGCATTGTGCGTAGGCGGACGCTGAAATAATATTTCAGTGGGAAGATTTTTCAATTTAATTATAATCAAACTGATGGATTACTAGAAGGAAGCTATTTTGGAGAAGAAAAATTAGTTGCTTATACCTTAAAGTCAAACCTTAAGCAACTTTTGCTACGGAAACTGGTGCTCAACTTACTTTATCTCAAGTCTATTTAAAAGTTCAACGTTTTCTTAGCCTATTTATTGGGTCTTCTTTTTCTTGACGTGTGGATGGTTCTTTTCTGGATGTTATTAAATTGAGCAAGCCCAGTAGGTTGATCGCCGCATCAATGGCGATCATTAAGTCATCCGAGGTGCAGGTGAACGGGCACTTAGGATACTCTACATAATCAGCCTATTATGTTCCTACTGCTAAGACACAGGCCTCATCTCTAAGAGAGGGAGTTGCCCATAATCTACCACGCGATTCCAGTATAGGTTAGCGGATGTCACAAGTCTTCGAGTTTTTGGTTCTGGGGCATGCCGGTTTCGTCACGATTTTTTCCGTCGTGAGGACACTCCAGTAGGTGGAGAATGGTCTGGTCAGAAACTCAGCAATCGCACCGGGTGTTAGGTGGATCGGTAAGTATGCCTGCCCTCACTTCGAAAAATTGTGCCTGCAGCGGCCTACTTGATTCATAGTTCCAGTCGGGAAAAGTGTTGCTAGGTTTTTCCATTTGGCATTTATCAGTAGCAGCTCGAAGTTTTCAAACTCAAACTCAAAGAGTATTTATTTCAAATAAAACAATTGCAGGCACTTTTGAACTGTCAAGGGGTCGGTCAGTCAGAAAGATGAAGCTAGTTACCCATTCCAAAGCAGTAGGTACCTATGGAGAAGAACGGGCAAGAAACTCCATGGACACTCTTTTAAACAAAATATGGTTGCAAAATATTGGTTACTTAATTCATATTATTATTATACATGTGAGAATGGACAAGGGTTGTCGCACCAGAACGGGTGGGTGCGACGTAAGATGCTAGCTCGGAGTGTGAAAGAAGTAAGATTAAGGTGCGCGAGCTGGAATGTAGGGACGATGACTGGAAGAGGAAGAGAATTAGCAGATGTTCTAAAAAGGCGACGACTGAATATTGCGTGTCTACAAGAGACTAAATGGAAGGGTGCAAAGGCTAGAGACATAGGGGAAGGATATAAGTTTTATTACTGTGGATGCGATGGCAAGCGAAATGGTGTGGGTATAGTTTTGGATAGTGAGTTGAAAGAATGTGTGGTAGATGTAAAGAGAGTGAGTGATAGAGTAACAGCTGTTAAAGTTATTGTGAAGAGTTTTGTGCTGAATATAGTTAGTGTGTATGCACTCCAGTCAGGATGTGAGGATAGTGTAAAAGAGAAATTTTGGGAGGACTTCGATCGTGTGATGATGGATGTACCAGAGAGTGAAGAAGTGTATGTGGGGGGTGATTTTAACGGGCATGTAGGAAGACAGAAGGATGGGTATGAGAGAGTGCATGGCGGTTGGGGATACGGCGACCGTAATACAGATAGCGAGACACTGCTGCAAGCTGCTTCTGCCTTCGACCTGGCAATAACAAATACGTGGTTTCAAAAGGAAAATGAACACCTTATTACTTATAAAAGTGGCCGCCACGCGACACAAATTAACTACTTGCTGGTTAGACGGAACAGCCTAAAATGTGTCAAAAACTGTAAAGTGCTGCCAGGCGAAGACTTAGTCTCACAACACCGACTTTTAATAATGGAGGTAAAAGTCAGTGTCTCGTCCAGTAGGAACAAAGAACGGCCCCCACCCAAAACCAGATGGCGTATGATAGAACAAGAGGAATGTGCAAGTATGTTTAAGAGTCAAGTGATAGATAAAATGATTAAAATGAAGGATATGGAAGGGAAAACAGTGAACGAATGTTGGGAGGAGATAGCGGATTGTATAAGAAGAGTAGCAAAAGATGTGTTTGGAGAGTCGAAAGGGAAAGGTGTGATAGAAAAAGATACATGGTGGTGGAATGAAGACGTGCAAATGATGCTAAAAGAAAAGAAAGCTGCGTTTAAAGAATGGCAGGGTGTAGAAATCGGGGATAATGATTTGAAAGAAGATAAGAAGCGAATCTATAAAGAATGGAAGAGAAAGGCAAGAAAGGCGGTAGCAGTTTCCAGGGCTAAGGCGCAGGAGGAGTTGTATAACTCACTGGACAGCCCAAGAGGCCAGAAGGAGCTATACCGGATTACAAAAGCAAGAGAAAGAAGAACGAGAGATATTGTGCAGATTAAGTGTATGAAAAACGACGCCGGTCAGATTCTGTCCAAAGATGGCGAAATAAAAGAACGATGGAAGGTGTATTTTGAAAAGCTAATGAACGAAGAGAATGAATGGAATGGTGTGCTCAATGAGGTACAAGCAAATATGGGTTTGGTAAGGGAAATTAGCATGGATGAAGTAAAAAAGGCAGTTCAAAGTATGAAGAATGGAAAGGCCATAGGCCCAGATGATATACCAGTAGAAGTATGGAAGTGTTTAAAAGAAGATGGATGTATGTGGCTGACTTTATTCTTTAATAAGTTGTTGCAAGAAGGAGTGATCCCACAAGAATGGTGCAATAGTTCGCTAGTGCCCATCTTCAAAAATAAAGGTGATGTACAGGACTGCAACAACTATCGAGGGATAAAGCTCATGTCCCATAGTATGAAGGTATGGGAGAAAATAATAAAGAAAAGACTGCGAGAGGAGAGCGAGATTACCCCAAACCAGTTTGGGTTTATGCCAGGGCGAGGAACAATGGACGCCACCTTTGCACTCCGCCAATTGAGCAAAAAGTATAGACGTGCGCACAAAAACTTGCACATGGTGTTCATTGATCTAGAGAAAGCGTATGATAGGGTACCTCGGGATGTCGTGTGGTGGGCCTTGAAAGAGAAAGGTTTGCCCGGGAAGTATGTAGAGTTAATTCGTGCTATGTACAGCCAATCCCGTACCTACGTACCCCGGTCGGCTGCTGGCAACACCGACAAGTTCAATGTGGCGGTAGGCTTGCATCAGGGGTCGGCTTTAAGCCCTTACCTCTTCCTTTTGATTATGGATGCTCTAACGGCGGACATACAGGAAGAGGCACCATGGTGCATGCTATTTGCCGATGACATCGTTCTTGTCGGTGAAGATGGACCTGAGATCCAGAGCAGACTGGAGAAATGGCAACGGAAACTGGAGATTGTTGGCCTGAAAATCAGCAGAACCAAAACTGAGTACATGTTCTGCGATTTCGGCGGTCTCTCCAGTTCTGGGGTCATAGCGCTTGATGGCGCGCTTCTCCCAGTTTGCTCCGACTTTCGGTATCTCGGTTCACTTGTGCAAAGTGATGGCGAAATAGATCGGACTGTTAAGCATAGAATTGACACTGGGTGGATGAAATGGCGGCAGGTCACGGGAACAATCTGTGACTCCCGCATGGGGAATGCGGGAGTCACAGATTGTTCAAACTTAAGGGGAAGATTTATAAAAGCATGATTAGACCTGCCGTCTTGTATGGATCAGAGTGTTGGGCCACAAAAGGAATGAATGAAAGACAATTGCATGCAGCTGAGATGAGAATGCTAAGAGGGATGTGTGGTGTTACGCGAATGGATAGAATACGTAATGAGTATATAAGAGGAAGTCTGAAAGTGACACCGGTGACCGAAAAGTTGTGTGGAAATCGGTTGTCATGGTATGGGCATGTTATGCGGAGGAATGAGGAAAATGTTGTCAGGAAAGTTGTGAGTATGAATGTGGATGGCTATACAAGTAGAGGGAGTCCAAAGAAACGATGGATGGATTGTGTGAAAGATGATATGTCTAGAAAGGGAATGACTATCGAGATGACGACTAATAGAGAAGTATGGAAGAAGAAGACATGTTGCGCCGACCCCAAATAAATTGGGATAAGGGCAGGAGAATGATGATTATACATGTGAGAACTACTGACAGCGCCCGTTCACGAACATGACGCATGGATAAGGCACCATTCAGCTCAACTATTTTGAAGGGAGCTAAATGATCCAACACACACGCCACCATCAGCGAGAAATTAAAGTGTGCATGTCATACTCTCAGCCGCCAGGGCACAGCCAAGTCAATGAAAGACGTACCCAGTAAATGTTCGCTTAATAGTAGGTACATAGTATTATGTGCTAAACAATTAGACAATATTAAGAGATTGAATTTATACAATGCAAAGATAGTTTTTTTGTTGTTGATCTTCCGCAGATCCAACAGTTTTTAGTAATCTAATCAATTAGTTGATACGGCCTTTTGGAGCAGGACTCGCATTGACCTAAGCATTTTTATCAGCAATGTAATCTCCCAATTTATAATATGCTTGGCTGCATAGTGTGGGTTTTATACAAGTTTTAAATCTTTCATTAAGTTTAAGAATGTGGGGAGGTATTTTATTGTAACATTTTAAACAGTACCCCATGAAAGATGAATCTACTTAAGCCAGCCTGAAACCTGGTTGAACTAATGGGTCCCTATTTCTAGTGAAATAATTGTGTCTTTCACCTCTTTAACTAAATTGTGAATTGTGTTTTTTAGGTCCGCAAGTAAAATTATACATTACGTATTACCTACTTGCTATGCAAAAAGCTACTCTTACCTACGCACATCCAAGTTATGAAGAAACTGTTGAACATTGAGAATAATTATACAAGTTGTATTGAGTTATTTTGGTCGGATCCTAATCTGATCCCCAGGGGGATCAGTTTTATTTTATGAACGCTATCAGTCAGAGTTTTTTGTTATTGCGGGCGCCTAGATTTTGCCGTTTGTAGACCAAGAGCTAAGGTAAGTTAGTTCAGCTAAGCTCGCATAGCAGACACAGTTTTTCATACTTGTGTGCAGACTGCAAAATATGTAAAAAATATGAAAAACTGTGTCAGCTATGCGAGCTAAGCTAAACTAACTTAGCTCAGCTCTTGGTCTTCAATCGGCATTTCTGTCCGGCATTAGATTCGTCCTCCAATTTTAATGACTCGTGTCTTTTAATAAAACCAAGGTTTAAAATGTTGGTAACAGTTCACCAACATTTTAAACCTTGGCTTTATTATAAGACACACTTCTGCTTAGACCTTCAGTAAAAACAGATGTTAGGTCATTATTATGGCATGTAAGATTGGAATGAGGAAAATGTGTTTCTTCCCTAATGACGGAAAAATACGAAAAGTCTTCGTTTTCAAAATAAAGATTCTTTTGAACCAGTCTTTTAAAAGAGATTTACGTAAATCGTATTAAAATATCAACGTAAATTAGCCGATTTTTTTTCAACTCTTAAGTATTTTTAGTATGATATGATAAATATTTAGAAAGAAGAGAGACAAAAAAAAAATGTTAGAAATTTTATGATTGTGTAAGACAGAGAGAGATTATCTTTCCTCTCTCTCATGTAACGACATGTATAGGTACCTAAACATGGCGCGTCCTTGAAAATATTTTACTATTGTTTCCACTTGGGAAGCTTCATCTTTCTGACTGACCGACCTCTTGACAATTCAAAAGTGCCTGTAATTGGTTTATTTTAAACTAGCTTCTGCCCGCGACTTCGTCCGCGGAAAATTGCGATATACTGGAATTGTTTAGGCAGCGCATGCAAATAATTCTGTTTTCGGAGGTATTTTTTTCCGACTTGCTAGACGAAAATTGCGATAGCTCGGCTAATATGTATGATATAAATATAATTTATAGCCTATAGCACTCAGGAATAATGTAGCTTTCTATCAGTGAAATTTTGAAATTGGATCATTAGTTCCGGAGATTACCCCCTACATACAAACTTACAAATTTTACCTCTTTATAATATTAGTATAGATAAATACTTTGAGTTGAGTTGAGTTGAAGTTTCACTTCACCAATTACGTAAATACTTGACGTTTCTGAAAGTCTTTAATTTAATAAACTGCTAGATATTCCAGAGAGTCTTTGCAGCCGTCGTTTTTGGTCCAGAAATTTGGACCCCAACATTAATATTACAAAAAAAAAACAAAATATTAACTTATTTGAACCCTTTATTTGATCACAGTAACTAACCTCAAGGTTGCACATCCAAGAATACTAAAACGCTTGTGTCTATCATCTCTGGCCAACCTAAGAGATATCATTATATGCAACAGATGCAGAAGGCCTACGCTTGACAGTTTGAATAGAAATTACTTATTTCGTCGAAAACCTAAACTACGCCCAATTTCCTCTTAAAGTCAGTACGACTCCCAATATCAATTAGAACGCTCGTCTGACACTTCTTTAGAAGCAAAAAACGAGTCGCAGTAGTTGCAATTGGCAGTTCGGCCGGACAAGCGTAAGCTGGAGTAGATTGGCGTAAATTGCATTGCACATAATTGGGACGCGTAATTTTTGTCCCGTCTATCCAGAACCTTAGATAAGATTTTGACGGTCGCTTGTTCGTTCAAAAAAGGAATAATAAAGCAATGTTAAACAAAATAAAGTTTAATGTATCGCTTTCATCATAAAAAATAAAGTGGTTCAGATAAAAAAACAGTGTTCAAACATATCTTTAAAAAAATCTCAATTTCACGCTGTTTTTACCTCTTAGATATATCTTTTGATTTATTTATAGATAAGGTTATGCCTTTATAAAAATAGTTAGATAAAAATGGAACTGCTCTTTTTGATTTTTGAATTCCAATTTGGCTTGGAGGTGGAACATAATTTGCGATATAGCTCATCATCCACATCAATCAAATATGAAATTTCATAATTATTGTAAAACTTGTCGGATTCAAAAAACTTTTATTTTCTTTTTTTTTTTGGATTTAAGTTTTTATTAGATTTTTTTTTTATTTTGAGGGTGGGAAATCATCAAATTATTCCTCCCGCTCTGGGTTGAACGAAAGGGGTGTCAGACTCATACTGACTAAAACCCATCCATGTTCCTTCCTTTAACCTAACCCTTTCGGACAATCCCGCTTAATTTGAATAGATTTACATTAAAGAACGCGAACGTTCTTAAAAACGTGGGCATTGCTCCTCTGTTTGTTGCGTGCGGTAAAGAATGTATAAGCCAATAATTATAAAGAGGAATATTAAAATGTGTTCGTGATGCACAATAATTATATAAAAACTTAATTCAGTGACTAATAAAACTCACCCATTCTTCTCCTTAAGTATGAGATTATTATTTCTCGTTGCTAGTTTTCAAATTGGTATTTCGTGATGAGATTACTTTATTTTGATTGGAGGGTAATTGCTGTAAGTACCTAAGCCATCAAACCAAATTATCTTTAGCCTGGAACAGCTCTGCGATATATAAAATGCTTGACAAATGACTATCTTCCCCCAAACGTCGTATAAAGCCCATAGGTTAAAAAGAAAAATTCTCTCGAAACGACAATAAAATAAATATAACCGTATACGTTGTTGAGCTCTTATCAGTAAACGGCTTCTAATAGGCGAATATCTAATGGGTTAAAATCTGGCTAATTTTATTACATGGAAAAGCATCGGTTTCTTATCAATGTGATTTTCTACCCAATCTTAATATTAATACTTATTTTAGAAATGAGATTAGATTTGTGCTTAGTTGATGGCAAATGCATCGCCCCGTAATAAAACACACATTTTTTTAATGGCCTCTCGCAGATCAACCGTAGGGCTGTCTACTGCTAAACCGAACTTTCCTGTAGATGCCCTAATAAATTGTAGGCTCCATATCCAGGGCTTAAAAAAACTTACAAACTAAGCGACTACGCGCTAAAGGCACCCCCTCTGGGGTACGGACCACGGCTTAGGGATTCGCTGTTAAGTAAGCAATGTTTTTAAGCATTGGACAGGCTGAATTGGACGTAATTAACAAACTAACTCACTTAAATATAACTGGCAAAATGCGGGAGCACACTACTATAGATATGCCTCTGCCTGACTCTTTGAAGAGTGAAAGCGTGATATTATTATGTTTTGTTTTGCACCTGGTGCAAGCCATGGTCCGGAGCGAGAGGGAGTGGGAGGCAGTCACATCCCACTGTGAAGCACTCATGCTAGCAAAGGAGGTGGCAGGATGGAAGAGGGAGAGGTCCTCCCGTCACAGCCACTGCAGGAGACGCCCCGGGCGTCGGGAGCTACGTGACGACTCGCGGCCACCGTAAGTGCGGGCCTGCGGGCGGTGAGTGGGTAGCTCACCGTCCGATCGGGACCAGGCCCGTGCCGGGCGGTGCGTACGTGTTCCACGCGCACCTCAAAGAGATGTCAGCATTTGGAAGGGGCCCGTTGGGGCCGAAGCCTGCCGGGAGAGCGGGATTGTCCGAAAGGGTTACCGCTGCCCCCGAATATAAAGGGGTAAGGAAGGAATATGGGTGGGTTTTAGTCAGTAAGAGTCTAACACTCCCTTCCGCTCCACTCAAAGCGGGGGGAGTCATTTGATGACTTCCCATCCTCAAAAAAAAAGACCCTATTCGTCTGAAATATATTTATTTTTTAATGACTTGTGCGTCGGTGGCTCAGCAATTGATATAAAACCTAGTGGTCAATAGTTTAATGAAAAAACACTGCTTTAAGATGTGGTTGTCGGCTCCTCGCGTAGAATACTTTGTATTACCTATAGAACTAGTAATTTTATTTCTATTTTAACAATTTCCTTCCTGAAGCCTTACGATCTTGCAGCTCATTCGACGTAAGCATAGGCACGTTTTTGCACTCATTGTTGTGCTAAACTAGTGACCTTGGCCGGGCTATTGTCAGATTAATGTTTATTTAATGAATAGACACAACATAGCAAGGTAACACGCAGTATAGAAACATGTCCCATGATTTGATTTGATGATTTTTTTGACGACACGGTTGGCGCAGTGGTTGAGCGATTGACTGCTGCGCAGTATGTCGCGGGTTCGATTCCCGCACGGAACAAATATTTGTACGACCTGCAAGCATTTGTTACGAGTCTGGGTGTTTTTCTATCTATAATATGTATGTAGTTACAAAAAAAAAATTATATAAGTAGTATATCAGCCATCTCGTTACCATAACACAAGCATTAGGTTGCTTAGCTTGGGACGATATGGCGTTATGTGAAATGTCCAAGGATATTATTATTATTTAGTTTCTGTACTTTGTGAATATGAGAGGAGCTAAGTACTAAAAGTCGCACAGGTCGATCCACCAGGTTAAGCTACGCTGGCCGGGGTTGGCCGTGGTATAAGGGTGACCATACATACCGAGACTCCTCCGTGCCTCGGAAAGCACGTTAAGCCGTTGGTCCTGGCTGTCATTTGTGCATCTTTGACAGTCATTACGGGTCGTCAAAAGCCCGAAAATCTGACAGCCAGTCTTACCAAGGGGTATCGTATTGCCCAGTTACTGGGTTGTGGAGGTCAGATAGGCAGTCGCTCCATAGTCCATGTAAAACACTGGTATTCAGTTGCATCCGATTAGACTGGAAGCTGACCCCTTCATAGTTGGGAAAAGGCTAGGAAGATGATGACTTTGTGAATAAGTATCCAAAAGTAAGTTTGTTTCTGTTACTTTCAGGCTTAAACCACAGAAAATATTACTTTATGAAAATAAAATTACCATGAATTTGTACTTTATTTACACAAGTGTAACTGAAATAAAAAACGTAATAATTTATGAAAATTTGTCTGTTTATTTTGCCAAATAGGTATATAATTTGCCAGCAGTTTAACACTTGTGTTTACAAATGAAACGTAAAAATTGTGTGTATAATAACATAGTTTACATTTATATATTCGTTTCCTGATGTTCAATAAAGAGTCAGTTATTCCGAAAGTCATTATTTTATTTTAAGTTATAACATTAGTCCCAAAAATTGCTTCAAATGTTTCAAAATAAATTCAAATTAAAAAAAGAAACACAATTCTTGACAGTTGTATTCAATAATAATAGCCTCAGTTTCTTTGGTTACAATTTCGAATCTTCATTCCTTATTCAATGCCAATCCACATAAAAAAATTACAACTTTTAGCAATTAAAGATAAAAAAAAAAATTACAATCTTGACACAAATTTTACGAGATAAAAAAAGAGTACTTTGTTTTCAATAAAAACAACTTTAGCTAACAATGTCGATAAGGTACAGAGGCCAGCACATCAAGTTACCACAATCTATTAAATTTCTTTGATAGTATTTCAACTTTATTGCAAAGTCATAAGGTTCATTTTTAATTGAAAAAATTTGACAGTTGGGGATAGGTTGATGTGCTGGCGTCAGTACATTGTAATTTTTACAGCAATTTTCATTATAGTGGGGGTTTTTAACAAGATTGGTAGAACACAGTTTAACACTTATCAGGCACCTCTACAGTACGTTTCATTGCAGAAACAGACAAGTTATCAACTCTCACATTATCTCCTAACCTGAGTTTAACATCGCCGTAGGGGAAAAAGCGGCTGGAGAAAGTAACTTCACCTTCCCCACAGAATAACTCAATGGAACTCGCGTCCACAAGGATGTACCATTCAAGTTTTTTACTAAGAGGCCTCCACTTGGTTCTACGGATACCATCTTCACCACCACGGTCGAGCGTCACCTTACCTCTAAGGAAATCATAACTAATTGAAACACTCGCATTTGTGGATTCTATAACTAGATTGAAATTTTTCCACTTCGGAGCTGTTATTCTTATTTCAGCAGCCTTATCCTCCAACTGGACAGTGTAACCACTTTTCGCTTTCCCAGAGTACAGTGTGCGGCCACGGGTTGCAGCAATCTCTTTAACAGGTTTCTGCGTCAGTCTTAATCCTTCCGTGAGGGATAAAACTCTCGGGATTGTCATTTGACCAGTCCAGCCATCATCGCGCTCAGGATAATCTTCCTCCCACATATCAAACCATGCTATTACAATCCTACGACCATCGGCATCCAACATTGATTGCGTAGCATAAAAATCGTGTCCGTGATCCAATTCCACGAATTCTGTTATAGGCGTGAACAAATGAGTATCGTAATCAAAATCACCAACTATATAGCCAGTCTGATACAGATTGTTGTACTTATCCCCCTGAGCTTTAACACCTTGTGGTGACATCATCAGTACAAAATGTCCGCCCAACTCGAAGAAATCCGGACACTCCCACATATAACCCAGAGAGCCATCCGACTCATCTAAAATTGACTCCTGCTTCCATGAAATTAAATCCTCCGATGAATAAAGTAATACTCGTCCAAGAGTATTATTTTTGAAAGAATTCCCCAACACCATGTAAAAACGATCACCATGTTTCCATACTTTCGGGTCCCTGATATTCGGCTGATGTTCCTCTGCTTCAATAATAGGATTCCCTTCATATTTCGTGAAATTAACTCCATCAGTACTCGTAGCTAAAGCTTGACGCTGCTCGTGATCTGGAGTCTGTCCAGGAAAATTAACATTTCCCGTATAAATAAGATACATAGTTTCGTTTTCAATGATAGCACTTCCCGAGAACACTCCAGTTCTGTCATAAGATTTGTCTGGATACATTGCGATTGGTAGATTTTCCCAATGGAATAGATCTTTGCTTTTCGCATGTCCCCAGTGCGCGACACCAGGCTCTTGACTGGACATAGGGTTGTATTGATAGAACAGGTGGTAAAAACCTTCATACTTGCAGAAGCCGTTGGGATCGTTCATCCATCCGAGCGGTGGACGTAAGTGGTACCGTGGTGCAAAGCGTTCATTAACTTCACATGCCAAGCATCTGTAAGAAAACAGTGCTATTAGTAATAACTTTGTCACAGCTGGTAGCATGGTGCGCGTCAATAGAACAGACGCGTTGACGGAGCACGTCTGAATAGTTCATTTCCGCCACCGCGATCGTTTATATGCCGTCATTATGTCGTGTCGTATCCAGTTGTGTCGATTCAATGTAAACTTATAGAAATTATTGTACTCATTATCGTAAGCAATGGCTCAGTTTAATTGTCTGCCTGAGAGATGTTATTTTGTTTAAATTACAAATTCAACACGTGTTTCTTCAAGACAATGATCTATGAGTTCTGCGTAGAAGTTAAATAGTGTTTTATATAGATACAAAATTCTCTTTCAATTAGATGAGTTAACTATGGGTTAACCCATATAATTGGCATTCTACGCAACGGATTAAAACCTCAACAAGATTGAGGTTTTTATTTTTGGTTTGACCTCAAGGTTTGTATTTTTATTGTAATATAGATGAGCTTGTTCCAATATTCTGTACCTGAACTATCTTTTAATCTAGTTTTTTTTAAAATATTAGTTCACTATGAGAGACGGAGCTATACCTACAGTACGTATAGCGCTATCTTTTTCCCACTGGAAAAAATATTAAAATAATAGGCACTGCTGATATAAAAGGTAGTGGTTGGCCCCTGGATAGTCTTTAAAATAATTATATTTTGATAGACATCAAAATATAATTAATTTATTCTGTTGTAGAATCTATTTAAAGGTTAACCTTAAATCACTTGCTGTATTTAACTTCATGCAACAATTAAAGTTGAGTGGGTAATTATTAAACAAAAATAGTTTAACCATGAAGCTACTCATACTCAATGCAGGCAGTTAATTTATTAATAGTCTTATTATCAAGCTGAATGATTGAATAGTGATGGATTTTAATTTCCCCTTACGAGTATTGCAATTGCATTATTTTAAATCAGCATGTGTCATCAGCAAATTTTATGTTGACCTAAGTCATAAATCAGCCTAGCCTTTTACCAATTTTGTTGGGGTCAACTTCCAGTCTGACCAGATGCAGCTGAATACTAGTATTTTATATGGAAGGGCTGCCTATCTGATCTCTACAACCCAGTAACTGGGTACTACAATATCTCTTGCTAAGAGTGATTCTCAAACTTTCGGGCTTCTAACGACCTGTAACGATTGTTAAAGATTACGAATGACAGCCGGGACCAACGGCTTAACGTGGTTTCCGAGGTACGGAGTAGTCTCAGTATGTAAAGATGGCCACCCATCCAAGGCCCAACCTCGGCAAGCGTTGCTTAACCTGATGGATCGATCCGTGCGGTAATTACTTAGCGACGATGTTTACCTAAGTGTAAGGGATAAAAATTACAAATTGATGACGATTGACAACGATTTTTAGGGGTTACCCTTTTCTTCCGTGGGGGAAACCTCAAGGAAACCCACCTGTCTGTGGGAAATGGAGGGTCCTGTTGGACTTCTACCGACTAAACCCGTACGCTTGTCTCCACTATCATGGACCGGGGATCCGAGAGAACGTCGTATATTTACTGGTCTATTTACCGGTAGTCGGGAGTTCAAAAATTTTATTATAACCTGAAAAAAAAAAATATTTACACAGGTAGCAGTAGTAGAAATGGCTTTAGCCTTCTTAACTCACGATCACGAGTCTTATATTATATTATACCTACATACATAATTATATCACGTATTCTTAACCATAATAATATTTTACCTCATACGTGTTGCTTGACAATTAAGTACTTTGAATTTCTTGGTAGTGCAATCAAAGGAAAATATACATAAGAAAACAGTAGGTATATAATTCCATTGTGATTGTTTTAAAAGGTGTGAACGGATTTTAGACATTTAATCAATGCGAGTAACGATGAGAAAATGACTGGCAAATTGCTGATGGCAGGTATGTGAGTTTAATTTATTGTTTAATTGTAGTTGAATTATAGGTACAAAGGCCAGCACATCAAGTTACCACAATCTGCCAAATTTCATTGATAGTATTTCAACTTTATTGCAAAGACATAAGGTTCATTTTTAATTGAGAAAATTTGACAGTTAGGGAAAGCTTGATGTGCTGGCGTCTGTACGTATAAATCATTAAGGTAAGAACACACGCAGCGATTTTAGTCCTTTAGTCCCGTCCTGATACAACATAGTATTTGACAGCCAATTTATTGCTAGCGATGTCAAAATCTGTGTGTGGAGATGAGATATTAAAATCGTCAGTGTGACTCCCGCAACTAAAGTCACTGCGTATGTAAAGACGCCAGCACATCAAGCTATCCCAAACTGTCAAATATTCCCAATTGAAAATGGACCTTACGCTTTTTAAAAAAAGTTGAAAATTTACCAAAGAAATTTGACAGATTTTGGTCACTTGATGTGCTTGCCTGTGTACATACTAATAATACATCAAAAAATGAAAGTCATAACAAAACTTATATTTAGTTCTGAGCAATAACACTGGAAATGAAATCTCTAGTAATTGCTATCACATTTATGCAAGGGGCCGCTTGTTTTTTTTTTTGTTGTTTTATTGAAAATACTGGCAGCTTTTTGATCTTCGCGCCAACCCTGAAATTAAGGAATCGTGACTCAAGGCACAAGTAGCGGGGACGCCTCCCAACTAGATAGACTGACGATTATAAAATGGCTGGGACAATCTGGATGCGGAATGCCAAAGGCAGGGTGATATGGTCGTCAGCGTGGAATTCACAATATTTTATGGGACTATGATTTTTTTAGTCTTCTCTTATTCTTCATTATACAAGGTTGTACCAGTGAAAAAAATATTAACGTAGCTGATGAGACTGATAAAAATTCTCGTCAGTACCTAATATAAATCGCTGCACTACAAAGAAACATCTTTATTTTAGATTCATATTTTTTAACAAAAAAGCTGCAATTAATGCCTTAAATTATAAATTAAAAAACAAGGTAGAATTACTTAAAAAAAGATGCACCAAAGCCATTAGTCTCACATGAACCATAGGTCGAGCATAGTATCTACTAGGCGCATACCTAGTAGATAGATCAACAAGATTTCAGACAAAGAAAGTGAATTATTTCACACTACAGAATAAATATATTATATTAAAAATATAAATAGTTACAGTAAAGTAATTTTAAACCTCTTAAGGGGTCATTGTACGCATTATAACGAACAACTACAATAAAAAAAAAACAAAAAAAAAAGTCGGCTTTTCATACATTTTGCTGCTGTTCGTATATTTGAACGAATTAGGCGCACATAAATGTACTGCACAGCTGATTTTTTTTCTTGATTACATTTTTGGTCGTATAGTAAAAGTTGTTCGTTATAATGAGCACAATGACCCCTTAAGAGGTTTCAAACGACTTAAATTTAACCTTTATAAAAAAAATCACGTATTACAGGCCAAACGATTAGAATTAAACTACATTACAATAACGAATTTCAAATAAATAACGTTAATTTTCAACTAATATAACGATAGTTAGTTACGAATCTCCATTTAAAAGTTTACTTTAGTTGAAATAACCAAATATGACAGAATGGCATTGTTTATATTGAGACAATAAGAACCATTCGAACTAAAACGATGTTTGTTTAATAACTTTTTTACAATAATGTCAGTAATCAATAACAGTACCTAATAGCGTAATTTAAAAAAAAAACGATAATTTAGAATTGGAATGGCAGTTATCGTTAAGTAGGCGTATTTACAGACGGTCGACTGTCAGATAACGGTACTATTTCTAAAAATAAACGATATAGTTAGCTAACCTTGAATGCGCGCACATTTTAGCGGCAAACTTCGCAAGCGAGCGTAAAACACGTCCGATCTTCATAACGTCTGGGACGAGTACTGGACTACTGGCATGATATTAGGAGACCGAGGGGGCGGAGCACGTAACAACTCAGTTCAATGAACTTATTTTAACGTTCAAAATTATTATTATTAATGATTAAAAATCACGAATAGGCATATTATTGAAGATACAGCAGTCAATAAATCTCAGAAACTATTAGAGAGTGCAGTCCTAGTCCTAGTCTTCTAGAATTACACCTTGAATTTGCACTTGCAACCGATCTGCCTAACCAGCTAGTTTCGTTGAATCTGATGCCTGCAAACGATTGTACGGTACCCAGATTTTAAATTAATTTTTAAACTGACTCAATAATTGTTTTTTATTGTTGTTGTCATCAAACTTTCCAGTTTGTTGATCTGCAGGGTGGGTAACGCACGTGACTATTTTAAGGAAAGCGCTGACGCACGAACCACGGCGCGTGAGCATCGTAACCGTTGCAACCGGGGGAATCTGCTGACACAGAACACGAGGGCCATGAACTCCGTCTACGTGACTGCGCCCGCGCACTTCGTATCCACCATTGATCGTGTCAATTTGATTTTTACATTATTTAAAAAAAAAACTTTTTATTTTACATTTATTTGTTTGGTAACACTGCATCCTCAATAACACCAAACATCAAGGACTGCACAAATACCTTCGCCCCCACCACTTTACAGGTAAGCTTTGTATGAATTAGTTGAATGTAGTTTTCGTTTTTTTTACGCCCGATACATTTTGTACCTTGCTGTCCTCCCCCAGAGACGCCCTAAGCCGAGATCTGTACCTCACAGGGGATGCCCTTAGCGTGTAGTCGCTTAGTTTGTAATTTTTAATAAGCCCTTGTTGGAAGCTACATTTTTATTGTGGCATCCAGAGGCAAGCCCGGTTTAGCAGTACCTACCCTTTGGATGAAATGCGAGACGCCTTTAAAAAAAAAGAAAAAAAACGTTTTTTTTTAGTCCTCCATTTTTCTATCTCAAAGATTAAGTAAACAAATACCGGAGTCAGATAATTGAAAGTTACAGTTAACGACAAAAACTTTGAAGGGTGCCGATGAGACCGCTAAAAGCTTAATGAAACGTCAAGTCGTTTTCCCGCGTAAGTGTTTATTTTTGTAAAATTACATAGGCTTAGTTTTAGATATTAAGGTACCATTAAGCTTTTTCTCCTAGTTCTTATAATATTCTTTATTTTTATACAGCTTAACTTTAAATTTTACTAGACCAAAGTAGTTGGATTGTGAAGTGATGGCCTGAAACACAGGTTTAAATTAACCTAGATCGGGCTGGTCGCTACATAAAATTGCAATTCCGAACAACCATTACTTGCACCTATATTAAAATCTTAAGTAGTTTTAGTTTTAGGCACTTTAATTGTATAGAAATCTTATTACTGTTGGCTACATGTACACTTTTTGTAAACGTTTTATTTGAAAAAAAATAATATTATTACTATAATTATTAAATTATTAAGGATACTTGTCATATGTATATACGTCGGTTTTGGTTGAAACCCCAGTCACATAGCGGTTCATTATTCGTAAACTAGCTAAACTATGCGACTCTAGCGACCAGCCCTAAATTACCGAGATTTATTTTTATACTAGCTTCCGCCCGCGGCTTCGCCCGCAAAATATGTCGACAAATTATACACATAAACCTTCCTCTTGAATCACTCTATCTATTAAAAAAACCGCATCAAAATCCGTTGCGTAGTTTTAAAGATTTAAGCATACAGACAAACAAACAGACAAAAATAGCGACTTTGTTTTATACTATGTAGTGATTTTTACGTGAAATACGAATACACTTAAACGTTCGCACCAACTCAAGCGCATCCGACGCAAACGCATTCAAATCCATTGTGTAGTGTTTGGAAGAACTAAGTGCGCACACAGACCGAAACGTAAAAATACTATTTTATACTATGTTTAAAGAAAAGTACGCGTGTCAAATTCACGTTTTTTTTACCGACTCAACAAACTAATAATATAATAACAAACTTAAACTGGCCATTTAATTACATAGCTACTAACATTTACGTAGGTAACCTAAAAAAAGTACCTAAAAACTTCAATTGTCTTAACAATAGTTGTAACTATCATTGTGACGTCAATGGCCTGAAAAGTCACACCTTAAAACTGGTAATTATTAGCTATCTATTAAGAGATACCACTAAATCCTCAATTAAAATTAACCGGCACAAAGCAATAAATTAACAACATTAGAGAATAAACGAAAAAAAAATTGAAGAAAAATGAATGAGGAATGGTAATGAAATTGTAATTTTTTTTTTTTTTTCAGACACGTTACAATAAATTATTAAATTATGTCGCTGTCAACTCACTTACGGTTTTATTCATTGTGGATGGGAGGATGGGAAATCATCAAATGACTCCTCCCATTCTGGGTGGAGCGGAAAGAAGTGCCAGATTCTTAATGACTAAAACCCATCCTTGTTCCCATCATGTTCCTTCCTTAGCCCTTTGTGTACCGGGGTAGCGGTAATTTTTTTGAAAATCCTGCTGATTTTTTTTTTTTTTTTTTTTTTAAGGATGACTCTTACTGACTAAAACCCATCCATGTTCCTTCCGTAGCCCTTTATGTTCCGGGGTAGCGGTAACCCTTTCGGACAATCCCGCTTACCCGGCAGGCTTGGCCCTGAGGGGCCCCTTCATATGCTGACATCTCTTTGAGGCGCGCGTGGAACATATACGCGCCGTACGGCACGGGTCTGTTGCTGATCGGACGGTGAGTCACCCATTACTCACCGTCCGCAGGCCCGCGCCTACGGTGGCCGGGAGTCGTCACGTGGCTCCCGACGCCCGGGGCGTCTCCTGCGGCGGCTGGGACGGATTTTTATTTAGGCTGCAGTTGTATTCTGGGAAGAACATCTATGAAGTTTTGTAAATTAGGTTGCTTAATATTTTCTTTGAACCATTTGCATCACATTATGCAGGGCCTTGGAAGATGGCCTTGTACAGACGCCAGCACATCAAGCTATCCCTAACTGTCAAATTTTCTCAATTAAAAATGAACCTTATGTCTTTGCAATAAAATACTGTCAAAGAAATTTGACAGATTGTGGTAACTTGATGTGCTGGCCTCTGTACAATATACCACCACGTGGCTATCCATCGGAAACTTAAAAAAATATTTATTTTTTCGCGATACTGACCTGTTAAGCAAAGGCATCTCCTCCACCAAATGATGTCTTGCCATGAACGACCTTTAGCCAATATAAAATCCATGGATGCCATGGATCACTCCTGGCCTGATGAGATGTATGCGTCATAGAGATAGTTTACACCGTCAGGTAAATTTAGACCCTAAAAATGAGACTCTTAAACTTTCGTATACCAGATACAGAAATTTCTTTATAGACATTCTGCGAAAAGCGAAGACAGACTACGAAAGCAAAGCCCTAGAAGACAACAGACGGAATTCAAAGAAATTATGGACCACTATAAAAGACATATGTGAGATTCGACAGAAAAAAAATGACCCTGCTGATCTATTTAATTATTATGTCATCAGGAGTTTTTCCAGACCATTGGAAAATAGCTCTAGTTTCCCCTATTCATAAAGCTGGACCTAAGAACTCCCCGGATAACTACAGACCTATATCTCTGCTCTGCATCTTTTCAAAAGTCCTAGAAAAGTTAATGAATAACCGCATAGTTAACTACCTAGAAAGCCACTCACTTCTCTCAGAAAAGCAATTTGGGTTTAGAAAAGGAAAATCGACAACTGATGCGGTTGAACTGCTGACAAACATTACATCTAATCATATAGATCATGGCGAACGTTGTCTTGGAATATTCCTAGACCTCGCTAAGGCGTTCGACACCATATCTATTCCTATCTTACTTAAAAAAATCGAAATGTTTGGAATAAGAGGAACAGCATTAGACTGGCTTCGTAGTTACCTGAGCAAGAGGCGGCAATATGTCAGAGTCGACAACTTAATCAGCAATGTTCAGGAAATCAGCTTTGGAGTACCGCAGGGGAGCATACTTGGCCCAACCTTATTTATTATATACATGAATGACATTCTCAAAATTACAATCCCCAACGCTGACCTCATTTGTTACGCAGACGACACTGTTACTCTATTTCACGCAACTGATTGGGAAGACTTATACAAGAAAGCAGAAGCAGGAATAATCAAAATCGCTAAATGGCTCAACTCAAATTTACTCACACTAAATGTCAAAAAGACCAAATTCATAACTTTCAATAAAACTCGGGCAACCAGAGTTCCGTTATGGAATTTAAAGATTCACGAAGAAAATTGCCATAAAACCTTAACTAACACTAATAATACTCAATGTTCATGCAATAAGATCGACAGAGTAGATGAAATAAGATATTTAGGAGTTATCATAGATCAAAATCTTTCATTCAAACCACAAATCAGGGAACTTGTTAAACGCGTGGATGTAAAAAAGCTCGTCTACGTAGCTCTATGTCAGTCGCTGATACAATATTGTATTGCAATCTGGGGAGGAGCGACAAAAAGTCATCTAATAACCCTCGAAAGAGGGTTATTAGATGACTTGGGTTTTGACTTGGGTTTTCTTAAAACTCTGTTGCAAAAACCATACCGTTTTCCTACAGAAATCTTGTACGCAGAAGCTTCCCAGCTGAGCGTAAGAAAATTGTACATTTTGAACGTAACAATGAAGACCCACACCAAATCTTCTAGAAGAAGTGATTTAAGTAAATTACAGGCAAAGCGCAGATTCAGAATTCCAACTCCGCCAGTTAAATCCGCATTTGCACAGAGGCTCCCACATTTCCTGCATGTTCACGTATATAATGCAGTGTTAAAACAGTGCAACATAAGAAACTGCACTCGTCAACAAATAAAAAACAAAATAACATCCTGGCTTCTACACTTGTCATATGATGATACAGAGACGCTGGTCACAGTAGCAAAATAAAATATTTATACACGTATTACTTTCGTACCATTGTCACGTTTACACACATACTCGCGCTTGAACACCTTTAACTTCTCCACCACTATATGATCACACAGACACAACAACATTTCACACACAATCATGACCTCACACCTACACTCACTCACTCACGGAACATGATCACACACCTACACACACACTCACTTACATACACGATCACACACTTGCACGCAAACTCAAACAATTAAAAGCGTTTTTCTAGTTTATTATTATTACGTTTCTTTTATCTTCGATTTCTTTTGTAATGTTTCCTTTAATTTGTGATTCATAGAGTTTTTATTTTAGTTTTTCCCTTTTTGTACCTAATTTGAAAGAATTCTATTTTACTTTAATATTGAACTTGTTTATTAGTTATAGTTTTAGTTGGTAAACCCTCCAAAATTGGTGCCCAAGATACAGGCTTGCCTAGTTTGGGGCCAATGTTAAACCTTTTGTAAAATTTTTGCAATAAAGTTTATTATTATTATTATATTATTAAAAGGTTCGTGTACCTGCGCCGACCTCGTTTCAAGCCCGGTTAATTGAGAAGTCGACAACCTTTTAGATTCAAATGGGAGATGCTTAGGTGAGCTATGGGTAGGTCACCGTCCGATCAGGACCAGGCCCGTGCCGGAAGACAGTGCGTACGTATTCCACGCGCGCCTCAAAGAGGTGTCAGCATTAATGAAGGGGCCCGTTAGGGCCGAAGTCTGCCGGGTAAGCGGGATTGTCCGAAAGGGTTACCGCTACCTCGGAACATAAAGGGCTAAGGAAGGGTTTTAGTCAATAAGAGTCAATCATTTGATGATTAACTATCCTCAAAAAAAAAGAAGCCAATATAAATGGTATGACTACCTGCGCCGACCTCGTTTCAAGCCCGGTTAATTAAGCAGTCAACAACCTCTTAGGTTAACTGCGAGATGTCCTTCACAAAAAGAGGCCGGTATCAGCATTGTTCTCTTTTTGAACATAATATAAAAAAGAATGACGAGTCAACAATGAAAAAAAAACTGGAAACACAAAACAATGTGAGTTTATAATGAAAATTTCTCTACCAATATCCCAATAGATAATAATAATAATAATAATTTATCAGAGGCCCGCACATCAAGGTACTCCAATCTGTCAAATTTCTTTGATAGTATTTCAACTTTATTACAAAGTCATAAGGTTCATTTTTAATTGGGAAAATTTTACAGTTAGGGATAGCTTGATGTGCTGGCGTCTGTACACACAAGAAGAAAAGAACAGAAAATACGAACAAAGGTGATGCTTATTTCTAAAGAAATCTCTTCCAGCAAACCTGCGATTGGAAAGTAGATAAAAGAGAAAAAGATAAAAATAAAAAAACAATTCACTAATTTAAATAACATAAACTAAGAGAACATACATACTTATGTAGATACAGACATACTACTAAAATAAATATCACTAAAATAGATTTTCAAAATTAAAATGTAAATAACAACTATGGAAAAAGAAGACAAATAATTTTGTGTTGTGTGTTTCACTGTGTATTTTGTAGTTTGCATTCGTGCACAACTCGCTGCCTGTGCTGCTATGTTCTGTCTTGATTCATTACCTGCAAGAAGTTCGTCTGATAGAATCAATGAACTATCTAGAAAACATACCTGTTCCACGTACTAAAGAGTGTCCGTGGAGTTTCTTGCCCGTTCTTCTCCACAGGTACCTACTGCTTTGGAATGGGCAATTAGCTTCATCTTTCACTGACTGACACCTTGACAGTTCAAATAAAGTGCCTGTAATTGTTTTATTTGAAATAAATGTTTTGAGTATGAGTTTGAAAGATTGGAACCGACAATCATCAACTTGTTTATGGTTTTCATAAAGCTTGTCGCCTAGTATTTTTGTGCCTATGTAAATGCTATACTTACTTTAATAATTTAACCGCCCGACTTCATATCAGTTGTCATGCCCCCAGCGTCCAAATCATAAAAAAAACTTTATTTCAGACGAATATGGTCTTGCAATTACATAAAAAATGAAAACCGAACATAAATTCTCAGTCGTATAAACACGACTCAGGCAGCAGGGGTTCGAATACATTTGTCGTAGTAATTCGACTGGGGTGGTTAAAAGGTTAAACGCACAGTAGGATGGAAACAACGAACGGATCCTGGAAATATCCCATCACTTTGGGGTTTATTATAATAACTGCTTTTGTTGTTTTCAATAAACAGATAAGTCTTGGTCGCAAGCACTACTGCTGAACTTGAAGTCCTAGGTTCGAGTCTGCTGGGTGGGCAAAGAATTATTGGGATTTCTATTAGGAATTTCTCAGTAGCAGCTAGAAGTCTGGATCTGTGCCCGATTGGCTCGCCACTTATTAGATGGGACTTAAACATAAATGGCGAAATGTGGGTGTACCAGCTATAATTTATATCTCTGCCAAACCCTTTGGAGGGACAAAGCGTGATAATAAGTTGTGTAAATAAAATAATTTTCTTTTACCTTAAACTTTACCTCTTAAGAGATTAATATGAACACATAAATTAAGTTATTTTAGAACTTGCTGGTGGTGGCAGAAACGGTGGCAACAACTACCAAGCTGCACCGTGTTATCCTTGACGGCTCAATTCCAGAAGACGTTTAGAGAAGTATAAGGAACAGGGTGTAAAGTTCACTCATCCTCCATAGATAAAGGAGGATCCTCTGACCAGACAGGTGTCGTGTTTGGTGAGCTACAACCCGACGATCAATGTCAGGACGTTGTATACAGGCTGAAATTTAATCCATGGACATTATTTTAAGGCGTAATTGTACTCATTGTGAACAACTTTCACTATGAGAACAAATCTGAAACATTATGCTCGCATAACTCGTCAAAAGTAGGAAACAGCTGATTTTTTTTTTGCTGTATATAAATTGTAGTCGCGCGGTAAACTCTGTTTGCGCGATGCAGGATTTTGCGAGACATCTATGTGACGTCGCATGTAGCAATGTCGATGCCGCTGCACGTTCATCAATCAGACTAATCCAATGGATGCCTACCTGCAGCGACTGCGGCGTTTCCCCGCAGCAGCTACACCTCAGGAAAATATTTATTTATTTGTTCAATGTTGCTTGTGCTTTATTTATTGCTGATATACTTTTATAAGCAAACTGTTTTTTTTTCAACCAATAACATAAATAGATACATAGAACATTTTTCTACACCATAAATATTACGGATATAAATGTAGAACATTTTGTAAGGGCATTAACAATTTTAGTACCCAAGACAATGGACGGTTTTATCGCTAAAAGCGATTTTTTAAGACAATCTTTGGGTGAGCTTAGGGAGTAGAAGACCGCAGGAGTTTTTAAGCCGATTAGTAATTGATTAATTAACTAATTTGTTAGGTACGCTCTGTTTGACATAGGCTCAAAAGAAATACGGTAAATATTGGTAAAATAAAATGAAAATTGGTATTTCTTGCAAAGTATAGTTTCGGAATTAACAATTTATAGCGTTAATTATCAGTTATAGAGCGCGCTTTGAGAAAGGTATGTTCGGACTCTTTTTGAACCTTAAAATCAAAAATTCAATTATCCGATATAGCTTGCAAATTAAGCAAGCTGTACGCTGGCCATTAGACTGAATGCCGGCCGAGTGAACTGGAATGAAGACCGCGTCTCAGCAAGCGCAGTGCGGGATGCTCCCAGCTAGATGAACTAACGACACATCGTCTCATCCAGTTTATCCCGTTGGGGCGGTGGCTCAGGCAAACTGGATGCGTACAGAGGAAGACAGGGTGTTGTAGTGCAGCCTGAGAGAGGCCTGTGTGTTCAGCTTTAGCAATAGTTTATGGCTTGTTTTAACCCCTCAAATGTCGTATGAACCCCATAGGTTCATAAGAAAAATTCTCTCGAAACGACAATAAATATAACCGTATAATCATTAAGCTCGTAAAAGCAAACGGCTTCTATTAGGCGAAAATCTAAGGGTTAAGATTAATTCCGAGATTTTGCCACTTTAGTTTTTGGTAATATTTTTGTCAATTCTGAAAGTACAGAGGCCAGCACATGAAGCTATCCCAATCTGTCAAATTTCTTTGATAGATTATCATCTTTATTACAAAAGGATAAGGTTCATGTTCATTTTGTAATATTTGACAGTTTGGGATAGCATGATGTGGCGTCTGTATATTATACAGTCAATTGGATTTAATAAAAGTTGTAATGTAACTTGATTAACGGATAACTGATATCTGCAATAGTGGGTGCCTACCCAAAGATAGGTTGTGTTGCTATCTCAACTTTTAGTACAGATCTGTCTTAACTAAATCCTCATTTAATAAAATATACATTGACTGTTTGTGTGACGTCATCTTTAATCTTTCATTTAGGCATTCAACACATCGTTAAACATTCAAATTGTGCGATTCAATTTTCAAAAATGGAATTCAGATCCATTTTAATACAGTTTTTAAACGAATTTCATCACAATGCGAAATCTAAAATGTTTGCTGCACTTACCTTTAAAATTTACAATGTTCTAGAATAGCTTGTAAGTATATTTTGTGTATGCAATATTTGGTCGTCGTACTAGACAGTGAGCAAATTTACTTAAGGAGAGTAAAAGTAAACCTTTACTCATAAATATCTATAGACGAAAATCTTAGTAAACGTACGGTCAGTAGCGCATCAAGTTATACCTACCAAACTGTCAAATTTCTCCGAATGATTTTAAACCTTAAAACGTTGATAGTTTAGTTCAAAATTGATTGGGGAATTTTGACAGTTTGTGGTAATTTGATGTGCTGGCGACCGTAGAATTCACTATTTATTTATTGAAAAACGTGAAGTCTTTGCTCTCTGAAATAGTAACGTACTAATGTTTGAGACAAGCAAGACGCTTATTTGAAACCGATAAACTAAACAGGTAGCAATACAGATGATAGTTAATATAGACTGCTTGGCGGCGTGGCGTTGAACTCAAGTGCCAGTGGGCAGGGCATATTGCTCGCAGAACAGCTGGCCATTGGGGTCGAAAGGTTCTAGAGTGGCCACTGGCGTACCTAAAGGCGTAGCATTAGAAAGCCACCCACAAGGTGGACCGATGACCTTGAAAAGGCCACAGGAATCCATTGGATGCGAGAAGCACAGAATCGTTCGAAGTGCCGGTGCTTTGGGGCGTTTTTGGGTGACATGACACAACTATCTATTTACAATACGTACTAAATAAAATTACTAACTTACTAACTACACAATACAAAAACTGAAGGATATTTCAGGCGTCAAAATGTTCGCCCGCATCGCTGGATGCGACGCGGGCGAATATTGAAGCAAGAATTGCAAAGCGTACCGTTGTTAGAAAATAGGATATGAACCTTTTAAATTCCATTTACACGAGAGAGGTGCTCTCGTGTATATGGAATTATCTCGTGTAAATGGAAACCTCCGAAACATTTGCGAACACCACATTTTGATGTTAGGGTTCTCCTCGTTTATCTATGCCCGAGTTTTCCCGCCTGAAGTTCACGATAGGAAAAAGGTTGGTAAGTGTAGAAAAAGAGAAAGACACAGACGTGTACCTAGGAGTTCTCAAACTATCTCAAACAAATCCTAGTCGTGAGAGCTTTTACAGCCGCTCTAAGTGTAACATGTCTACCTATGTGTTTTACCTTTTCACTCGTATCTTTTGGAGCCCTAGTACGAATATGCGCCTAAATTCAACGTGAATTCGAACAATTTTTGAATCGAACTTACAACTTACTGTTCAACAGCGTTTTGCTTTACATTTTTCTGACAAGTACAATCAGAATTACACTTAGTCATAATTAGGCCTCTAATTATTAAGCGGGATTACCCGTACGGCGCGTATATGTTTCACGCGCGCCTCAAAGAGATGTCAGCATATGAAGGGGCCCCTCAGGGCCAAGCCCTGATTGTCCGAAAGGGTTACCGCTACCCCGGAACATAAAGGGCTACGGAAGGAACATGGATGGGTTTTAACATGTATAACATATGTGATATGTGTGACAGGCGAACGCAACAGTGTGAAAGACAATTTCCATGAAGAATTCATATAAATTATTATTGCGTCGCGACAAGCTGTTGCATCGCACCTGTGTGCCAGCAGTCTTCAAACTAAGATTACTACAATATAATAAGGAGAGTATTTTCAATTATAAAAATTTTCGAATTTACGTTACGTTTACTCTGCACGTTCGTGCTAGGCCCAGTGCACTTATCGTTTGTATTCGTGGTTACCAACAACGTTTCGATAAAAGTAGGTTTGGATAGGTACTAAACGTTTGTTTGATTGACCCCGCGATCGATTAGTTTAACGTTCGAATTTTCAATTCGAATTTGGAGCAATGGAACCATAGATTAATCAAAGATATTGCAAACTTTTTATAGGACTATTGCGATAATGATTGTTCTCATTCAGATACGGTCTGTTGTAGTATACTAACAATAATATCACCGTTCATTGCATGCTTATGAATTAAAATTAAAATGTATAAAGTACAACCTAGTAGAACACTCCCAAAATTATGTTCACCCAGTTTCAACTCCATTTGTCACTGCCAACTTCCAAGGTATTGTTATAAATTACTACCTATTCAAAAATATTACACAAAAATATTAAGTTAATTTTATTATACCTATAAAAACAATTACACTTATACAAATCAATAAATAAACTTATTCTATCTAAACTTTGCTATAATTTCGCTAACGGCCGCATAACACCCAGATATTAAAACAATTAAGTAAAATATTAATAGCAATACGTTCTTCCATAGAATGTAGTTAAATTTGCCCAGCCCTCGTTCCCATTGGTGAACTGTTTGAACCACTACTGGGATTAAGAGGCCCAGGGTTGAGAAGAAGATGGCCCCCACGAGACCTAAGAGGACCTCTAGGTCTGGTACTGCAACTGCTAATATAACTGAAACAAAAAGAAAATAAGTTAATGAATCAATTTATTGAATAAAATGTCTGACCTTTGTCATTTACAGTTTAAGTTCTCTAAGGTTTTTAGTCATCTATAACATTTCAACCAGATTTCAAGTTTTAAAGTGTCATTTGTCATTTTTAAATACTTTTATATAAAAAAGAAATAATTAAAAAATAGTGGTCACAGGTGTCGGGAGCAGGGTCCAAGCTACCTCCTACCCCGCCAAACGAGAGCCTCGAAAGATGTTGGTCGAGGCTTTTGGCCATCAGGCCATTGGCTGTTACGACAATCGGTTCAATGATAGCCGAGCTCTTATTCCACATGCCAACAACCTCGTGTGCTAAGTCGAGATATTTTATTTGTTTCTCTTTCTCAGATTTTACGAGGTTCTCTTCATGTGTAATGGTAACATTGACTATCATTGCACGGCGCGCTAATCGATCTATCACCACTATATCAGACTTATTGGCTGTCACATTTATTATTAACGTTATTTCTTTGTTCGACAAACAACATGATGATGGAGGCGGCTATAAGCAGACGTAAGGAATTTCCACTAGATCGATCAGCCTATTTGCCAATTTCATTTCATCGTCTGCAAGCCCTTAGGGAGTTTTTGATAGTTTCAATAAAGTTAGTGCGGATAGCTCAACCAACTAGCTCCTTAGTAAAAAATAAAACCTGTGCAGTTCGGGGACCTCCGTTAAGAGCGAAGTTTGGTTCCGTATTGAGGTTATGCAATCGATTTAACCAAAAATTAATTGCGCCATCTTGAATTTTGAGATTTGACCCCATAATTTGACATAATTATGGTCAGGACCCCGGAAAACCAAACTAACAAAACGACACCCATGTCGATAATAAATAAAAAGTAAAAAAAGGAATACGCAAAAACCAAAAATCACTTGAAATTGACTATTTCAGCCGTAACGCTTTTTCGTTACGTCACATTTTCTACTACTTTATTCCTATTGCAAGTTGCGTTAAACAGTTTTGTTCCAAAAGTCCAGACAAGCAACGATATTATGTATAACAAAATACTTACCAGTCAATGCCACACTAAGAGTCCTGAGCGTGATCTGGCTGATGTTAAAGTACTCCTTGCTGAACCTGGGCTTGAGCCGCGTCCATATGATGTCCATCGGCGCGTACATTTGGAGGCAGTACGTGAAGAACACTGCTACAGCCACAAGGATCTTCGCTGTTAATGCCAAACTGGAACAAATAAATCATATGATAGGTTGTCTAACTGTCAAATTGGTCCCGCGTAGAGATGCTGTGTGATAACTTTGTTGCGAGATGGTGCTAAGTTATTAAACAAAAGCGCTCTTCCTCTCTCCTACTTTTGAAGTCCCCGACAGGGTCCACAATTATCTAATTTTTGTACCTACCACAAAAGTTCGCATGTGGAAGCAATAAATATATCTATTATGTATTGACTAAGTGTTTGTCTTGTCACTCATTGATCGCTTTCCATTCAAGGATGTCTTTGATAAGTTTGTGACAAATGCTAAAGCTACCTAGCCCCATTGACTACAATTTGTTGCTAAAAAAATATAGAGTTTTAGATCATTCTAAAAAGATAAATAAAAATAATGTTAGGGATATAATTACAATTTTCGTTTAAATCCACCAGCACATACTCGTAAAACTCCCTTTTTCAGTTTCACGTCACACTTCTCGATACTTACAAATTCTGAATAACAAGGAGCATGATATCCGCATAATCTTCCAATATATCGATAAAACAACTTTACTTCAGCCATTATCTTAATAGTTACACTATTAATCTGGCTTTAAGTGTAATTCTTATTTACAGCAAGAATGTTTTCAGACAAACAAATATTTGTATTGCTGAATAAAACATTTTTTGTTTTGTAGTTCGAAGGTTTTCTCAGAGATAATAAAAATCTAGTGAATAACAAGCAGTTCATATAAATTCCCTGACTACACTATACCAAACTATGAGGTTGAAAGGAGACATATAATCTATTTGCTGTCTTTCAGGGACCCTACCCTTTCAGGAATGGCAAGACTGCCTAACCAAAGCCACGTACAGAGGCCAGCACATCAAGCTATCCCTAACTGTCAAATTTTCTCAATTAAAAATGAACCTTATATCTTTGCAATAAAGTTGAAATACTATCAAAAAAAATTGACAGATTGTGGTAACTTGATGTGCCGGCCTCTGTACATACGAGCAATTATGTTGACGTAGACTTGGTACCTATCCGGACTTTACGTCGACGGAGATTGGGTTGGACGTCCGAAATTTAAGGCGCGGTGCACAATCAAAATAGGCTCCTTAAAACAATTTTTGAAAAATGAATATATTTTACAGAAGCAAATTTAATACATATGTTAATGTTGATCATATTTATAAGGGGACTATTGTGTTCAAAACACGTTTTCGGAAAATTATCATGATATAACCATTAAAATTGATATTGTAGCAATTTTAACTTTGTTAAATAATAATAAAGAGAACTGACGTTTTTATTAGTTTAAGATTATTATTAAATTTAATGATGAATAACTCGAACGAGTCGAATACATCGCAACATGGCGGGGAGTCTTCGATTCCCTTCGCTACTACTATAAAACATGAAAATCGTCTATTCACAGCGCTTTAACATTTTAAACGCTGACAATTCAAAAGATGTCGAAAAAGAAAGAGACACTATAACAAATCATGTAGCATCTGCCTATTAATATCGTTAACGTACTCATTAAACCTCAACTAAGTAGTTTTATATTAAAATCGATGTAAGCTTAGCAATGAAACAATATGCTTTATTGCGTAATGGAAATTGTTCATTTCCTTAGCAAAGGAAAATTATTCAATGAATATTCAATGGGACGATTTTTTTTCTTTTGCCAATGCAATGCAAGTACCATTTCACTGTTAACTTTATTTTTCGATTTCCATTTCCGAAGACTTTCAAGTGATTACTAGAAAGCCATTAAGCTTTAAAAGGTAGTTAAGTATTACAGTTTTAAAGAATTTAACTTCGATACAAGGTTTTTTCGCTGGACGAGATACACATACTTGCTTGCAGATAAATCCATTTATCAATAAGTAAACGTGTTCTTATTTCATCAGAATTCGACAGCAATTTTTTTTCAATAATACCTACTTTCTGATGGCGTTGCGTTGTTGGCGTTGCGTTAGATTGCATTTTGCCTTCAGAATCATACCTTTTTTTTTTACATCTTAAAGTAAGAAGCGAAAAAGATAAAAGTGAGTTGTTACCATGAACGTAAAGGAAATAATGTCGTCCCGTATGTTCGTGCAAAATAGTAAAACACAAAGATTAGGTGCCTTATTTTGGCGAAGACATGACAACATAAAAGATTAGATCTCTATATCAGAATTACAAGGAGCATAATGATGTTGATGGGAAGGATTCCAAAAGCATTCTTATAATCGTAGTTATTCTGGAAACTAATACTTAGAAACGGTAGGATAACTAATTATTGATGACTATACCATTAAGACCTTTTTCCAAGAAAAAAAAATTCAAGTCTTGTCCAAATAGACAAAGAACTTACCAAAGAATGAAGAAAAAATCAGATTTCGAAGAATAAAATGTTTTGTTCACGGTTAAGAATACAAATCGGTAGAGGTTTTTTCCTTGGAGTACATGGTCAGCGCCTTGCCAAAATCATTAAAGCTTTAGTGAAGGAGTAAAAGTCTTTCTGAATTGCCCGAGACAAACCACATGGAATGATATTAACACATAAAATAACAACATAACAAATAAAATTCCGACTTTACATTTAAATATGCCTCGGATAACACAAATGAACTTACATAAAAAGGATGAGGTAACTATATATACCTCAGAACTTTCGACTGGCTAAACCAATTTTATTGATTCTTTTTTTATTTGAAATTTGGTCTAGTTCTGACATTGGCATTCATGAGAAAACGATATAAGCCTTAAATTTTTATCTTGATGATATATCAATCACACCAATCTGTCAAATTTCTTTGATAGTATTTCAACTTTATTGAAAAGACATAAGGTTCATTTTAAATTGAGAAAATTTGACAGTTAGGGATAGCTTGATGTGCTGGCGTCTGTACCTACTTACTTCTGGTCACTGTTGTTTGTAACATAGCAAGTTCGATAGTGGATACGAATTGGTGTAGGAAACTATGGGATAGATAGAACCAAAACTCAATAGTGAAAATTAAAAAAACTTTTTTACACAAAAACAACTGACTTCCAAAAATACACAACAAAGTGATTTTTTTTTTTTTGTAATTTGGTTTTTTATTTTTCATGTATGACCTGAAAAATGTTATGTATATGTTATAATATTTATATTACGCAATAACGATTGTTTGAGAACTAAAAACAGCTGGACCTAACAGACTCATTTTAACGAAAAGTATAAATATTTTTAAAATCAAAATATTATGTGATATCTACAATTATTGGGTGACTCAACAAATTCAGTCGTTTTCTAAATCAGGTACAGATCACACCTTACATTGCGTCACGGTCCTCAATTTCCAAAGACCGCAATTTGAGGGTAAAGCGAAATCTTAAATTAAACTAATTCAGAAGGTAAAGGTTGTTTACGTACATCAAACATTGCTATTCTGAGATCCAAATTGTAGGGACTGATGAAGGCGTGGTCGGATTATATCTATTGTCAAAGTTATGCCTAGTTTCCGAATTCGTGTTATTCCAACACCCCTCGAATCCTCATCTATTTTCAGACATTTATTATCTAAGATAGAATAAACCTGTTTCAGTTTCCAAATCTTTATTTTCGAACCTTTAAGAAAATTTCTTGGAAAATTGCTTGCTTTTGCCGTGGAGCGTATAAACTTCTAAGATACCTTTTCTCGCTTTTGAAATTAGCATAACACTATGTACATTATACTCACATTTCATCCTCCGGCAAATTGAGTGTGAGTATCCCAAGGACGCCCTCCCCGTACTTCATGTAGCCAAATATGCCGACGACACCATAAAGGAGAGCGACGAAGATCATGGTCACGTTGAGAACACTAGGACAGCCGAGGAAGTCTTGAGGCTTAGCCATCTCATTTTCCACTGGCATAACCACATTGATGCCTTCCATTGCGAATATTGCAGTACTGCAAAAGGGAAAATTATTAGTGAGTTTGATTTGGCGAACAAATGGTCACGGGAACAATTTGTGACTCCCGTATTCCCCTTAAACTTAAGGGGAAGATTTCTAAAAACATTGTTAGACCTGCCGTCCTGTATGGGTCAGAGTGTTGGGCCACAAAATAAATGAATGAAAGACAATTGCATACAGCTGAGATGAGAATGCTAAGAGGGATGTGTGGTGTTACGCGAATGGATAGAATACGTAAAGAGTATAATATATAAGAGGAAGTGTGAAAGTGACACCGGTGACTGAAAAGCTGTGTGGAAATCGATTGTCATGATATGGGCATGTTATGCGGAGGAATGAGGGAAATGTTGTCAGGAAAGTTGTAAGTATGAATGGGAATGGCTATACGAGTAGAGGGAGACCAAAGAAACGATGGATAGATTGTAGGAAAAATGATATGGCTGGAAAGGGAGTGACTACTGAGGTGACGACTAATAGAGAAGTACCTATGGAAGAAAAAGACATGTTACGCCGAACCCAAATAAATTGGGATAAGGGCGGGAGAATGATAATGATCTGGCGAACATTCATTTAGACATACTGGAAATGTAAGAAGCCTTAGCTTGATAAGGGTGTAGTATTTATAAATCAAACAATGATTTTATTTGTGCTCATAAATGTTGGTAGGTACTGCAATTTTAACTATCATTTAAATGATCAGCATTTGACTGACAGACAGCAAATGGCGTAGCTGCAATAACTGAAGATATACAGGGTGGAATTTTGTAATGCCACCTGGAGTGAAAGTACTCTTAATACTGCAGATAGAAAATTTTACTCAAAGGAAACATCCCTTTATTTTTGAATAGAAAGAAAACTGCATTCAACGATTTTCAAAAATTCGCTTGCCACACCCAGGCATCGAACCGACTAAAATCTGTAAAAATTACACCCTGTATTTTTATTGCATCGATCGTTAGGATCAATTATAAGGATGAAATCTCTCTAACAAACTTGATAAATTAAATGAAGGGAAAACCATGAAATCTTAAATTATTTACAAAAAATGGTAAACTAACTAATTAGTTGCTTGAAATGGGCTCCATTTTCTTGGATACGTAAAAGTATTCTTGTAACGAATTCATATCAAGTAACTGTTAATAACGTGTTGTGGTGAATATTATTAATCGTATTCTGAATTTTAAACTAACTCGTTTACTTTCGCATAAGATTTAATGAAAATTTGATTTTTCACATATCCCCACAAAAAAAAGTCTAAAGGTGAGAGGTCTGGTAATCTCGTAGGTCATCTGATTGTACCGTTTGTACCAAACTTCAATCGTCTTATCTAAATAGTAACTCGTCATTTTAATGGATAAATGACGTCAATGATTATTTTTAATTATTAACATAAGTAAACAGATGGCTCTTTGAGTTAAAGAGCTTTAACTTGACTCATTAAATTTATAAGCCCAGATTTCATGGTTTTCCTTTCATTTAATTTATCAAGTTTCTTAGAAAGATTTCATTCTTATAATTGATCCTGACCATCGATGCAATAAAAGTACAGGGTGTAATTTTTACAGATTAAAGTTGGTTCGAGTCCCGGGTGTGGCAAGCGAATTTTTAAAAATCTTTGAATGCAGTGTTCTTTCTATTCAAAATTAAAGGAATGTGTTCTTTGAGTAAAATTTGCTATCTACAGTATTAAGAGTACTTCCCCTTCAGGTGGCATTACAAAATTCCACCCTGTATAATATATGAACAGACAACAATGTTGTATGACACTGTACGAAAGCCACATTCTACATGATAATTGATACGTCAAAGGACAAGAGCACAAATTGACAACGTAATTAATTCTACCCAGCTCGTGCCATCCATCTAATTAAAATTGTGGTCTGTCAGTACTCGGATTTGCCGTGCTAGAGTCAATCATCTAAAGTATTATTTTAGTACAAAGCGTCAATTTCCTACAAATGATGTTTCTAAACCTGAAAGCAATCATCAATATCATCATTCCCTATTCTTCTTCGTTAAATCTATGATTATACAGGGTGAAATTGGATTCATGGACATTATTTAGGGGTCATTGTACTCATCATTATGAACAACATTCCTTTATGTGAACAGATTTGATATCGCGAAAAAAATCAGCTATTCTGTACATTTTGACGAGTAATGCGAGCATAATGTATGGAACAGCTGATTTTTTTGCGATTTCAGATTTGTTCCCATAGTGAAAGTTGTTCCTAATGATGACTAAAATGACCCCTTAAAATAATGCCCATTAATTCAATTTCACTCTGTATAAGATTCGAACAAAGAAAATCGTTGTGTTACTGGCATTATTTTGGATAAATCTTCAACGAAAATGGAAGAAAATTAAGTACGAAAATGCGCTACGAATTTGGCTCACCAACAGAAACCTCAATACTTCGGCAACTAAGACTGCTCAAGCATGCTTAGGACGAGGTTTGGCGATGTGTGAGACGACGAGACTCCGCTCCAAATATGCTTTGAGAGTTGCAAATGGGGTTAATAGGCGAATGGGAGAATACTCCACATTTTATCGGCTCAAATGTTTGGTGTACGGCATACGTAGTCATAGAAATTATGATATTAGTAAGTTGTGCATGAAGGTATTATAAAGTACAAACATTGGAAAGAAATAAATTTATTGCATAATAACAGACAGTTATTTTATTTTTTTCGTGATATAATTTTTTAATACATTTAGTATGAGTTCCATAAGTAAAACAAAGTGACAATATAGGTGTATTTCAATAGTTTGGTAAATTATTTACTTTATGCTTTGTAAGAATATCAGTATATTTTATGTCGTATCTGTCGCAGGTATATTGTCAAAGCCGTGATATTACAATTTCACTAGTGGTATTATAATTAAACGGTAGATTGTCAATCGGCATCATTTCTCACAATTTAACGGCAGGGTTTCAGTGACATTGTAATGTCACGGGGCCACTTAAGAGATATTGTAAGGCAATCCCCAAAAATATTAAGTAAGTTGAAAACTTTCTTAGAGTAGTAATAAATAAGCTGATAAATTTTGTTAAAGGTGTTTATAAAAGTTAAAACATATGAAAGTTTTGTTGCAAACCCAAATTTATTGCTTAAGTAAGTTTAAGCGTGTATATACAAAAACTTTTAATGCGAAGATCACCGATGAAACTACCCAACCTTCTACCTTTTAGGTGTGTTGGTCGTATTCAGTTACATTGGTGAAATTAGCCCTCATTCTGCATAAAATGATGAGCAAATTTACAATGTACTAAAATTTCATTTAACCCCTCAATGATCAAGCAAACTTTCTAGCCTTTTTTCAACTATGTTGGGGTCGGCTTCCAGTCTAACCAGATGCAGCTGAATACCAGTATTTTACATGGAGCGACTGCCTATCTGACCTCCAAAACCCTGTAACTGGGTAATACGATAGCCCTTGGTAAGGCTGTCAGATTTTCAGGGTTCTGACGACCCAAAACGACAGTCAAAGATGCACAAATGACAGCCAGGACCAACGGCTTAGCGAGCTTTCCGAGGCACCTCCTCCGTGCCTCGGAAAGTACGGTATGTAGAGATGGTCACCCATCCACAGACCAACCTCGGCAAGCGTAGCTTAACCTGATGGATCGACCCGTGTGGCTGTTATTACTTTGCCACTCGGTAGCTCGAACCACACAACGATATAATGAAAAATGCCAGGAAAGAACTACTACCACTTTTAAACAAAGCACACTTACCTGAGAAACAGCGGCCATTTCTCCACACTGGCGACCATCTCAATATTACTCAGCGGCGGCAGGTCGGTGAACGTGTACACACACGTTATACCAAACGTTACTACGAGGCACACGTTAGCTAGCACTGAGAATGGTACCAAGAACTTCAGGTGACGTATCTGCGTTATCAGGATCAGTGGTAGGAGCAGGATGCCGCAGTAGACTTCGACTTTGTACTTCGTCGATGGCACGAAGTGATCGAAAATCTGGAGAGAAGATTTTGATATTTAAATTAAGAATAAATAGTTCGATTTTTTTGATTAAATAAACCCAAACACTGCCACGAACGTATACTGTATGTTCAAGGCACTAGAGCTTAGAATAGCACAAAAAATTGTGGCAGTGTTTGTTATAAATCATCATCTGCATAGCCTTTCCCCAACTATGTTGGGGTCGGCTTCTAACCCAATGCAGCTGAATACCAGTATTTTACATGGAGCGATTGCCTATCTGACCTCCACAACCCAGTAACTGGGCAATACAATATCCCTTGGTAAGACTGGCTGTCAGAAATTTCGACACGTAACGACTGTCAAAGATGCACGAATGACAGCCGGGACCAACAAAGTTTTTGTTATAAATACAAATCTCAAAACATATTATTTTGTTACGGTTGTCAATCATTTGATCAACATACCCATAAAAATACCCATTAAAACCCTTATACAAAAACTCGAAAACATAGGTGTCAGAGGTCCACAACTCCAGTTCTTCCAAAGTTACCTCACAGGTCGAACGCAAGTGGTTAAAATGGGAAACTCCGTTAGTAACGAGCTTCCTATTGAGTATGGGGTGCCACAGGGAAGTATTCTTGGCCCTACACTATTTCTGGTTTTTATCAATGACCTCTGCAATCTAAGTATCCCAAATTCTTATATTGTAACTTATGCAGATGATACCGCAATAACTTTTTCCGCAGACTCCTGGTCAGAACTTCAAATTGAAGCTCAAAGGGGGCTCGACTCCACCCTTGACTGGCTTTTGGCTCACACCCTAACACTCAACACAAGCAAAACTAAATATATCACTTTTTCTATTAGCTCAAAGTCCCAGCCAAAGAATAATCTGACACTCACAGCTCACACATGTCTCACACAAACTACACTAAATTGTAACTGCGCTCAAATAGAGTCTGTAAATAGTGTTAGATACCTGGGAGTAATTTTGGATAATACCTTAAACTTTAAGGCCCATGTGGAAGTATTGACGGGCAGAGTCCGTAAGTTGATGTTTATTTTCAAAACACTTAGAATTGTAGCTAACCAACTTATTATCCACAATGTCTACTATGCGCTCTGTCAGTCAATATTATCTTACTGTATTTCTTGCTGGGGTGGTGCTTCTAAAACCACATTACTTCCATTGGAAATTGCGCACAGGGCGATATTGAAAATTGCAACTTTTCGTCCAATTTTATACTCCACCACCCTGTTATATAAAGAATGGAATGTTCTTAATGTACGACAGTTGTTTATTTTTCATGCAATCTTATTTCAACATTACCTTACTCCCTTTGTTAAACTTAAAAAACGACGTAAAGATTTAATATGTTCCCTTCCACAGCCCCGCTACTCCTTTACGAAAGGTTTCTTCTACTATCTGGGCCCTTTCTTGTACAACAAAATTAATGCAAATATTCCAGTATACCGTTTATCACTTGAGGAATGCAAATCAGCAGTCCGCTCCTTCCTACTAAACAAAACGTATGATGAAACTGAATCTTTTCTTCCACATTGAATCTTTTTTACACTATCATAAGTATACACGCTTCACTCATACTCGCAAAACACAAACACACACACACACACACACATACAGCACACTTACTCTTATCTGATATAGACTTAAATACTTTCAGGCATTTTCCATAATTATTTGCTTTATGTTATAAAAACTAATATCATTAATCTTTTAAAGTTTAAACGCTAAGCAATTGATTCTCCATTCTTGAGGGATACGGCACTGTTTCTCTTTACTACAGGCTATTATGTAGCCTATTTAAGAGGACAATACCCCAACCATTAATGTTGTATTCTAGTGTTTATTTCGTAAAGTGCAACTGTTTTTATTGTATTTACAGCAAAACCTTTTATGCAATAAAGTTTTATTATTATTATTATTATTACATACGAACTGATACAGACCTGTAAATCGCAAAAAACGTAAGAAAATCTCGCAGTTTACCTACTAAGAAAACATTTTAAATTCAGGTCTTTAGTGGAAAAATGACCATTTTACGAAGCATATAATATATTATCACAATTGTTGTGAAACATGTATTTTATTTAAAAAAACTAAACAATTCTTTTAGTTTTTACGGTTTATTGGTTTATTTCGCAGAATCATCTATACTAATATTGTAAAGAGGTAAAATTTGTAAGTTTGTATGTAGGGGGTAATCTCCGGAACTAATGATCCAATTTCAAAAAAATTTTCACTGATAGAAAGCTACATTATTCCTGAGTGCTATAGGCTATATAAATAATATAAATTATATTTATATCATACATATTAGCCGAGCTATCGCAATTTTCGTCAAGCAAGTCGGAAAGAAATACCTCCGAAAACAGAATTATTTGCATGCGCTGCCTAAACAGTTACAGTATATCGCAATTTTCCGCGGACGAAGTCACGGGCAGAAGCTAGTGTTATTAATAAAAGCGCAATGCTTTTTAGATCAACGTAATTAAAGTTTACTCAAGTACAAGTTTAACTTCTGATCTAACAAAGTTCTTGAAATTTCGTGTTAAATTGTCATGGTTTAGTTTGATGTTTATATATTCGCATAACAATAACCTCTTTCAGGCAGACGTAATGTTGGCAACTCTATTGATGCCAAAATTGCTTCTGCCACACACACTTCGTTGCAAAACGATTATAAAGACAATGTCTTTAAGTCACGTTCTTGATTCAAGAGTGTAATGAGTTTTCAGTATTTGCACTGCAGCAGTGAATTTAGTGCTAACAATTTATATTTTAAATTTAAATGAGTTAGAACAAAAATCAATCAAATCTTTAAATGAAAATAACTAATTAAATCTCATAAAAAAATAAACTTAAAGAATTATTTTACTTATTATACAAGATAACAGGCTTAAAATAATAACATTATAAAAAAAGAGTAAAAACAATTCGTCCACATCGTTGTCAACAATGCTTTTGCCAGAAAATAGGTCAGTGCTCTGGCCCAATAAAAACTTTTTCTTTATTTCCTGTGTGCGGAATCTATTGGTAAGTATTCTTCTTGCTGATACAAAGTGACTTCCAATTCCTATATCCAAATTGTAGGAAGTATTGATTACAAAGTAATTTGTATTGAAACAAAATTGGACGAGCGAAAAACGGCTGATAATTAATTTCCCTCATTACTTTTCTAGCATACGGATTACAGCCTTTAATTCAACGGATTCCAATAATCTGGGTGTGATCTTCTTAGCGTGTCGATGGAAAAAATAGTACTTAAATATATTTATATTTTAAATTAGTTTGACCCAAAATTCAGCAACGCTAATACCGTTCACTGACGCAGCCATTCGATCCTCACGTGTGCATGTGACGGGGCATGCGGTGCAAGATGGGAGGTGAGCCATTGCCTGTGGGGAGACGCCGCATACACATCGGAGATCTGAGCCATCTATGAACCCCCACTTGTGGAGGTTGTCCTTACTGCGAACTACTTGAGTACGAAGTCTGTTTAAGATTTCCCAGTACGATACCGATAGGAGATGGACTGAACATAATGGGAAGTGATTTCATCACTTTTTAGGTTAAAGCTTCAATGAACTCAGCCACTTCACTTCTAGACATAAGCCTCTATCAACCTGTGCCACAACACCCCGTACTCCGCCTTCCGCGTCCAATTTTAATAATGGTAGTTGATCGATGGAGTTAGTAAATCAAGGTTGAGTTAAAAAAATATGTAGAACGTCTTAGGTAGTGCAGTTGGTAACGCACATAAGATGCTCTTTATCTTATGTTATAATTCATGTATACAAAACATTTCAAAAGTGTAACGGTCTAGTTTCTTGGCCATTCTTCTCCATACGAAACTACCATTTGGAAGGGGCGACTAGAATCAACTTATTTCGTGGTCATTTCGACGTTCAAAAGTGCCTTTCTTGTGCCTATTTGAAATAAATTACTTGACTTTGACTTTATGCTAAAATATAAAGAACATTAGGTATAGCAGGTAGATCCGCAAGAAAAGTCAATTGCAATATAAGAAAAAAATATATATTGTAGGCTTTTATAAAATAATTATTCCCATCTTCATGATTATAGTACCGAGGACGGAAAAGCGTCTTCATATGTAGTTATTTCCATAAACTCAAAACTAAATTATTTCGCACGAATTGTCAAAGATGAAGCTAGTTGCCCATAACAGTAGGTACTTATGTTGAACATTGTCAGATTTATCAGCTAGGTTCAGCATTCGACCTTTGAAATATGAAAATAATAGTTTGATAGGTTTTTATAAAAGAAATCGGGGTGTGTCCAGAGCCGTGTGGCTTGAAGTGTTCGGTATAAAGTAATATATTTGATTATTCGTTGTCCGTGTGTTTGTATTTATAGCATAGAAGAATCTCTACAACACATACAAAACAAACTCTACCACTAAGCCCTCTAAGTGAAGGTCCGCCTGACCTTTACAGTATCTATGAAGAGCGGCCAAGAAATTCCATTGACACTCTTTTAAATCAAAATATGGTTACGAAAGGTTACATCATACATTTCATTCACAACGGAGGTGGCGATGTTTTGGCTCAACAAAATTTAAAATACAGTCGTGCCAGCGACATGTAGGAGAAGAAGAATCATACATTTTAATTCCCTGTGTCATTCCTGTGACGAACATTCCACGATAATATCACCGCGTCAAGAATTGAAAAAGCAGCGGGCTATAAAATTTGCGAAGTGAAGTGGCATTGGACACTTCTTCGTAATATAATGTTTCATACGTGTTTCTGCCAAGAGCCGTTTGTGTCTCGACAAGTTTACAAAGCGACAATTTTTTTATATGTTATATAGTGAAGTTAATTTTACAGCAATAACGACGTAACAAGACAAGGTGCATGAATGCCTACCCGAGTGACCTCCGAACTTTTTTTACGTATGGTGCACCCTGCTATTGACTACCTACTGCCGATTGGCTAATACTTTTACCACGGCGGCAAATATAATTTCTAATCGGTTCTTCCCAGGGCTAAACAGTCCACTAACAAAACCAGCCTTGTGTAATTTTGGAGCCAAAAATTCATTGATACGCTAAGAAGAAGATGACAGAAGGAGTGTTCGCCATCCAACATCCAAATATAAGGTGAATGGCAAAAATAAACCTACAGACTAGGTAAACAGGGCAAGGGACGATGCGGACTATGCTCAGGAGTGGGTGGAACAATATTCCTAATGATGATTATGGTAATGGTAACACATGGCTTGCTAATCAAATCCATTTTGCAACCAACGAAAATATTAGATTTATGTTAATCATAGTAAAATTCAATAAGAACTTAATAGACCTCGCCTTTTTCATTTATTTTAAATTAAAATACTTAAGAATATTATTAAAACATTAATTTAATTTTTTCTTTCGCTCTGCGGTCCTAAGAGAATCTAAATTTAGAATTTGACATTTCTACTTACATTTTAAGTATATAATCACTAGCCCTCTATATATTTAACATAGCGTAGAGTGTTCCCAGACCTAAACCTCAAAAATGTATTGTTAATCTGTACCTACTGGTTGTAACTTACCCCTTGTTTATTTAAAAGGGTACTGGTACAATCCATATTATTATATAAATTCACCTTCTTATCTAATCAATTAATATATGAAATACCTTCGTGAATAGACCCCAATTAAATAGGAGTTGGAAGGTTCCTTTCTTTATTCATCGATGAACAGAAACCTAAGTAGGTACCTAAACCCAGTAAATATTTGAATGCTTACTACTACAATAAATGTTCAAAATGAAATCATTATTTGAATTCCTTTTTCCATTTGATTCTTAGGATCCATTAGCTTGCTCAATTATAAGAAGTAGATTATTTTATTCTCATAAACTTTATAGGAATTATTAATTTTGTATGTGTGTGGTCCTAAAACTAATAAGCTAGCCCAAAAAGGCTACAAAAAATATACCAATAAACTTTATTTAGCCACTGCGTCCGGGTCATCTGTACTTTTCTCCTACAGCAACAATTCACTTAAGAAATTTTGAATAAAGTAAGGACACTCACGACGCCCGTATGGCGCTGCACCGCAAAGATTGTGCCTTATGCAGCGCTGCAACGCACCGCTCAGGCACCACAGCCGTGTGGACCGACACTTAAATCGTTTCTCAGGATTTCTACCTACGTTTTTTTTTTTATTTTCCCAAATGAAAATTATTCCTTATTGCTACATCTCTTAGAGGCGTGCGTGGAACACATACGCGCCGTCCGGCATGTGCCTGGTCCTGATCGGATGGTGAGCTACCCATTACTCACCGTCCGCACCGTCGCCTCTCTAGCCACTCTTCAAAGAGGGGTCTTCCCGCCACTGTCGTGGCGTGCCCTGTGCTGGCGATCGCGCCGGAGGTCCGTCGGCTCCGCCGCAATTTGCTGCGGAAACGGAGTCTCCCCCCGGCTTAGTACCTCCGCGCGGCACTCGTACAGGCGCGTCAGGACTATCGCCTCCAGATCCCACGGCAGCAGTTCGGCAAGGAGGCGTGAGATCGTGTGGTAAAGGCTATTTAAATTCAATTATCTAATTTGGTTGGGCGTCAGTTTGTGTACAATTATTTTGTTGACCTTATTTGGTGTACTAATATTGTTAGGGGGTCTGAAAGTAATGAATATTGTTGTTGTAACCGACAAAGCAAACGCCCGTAAAAAAAGGTTTCATCTAGGTAGTATGGTGGCAACGGCAATTATAATTACCTTAAGCCGGAATCACATTACTGTGATGTGTCGTGTCGTGACGCCTTCTGACGCCTTGTTAGCCAATCAGAACTCGTAGTTTATAGCAGTTATAGCTTAGTGGTGTGACCGTCGGACTGCTAAGTCATAGTTCTCGAGTTCGAACCCAAGGCACGCACTTCTGATTTCATGGATTAATGTGCGTATTGTATAATTATCACTTGCTTAAAAATTGGTGAAGGAAAACATCGTGAGCGAACCAGCATGTCTGAGAGATATTTCTCAACAGCATGTGAAGCTAAGTCAGAGGCCCATGGTCAGCATAAGCACTCTGACACACGAACAAGACACAAAAAAGAAAGAAAGAAGAACTCGTTTTGATTTGACGAAGTCCTCAACAGATTCGTTTGATTGGTGTATCTCGCGTCACGATACAACTCAACACAGTAATAAGGCACTTACAGTGACTTTAGTATTTTATCAAAAGTGCAGATTTTACCAATGAGACTGTATCGTATCCAGTACCAAATGTTATCGAAATTTATTCAACCGTTAAGGCGTGCAAAGTTCAGATAGACAGAGTTACTTTTACGGTATTAGTATGTTTTTATACTACAAACTATTTTTTTTCTGTAAAAAACCTATTGATTATAAAATGTGATGTGTAAAATTATACAAATTTAGTCCATGCATTACAAAATGATGACGATTTTAGATATTATTTTATTGACACGGAACTAATAAACAACTACAATTTAGAGCTTATACACTAGAAATACACAAAACATATAGATTATTTTGCAGCCCACAACGCTGTTCACAGATAAGCTATAAGATATATTGAAAATAATGATCGTTAGGGCTAGCTTACAAATATACTTATGTATTTTTTTTTCAGCTGTAGCAGTTATAAAAATACGAGGCAGTCAGCAAGATTGCGGCACTGGCTGTTCAGGGCTCTCCAGACGTACCGGTCTATTTTTGTCCATTGCCAGACTTTTTGACATTAGAAACCAGAAGACCTTTAGTTTAGCAAAGACTTTCCTTATCTCTTCAGAAACTATCAAAAGTATTGACTGAATTGAATTAACTTTTCGGTAACGTAAGACAAATACAACGTGGCGCTACAATGGTGACATTAATTTAACAAACATATATGTACGTTTTCACATTTGCGTTTCATGAAGACATTATATTTCCATTAAACGTCATTATTTTAGGTTTTATTTTAAATGTTAGAAAATAGCATCTTAGAGCAACCTGTACTTAAAAAACTGTCGCGCAGCGGTCATTTGCCGGGGTCACGGATAACATTTACATCAATTAAATTAAAACGAATAAACTATTAGGATGAAACAACTGCCAGAAAGTAGGCGAATTGATTTTATCATTTAGTTTGTTTGGGAAAAAAAACAATTTGCGATTTATTTTAACCACTAGCCCTACCCGTGTGTTAAATTAATATAATATAATAATATCCTTGGACATTTCACACAGCGCCATATCGTCCCAAGCTAAGCAACCAAATGCTTGTGTATTTATATTATTATAAACTTTTTTTTTTTGTAAATACATACATATTATAGATAGAAAAACACCCAGACTCGTAACAAATACTTGCAGGTCGTAAAATTTTTGTTCCGTGCGGGAATCGAACCCGCGACATAGTGCGCAGCAGTCAATCGCTCAACCACTACGCCAACCGTGTCGTCAGGTAATGCTACCATTGTAGCGCCACATTGTATATCCAATACAAATAAGACTTGCCCATCATCGTAATCACTGATAGAATATCACTTTGTCTATGCCCGCAGGTCTTGAATATGAAATCTATTGGCTATCCCCGATGACCGATACTTCGAAATAGGAATTTGAATAATTCAATCAGAATTTCAAGGTTGGAATCATAATTGATAAACGGCAATAGGATCGCTGCCTTCAGGGATAACACACTTCTATTGGTTTATTCATTTTTAGGTCCAATACTCACATCTTTGAGAGAAGACGCGATAAAAATCACGTACACACTTGTCCCTCCAAGACATACGCCGGCCATCGCTGCGTCCACAAAGTGTCTGAAAATTATTGTTTGTTTAATATTTTATTTCATGAGATGTTTAGTAATATGGTGAAAGTGGTATAAAAGCAAATTGTCTTTATACGTGTCAATTTAAGAAATGTTTAAATGTCGTACCCAATAACAATGCTATATATTTTAGGAGCTACATACAGAGAATTTGGTGCGGCAATTTGAGACTTATAGCTTCTAGTATAAATAGTTTTGGGGTGTTTGTTGCGCTACTTCTTCTTCCCAGCTAAAGCACTACTAGGAAGTGGTGAAGGGTGGGCGTTTTTGGGGGACTGTCTTATGTTACTTTGACCTTCAAAAAGTGCTGATTTTTTCAGCCGAATTTGAATAAATGACTTTTGATTTTGATTACAATTCTTCTTTGTAACAATACTTACAGCAAACGTGTACATAAAATTTACTTTAAATTCTATTACACAGAAACGATCTCTTTCAAAACGACACATTAACATTCACCTGATTTAATATGTTTGAATAAATAGTCAAAGCAAGTCAGTACGGTGAAATCAACGCTTTTTGCACACCACATCGCATTTGGTTCATTGAGATTTTTTCTATCGGGTTTAAAGAGATTCCTTCGAAGCTGAAGCCTCATATTTTACCCATTATTTGTAACATTTTTTTCCCACTAGACCATACCCGGAAATCCACTGGATCTGAAGGTCAAAGTTTTTTTTTCAACTATACTATTTTTCATACAAACATTACATGAATTTTGATTTTTCCTTACAAATAACGCATTTAAAGCCTAAAAATAATATATTTACCTAAAAATAAAAGTCCAGTAGGTAATCATTTTTGTGCAAAGGTACTTAGATGTGCAGTATTCGTTGTTGATAGTTTTGTGATGTGTCTTTTTACAAACTATAAAAAGTCTATAAAGCAAACATACAGTTAACAGCCAGCATATCAAGTTACCCCAAACTATCAAATTTTCTCAATCGATTCGAACTTAAGTGTTAAGGAGAAATTTGAAAGTTTGGTATAACTTGATACGCTGGCGCCCGTGTCTAGTGCACGCCTATGGCTACCGTACTCAGTTACAATATTACAGTGGCGACTAAATTCAACCTGTTTTTTTTAACTCAAATACACCTGAATTCAGCAGTTGTATGTCATCTACGTACTCTGCCATACCAACGAATACTGCTGTCTTCTACTTCTTTTCGTGTGGTTAGTGACTAACCTGGTTTCAGGGTATTTAAGCTGCCCATGGGCCTCTGACTTAATACATACTAATAAATACTCTTACATACTACTGTCAGAAACCAGACATAATATACCAACGAACCTGATATTTTTAGAGTATTGTTTCAATTTCTTTGGGCCTTGCTTGAATACTTCTTCGCATGTGTCCGTATAGCTAAGTAAAGGCACTCGGGATTTCTTGCAAACATCCCGTGAAGTTGACACCTGTAACAATCAATCCTTTATAGCACATTCAGCTGAAAGTGCTGGTTTTCATCATAGTCTCTTAATCAACTGACAAGCCTATAATGTTCCCACTGCTTTTTTATTGAGATCCTTTCCGTCTTCCATCCCCCCATCTCCTTCATGAGCATAACTACTTCGCAGAAAGAGTTGACTGCCTCCCTCTCGCTCCAGATCATGGCTTGTACCAGGACTGGACGCGAGAGGTCGCCGCCGCCGCCAATCGCCACTACGAAGAAGCGACTGTTCCTATTGCTGGGACACAACGCTCTTCTCAGGGAGAGTGACCTCCCTCCTCTTGATCAAACATACATAAATAACAGATAATGGGTTCCACTAAAAATTAGAGGTGAAAAAAACATTGCTGATTGCTAGTAGAAAATATCATCTGTTTTAAAAACAGAATGTTTTATAGTAAGGGCTTACTAGGAAATTAACAATAGGTCCACTTTTAAAGGGGCATTTAAGTTATAAGGTGGACCTGACAAATGTCGTATGAAATACCGATTGTTGATAAGAAAAAATGCACTCAAAACTACATACATTAAATATAATCATGATTCTTGCAGGCCATCGTTCGACGGGTTATTATAGCTGAATACCAGTATTTTACATGAAGCGACTACCATCTGACTTACACAACCCAGTCAGTAACTGGGTAATACGATACCCCAAGGTAAGAGAGGCTGTAAGACTTTCAGGCTTCTGACTAACCGAACCGACTGTACGAATGACACGGCTTAACGAGACACGGAGAAGTCATGATAAGTAAAGATGGCCACCCATCCACGGACTAACCCCAGCAAGCGTAGCTTAACCTGAAGGATCGATCCGTGCGGCTGTTATTACTTAGCCACGAGCTCCCCCATCACAAAAAATAACGTAGATAATTGTTATGTTCGTTGGTTCAAGGGTAGAATAGAGTGCTTCTGCTATTTCTGTATTGAAACCCATTATTATTTACTAAAACACTAGTGCTACATGGTCTATCCTACGTATTTTTTTTGTTGATAAAAAAAATAAGTTTTTGGGAAATTCATGAACTCGAATCAACGCTGAAAAGAAAAACAAAATTGTTCTAAAAATTTTCAGTAAAAAATTTCGCTTATAATATTTACTAAAGATCACGTAGCCAATGTCACGGTATAGACGTAAGCTAGCAGAGCGCGGGATAACCCTTAAAGACCCGGACTCCACCACAGCGGGTATGTACGGAGAAGTCCAAAGCGGAGACGAAATAGGTGCGCTTTGAGGAATACCCCGAATAGAAAGTCGAACGATGCCGAGAGATGTGTGAATAACGAAATTCTATTGGTTGTTTAAAAAACATCTCCTCTCCGCTCATCTCGTCTCCGCTTTGGTGGAGTCGTGACCTATCGCGATGTGGCCACGTATTATCCTGAGTTAGCACAAACGTTCAACCCGATGTGTCCACGCAGTTTGCACTGCTGAGCAAAGGCCTCCCTCAAATCCTGCCAGACATCTTTCTCTTGAGCCACCTCGATCCATCCTTTGCGGTATGTGTCTCAGTCGACTCGCCACCTATTCTTGGGCTGGCCTCAACGGCGCCGTCCATCCTCAGAAACCCATTCGGCGGCATGCGGCTTACGTGACCCGCTCAATCCCATTTTAGCTAAGCAGCCTTTTTGTTAACGTCGAGGATCCCAGTTTTGGAGCGCGGCGTGGTATTTCGTTTTCGGTCAGTTCGTTTAACGCCCAAAACGCTGCCCAGAGCTCTTAGGCAAACCCATAGGCGGAACTTTTGCAATTCGGTGAGCGGCCAGGTCTAAGCACCTTAAGTTAGGACGGGCAGGACACACATAATATGGTAAGTTTTTGAAATAACCCAAATAAAAACGACAAAATGCGGCGCCTGTGAACTGACAGGTTATGATTGGTACTCGTGACTCGTGAATCAACGACTTTGTACATGGGACCGACTCCGAAATGCGAAAAAAAACCAGCTGTTCCATACATTTTGACAAACTATGCAAACAGAAATGTACTGAACAGCTGATTTTTTTCCTGATTTCAGGTATAGTTCCATAGTTAAAGTTGTTCATTTTCATGAGTATTGTTGACCCCTGAAGTATGTCCCTCGTTTAACCTAACACACTGTATAAGTTTTATGTTTATATTACGCTATTTTTGTACACTGTAGTTATTTAAAAGGCGCAGTTATCTTTGTCATCAAGTTAATAATTGTTTTTGTATTTCGATGGTAAACTATAATTATAGACTAGGTACTAGTTTGGGCCACGGCTTCGCTCGCGTTAATTAAGAATTTGACGATCAATATTCGGGTAGTACTCTGCTTGAAGTAATAGAAGTCAATCATGATCGAAAAACACATGGCGCCATCTACATATATTATAACCAAGTTATTGTGGTTTTCCTCGGAAACAGTACTTTTTTCGGGATGTCCAGTTCTGTACACCTGAAAACATACTGCAAAATTTCAGGATGATCGGTCCAGTGTTTCAGGCGTGAAAAGGTAACAAACAAACAAACTTACTTTTGCTTTCGTAATATGAATTAGGACATCTGTTTATAATTTACAACAACCTTATTGCTTGTTTATTTTTGGAACGAATTAATACTTCTAACAAAATTAATTTCCGTGACCAGCATACTCGACAGCAGTACCTTCATATTTTTGAAGACATTTGGTATTGAAGGAGTTGTGTTACTATTCTTCCAAAACCCGTACCAACAAGCTGTAAAATAAATTTTGTAAAATGCCATTTCTAAGAGGGGTTACAGTTAAACTGCAATCATTTTTAACATTCAACGGAATTTTGTGGTTAGGTTTGATAGTAGGGTTTTACTTCAAACGCAACACTTCAGCTACTATTTGCATATTAGCAAAACTTTATTGCATCTTCTTTTTTGTCATACATGTTATAAGCTTGTGCAACTTGGAATATCAGGACGTCGTGCACTCGGACGTATATTTTTATGCTCAAATTCTGTATGGCATTGCTATATTAACAGAGATGGCAGCAAATTTATTGCTATCGTTAATAACCCAATCAGAATCTTTAATGGAGTTCTCTTCAAACTTGGAAGCTAACTCTTTGGCTACTTTACAAATAAAACGTTCTTGTTTTGCGTCATATTTCATGATATTCATAACATTTTCGGTGGAATTTGTAATTTCTCTGTTGAGCATTTCAGAGGGATATTTGCCAATAAGTTGTATTATGTACAGCTCCCAAAGTTTATCGAGTTACTTTTATCGTATACCTCTTATATATGTGACAGATAATTATAGAAAAGCAGTACGAAGTATTTGTGAATCGCTAAAAGCTAATTTGAAACATAAACAAATGACTGACGCTGATAAAATTAAACATGTGCAAGACTTTGTTCGTGCTTATATACAACTATCAAAGAATTTGAATTCAAAGATCAAGATAATGAGAATGAAGGTAAATCGGTACTTACAGTGTGTTAGGATATACTTCAGGAGTGTGAAGTACTCATGAAAATGGACTACTTCTTCTTTTCCTGTGATTTGTGACTAACACCAGAGTTGCCCATGGGCCTCTGACTTAGCTTCACATGCTGTTGAGAAATATCTCTTCCTCACGATGTTTCCCTTCATCGATTTTTAGGCAAGTGGTATTATACAATACGCACATGAATCCGTAAAATCAGAGGTGCGTGCCTTGGGTTCGAACCCGAGACCTATGACTTGGCAGTTTGACGGTGACACCACTAGGCTATCACTGCCATATTACTACAATGGACTACTTTTACATAGAGACTTATAAATATGAAAAAAGAATAAGCTGCTCCAAACGTTTTTGTTCGCATAGTTGGACATAATATAGAGACTTGATGATGCTTTTTATGTTTTAAAATTTTGGAGTCAGCCCTTTAATAGAAGTTGTTAATTCCCATGGGTATTTAATTTCTTATAGTATATTAACACTCGTTAATAAATAAATAATTTCCTTAGTTTTTTATTATAATATTATTAGCGTTGTGGTACGTGTATATGATGTGTCAATTGACAATGAGTGTTTTTTTTTTAATTATTCATATCACGTTGATTGTTGTCATCTTTTTTTATTATTCATATCATGTTGATTGTTGTCAATTTTTTACGTAATTTCTGGTGTTTCAGATAACTGTACTAGCAATCCCTTGGACTGTGGAAGTAATCATTTATTTATTACTATTGTGTATCCCATCATGTTTCATGGAATTAAGTGCAAATGATCTGGATGACTTGAAATATAAACTTGCAGATCTGATATTAATATACAAAGGTATCTTTTATTCATTAACTATGGCTATCTATGTTACAATTATAAAAAGCGAAATACCACTAATTCACTGAATGAGTAATCGAATTATGCCAATGCAATTGAAAAGATTTGTATGGAAAGCCTTCTGGTTAGAATTTTGGATGGCCGTCCTCTAGGAGTTTAAGTAGGCCATGAAATTTTGGTACGATGTGATTTAAACAAAAACTCCACCTGACTTCTGCTTCGTACCTTAATATGTATTAAGAAACCTCATAAGCTGCAGAACATCTAGCGGTTATACAACATTATATTCTAAGTAGGTTTATGCAAAACCTGACTATAGATTGTTCAGAACAAGGAACTAAATCGATTCCAATAATTTTTACACCATGTTATATTTTTTTCCAAAATATTTAAAAAAGCTTACGAGTTGGTTACCGAGCGATGCAAAGTACCTATCCGTAATCATACGCGCACAACATAGGTCACGGCAGATCATAGCGGCAGTAGGCGCGGGCGCACAGCGGGGCGGGGGTACAACAACCCCTTCAGTCGCCCGATAGAATCTACGAGACATGTGTTTCGGGTTTCGCATATTATTATAATAAAACTAATGTTGTATACAGAGTTGATATGACAGAGGGGCATTAAAACACTACGTATATAATTTGATACGGTGTAACATAAAAAGGCACCAAAAATTTGTTTTTATTTTTTTTTCAAACAACTATAGCTGTTAGGAAAGATAATCGTGTTCAAACGGGGCGAAAAATTAAAAAATAATGTGCTACTAAACTACTGCTACTATTTAATTGATTTTTGGTACAGAACTTGAAAATGGTACCTTTAAGACTTCAAGTTTTCATAATTTTTTGTATCTTTCCAGATAAAAAACTACGCGATGCTATATATGACGCCCTGGAATATATTGACGCATGTTCTTCTAAATACGCAATCTGGCCCCAGTTTCCTCTCAACGTGAACTTAGTTTTGGCTTATTTTAATTGATGCGCTTCTTATATTGTGGCATTGCTACAATTTGCATATTAGTTTTGTCGCAATTAATGTTTAATTTCATGTATCTAATAAATTCATTGTTGCAACTAGGTTTATTTTCAAAGTTAAAGGCTAAACCTAATTTATTAAATGAATTATGAAAGATTTTGAATAACTTACTCATGTTATTTTTTAGAGTTTTTAAAGGTATATAAAAAACTGAATGTAAATGTTGCCACAATCTGTGATTAATTTACTGTAGGTAATATTTTTCATAATGTTGAAATCAGTCGTAACTATGTCGTTATACCAGGAACTATAAATTCCATTAATTATTATATCCTTAAAGATATCGTTTATTTTCATGTAAAAACTTCCTTATAATGTACGTATTTTCCTCCATCTTTGTCCTTCCTGCTTTCATTACATTCCAATGTCCCAGGAAATTCCCACGTAAAAAAACACATTTTTTTCGACGTATGTAGTTCGAAACCTACTAATGTATGTAAAGAGTGTACCAAAGGAAAACATGCTTGAAATAATACCTCGCTTTAAGCACTTTGCCAACCCGTGCCGGACGGCGCGTATATGTTCCACGCGCGCCTCAAAGAGATGTCAGCATATGAAGGGGCCCCTCACGGCCAAGCCTGCCGGGTAAGCGGGATTGTCTGAAAGGGTTACCGCTACCCCGGAACATAAAGGGCTACGGAAGGAACATGGATGGGTTTTAGTCAGTAAGAGTCTGACACTCCCTTCCGCTCCACCCAGAGCGGGAGCAGTCATTGGATGATTTCCCAGCCTTAAAAAAAAAAAAGCACTTTGCCAAGCGCTTGACAACGACATGACTAAGCTAATGAAAAAACTTACGTGTGTGTTGAAACATGGTATCGTCAAATTTTCTCAATTGAAAATTTACCTTACGCTTTTTTGTTATAAAGTTGAAAACTGTCAAAGAAATTTTACAGATCGGGGTAACTTGATGTGCTGGCCTCGGTACAATAAGTCAAATGCCTTAAATACCATTGATACACATATTATTATATGCATACATTGTTTACTATCTATCGCCTGTACTGTACTCTTAATTGAAAATGCAGGTGTTGCGTGGATAAGAACCTACGTCATAGTACTTAATCTAGAGTATAAGTTGGCCTTTCATTTTTTATTTATTTAGCCTACACTGTCCCACTGCTGGGCAAAGGCCTGCCCCAAATCCTTCCAGACATCTTTCTCTTGAGCCACCTCGATCCATCCCTTGTGGTATGCGTCTAGGTCGTCTCGCCACCTCATTATATTGAATATAAAAGCCTCAGATGTGCCTCTAGTTGCCACCGACATTTGCCTAGTTTTAACGTAACTACCTAAAAACCGTAGGTCCCCCCAAACCAAAATCTACATTTTTTTGTTTTCAGATATCACCTCCCAGTTCAATCTTTGTGGTTGCTAAACTCTTCAGATTGATAGGCAGTCGCTCTATGTAAAATACTAGTATTCAGCTACATCCGGTTAGACTGAACATAGCCCAATAATGTGGCAAGCCTAGGCAGATTAATTGAAAGCTGTTCGTGCTTCTTAATTAATTCTCGTGTATAACAAAACAATATACTCCACCATACTGTCGCTTTGTTTGCTCAAACAATGCTGTTATACGGTCTACGAAATGAAATGTGTGATCCAATTTGCGTTTTGTTAGGCACCCATGACTCTGGGAAAACTTGATAGATGAAAGAATGATTGAATTAATGAATGAATTAATAGATTACTTTTGATTTAAACAATTAATACAGGGTGTAACCGAAAGGGTACATACAAAAGAATATGCTACAGACCACCAAACTGAACAACTTTTACTACGGACCAACTCCGAAATCGTGAAAAAAAATCTGCTGTTCCGTACATTTCGACGAGTCACGTGACCAAAAATTTATAGAACAGTAGATTTTTTTTCCCTTTTCCCTTTCGGTTAGACACTGTATTTTGTAGTTTTTTTTTTTATATTTTAACCGGACAGCACGAGATATCATAAAAGTATTAATACTTCATTCGTAAAAGGTTACAAGCTATTTTAAATGTTCACGGATGTTAATGATATAACTATACTGTTAAGATTCGATAATCCCCATCGGCCTTCAGACAAAACCGGGTTGTAGGGAGTACTTAATGGTAAGTGGGATTGTCCGAAAGGGTTACCGTTACCACGGAACATAAAAGGCTAAGGAAGGAACATGGATGGATTTTAGTCAGTAAGAGTCTGACACTCCCTTCCGCTCCACCCAGACCGGGAGGAGTCATTTGATAATTTCCAACCTCCGAAAAAAAAGGGAGTACTTAAAACCATGTTAGTTGAGCAGATTTCTACTAAAGCTCTCTGAAACTTTCATAAAGACCTACTTATTATTAAAATAACTACCTAGTTATTTTCAAAATATTGTAATTATAATTATATAGAGGAGCTCGGCTAAGTATTAACAGCCGGTCGGATCGATCCGATAGCTAGCTGGATAGCTACGCTTGCCGGGGTTGGTCCGTGGATGAGTGACCATCTTTACGTATCAAGACTCCTCCGTGGCTCGGAAAGCACGTTAAACAGTTGGTCCCGGCTGTCATTTGTGCATCTTTGACAATCGTTACGGGTTGTCAGAAGCCCGAAAACCAGTCTTACCAAGGAATATCGTTTTAGCCAGTTACTGGGTTGTGGAGGTCAGATAGGCAGTCGCTCCATGTAAAATACTGGTATTCAGCTGCATCCGGTTAGACTGGAAACCGACCCTAACATAGTTGGGAAAAGGCTAGGCAGATTGAGTTTGTAATAAATTATAATAATAATATTTCACTTACCAAAATATGCACGCAATGAGTAGCTATTACGCCAACCAGAACTGTGCCAATACAACCAGGAACCAGCCCGGTATTCTTGAAGGCAGCTGGCATCGTAAGTAACCCTGAACCTAATGATGATTTGAGTAAGTGGAAGAATGCACCTAAAGTCCTGGGAACAAGACACAATTTTTATTAATGGATCACCGGGCAGTAGCCCACTAAACAAAACTCTAGATAAATAATTATTATATAAATAGCAAAGTTTGATTGTCACAAAACATAAAAAAAAACACAAAGTAAATGTCACTTACGAAGTAGGATGAACAACATTCCTGTGTTCAAAAGGATTGTATTCGTCTTCCTTGTCATCCTTTCTGTCAAGCGTGATCGTTGATTGTGTTGTCGATGGCACATTTTCTGTGCTGCTTGGTGCACTGCAAGTAATAAAATACCCATTAAATTATTTAATTTTATTATTATTAAATTAAAATTAATTTTATTATTTTAAAGAAATTTGAATTGTTTTTTTAAATCTTGTAATTATGGACGCTTTTTACGTTCTGTTCTCACGTGTATATTTCAACATGAATGATGTAACTCAGCTTTTGTATAAATATTTTGATTCAAAAGAGTGTCCATGGAGTTTCTTGCCCGTTCTTCGCATATTCCCATAGGTTACCTACTGCTTTGGAATGGGCAACTAGCTTCATGTTTCTGACTGACCGATCCCTTGACAATTTAAAAGTGTCTTTAATTGGTTTATTAGAAATAATTGCTTTGAATTTGAGTTTGAAAAGAAAGTATTTTAAAATAGGATAGGTATTTACTATTCTATTTTAAAATACTTTCTTTTCAAACTCAAACTCAAAGCATTTAAACTTATTAATCTAGAGACAGACATTTATTTCGTGTATTCATTTTTATGATCATCCTTCAGCACTAATATGTATGTAACTTGTTTGACATCGGCGTAGCCACTCGTTTTCTTTAACACATCTTCTACTAGTTAATATCTACCCCATTTTTACCTATTATCATGTTTTTCCATCAAACCGATCCTAGCTACATTGTTTTCTAAATCTTGATTTTTTTTTTCATTTCACGGGACCCTGAGATCCTTTCCGGACCTTTAGAAGCCGTACGAAGGGCCACAGCCAACTCGCAGAGGTCCATTAGACGCTTTCCATGATTTTTTTATAATTTATATTTTTAAGCGTAATTATTATAAAGAAAATGCTTTTCTTAAGAATTTAGTCTACTAATATTGTATATGTGAAGGTTTGGATGTTGTTACTCAAACAGACAAAGTCTGAAAGGATTTGCATGAAAGGATAGTGTTTTTTTTGGTACAAAAAATAATAAAACAAAATAAAAGTATGACCACAAGTCTGCCACATGGTTAATTTGAAAGACCATCTCAAATACGATATTTTTTTGTATTCAATCAAAAAAATCTGTCTTGCAGAAATCAAGATTTATATAAGCAAATAATTAGTCCTATATACCTACCACTACTGTTCCTGTCTGGGGACCGCAGTTTTTTTTTTCGACCAGTGCTCATAGTTACAAAAACATTCATCTTTGGCACAAAGATAGTTTATAGCCGTCCAGATTAACACACAATATTTTATATCCCGATATTCCCACGTGATCGAAAATTATGCGGGTGATCCTGCGGCACACTGCTATCATTCAAAATAAATATTACCTTTCGTTGGATGAGTTAATTCAGTTTTTCATGGAAATTCAAAATAACACTAATAACAGAGATAAATTAAGTCTATTATCTAAGCTATTTACCTAGCAATTTTGTCTGTAGGCGTACACTTAATTTTAATTTGCCCCCTTTGTGTTTCATTTTAACATTAAAGTACTTCGCAGTACTCTTTCCTGTGTACATACATAAAATTATGTCATATCGTTGAAGTTTTGAAAATCTTTTTTTTTCTGTAGTTCTTTCTAGTACTAGAGACAAAAGATAGATCTCATGACGAACAACACTAAAGAATTTGTCGATTTCCAAAACGCCAGTTAATCTGAGATACCTTTTACTCGTTTATCTTGTTGATAAAAAACTCTATCTTACAAATTACAATATATACTTATAAATGTGGAGGAGCTCGCGACTAAGTAAAACAGTCGCACGAATCGATCCAACAGGTTAAGCTACTCTTGCCGGGTTTGGTCCGTGGATGGGTGACTTTTTTTTCATATCAAGACTCCTCCGTGCCTCGGAAAGCACGTTAAGCCTTTGGTTCCGGTTGTCATTCGTGGATCTTTGACAGTCGTTACGGTTCGTCAGAAGCCCGAAAGTCCCCAGTTACTGACTGGGTTGTGGAGGTTAGATAGGCAGTCGCTTCATGTAAAATATGCATGTATTCAGCTGCATCCAGTTAGACTGGAAAGCGGCCCCAACGTTATTGGGAAAAGGCTAGGCAGACTGATTGATATACTTATAAATACGAAAATTTAAATGGATCTGGATGAAATTTGGCACACGTACGGAGGCCAGCACATCAAGCTACCCCAATCTGTCAAATTTCTTTAATAGATTTTCAACTTTATTACAATGGAATAAGGTTCATGTTCAATTGGGGATATTTGACGTTCCGGTGGAATAATTTCTGAAATCCATGCGAGTGAAGCCACTGGCAGAAACTAGTTTTTTATGCGGATAACAATATGACATTTATAACTTGTTTTAATTATCTACTGGCGTGTTCCATCGTCATTAAAATAATGACGGCACTAAACTTATTAAGACATGTTTACATTAGTGTAGTGATTATAAATGTAGAACAGTTTAAGGTTATTTAGTAATTACTTTAGATTGTAGCGTTATTTATCTGGTATTTTTTTGACAGGTAACAATTCAACCCGAGGTCAATTTAATAATACAGGTTTTTTGTAGCGCAACTTTCTAAGGGGATTTTATTTAAATTCACCTGCATCGATTTCAATGAATAAATAAATTTTTCTGTGTCATTGGTAGCCTATCCAAGTAGAAGAAAGAAGCGAAAAAAAATGAAAATTGTTTATTTCTGCACAAACAAAACGCACATTTAAAAAAAGGAACTTAAAGTCATTAAATACACTCGTGCAAAACAGCTAAAAAATCTCGTATTAAGAAACATTAAAACCATTGACAATTGGGTATTTGAAAGGGTAGTCAATAACGTTACTTTTTATGAACTGTCAAAACGCGGCATTTGTACGCGATTTGTATGAAATAATACATTTTGACGTCACAGATTTTTAGACTCAAATGGAATAGAACAACACTTATTAGCATTTAATGCAATTTAACAATTATATCGTCGCCTTATATTTAATTTCTGCACGGTGATGGAAGTTTTTATGACGAGCGGGCTTTTTTCCACGTGTTTTCATATTTTATTTTTGACCGATTCAAATACTCAATTAGTATCTCGGCCATGGACAATGGATGGACTACAAATAAAATATTGACAACTTAATCAACTTATTGCAAAAGAACATTAACATGACAACAAACACTGAGAATAACAAATCTAAATGGTTCTTTTTTTGCATGATAACATAAAATGCAAGAGAAACAAAAATGCCAGCACGAGAAACAACTGATATACTTGCATCAAATTAAACAATTGCTGATGCCGATCTAGTAGTCGCAAGCGCTATTGTTGAGCATGAGGTTCTGGGTTCGATTCCCCGACATAGATGCGCCATAATGCGTAAAATGGCCGCCTCAAGCTAAAGACTTATTAACTATAAAACATTGTTTATTATTAAATAAATTATACTGATTATAGGGGGAAAATTGTGGACACATTATAAATCTATGCACGCACATGGTTGCAGGTAGGTTAGGTATTTCCTCCAGTTTGGTTTGTTTTGACTTTACAGCGTAAGGCTCAATTTACGTTGCCGTGAAACTGAATGGAAGCGGTTTTTTTGTGCGAAGCATAATGAACTTTATGTCAATAGTGTAAGGTATAGAGCCAAATAACTAGTCAAGCGTTTTCTGGAGAATTTTTGCGCATTCTCGGTGATTGCCGCAGTTGCAAGCACGTTTCTAGTTTATACGTTACACAAATGACATAAAGTTCATTTTGCTATGCACCATGTCGCTTGCATTCCATTCCGTGGCAGTGTAAATTGAGCCTAACTGTAAGTAACTTGCTTAGGATTTTTTTAATGACAGAAATTGATTTAGTAAACGTTTCTGAATAAAGTACTTTCATAATATATGTCAACAGGTAAACTGTTTGTAACTAATTTAAATAATGTGCTTTAACTCTGTTACATAATATTTTATTTTTACTTTCTGCATCGTTGACACAATTATATTACAACATGAATGATGTAACCCAGTGTTTGTAAACATATTTTAATTTAGAAGAGTGTCCATGGAGTTTCTTGCCCGTTCTTCTCCATAGGGACCTACTGCTTTGGAATGGCCAACTAGCTTCATCTCTCTGACTGACCGACCCCTTGACAATTCAAAAGTGTCTGTAATTGGTTTATTTGAAATAAATGCTTTGAGTTTGAGTATACATACGTTATACTACGAGCTTGAAGTCATTGGCCGATTACGTGCGAACTCTTCACGCTACCTGACTCGGCGCTAAGTGATACAATAATCTGAATTCTTAAATGGTTGATTTTACTAAGACATAATTTTATACGAGACAATGATTTTTTAACTGACTTAATTTAAAAAAAAACAATTGTATAAATAACCGCAATATAAAATAATAGCCTCAGTAGGCTAAAATTGGTAGGGTGAAACTTTATTATTGCCGGTTACATATCAAAGTCTCCTTAAGGAACGTGATCAGAATCCTATACACGCATACCCAAAACGAAACAATCATGTCCAAAAGTTACACATGGTGCATTTAAAAGCACATTCGATCTAAATTTTGAAATTCCTCTTGATTTTTTAAAGAGTAGTATTTTTATAATGTGGTAACAAAAAAAAATATTTTACCTAACACATAGAGCATTACATTACTCTTCAATGTACGATTGATTATAAATCATTTTCTGTCAGGCGTGATCTAGTTGGGCTCGACTAGATTTAGCAAATGAATAACGCGAGAAAGCGAGTTGTGCCATAAGATTTAGTAATCTTATGGCACAACTCGCTTTCTTTTATTCACAAGTACTGTCTACTGTGGATATCCTAATAAAGACACTATTCCACTAGTGTGCGGCACTGTGCGACACTGTACTGCACAGTGTACGGCACAAATGTTTTTTTCGGTGGACCCACACAAGTAAAAAATTACGTACAATTTTGACGGTGGAAAAGCGTCTGCAGCTCTGTACGTGCACTTTTGGAGTTCAGCACAGAATGTTTGTGAACAAATGTGCTGAACACAATTTTGGAATCGGTCCTTAACAGACAAACAAAGTATACTCCAACCACTCTGCACGGATCTGAACACATTGATCAAATAAACAGAACGAACTGAAGTGAGAAAAACGTAGGTCGCCATTAATCGAAAATGAAACCGGAACTATGAAAAATAACTTTCATTAACTCTAGTATTTTAAATCTAGTTTAAATTAATAAAGGCTACCTTAAAATATGCATTGGCTGGACTTAATTAGGGTTATATGGTCATGGTCCTTTGTTCCGAATCGTATTTTAAATGCTGATTCAAAAATTTAAAATGTCACAATCTTAGCTGAGACGAATCATGTTTATGCAAATTAAATGCCACCATAATCCTATTTCTACTGAACTATATTTATACCAACATCAGAATTATTTTATCCGTGAACTAAAATTGACGTTTAACAGCTGTCATTCAACTTTCATTATTTAAATTGAATTTTTACTAAAATTAATGATTATCTCTATTGGCTGTAATTTAATTTTATAGAACTGTCAAATAATGGTTTTGAGTTAGTAATAAAGCTTAGCAATTAATTTCCCTGAATTTCCGTTACGGTATAATGACGCGCATACAACGCCTGATGGATCACCATACATAGATCTATCCAAGTGTAACGCAATATGTATACTTGTGGGTGAGTGGGCTATGATAGGCTTGACATTTATGTTAGGATATTGTATCAATTATTCATGCTCGACATTAATATTATGATAGCTTTTTTTTTGAGGATGGGAATTACATCAAATGACTCCTCTCGCTCTGGGTGGAGCGGAAGGGAGTGTCAGACTCTTACTGACTAAAACCCATCCATGTTCCTTCCTTATCCCTTTATGTTTTGGGGTAGCAGTAACCCTTTTGGAAAATCTTGCTGAATATTATGATAGCTAAATTTATCTTTTAAATAATCTGATCTTGTCTTTATCACTTCCAAGTTTTGATGTTAGAATGAATAAAATTATGAACTGATTTTATTAGTTCTAGGGTAAAGCTTAGATTATAAAATAGGGTAAAGAAGTTAGTGTTGTAAATATATGTACAGTTTGCACATCAGCTGTGCTTGCAACTTTTTATGTGTATTGAGAGAAAAAATTAAAAATAGGCTTTTTGCTATAGAAACACGTGCGGCAGATAATAGTCTAGACTAAGTACAGAGGTCAGCACATCAAGTTACCACAATCTGTCAAATTTCTTTGATAGTATTTCAACTTTGTTGCAAAGACATAAGGTTCATTATTTTTGAATTTAAAATATTTGACAGTTTGGGATAGCTTGATGTGCTGGCGTCTGTACCACAAATACTTAAAACCAATGAATGTAGATCAACATCCATCTCGAGTACAAGACAGCAAACGGTGTTGATGAAGTACGTGGCAACAACCTTGCTTTTTTTTTGTTTAATGTACCTACTGTGTATTGCGTAACGTCTAACAAGTATTATTATGGTCTTAGATAAATATTCAAATAAAGATAGTTATACAAAGTTGTTATGACAGAGGGGCATTAAATTACACTACGTATACTATACGTGTTTAGTATTAACTCGGTACGGTATAAAAATAAAAAGCACCAAAAATGAGGTTTTTTTTTTTTCAAACAAACTAAATAGCTTACAAATCAGAGTAAAACGCAACCACCCTTTGTAAATAAAAACTGACCTTGTAACGCAGCGGCACCGACGCGCGCGCGCCGGAGCGCTGTTAGAAAAGATACATCGTGTTCAAACGGCTTATTGGACGACTCGCACGAATTTAACTCGCACAAAACGTGCGAATCGACTCCTTTAAAACATATATTTTTTTCTGTAGTCGATTCGCACAAATTTTATTTATTGGCATGCGAATCGACACCCTTACAAAAATGTAGTAGGCTATTTGCACACATTTCATTTTAAGGAATAAAAAAAATAAAGTACAGTCGTATTCAGCCATCACTGAAATAAAACTAAAAAATAATCGAAGTTTAAATAACAGATATTTACTTGAAAGTAAGAAAAATCTGTATTATTATTATATTATTTGTATTGATTTGTTTAGTACTTAGTTTTAATTTTAATACAGATATTTTTTATTATAGATTGTGTTTTTATTATCTATCTATTACGAGTAAAACACATTTTACCTTACTACTTCTGTACCTACTCTAGTGTACTTTATCTTAACTACATTTCATAAAAAAACATTATGTGTTCGAATTGCCTACTACATATTTGTGAAGGTGTCGATTCGCACCCCATTAAATTAACTTTGTGCGAATCGACTACAGAAAAAAAAAAATTTTTTAAAGGAGTCGATTCGCACGTTTTGTGCGAGTTAAATTCGTGCGAGTCGTCTAATAAGCCGTTCAAACGGGGCAAAAACTTAAAAAAACATTTGCGACTGAACTACTGCTCCTATTTAATTGATTTTTGGTACAGAGCTTGGTCCCTAGTATAAGCTGTTTAAAGGAAAGCCTCTCTGTCGTATCAACTCTGTATGATGTATATAGTAGTATTTCCAACGTTGTAATTCTCAAATCTTTTTTTGAAACGCGCGATATATTTTGGTATCGGGTTGGTGTGGTTATCCGATAGTATGAAAACGCCCATTAGGTCACATGACGGTCAGCGAGATTGTCCAAAAGGGTTACCATTACCCCGGAACATAAAGGGCTAAACATGAAGGAACATGGATTGGTTTTAGTCAGTAAGAGTCTAACACTCCGTTCCAACTAGAGCGGGAGGGGTCATTTGATGATTTCCTACCCACACAGAAATAACGGTACAAAGGACATTTCAATAACATAATCCTTCTTGTGATATAGCCTAACGAAGTTCTAAATTTAATAACTCCTGCAGTAATAATTTTAGTTCACTACATAATAATAAAATTGAAATCTAAAGACAAAACTTGATCCGCTGCAAATATTGTATACTGTGGCATAGATTTTCTGCAAAATTGTCGGCGGCACACGTAAATAAATACGTTACACTGCGTTTTGGGAAGACTGCTACATGCTCGGAGAACTTCGCCTTAAATATAGTTCTGTCGGAATACAATCTAATTTTAGGAATGTACAAGAAGTACATTCGTATACAGGATGTATTTTCAAAAAGGGATCAAATATCTATCGCAGCTTTGCCAATCAATATATTGAAAATTTGGTGGACAGCAGAAAACCACGCAAATATTGAATAAATAGTTTTAAATATGTCAAAAAGGCGGAGCTCAAAACGAATGTTAGTTAAGTTGCAAGTAATTGATAAACAACAACATTTTAAATGAAAATTAGAGTTGCTAACGATATGCTGTAGCTGCTATAATAATCCTTGGAGGTAGGTACATAAAAATCACTCTGTGTGTAGGTATCTATTATCAACGAATAAAAAAAACCATTGTACAGAAGGCCAGCACATCAAGTTACCACAATCTGTCAAATTTCTTTGATAGTATTTCAACTTTATTGCAAAGACTTAAGGTTCATTTTTAATTGGAAAAATTTGACAGTAACGAATAGCTTGATGTGCTGGCGTCTGTACGTCATCGTCAATACTTAGATAAGAATCTAACAGTATTTTTGTCTCGCAAACACGAGTACATTCTAGTCATTGCAAATAAAAAACCAGACGTGTTCGTCAACATCTAAGCTGATGATTATAACCTACCTAGATTGCATAATATTATGAGTGCCCACAATCCTATTGGGGTCGGCTTTCAGTCTAAGGTCTACTCTTTAATGCAACGAGCACTGAAGGGAAGACCAATTGCATCTCCTAAAGAGGAGGAGCTCCTGGCTAGGTAATAACAGCTGTAAGAGTCGATCCATCAGGTTAAGCTACTCTTGCCGAGGTTGGTCCGTGGATGGGTGACCATCTTTACATACTGAGACTCCTCCTTGCCTTTGAAAGCACGTTAAGCCGTTGGTCTCGGCTGTCATTTCTGCATTTTTGAAAGTCGTTACGGATCGTCGAAAGACCGAAAATCTGATAGCCAGTCATACCAAAGGTTCTGTTCAGAAGGTCAGATGGGCAGGCGCTACAGGTAATATTCTGCTATCCGATTATGGAAGCCGACCGCATCATAGTTGGAAAAAGGCTAAGCTGAGGTAGGCAGCGGGAATGTGTGATGTTAAGCAGTTGGATGTAAAGTGTTATGAAAAAGGGATTACTATTTTATGAATGGAAAAGGCCTTTCATCCAGCCAGGATCAAAGATAAGTTAGCGTTAGCCACCGCTAGACCGACGAGGCAGCCAAATCTAGGTTAAAAGTCTGGTCTTAGATAAGGTTTTCCTTCATCTTGATACAATGCTAAAAGTTTCATAAAGTAAGCTACAATTATATTACTCGATAGAATAACAAATCTACATATTTCAATGACTCGTAATGTTGTTTCGTATACAAGGTAAACTGCTTTACTTAGCAGAGCTACTCTTTGGGAACTTGGTATGTCGTGGCGTTTATGTATATATCTAACTAGCTTCTGCCCGTGGTTTCGCCCGCGTGGATGTCGGAAAGTGCATGTTATTATACACGTAAAACTTCCTCTTGAAACACTCTATCTATTAAAAAAAACTGCATCAAAATCCGTTGTGTAATTTTAAAGATCTAAGCATACATACAGACATTAAAGCACACGTGGGAAGCGACTTTGCTTATACTATGTAGTGATTTTTTTATTTTTTTGTACTTTCTTTATGGTTTCTGGGTCCCTTTAATCTTACCCAACATGACATAAAACCTATAAGATAATAAAGTTGTTATTTACTAGCAATCCTGGTATAAATACGTACATGCGCAGCTATTGATTATACCTACTGACGTGGCTGATGACTTGTTTGTTTATCAACCTAAATATAGCTTTTTCCTTTGAGGTCTGCTTCCAGTTGAACTAAATGCAGTTGAAAAGTATTGTTTTATATGTAAAATAATTTAAAATATCCTAACCTACGTAAAACTAAATTAACAAATTAAATTAATATGGCGTCGAAAAATTCCTCCGCTTCGCTGTCGGTGTAACATACCCAAGAAACTGGCGGCATTGCCACGCTGTGCTACACAACCCGGAAGATATTAAATGCCAATGACCAAAGGTTAGCCTAAAAAAAGCCATCCCTTCGGGCACAGGAAGTATCAACCAGGTGTTTGAAGATTGCGTACTTGCATGAAGTAATTTATCGGTATTTTTTAGTTAATTGACATATAAGACTGGTTTTATATGTCAATTTTTCCAAGTAGGGGCCGAATAAAAAAATTCTCAGACTGGCGCGACGCGACTCTATGTAAACTTCATGAAAATTGTTCTAATAGCGACGCAGCGTCGCGCGTCGCGTCACGTTTGTCTCTGGGAACCTCCGTTTTATCTACATAAATAGACACCTCGTGCGAAACTTCGTCATTAATGACAATTAACAAACAATGATATCTGTAGTTATAATTACTATGTGTTCATATTTGTTTTAAAGTGTAAATGTACGAAGGCGATGTCTGAAATTAGATTTATTTGATTATTTTAATACAATTTCATGCAATTGAAAAAGGCGCCCTTTTTTTTCGAGGTTAGGAAATCATCAGATGACTCCTCCCGCTCTGGGTGGAGCGGAACAGTGTGTCAGACTCTTACTGACTAAATCCATTCATGTTCCTTCCTTAGCCTTTTATGTTCCGGGTTAGCGGTAACACTTTCAGACAATCCCGCTGACCCGACAAGCTTCGGCCCTAACGGGCCCCTTCCTCTATACTGACATCTCTTTGAGATGCGTGTGGAAATAGAGTTTTACGATATCCAGCATCCCGGCTTACAGAGCAACATTGCCCTATTCGAGAGTATCAAAAAGACCCTTTTGCCTTTTGTAGGATTCCCCCAGAAAAATAAACCTTCTCAAAAACTGACCTTCGATTTCCGATACACCGTTTTCAGCAAAAGCACTATCTATTAGGTACTTTATTTCTCTATAAGTGACAAGGACACATTACTATGACTTTCCAGCAGTATGCTCTGCAAGGCCGTCAAAAAACATCAGGCTACCAAACCTGTCAAATTTCTTTGATAGTGTTTCAACTTTATTACAAAAACATAAGATTCATTTTCAACTGGAAAAATTGTACAGTTAGAGATAGCTTCATGTGCTGTCGTCGTCTGTGTTGTCTGTAAATATCGCTACACACACTAAACACGTCACAAGATCCGTCACCAGGAAGCAGCTTAACGAAAACTCTGGATGCTAAAGAGAAGATGAATTATATTATGCAAAAAAGTAGAGATTGAATAAACCACGAGCCAAGTGGACCTTTCCAAATTTTGACTTAAGCAATCCGTCATATTTACGTAGGTACCTATTTTGTAATCACTACATAGTATAAAACAAAGTCGCTTTCTCTGTCCCTATATCCCATGTATGCTTAAATCTTTAAAACTACGCAACGGATTTTGAAGCGGTTTTTTTTAGTAGATAGAGTGATGGAAGAGGTAGGTTTATGTATTATGCGGGCGAAGCCGCGGGTGGAAGCTAGTAAGAAGATATTATGAAGATAAGTCGGGTAACAGAGTGTTTAACAATGTATGAATGCTATGTTTATTATCTTACACGAGTATTGTGCATTTAATCCATCTTAAGTACTTAACGTAAGTTTATAGACACGATAGGGTCTGATTGTATCACTACATAGTATGCAACAAAGTTGCTCCCCGCCGTCTGTCCCTTTGTACTGAAATCTAGGTCACTAAGTAATTGTCTTTTTAAATTAAAACTTATGTATTTACTTCGGAATGTATATTTCATATTTTAGGATATAATTATAATTATGGATAAGTAAGGCATTGACTGCCACGCAGCAGACACAATAGAAAAACTATTGTTTGTCGGACACACGGTGACCGCGTTGGCGTTCAACGTGTTAAGAATATGTCATGTCAGTCAAGGCAGTCAATGACTGATAGCCAGTTTTACCAAGGGGTATCGTGTTACCCAGTTACTGACTGGGTTGTGGAGGTCAGATAGGCAGTCGCTCCATGTAAAGACTGGAAGCCGATCCCAACATACTTGGGAAAAAACTAAGCAGATTTTTGACGTGAGACCCATGGGCAGACCCGTCTGCTATCGAGATTGAGTGTCAGCTGAAAAGAAACATGGCGTCTCTAGCCGCTAAGTGCTGGAAGCTGGCAACGCCAACAAGGCGCTAATCTAGCCCTTAACCCTTACCGATTTGGGATATAACAGTGCGCTTAGATCTTTTAAAATACGCAACGGATTTTAATTCGGTTTTCATCAATATACATAGAGTGACTACCTTTTGCCCGCGACTTCATCCGCATGGAATTCGGTTATATCGCAATATCGGGCGATAATTTTGAGATAAAAAGTAGCCTATGTCCTCCTTCGGGGTGCAATCTATCTCTCTTCCAAATTTGATCGAAATCCGTTCAGCGGTTAAGGCGTGAAAATGTAACATCCAGACAGACTTACTTTCGAATTTATGGATTCAAGAGGACGGTTTATACGTATAGTAAAACTAGCATTGTAGCCGGAGCGGATCGCTAGTCATCTAATAAAGCTGAAGAGTTTGTTGATTGGTTTGAACACACTATTCTCTGGAACTACAAGTTACATTTTTAATTTTGATAGCCTTGTTCTTAAGGCAGTTTTTAGGCTAAATAGGCTATAGCTAACATCGCGCTACTATCAAGACAATATGTTCCACGCGCGCCTCAAAGAGATGTTAGCATATGAAGGTGCCCCTTAGGGCCAAGCCTGCCGGGTAAGCGGGATTGTCCGAAAGAGTTACCACTGCCCCGGAACATAAAGGGCTAAGGAAGGAACATGCGTGGGTTTTAGTTAGTAAGATACCGACACTCCCTGTTGCACCATCCAGAGGACGGGAGGAGTCATTTGATGATTACCCATCCTCAAAAAAGGCTATAGGCTACATAGGTTATAGCTAACATCGCGCTAGTATCAGGACAAAAGAAACATGTAAAAAATATTCCGGAGCGAACCTATTAGAATATACACATAATTATAAATAGGACAGACGATCACTCTAGTCAATTGCAGATGATAATAATTTGAAGCAATGTATTGCCAATTGACAATCAGTTTTAATATAGAAGTCAAGTATAGTTCAAGCGGGGTTTTTTCTGTGCTAAATTATACCTTTGTACGGCAATATCTGAATAATATTTCCTTATAAAAGATATGGATGAGGTAAAAGAACAATGAAAATACAGAATTGTCACGAACTTACTCAGAGAAATTACTTAATACGCAATTTGATCAACAAACTCAATTGTTCGTATATTTACATCACAACTTTAGTTTTTTTGCAGTTGCGTGGCTATTACATTGTGGTACAGGGTGACAATGGGCATTTTTGTTTGAGGGTGGGAAATCATCAAATGACTCCTCCCGCTCTGGGTGGAGCGGAAGGGAGTGTCAGACTTTTACTGACATTAAACCTATCCGTGTTCCTTCCTTAGCCCTTTATGTTCCGGGGTAGCGGTAACCCTTTCGGACAATCCCGCTTAAGCCTTGACCGACCTCTTGACAATTTAAAAGCGCCTGTAATTGCCTTATTTAAATGCTTTTTAAGTTGAGTAAATTTGAATCCAATCCAAGCCAGTTCATCTAGAACAAATGCAATAAAAGCAACGTAAAAAAACAAGATAAACTTGATCTTTGTTTCAATTCTTAAATATTTGACATTGGTCACTTTTTACGGAAAACTACATTCATTCAACCTTATTTTTTTTTAATAACTTAATAATGTTTGTACACACTACAATGTGACTTAATGCAGGTTTACTAGTTATGCCGAATTGTTTACGTAATAGGTATTCGTATGTACATGCTTAGACGCCAGCACATCAAGCTATCGCTTGATGTGCTGGCGTCAGTTTGGGATACCAAACTGTCAAATATTCCCAATTGAATATGAACCTTATACTTTTGGAATAAAGTTGAAAATCTTTCAAAAAAATTTGAGGGACTGGGGTAGCTTGATGTGCTAGCTTCTGTACATCATATCACCGATCCGCTTACATAGTAGGGGACGTTCCGGGGATGTCTATGAAATATGTTAATGGTTTATTCATTAAATCCGGGAATATATACAAAAAATCGAACAGAATATTGTCAGTTTGTCAAAAGGTTTATGTAACGCACAGCCATTATTTACAAAAAAGATATAAAACGAAATAATTATTAACTCATCAAATCGTATGTCATGCTCATATAGTGTGTCGAAGAGTAAATAAAACGGAGTATCGAACGGTAAATAAATACACACTTGTACATAAATAGTATCATCATTCATCATTAACGTATATACAATTAAGTATTTCGTTCACTGCAATCCTTAACTAACAAGATTTTAATCAAACACTACATTTTTACCTTGCATTTTCCATGTTCGAATCCATTAGACAACACAATATCAACTTTGTCACTGTTTAAATAGAGTTTGTTTTGTTGTTTCACTTGTTCACATTTTCAACACGCGAGTTAAGGCGTTCACTTAGTGGCGTAGCTGTTATCTTAAGAGTATTCGTCAAAGTGAGGTTTTCATAACTGTAGGTTAGGAGTTGGAGTGGGGAGAGACGGATAGACAGGTAAAGACTTGGTTGATTTGATTGAACCACGCGCGCTCTACGATTAATTGATCGTTACCCAGCTACTGTTATATATCAACCTCATAATGTTGTTGCTATTAACTATCGCCATATAATCGGTATGTTTTACGGCGTTTCGTCCAAATACGCATTTATTTAAATTTAAACAGGATATATGAAGAGGAAGTAAAGATATTTATACAAGTTTTTCCTGATAACTCAACGTGTTGTACGAACAGTTGTTCTAAATTAAATATAGTTACTAATAATTGTGTTATAATATAACAGATAAATAGTAAATATTTAAAATGTTTAGTAATCAATTGCCTAGTCTTTTTCCAACTGTTATGGTCGACTTTTTTTTTTTTTTTTTATTGTTCGATATTATAAACAGAGGTACTTTTTCGTCTAATGGCGAGTGGCGCTCTATTACATAAAAAACAATGTACCACCTTTCGTAAATATTTTACTACTTATTAACATATTATGGTATAATCTTATACAATGTATTTATTTAGTTCTGTTCGGTGTTCTGTATAAAGTTTTTATTTTTTTATTTGTCTTAAGTGATTCTTTAATCATTTTTATTGTCTAACCGGAAGCAGCTGAATACCAGAATTTTACATAACATTTTACCATCTCCTTGCTCCGTATTTAAAAAAAATAAACAATGTTAAATAAACAAGTTTCACTATAGGACTAACTTTGAAATATGAAGAAAAATATCAGCTGTTTCATACATTTTGATGAATAATGCGAATATAAAAATGTTCAAACAGCTGTTTTTTTTCGTGAATTCAGAGTTGTTCCACCGTCAAAGTTGTTCATTGTCATGGGTACTATACCCTCTGAAAATATGTATGTCCCTCGTTTAACCTAACAAAATGTATTTCCGAAACCACAGATTGTTCGCTGTGCCTGTGAACCGTCGTCGCTCGAGCCCAGTCTCCTGTCCCTCGCAAAACCGCGCTCCACGGACTCTTGGATGCTAAACCTGACTGTGATTGTGTTCGCGGATGAATGGAAGAAGATCCTGTCAGTATGGTTGGAGTATTGTAAGATAAGCGTTTGACTGTTGAATAGTTGTATACATGGTTATTTTATTAGTATGTATGTAATGTCTTTAAGTCATTGACTGCCACGCAGCAGACGCAATGGAAAATTTATTGGCGTCTAACGTGTTAACTAATGTAATTGACCTTGGCCATTTTATGTTATCACAATAATTTTATAAAGGCGAAAGTTTGTGAATGAGTGTGTGTGAGTGTTTGTATGTTTGTTATTTCTTCACGTTCAAATGTTTGTTCGGATCTGGATGAAATTTAGCAGGTAGTTTATGACCTGGCTATGGACCTGGATTAACACAAAGGATACGTTTTATCCTGGCAATACGTTACCTTGGGATGATTTCTTACATCCACGCGGGCAAGCGCCGCTGGCAACTGGTATCTGACCACCCAGTAACTCGATAATACGATACCCCTCGGTAAGACTTACTGTCGGCCTTTGAGGCTTCTGACACCCTGTATCTACTGTCAATGATCTATGAATGATAGCCAGGAACAACGGCTTAACGTTCTTTCCTAGGAATCTCGGTATGCCAAGATGATCGCCCCTTTACGGGCCAACCCCGGCAAGCGTAGCTAACCTGATAGATCGAGCCGTACGACTTTTGTAACTTAGAGCAGTCTTCCTCTTTCTCACTTATTTAAAACTTCGCTATGTTTATCAAGTCCATAATTGTTTATATCAATTCATATTGATGACGACACGGTTGGCGCAGTGGTTGAGCGATTGACTGCTGCGCACTATGTCGCGGGTTCGATTACCGCACGGAACAAATATTTGTACGACCTGCAAGTATTTGTTACGAGTCTGGGTGTTTTTCTATCTATAATATGTACCTATGTATTTACAAAAAAAAAAATTATATAAGTAGTATATCAGCCATCTCGTTACCATAACACAAGCATTAGGTTGCTTAGCTTGAGACGATATGGCGCTGTGTGAATTGTCCAAGGATATTATTATTATATTAAGCACCTGTTGACCGCATCATTGCTTACCATCAGGTGAGATCATAGTCAAGAGAGAGCCTAATCATATGTGTACATTATGGATTTCAATAAATATTGATTGATTGAATAGGTACATGTTTTAAAAGTGCTTTGTTATTTCTATAACTTATTTGTTATGAAATAGACCGGATATGGAATAGATTTAATGCACAAAGTTATTGTTACTTTGTTGTTATTGCTTAGATAAAACGCTCGCTCTCACGATAACGTGGTACTGTAGAGCCTGAGTGAAACCTTATGTTGAACATGGCTAGTAATAATCTGACGGCATTCGAACCTTTAGATTATATTTAGAATAGTGAATAGGTTTTTGTACAAGTGAGAGTTCGTCTCGGGCCGCGGGGCTTTGCAGGTGTATTCGTTATAATAATATGTGGTGTTTATCGTCCTGTGTGGTTGCATTCATAGCATAGCAAATCCCTTATTCACAGAAATTACACACTCTACCACTGAGCCCCCTCAGTAGAAGGTCTTCAGCTTTCTACAGTACCCTCTGTGCCTACTACTAGCCCGTTAAAAGCCTTACTATTTGAACACTTCATTAATATTATGGGAAGATTGTAACATCACGTTACACGTTCTAGCTTCCCGAATTTTGTAAAATAATCTTACGGACGAATGGATGGCCCCTATAACACAGGATTTTCCTAGCATCGGGGTAATTATTCACAAAAATTGAGCACAATATTGTAATAACATAATAATGTAACATGCATTGTATTTCTTCTTTTTGCCAAATAAAATTATTATTATTATTATTATCCTTAGAAGATTCTTCTTCGTATGGTTAGTGACTAACCTGCTGCTGCCCACGCGCCTCTGACTTACCTTAAAATGCTATTGTGAAATATGTCTCAGGCATGCCGGTTTCCTCAAGATGTCTGTAAAATCAGAGGTGCATGTCTTGGGTTAGAACTCGAGACCTATGACTTGGCAGTCCGACGGTCACACCACTAGGCTATATTCTTAGAAAATTTAAAACTTTAGTCTCTCTCTGTCACCTTCAAAGAATTGAAAGAAACGTAACGATGTAAATGTGATGTGATGTCTTAATTCGATTAGCGATAAATGCATTTAGTGGTTTATGAAGCATGATGTTCTAAATTCGATTAGCGATAAATGTATTTAGTGGTAAGCATGCAAGCTTACTATCTAATCAGCCAATTACATGTGACGGAGCACTTACATACTCAAAGGACCAAGTTAATCGCTATCCACCTTAACTAGTCAAAGCTAACCATTATCAAATCAAGCTAAGTCAATTGTGCTAGGTAATTCCCAGATAGACTACATAATAGAATATTATATATTTATTTGCCTTTGAATGTGGATGATTTTAGTAATAGAATTATGATACTAAATGTTAAGTCATAGAATAGTAATACATACATAAAACTCAGAAAGCTTATTTATGTTAAATTTTTACTTCTTTCACACTATAAAACAATAACCATTAAGTTTAATTATAAATGTTGTTTGGATTTAAAATGTTAAAGTGTTAAACCCTTACTTTTTTTGCAAAGTATGTAGGTTTGGTCTTACCGGACCCGTGTTATGTCAAAGTCGAAGTCAAACCATTTATTTCAAATAGGCACAAGTAAGGCACTTTTGAACGTCAAAAATGCTATCTGCTTGTCTCCAAAGGGGTTACCACAATCTTGGTTTGTTACTTGATGTATCAGGGCTCACAACGGGTAGGTGGAGTTGGTGACGAAAGGCTTTTTCTTTGAGGGTGCGAAATCATCCAATGACTTATCCCGCTCTGGGTGGTGTGGAAGGGAGTGTCAGACTCTTACTGACTAAAACCCATGCATGTTCCTTCCTTAGCCCTTTATGTGCCGGGATAGCGGAAACCCTTTCGGACGATCCCGCTGACCCGGCAGGCTTCGGCCCTAACGGGCTCCTTACTTTACGCTGACATCTCATTCAGACGCGCGTTGAATACGAACACGCTGTCCAACACGGGCCTGGTCCTGATCTACCATGAGCTACCTATTGCTCTCCGTACGCAGACCCGAGTACTTCGTTCTTCCAACGGCACTTTGTTGGTGAAGAGATATGAACAGATCACCGGACTCATGTCATGCTATATCTGCTTGACTCCGAAGAGGTTGGATACCACAATCTTGATTTGTTACTTGATGTATCAGGGCTCATCTCGGGTAGGTGGAATTGGAGTTGGTGAGAAAAGGCTAAATGGTTGTTCTTGTTATGCATCCGTATTTAGCGCATGACATACCTATTCTTTTTTTTTGTGGGTGGAAAATCATCAAATGACTCCACCCGCTCTGAGTAAAGCGAAAGGGAGTTTTAGAATCTTACTGACTAAAACCCATCCATGTTCCTTCCTTAGACCTTTATGCTCCGGGGTAGCGGTAACCCTTTCGGACAATTCCGCTTAACATGACATACCCTTTTTTTTTTTTTTTTTTTTAAGGCTGGGAAATCATCCAATGACTGCTCCCGCTCTGGGTGGAGCGGAAGGGAGTGTCAGACTCTTACTGACTAAAACCCATCCATGTTCCTTCCGTAGCCCTTTATGTTCCGGGGTAGCGGTAACCCTTTCGGACAATCCCGCTTACCCGGCAGGCTTGGCCCTGAGGGGCCCCTTCATATGCTGACATCTCTTTGAGGCGCGCGTGGAACATATACGCGCCGTACGGCACGGGTCTGGTGCTGATCGGACGGTGAGTCACCCATTACTCACCGTCCGCAGGCCCGCGCCTACGGTGGCCGGGAGTCGTCACGTGGCTCCCGACGCCCGGGGCGTCTCCTGCGGCGGCTGGGACGGGAGGACCTTTCTCTCTCCCATCCCGCCTCCTCCTTCGCGAGCATAACTTTTTCGCAGAAGGAGGTGACTGCCTCCCACTCCCTCTCACCCCGGACCATGGCTTGCACCAGGGCCGGGCGCGAGAAGTCGCCGCCGCCGATCGCCTCTACGAGGACACGGCGGTGCTCTGTCCATGCGGGGCAGGTTTGCACCGTGTGCTCTACCGTGTCCTCTGGGCGATCCTCGCAGTGGTGACACCCGGGCGTTTCCTCCCGCCTGATGATGTGCAGGAACCTCCCGAAACATCCATGTCCGGTGAGGACCTGCGTCAGGCGGTAGGTGAGGACGCCGTGACGCCTCTCTAGCCACTCCTCAAAGAGGGGCCTTACCGCCACTATCGTGGCGTGCCCTGCGCTGGGTTGCGACAGTCGCTGATTCCAGGCCGCCATGAGATCGCGCCGGAGGTCCGTCCGCTCCGCGGCAATTTGCTGCGGAAACGGAGTTTCCCCCCGGCTTAGTACCTCCGCGCGCCACTCGAACAGGCGCGCGAGGACTATCGCCTCCAGATCCCACGGCGGCAGTCCGGCAAGGAGGCTTGCCGCCTCGCTCGAGATCGTGCGGTACCCCCGGATTAGCCGAATGGCTACCACCTTTTGGGGCGCGTTCAGATAGTGAGCGGCTCGTCGCCGCAATGAACGCGCCCACACCGGGGCCCCGTATAGGGCCATGGACCGCACGACTCCCGCGTAAAGCCTCCGGCAGGAGGCGTTTGGCCCCCTCAAATTGGGCAAGAGCCGCTTGAAGGCGGCCCCAGTCCGTTCCAGCTTGGGAACATGACATACCCTGGAATCCGAATTATGTACATAGCAGTACGAAAACACATATTGTATTTCATAATATTATTACTAAACTTGAGGTTTGTAACTTGAACTTTCTGAAATAAACAATGTTTGTTATGACATAACAATTTTCATTGCTAACGCATTCATTGCTAACATAAATATAAATATTATCTTTGGATCTAGAAACAGAGGTACTTTTCTAAATGTATACAAACAGTAACAAAAGTTTTGGCCTCGCGTGTTTAAATCCTTTGGCCTCATTTCCGGGTATACGGTGGGTCCGTATACCCGGAAATGAGGTCAAAGTTGAGTTGAGATCATTTTGGAAAGGTTTGTAGTTTATAACCTTGTATTTTATCACCACTTTAAACTCAAGCCTAACCGTATATAAGGTGTTAAAAACTACTTTTCGTACTCATTGTTACGAATTTTATTTATGGACACGTAACTCAATAAAATTTATGGAACAGATCAATTTTTTTTCGCGATGTTTGGGTTCATCCTATAGGGAAAGTTATTCGTAACGATGAGTACAATGCTCCCACGAAATTCTTAGAGTAAATTTTTTAACACCTTATATACGAGTGTAAAAAAAAAAGGGTCAAAAACCGAAATTAAGACAATTAAACAAAGAAACGCGACTAATGATGCCGTGAGCTCTATTTTAGAGGAAAATTAATTTGCATTTAAAATTAAAAATCTATATTTTAAAGCTGTTCGTTTTTAGGTTTCTGTACCCAAAGTGTAAATCAGTCCGTCCGTCCGTCCGTCTGTCATCAGGCTGTATCTCATGAACGGTGATAGTTAGACAGTTGAAATTTTCACAGGTATGATGTATTTCTATTGCCGCTATAATATCAAATACTAAAAAACAGAATATAATAAATATTTAAGGGGGCTCCATACTGTTTCATTTCATGTCTGTTTTTTTTTCGTTTTTACAGATTTTTACGGAAATCTTCGTGCGCGAGTCCGACTCGCACTTGGCCGGTTTTTTAATTATGGAAAAATTATCTTGATAACAACAAAACAAAAAAAACTAACAAATAACCAATATACCGACTATGTCACCGAACTCATAATTTGCATAGAATGTAAGGCATTCGCAACAGCCAGTTCTTGCTCAAGGATCTATGTTTGAATCTGTCAGTTCGTTTTGAATTCTATTCCGTGAAACATAGAATTTAGTTTACGTCTACAATTCTTTGTAAGAGTAATTAAGTTCTGGAAATTATAACAATTTACAGCAGAACATAATTAATTTATGTGTTTAAATTAAGTTATAGTAATAATTTATCAGTAGTAGTTTATATGTTTATTAGTAGTAATTTATCAGAAGATATTTTTATAAAATTAATTTGTGTTCTGTAAACGATAGCACTAAGAAAAATGTTCATACCATTTGTTTCTTCTAGGTGTGTAGTTACGTTGTAACCGTAGTAACAAATTATTTATCTATTCTAAGAAATCACTCGATCCTTAAAACAACAAATGGCGTAAAAGCCAAAAAGCTACTTTTCAGGAGAGCCAAAAAACTAAAATGAGTAACTTTGTTTCCTCAATATCTCTCAAAGTAGTAAAGCTATAATAACCAATTAAAGTTGTATTTTCTTAGAATTTTCAGGTGTATAATTATAAAAACCTAATATTGTAGGGCCTATGCTAGTTTCCGAGATAGCATGTCTTTTACTACAAAAAATTTTGCTCTAACTGGCCTTTACGCCGTGAATTTTATACTTTGCAAGTTAAACAGGTTATGCGCACTTGGAGTAAAAGACTTAGGGAACATCTATGTTTGGGTTTTTGAAGAAATAAAAGACAAATATAATTACCGAATGTATTAATTATTGCAATAAATACAACACAAAATTTTGAAAAAGTACCAGTAAATCTAACATTTCGGATCAATGTAGTTATCTAAATTATGCCATGAACGCTATTTTTAGCGAAGAATGAATTGAGAAATTAAATTCAACATGAACATCAACATCAATTAAACAAACATCAACGAAATTGAAAAAAATCAACGAAAGTATTAAATATTGTAATAAAATAATACAAATTTTGAAAAAAATTAAAAGAAATAAGAAAATTTGAAATTTCGTATCAATTTACTTTCTAAATCGGTACTATAAATGCTATTTTTTAACGACGAAATAAAAAAAAATTGAACATCAACTATTAAAATTTGGATCGAACTTAATCAAACACTTTCACCTCGTACTGATGTTTACAAACAAATCAGTCTTAAATTTACCAATTACAGTTTTAATAACTAAATTGCGATTATTATTATTTTATATAAACTAACTAAAATACCACTATTATTAGAATCAGTCTAAATAATCAGTCCTTGCGGTAGAATTTTAATTAGTCTTAGAATGCAGTTGTACAAGAAAATTAAGTATTAATTACTTACTGCATAAAATATTTAAATAAATGAGTATTTTCTACCAAACTATCTGCTTAAAAGTAGTTAAAAATATAATAGGTAACAGAATTGTGGTACCTAATAGGTAACAAGTTTAATAATTAGTCGACATCATTATTTTCATCATTATCATCTTCTTCATCAGTTTCAATCAGAGTATCTTTCTTATCACCGATGTAAGGTAAGTCTAAGTAGTCTTTATGGAACCTCTTCGGTATTGTCCCATCTAGACATAATTTTTTCAAATCTTTATGTTTTTTTAATCCATGTTATTATACTACGCAAGAAAATACGCTGTTTTCAATTTAACTGTGTACGAGAGCTTAACACGAAATGTTTACTGTTTCACATGGGGTGAGTGTGACGGAAGAAGAGGCAGTACGGAAATAGCTACTTGTTTATATTTATACCTTAAAGAGTTGGACAAGCAAGGTGTTGAAACTGCTCTTTTGTATTGTGATTCATGTACAGGTCAAAATAAAAATAAAGTCGTTCTATCCGTATTAAATTACTTTTTAGCAAAGTCTGTCAATTTACAGATTATACAAATAAATTACCTGCTTCCAGGGCACACGTACATGCCCGTTGATTCAGTACACGCCACAATTGAGAAGGAAGTTCGAAAAATTATAGTATGGAGTCCTACTCAATGGAGTTCCTATTTTGAAGCAGCAAGAAAAACAGTTAGACCGTATAATGTTCATGTTTTGGAGCACACAGATTTTATAAATTGGGAAGAAATTGCGTCAAAAACTTTTACGAAAGATACTTGTAAAAATATCAATTTCAAAGATATACGCATAGCTACTTTCAAGAAAAAGCATCTTAATAAAATTGATATAAAGTATTCCATGAAAGAAGATGCCGTAGCCAGGACAGTTATTTTATTTGAGAAACCAACAAAGAAAGGGAAAGGAAAGGGAAAGGCCAAGAGAGCGTCCGAAGCTAAAAATGAAGACCAAACTTACTTGGAAGAATTAAATACCTTTACTTTGCCAAAAGCTTATTCAGAAAAAATACCAATTTCTGCTCTGAAATATAAAGATTTGAAAAAATTATGTCTAGATGGGACAATACCGAAGAGGTTCCATAAAGACTACTTAGACTTACCTTACATCGGTGATAAGAAAGATACTCTGATTGAAACTGATGAAGAAGATGATAATGATGAAAATAATGATGTCGACTAATTATTAAACTTGTTACCTATTAGGTACCACAATTCTGTTACCTATTATATTTTTAACTACTTTTAAGCAGATAGTTTGGTAGAAAATACTCATTTATTTAAATATTTTATGCAGTAAGTAATTAATACTTAATTTTCTTGTACAACTGCATTCTAAGACTAATTAAAATTCTACCGCAAGGACTGATTATTTAGACTGATTCTAATAATAGTGGTATTTTAGTTAGTTTATATAAAATAATAATAATCGCAATTTAGTTATTAAAACTGTAATTGGTAAATTTAAGACTGATTTGTTTGTAAACATCAGTACGAGGTGAAAGTGTTTGATTAAGTTCGATCCAAATTTTAATAGTTGATGTTCAATTTTTTTTTATTTCGTCGTTAAAAAATAGCATTTATAGTACCGATTTAGAAAGTAAATTGATACGAAATTTCAAATTTTCTTATTTCTTTTAATTTTTTCAAAATTTGTATTATTTTATTACAATATTTAATACTTTCGTTGATTTTTTTCAATTTCGTTGATGTTTGTTTAATTGATGTTGATGTTCATGTTGAATTTAATTTCTCAATTCATTCTTCGCTAAAAATAGCGTTCATGGCATAATTTAGATAACTACATTGATCCGAAATGTTAGATTTACTGGTACTTTTTCAAAATTTTGTGTTGTATTTATTGCAATAATTAATACATTCGGTAATTATATTTGTCTTTTATTTCTTCAAAAACCCAAACATAGATGTTCCCTAAGTCTTTTACTCCAAGTGCGCATAACCTGTTTAACTTGCAAAGTATAAAATTCACGGCGTAAAGGCCAGTTAGAGCAAAATTTTTTGTAGTAAAAGACATGCTATCTCGGAAACTAGCATAGGCCCTACAATATTAGGTTTTTATAATTATACACATGAAAATTCTAAGAAAATACAACTTTAATTGGTTATTATAGCTTTACTACTTTGAGAGATATTGAGGAAACAAAGTTACTCATTTTAGTTTTTTGGCTCTCCTGAAAAGTAGCTTTTTGGCTTTTACGCCATTTGTTGTTTTAAGGATCGTGATGCGTAATCTTTTGTAGCGGTTTGACGTATCAGATGTCGCAAACAATTAAATCATAAAAAAATATTAATTTTACTAGTTTTTTTATGAAAAAATACATTGAAAACCATTTTCCTACCGTCTTGGTTTTTACGATCAAGAGATAAACACTCGGTTTTAATTATTACGCTAAAAAATTGACGTATAAGCCAATTATAATAAAATATTGTCTTTTACGACATTATTAACGTTTTATATTTGTAAAACTTAATTCTATTAAATTGTAGTAAAAGCCTATTTTTAAAAGTCTTGCATTTTAAAACAAGTTGTCTTTGATATTATTTACTTCGATATAATCGTAAAATGTAATATTAACCACATCACTAAGAAATTAAGTCTTTTACGCCCCAAATTTTCAGTTTTCGATTTTAATATTGGTTATAACGACACAAATCATAAAATTATTGGAATTTTTTCTTAAAAAATATTGGATGTAAGAGCCATTTTTTTGCGAATTTGAACATTTCAAATATACAGATCGATAGAGCTTCAAAAACTGAACAAAATGGCATTTATAAGTCATTTTGGCCAAAATGGCTTTTACGCCATTTGTTGTTTTAAGGATCGCACTGTCTAACATTTTAGGAGCGTGATACTTACCCTCTGCCAAATACGTTGAATTAATGAGACTACTAATTAGATTCAACGGCAATACAGTATCTTATTATTAGTCTTATTAATTCAACGTTTTTTCACCACTAGGTAATTAGTGTCTGTGAGACTTACTTATGCCAATTTTCACTAACATTATATGATATCTTTTATGTAATGTGTAAGAACCAGCAACTCACCGCAAAAACATGTGATAAAAATTACGACACCGATTGGTCTAATTATTAAACAACTCTTACAGGTTGCCTAGCAACAGATATCTAACAATATTGCCAGCTATAGTACATACTAATTCCATAACTGACAGAGAGCTTGATTTAAAATTGCAGACAAGTGACGATTTCGAAGCTTTATGAGAAATGAATGGTCACGGAAGTGGAGTTACAACACTTAAACTAATGTTATTTAGATTATTACATATTACCTACTGCAAACCCGCAATAATACAGAAAATTCGATAAATTCAATATGTGTTTCAAATCCCCGAAAGTTTTCACTACCATAGAAATGATCGTATTAATAAATTGTTACTAGGAATCCATTACAAATAACAGATTAGGTTTCACAAAATTCTGGTTTAATATGTTACAGTTGGAACAAGTTCTAGATTACTACGACTTTACGAAGAGAGCCTGACTCACAGACCGCAATTAAAATTTACCTTGCTTGGCAAAGTGAGCATTTCATATGAATGTAAATCTTATTATCAGGGTACCATTCGTCAGCGGGATTGTCCGAAAGGGTTACCGCTGCCCCGGAACAAAAACGGCTGAGGGAGGAACATAGATGGGTTTTAGTCGGTAAGAGCCTGACTGACGCTTCCTTCCACTCCACCCAGAGTGGGAGCAATCATTTGATTGTATGCCATCCTACAAAAAAACAAAATGAAGGGTACCATTCGCATTTGGTTGATATTCCGACCATTCTTACTCATCGCTTCTCCTCCACATTTATTATGCAAGCCAAAGCTCCCTGCCAGCGCCTGTGTTCTCTTTCTCAAAAAACTGCCAAGCCAAAGTGAACAGGCATCTCCTGGGCAAGCTCGCTCCATCATAGACCTCCATCGCTTTCCATCAGGCGTGATCGACATCAAGAGCAGGCCGTTTCAACAAAAAAATGTGTTAATGTAATGTAGCGTTTCATACAAATATGGTTTTTGTTTCATGCGAATATATCATATAAAACACTTACTTAGAAGACGTCTAATTAAGTATAAGTGCGGTATTTCAATCATGCCCAATACAATATTATTGTCTTTCCTCTTAATATCTGTTACTGGAAGATAAAATAAAGCTACATAATATTCACTACTAGTGTTTCGGCCTGGCTTGGTACGGGTGCAGATAGTGGTAGAGAAGCTGCGGGCGACGACGCTACGGGCGACGCTGCGGGCGACGCTACGGGCGACGCTGTGGGCGACGCTACGGGCGACACTACGGGCGACGCTGCGGGCGACGCTACGGGCGACGCTACGGGCGACGTTGAGGCCGACGCCGCGGGTGTCTCTGCGGGCGACGCTGCGGGCGACAGCTAGTCAATAATAGTTTTTTTTTTAATTTCTTTTTTCAAAATAAACGTTTGATTGGCGTATTTTCTTCAGAAACCTGTCCAATTGTGACTATTGTTCAATTGTATGGCTCACAATTAGGTTCATCTCGGTTGGAATGTCAAATTTTCATAACTTTTCTATGAGACATGTCAACGTTTATTTGTGAAACCTTTTACTTTGTGTTTTGTTTTCTGTGTTGTGATGATCTAAAGGTAGACGTACTGAACGGATACGTAAGGTTAAGAATTTAAAGCGGGTTAAGATTTTTTTCGTATTCAGTTTCAAACGAACTTTCAGTACTTATCATACTGACCTTGTTCAGGCTTATAGATAAGTCCAGGCATTGGATGTTAAATTGAAAGGCATTGCGATCTTACCATTTATATGTGTTACGTAATCACGCCCCTGGACTCCCAAGTCAAAGACTGCTCCTAAATAGCTCCAGATAGAGAGAAATGAAGACATTTATAAATCATAACATAAATCCAGGCAATTTTTAATGCTTTTAATTTTATATAAGTAAAAATATTTAGAAATACAATTTCACGAATAAATTTGATAGATAGTAATAATCATTATAGCGTTTAGTAATATATCAATTAAGTATGAATGTCTTAAGAAAAACCAAAAATTCCTTTATATCGAGGGCTATTTACGGATTAATTATCACAGACTTTTATAACAAAAGATTTCATTAGTCTAAACTTTATAATTATCTCTGAGTCGTCGCACTTTTGTTGACTAAATTAATATTAAATTCTAGGTATTTCATTAATTTTAACGTTTTTGGAATTCTCAACTTTTGATGCTATGTCATTATTTGTAAAGCCAAGTTGAAAGGCCTGAACAACCACCTCATATTATTTTAATATTACTTCAGTGTGAGAACGAGACAGAGCTATATATTTGTATAGCTCTGTCTCATTCTCACACTGAGCTACCTATCTAGGCTGCTGGGTATGTTTTTTTATTCATTCATTAATTGTGTCATGTATTAATCATAATATAACAACCACAATAGTAGAGTAGTATTGTTTCTAGATATAGGAAAAAGTGCTTGTTGCTCAGTTAATACGTTAGAATAATTACACGGTCTAATTAAAAAGATACATTGTTTAGACTATGGGTATGGTTCCACTGCAAACGAAACGTTAACGTAAAAAAAATATGCAATATCTTTGATGCACGATCAAAAATTTGTAATATACTTACACAAATCTTAAATACAGTATACAACCTCAAACAAATATTAGTATCTAAAAGAAAAAGAAAGGAAAGACCTCATTGGAGGTCAAAAAACTCGCCTGCATTGATGTCAGCGAGAGAAGAGTCCAAAAGGCTGGCAGCGTAGTCATAAAAAAAGTAAAATACTTGTATCTCATTAGTTGGAGTGTGACCAATTAATATCCCCAACGGCCTAGATAGCATTAATTGGGGGCCTAGACAATCACATTTTCATTAACGATAACGAAATTAGAAAAATCCGACATGTATGGAATTGGCATAAGCTTTCGAAATGTCACGTGATCAATCATTTTCGATCGCTAAGTGCTGGACAATGTCAAATTGTGTATTGATACTCGATCAATATTTCCATAAAATGCATTGACAAGTGACGTTCCTGACAATCCGACTCGCTGAGACAACGAATTGTTCGATCAACAATTTTCGAAATCGAATCGACACGGAGCTATTGACATTTGTTTAGGCCCCCTGGTCTACTGGCAGAGCATTACATACCTAAGGCATTCCACAGGCAAAAGGAAAAAAGTTTAAATAAATAACAGGTCTACTGATCGCGACAATAGGCCGTGGTGAAGCAAACGATAGTTGAGTGGACTGTTTAAAGTTTATTGGAAAGATGATGATGATGATGATGATTACAAACGGTTCGATTTAATAAGCAAACAAGAGATGATGTGGTGGCTGGGACGGGAGGACCTCTCCCTCTCCACTCCCACCACCTCCTTCGTGAGCATGAAGGAGGTGACTGCCTCCCACTCCCATTCGCTCTGGATCATGGCTTGCACCAGAGCCGAGCGCGAGAGGTCGCCGCCGCCGCCGCCGCCCAAGCAGGGCAAATCTCCAACGTGTCCTCTTGGCGATCCTCACAGTGGTGACACCGGGGCGTTTCCTCCCGCCTAATTATGTGCAGGAACCTCCCCAAACATCCACGTCCGGTGTGGACCTGTGTCAGGCGGCAGGTGAGGGCGGCGTGACGCCTCACTAGCCACTCCTCAAAGAGGAGTCTTACCGTCATTATCGTGGCGTGCCCTGCGTGCAACGTTTGTGGAGTGGCGCGGGGCCTCGCGCTAGACCGTGTCGGCTGTCTCCCCACTCTGTCTCTCTCGTTCACTGCCGCTGGCGCGCGTTGATTTAGAGAAGAGCATCCGAAGGGAAAACTAGCTCCTGCTTAACGAACTAACATAACAATAGCTCATAAATATCATAATAAAGTTTTTGTCAGTCAACAAGAAATTGCCAGAAAGTAAAGGTCGGGCCGAGGTCCCGGGGTCGTCTGACATCGGTTCACTGAAAAATCTCCACTCGTACTTAAAAGCAATTTATTTAAATGCGCTATCTTAGTATTGTAAGTTATATTTTTGTTTTTGTAAATTCAAACATAACAGTACGGCTTTATTCCAGAGGTGCACCTAAATGATACCTACATTAAGCCTGTTATGTTTAAGTCCCATTTAATAAGCTAAATACTACATTTAATTATATTGAAAAAAAGTAATATTATAATGAAACACAATACAAAGAAAATAATACATAAGTCTTGTTTTTCATTTTGTTTTTCATTAATATGATAACAAATTCTTAACTCTACAACGTGTCACGTAAGTAATTCTTTACCAACAACTAAAGGGTAATCCTTTAGTTGTTAGTAAGGAATTACTAATAAAAACTCTTTTCATTTATTTTTTATTTCTGCGATGAAAATATTTCTGAGAAGCTCGTGGTTTACTTAGCCACGAGCTTCTCAGTTTGCACGGATCGATCTATCAGGTTAAGCTCCGTTTGCCGGGTTTGGTCCGTGGATGGGTGTCTCGTGTCTCAGAGAGTACGTTAAGCCGTTGATCCCGGCTGTCATTTGTGGATCTTTGACAGTCGTTACGGGTAGTCACAAGCCCGAAAGTCTGACAGCCAGTCTTACCAAGGGATATCGGATTACCCAGTTACTGACTGGGCTGTGGAGGTCAGATAAGCAGACGCTCCATGTAAAAGACTGGTATTCAGCTGTATTTGGTTAGACTGAAAACTGACCCCAACATCGTCGGGAAAAAGCTAGGCAGATTGATTCTGAGCAGAAAAGTAATAATAACTTACCTATCTCCCCCGTCCCATCGGTTTAGTTCTTGGCGGCGGCGGCGATGTAAAAACATTTATCGCAATCACTGGAACCACAGATCCCGTGAAAGCAGCCATCTCATTTCCACTTGAGTTATTCATATTAACGAATTAATTTAGCTGTTTGCAAACTCGCCTCCGTTCAAGTGTTTCAAAAATCAGTAATTGCAATTAAACGGAAGTTCAGTGACACAGACTACAGAATCATTATAAACTCATATTGTTTTTTTTTTTTTGAAATCGGTAGGTAGGAAATCATTAAATCAGAACGTCACATTGAACGTCATATTGGTCAAATGACCCGCTCTTGGTGGAGCGGAAGGGAGTGTCGGACTCTTACCGACTAAAACCCATACATGTTCCTTCCTTAGTCGTTTATGCTCCGGGGTAGTGGTAACCCTTTCGGATAATCCCGCTGACTATATACCTATTTTGAGTCCGCAATTTTGTTCCCAAAAATGTAAACAAAATGCCTTTTTGAAACCACAACTTCACTATATTTTAATGATTTTTTAAATGTCCTAGATAGTCTGAAACCAACTTAATTTACTAATGGAGGGTTACGAATAAAGAGCGTGATGAAGTGTTACTCTCCCTTAAGGTTTTATTATCTAGAAATCTGAAACGTGTGACAGGAGTGCGTTTTGTCTTAAGTGCCCATTTTACCATTAAAACTGAATGCGGTCAGTATTTCTAAACTGCGTTCAAAGTCAGCAAATTTCCCCAACAAGTTGACACTGACTTGCTCTTGAAAGCAGTTTAGTTGTACTGATCGCGTTCAGTTTTATTGGAGAAATCAGGTCTTAATTGTATCAGTCTGAATGATTCACTGTGTAGCTTCAAATCTCATAAATAATCCGAAAAGCATGTAGATTTGAGTCCATAGTTCATTAACTATAATATATCAGCCGTAATCGTTAATATAAATAAAAAAAGACAATCACAAAAATTCATCATAATTTTATTATGAAATTCAAATTAAGAACGGTCAACATCTAATTTATGTGATAATCCAGCCATAGAAGACAATAGTGAATAGAACAGTCATATTTATATGTATTTATTACTATGTAACACAATAATTTATAATAAGAATATTTATATTAATTGTTGAACAACCTTTCAGAAATATTACAGAATTATAAAATGTTTATACTCTCAGCTGGGTTCAAGTGCGTAGTAATTTTACCGCGGTTTTCAACGGTCAAAAAGCTCAGTTAAGCTATGGTTTCCTAGAAGACAGGTGGCTACAATATAACATCCACAGTGACGACCGTCAAGCAAATGATGGCACTGAACCATTTTTCTTTTAAAGGGTGGGATATCATCTAATGTCTCCTCGCGCTCTGGGTGGAGTGGAAGGAAGTGTCATACTGACTAAAAACTCATCCATATTTCTTCCTTAGCCTGTTGTGTTCTAGGGCAGCGGTTACCTTTTCGAACAATCCCACTCACCCGGCAGGCATCGGCCATAGCGGGCCCTTTCTTTAAAACTGACAGCTCTGCGCAGAGGTGCACGTGAAACACGAACGCGCCGTCCGGCACGGGCTTCGTCCTTATCAGACGTTAAGATACGCATTACTCAGCGTCAGGCCCATGACACCGGGCCTCACCGGGGTTTGAATTTGCGGACTTTAAAAACGCTCTCAAAAAAATCACGCTAACAACTTACATTATAACGTTTCAACAGTAAATTGCGGACGCTATGTAGCGGCCACCGCTGTCTTAGGATACCCTAGTTTTAGTTATCAAATCGCCATTTGATTGGTTATTGATTTATCATTCAAACCAGCAAATTTACTGATGACAATCTGAAATACAACACCAAATAAAACAATACCCGAAGGATAGTCTTCTTACGTAGAGAGAATCAATACATATAATATTTTAAAAGGTACGAAAAATTTTCCATATTAAAAGTTGGCATCCCACAATATTACCAGAAATATCATAGAAAGTATATTATGTACAGCATTACGAAAAGACATTGATGGATTTTTAATAATATTTTTTTGTTTTAAATAGTATGTTACAGCGTTGTAAAAAACTATTCAGACATTTAATAAAATAACAGGGTATTTAGTATTTATCACAAATCTTAATAACTTACACTATAATTATTTACATAACTTTGTTAACTATATTACATTATAATAATTATTATAATCAGTTTATCGTTTCACACCCTATTTGTTAATTCACGATAAAATATATCTTACTTTGTAATAATAATAACCTTTTTTTTTTCGTTAATTAAAAGTGACTTGGAGGGTTTTGGTGAGCGGGGCCTTTCAAACACCAAGTCGCGGACCTATAATTATTATTTGAATACCATTTAATATTTATATAAATATAATAATATCATATGGCAATATAGAAATAAGGTCAGAGTACGGATAAAACAACAGTCAAAATGGTAATTGCCAATTTAGTACTCGTATAAAAGCTATCCCGGATCGGATTTTGCGCAGAAACAACTGAATAAACATAGCAATTAGTACTGTTCACAAAACGTGATTAACTATTGCGGACTATTTACTATCCGAAAGTCAGAAAAATTAATTGTTTATCAAATCCATTACCAACTCAAATTGCACAACTGTCATTCTTTGACAGTTGTTTGAAATGGGCTTTTTTTTTTCATGCAACATGATATACATATTTTTTTTGTAAAAAAGGTAGTGAGGGTAAATATAACTTTTTTTTTGATGATTTGATAGTTTTAAGTTACGTTCACTTATGCGTTGATATTGCCATTGTTTCTATTACTCGACTTTTTTATTATCAAATTGTATGATATCATGATACAATACCAATCTCAACAATAACTAGGAATTCATTAAATAAAATCAAGGTAAATGCCTACTTGTACCTAGATTTTATTCGTTGTTAGGTAAAATTTATTTGGTCAGCATGCTTTTATTAATAATTTTTATTGTTGCCTTATAATAATTCGACAAAAAATGTATGTAATCACATAGTAGGTAATATCGTCTAATTGAGCATTAATACTTCTAATATTTCATAGCTTCATAATACACAAAATCTCGTATCCAGAGACAAGAAAATTACTTCAGAAATTCATTTCGTGCGTATTACATTTTCACCAAAGTACAAATAATAAAAAGCAAGCTTTTTGCAATTTTTATTTAAATGATTCCGCTGTACGTGTGTAAGTCATTGAATACCTACTAAACGGCTGATCATCAGATCTAATTAATCCACATTTAGATTTATAATTGGACTCGGTAAGTCGCGCTGAGACGTTTGAGCAGACCACATCGGGTCCATTAGTATCAAATAAATGTAAACATATGTAGGTACATTATTTTGTCATAAACAATTTAAAAGCAACCCCCTTTATAAAACGTTCAGTAATTACAATTACAAGTTTATATTACAATACAACATTATTTACATGTGATTAAAGCACAAATTCGAACGTCACCTTATATTGTTCATTAATCACAACACACTTTAAGTAAAGCTCGCCTTACGCCTTCTGACCTATCAGCTCCTGGTTTGCGATTTATTGGTGCAAAGTCTGGTGCAATAATAATAAATATTGTTAACGAATAAACGACGCGCGACGTTAGTGCAGGGTATTCCTAGCGTGAAATTGATGGATATTCCGTGAAGGTTCCGTAGTCTCAGGGTGTTTTCACAGATATACTATGCTACGTTGCTATAGATGCGTTTGATATCCACCAATCATATTCATTGGTCCATGTAGCATAGCTCTGGTGGAAACGAGTTCTGCCAAGCTATGTTTGTTATATTTTGCGCCTACTCTACACTTCACATAGCTATATGGATGGATGATCTGGATGCATGCTATGGATAGTTATGGCTATATATGCAACAGCTACAGAGCAGAGTAGGCGCGCATTTGTCATTGCACAGCAACCTCACAGCAGCGCATCTTCATAGCGCATCTTACTAGCCCGCTACATAGCTTAGCATCAGTGGAAACGGCCACAAAGTTCCGTAGCTTAGCTTTCACAGAATCGCAGCATTGCTGCATAGCACATTTCTTGTGGAAAGGCAGCCTTAGTACGATATCGGTCTACATACATAACTTAGTTTTTTTTTTTACTAGCAATTTTAACGCAATGTACAGAGGCCAGCACATCAAGTTACCACAATCTGTCAAATTCCTTTGATAGTATTTCAACTTTATTGCAAAGACATAAGGTTCATTTTTAATTGAGAAAATTTGACAGTTAGGGATAGCTTGATGTGCTGGCGTCTGTACATATTAGACTAGGGTCAAATACATACAATACAAATTATATACAAGACTTGATGGCAAAATAATAATGGTTACAATTGTAATTTGATTGTTTGATATTTAGGCAATTATAAAAAGCTAAAATGTTCGTGCGAAAAGCACCTTAAACACCATTCTACAACCGGATAATATATTAAACCACTGTTCAGAAAGTGCACAGCCAGCTTAAAATCTTCGCTATAACTCTTTATCAGTCACTAATAGTCAATTTTAACCCGAAGGTAAAGCACTGCAGTCTAAAAGGTCATCACTACATTGTCCCTTACAGTCCAAAATGAACCATGTGCAGCTAAACTAAAGTGCACAATTGTATATCACTGACACGTTGACACAGTCTTCTACACAGTCTACTCATAAAGTGGCTGAGTTGGTCCATTGGACTTTGACAGTCCCGTTCTCGCCCACGTGATGCGATACAGGAACTGGCTTCCTTCTTCTCCTGTTTCGATGACCTGAGAAGAAAAGAGGTAATTAAATTATTCTTTGAAAATCATTAATATCTACTAATTACAATACATAATATGTCTGGGACAATAGTACCACTTTCACCACTGAAACTGAACGCGATCAGCACATTTAAAACGCGTTTAAGCTGTCCAATAATCCATAGAAAATAATGACACTAACAGCTTTTAAACGTGGTGATCAACCAAAAACACGCCGTGACAATAAATCTCGACCAATTAAAACACGGTTTGCCTGAAAAAGAACACATTGAAATGTCCTATAGCCCAATGTCAGTCAAAAGCGCAATGGGCCCAATTCCGATTTTAAATCTTTTGCTGAGAATCCTTTACACGTTAGTTACATCAACTTTTGTGTTCTATTTCCAAAGCATAATAATTAATCTATGAAAGTTCTATCCGTGAAAAGTTCTGAGTATGAATCTTGGAAGATCAAGTCTTCCTCTACTTGTATAGCCATCCATCATTAATACTCAGAATAATCTCATCAATCTCAGAACAATTTCTCAAAAGAAACGATGAACGGATTGTGTGAAAAATGATGATATGGTTAGAAAGGAAGTGACTACCGAGATGACGACGAATCGAGAAGTATGGAAGAAAAAGACATGTTGTGCCGACCTCAAATAAATTGGGATTAGGGCAGGAAAATAATGATGAATAATCCTAAATAATAAACAAACGACAGACGGACTTTCGACGGCAATAAAACTGTGCTATATTTTTTAAAAGCAGTTAGAAGTTCGCAATTTTGTATGGTAAATAGTAAGTCCGTCCACAATTTCCAATTTGTGATTCTTTCAAATCCCATTTACGTATTTTTGTACAAGATTAAGCTTTTAGGCTAGTATTTAATAATTATCTTAAAAGATTGAGCTTCACAAATAAAGTTATTTTGGGAGTTGCCCATTATTATTTAGACTCGCATGTTTCAAAAGGCTTTTATTCGAGATTGGCATGATATGTAAAAGTGCAGTTCAATGTCAAATATCATATCTGTTATTTCTTAAGTTTTTAGTCTGGCTAAGGTAATTGAGCTGGTGAACATGCCTGGGCGTTACTTAGCAGTAGTATTGGCTCGGGAGGGTACTTTTTTTTTTTTTTTAAGGCTGGGAAATCATCCAATGACTGCTCCCGCTCTGGGTGGAGCGGAAGGGAGTGTCAGACTCTTTCTGACTAAAACCCATCCATGTTCCTTCCGTAGCTCTTTATGTTCCGGGGTAGCGGTAACCTTTTCGGACAATCCCGCTTACTCGGGAGGGTACTTATGGTACCGAATAAAATTGCAAGCTTGTCAAAGATACGGTGCTGGTTCCAGACGACTTTAATCACTTTCTATGTGAGATATTCAACAACCAACATCAACAACATCTAACGTATATGTGTAGGGTAAAATTTCACTTTCAATCGATGATTTTTTTTCTGTTACATCGGACACCGTCGGTCGCCGTCACAATATTTTTTTGTTTGCGCCACCGTACCTCAAAACTCTGATTGCAGAGCTGAATCATCAGTATGTCGTACATTGAAGATGCTCAACGCCCTCCTGTCTGCCGACCCTCGACGTTGTGACGTGTTTGCGGATAAATGGAACAATTATACGCAAGGGAGTTCACAGAGTCCACAGTTCGATACTAGCTTAAATAACTATATATATACAAATAAATTCAAAAAAGACAAAAAGGACACTTAGGCGTCGAAGTACTCATCCGCATCGCTGTCATCAGGAAACGTGCCCAGAAGACTGGCAGCATTGCCACGTTGAATGGCAATGCTAATTCTTTGGCCAAAGAACAATCCAGCCCTCTGGTCACGCGAAGTGTCGACCAATCGGCGAGAAATTTCCTTAAAAAGGAGTTGCGCACTCGGGCCCCATGACCCTAGAGTTTCGACCCCAAACGGCTCAAATCTGTAGTTACACATCAGGTTACTGTATTTACGCCGCTTGTGGGTCTCAGCAGCGGCAGCAGCGGCACCAGCACAGCCCGCCGTGCTAAGAACATGAGATGGCGCAAGGGTGTCGACACAGGTTGCGTCCCACACCAGAGGCCTACCCACCTTCCAAGGCAACAAAGTCATTCCGTCTGGTCGCTTACCATCGTCACGTACCAAGCCGTTTGGTTCTAATACCGCTGGTACGCCGGCGGTGGCAAGGGCTCGACGAATAATGTCGTTGATGCTGGCGTGACGTGAAAGGCGACCTGCACTCCTGCCGCAGGACAGGCCATGGTGCCCGAGACTGTCAACAGCTTCACCGCAGTGACACCGATGCGGAGCAACACAAGGTGCACCCAAGCGGAGACACGTAGCGAGCCGAAACGATGAGTCATCTATCATAGTGCCTATGGTGCATGACGGGAGCGCCTGAAGCCACAAGCCTGACTCCCATTCTCCCACAGCCAGCAGACGGGCACGCTCAACAGTATTAGGTGACGTGTTTACTAGGTTATCCCGTATAATACTGCAGAGCAGCACGTCCCACTGTCTCTGGGAGGACAGGTTGTCGGGAAAATCCGTATTCATTTATTTGTATATATATAGTTAGTTAGGTAGCTTAAATTAAATTACAATTAATCCCTCTGCCTCGCCAGGTACTTATAGTACACCCACATTTCGCCAGTTATGTTTGAGTCCCATGTTATAGAGGGCGAGTCGATTGCTATTTTTTATTAAATGGTATTCAAAAAATATTCCATAACAATATTTTTAGGTTTATACGTTAAAAGTGGTATTCTATAAATGAAATGTCATCACTAAAGGCGTGCGATACAGAACTTAAATGATTAATAAATACACCTTAATTTAAGCTTGCCTACTTACAAACAATGTGTTATTTGTGCCAAAAATCAGTTGATTTTGAAAAATCACTACATCACAAAATGAAAATATAAAAAAATCATACACAAAAAATTAAATATAAAATCAGTGTAGATGAAGTAAAAAAAGAAAGGGCGGTAAACGTTTGGTACAATTTTTCAATCGACACACGAACGCATGAAAACGTCAGATTCGGGCTACAAATTACGCAGCCACTCGATATATTGGTTCCAATTGAAAGGAACAAGATACAACGCTTGTGGAATATAAAGGTATTTCGATATATTATGCTACAATGTGGTGAATTGTTAACAACGTACGTAAGTGTAAGTGGGCTGAACGAAATGTTCCTCACTTCTAAGGGTGCTTTGTTGTTGTAATTATTCTTTATGAGTTGGTGTAAAGTTCATTAGAAGTGCTCAAGCAGAAAAGTTGGAGCAACATCGAAAGTTATTAAAGGAGTAACATTTTTTTTTTTTTTTTTTTCTCTTAACCTAGTGTTCATCAAAATGATGGACTCTAATCTTATTACAATCTAGCCTTGTATATAGACTAATAAGTAATTTAATTTTAACTTAAACTGTTAGAAATATTGTCTTTACGTACTAAGAATGTGTCCATTGGCACTTTTCTTATTGTCTCTATTAAGGCGAATACACTTTTTCTTGTGTCTTTTTGGTAACACTTGTGCTACATTTCACTAATCACTAACACTAGCACTAAACACTAACTCGAACGGTTTTGTTCTTTTTAGTCTTCTCACTATGTCCGTGTGATCGAGAAGCTGGATCGCCTCGACGTTCACATGCTGATGAAGTCTCTTGTCGTGAGCTTCTGCAGATTTTTAAATCACTTTATCGATGAGCTCAACATTTAGGTCCCGATGGAGGTCATCATTTCGTACGTACCAGGGTGCATTTACAATTTCCCGCAGTACTTTATTCTGGAATCGTTGAATGATTAATGCATTTGTCTGTTTGGTGCAGCCCCACAGCTGAATACCATAAGTCCAAACTGGCATCAGGACTTGTCTGTATAGTAACAGTTTGTTCTGCACGGACAGCGCGGAGTTTCTTCCAAGCAGCCAATACATTCTTTGAACCGTAGGTCGAGTTCATCTTTTTTCTTCTTGACGTGAGTTTTCCAGCGTAGCTTTGCATCAAGGGTCATACCGAGATACTTGGCTGTATTCTCATAAGGTATTTGGTTGTTATTAATATAAACTGGAAAATACTGTTGTTTTTTGTTGGTAAAATCTATGTGTACGGATTTGGATTCGTTTAATTTAATCCTCCATTTTTTGGTCCAGTCATAAACTTGATAAACAGCCATTTGAACCTTTTCTACTGCTTCTTCGTGGCTGTTTCCAACGGCCATTATGGCTGTATCATCAGCAAAGGTTCCAATGGTATTGTTTTCGAATTCGGGTATGTCGCAAGTGTATAGTAGGTACAGGACCGGACCTAACACACTTCCTTGTGGTACGCCAGCTTTTATTGATTTTAATTCTGAATAAGTATCTTCTTGTCTTAATCTAAAGACTCTGTTTAAGATGTAAGTTTCCAATATGTCTGCAAATGGTTTCGGTAGCAGGCTCTTTAGTTTATGAATAAGGCCTTCATGCCAAACTTTATCAAATGCTTGGGCTACGTCTAGAAAAACAGTAGAGCAAACTTGCTTGTTTTCCAGCGCGTTTTCTATTACGTTTGTGATTCTGTGCACTTGATCGATCGTTGAGTGTTTTTCTCGAAAACCAAACTGGTGCTCAGGTATAATGTTTCTGTTATCAATGATAGGTTTAAGGCGTTTGAGTAGTAGCTTTTCAAACAGCTTTGACATTATTGGTAGCAGGGAAATCGGTCTGTATGATGTTGTTTCGTGAGCCGGTTTCCCAGGCTTTGCTATCATTATTACTTCAGCAACTTTCCATAACTCTGGTACATATTTAAGCCTCAATGCGGCATTAATAAGGGTTGTTAACTTAACCAGACCCTTTCTTGGTAAGTTATGTAGGATTTCCCCTGTTATTAAATCGTAACCTGGTGCTTTCCTTGGGCTTATTTTCTGCTTTATTTCTCGTGCAACTTCTCTCGGTGTTACTAGTTTTATGGCATCTATTTGATCTGGCATCACTATATTAACCAGAGTGTGGTCTTCAATGGTTTCCCCCTCGTTAGGTTGAAAGATGTTTTCTAGGTGCTCTGCAAACCTCATAGCTTTTTGCTCATTAGTTCGTGCCCATTGCCCGTTTTCGCACTTGATGGGAGGGATTTGGGCTATCGGCCTCTTTAGATGCTTAGTAGCCTTCCAAAGGGAGTAGTTTGTCCTTTGGTCGTTACTTAGTTTCTGCAGGTAGGTTTTGGTTGAGTCGTTTTTGTAGTCCTGGATTAGTCTTCTTAGTTTTTTTGTTAGATTATTTAGTACTCTTTTGTCATCAGGACACCTAGATTGATGCCACATTTTTCTTTGCCTTCTTTTTTCTATAATGAGCTGCTTGATTCTGAAGGGGAAGATGTTTCCCTTCGTTCTTTTGTTGTAGTCAGGTGTATTTTCCCACGCTGCTTGTTGTATGTGAAAAATAAACTTCTCAACTTCGATGTTTAGATGTTCTGGGGTTTTTAAGGGAACTTTAAGGTTTATTTTTGATCATTCGATCTGGCCTTAAAGCTCTCCCAGTCCGTAAACTTATTAACAAGAGTGAGACTATTTTCTTCATACAGAATACTCTCGCTAATTTTTAAATAAATTGCAGAGTGATCCGAGTTCAAGTCATAGCTTTGTTCCGTTTTTATATAGCTATTTGACAGGTCTTTGGTTACGAAAAAATCTATTAAGTCTGGGATTTTATTTGGATCTGTTGGCCAATAAGTGGGCTTTCCAGTAGATATAACGTCACATTTTAGCTCTTTTATGGCACTCAGTAGTTCTTTGCCTTTAGTAGTAGTTAGTCTGGAACCCCAATATGTATTTTTAGCATTGAAGTCACCACCTAAGATAAATCTATTACCAAGACGGGCTAGAAAAGACGTATAGCGATCTTTTTTTATCATGTACCGTGGTGGACAGTAGATGGCACACACGGTTAAGGGGTATTTTTTGGTTTGAAGACATATTGCCACTGCTTGGATGTCTTTCTCTTCGCATTTTAACATTTCATAGTGTTGCAAATTATCTTTAACAATAACGGCACTTCCGCCTCTTGCAGTATTGTCTGGGTGTAGCGCATGGAATACTTTGTATCCTTTGAATTTAATGTGACATTGTTTTGTGAAGTGAGTTTCTGATACAAGGCAAACATCAATTTTTTCAATTTCTAGTACGACCTGCAACTCATTTTGATGTTTTTGTAACCCATTTGAGTTCCACGCCATAAGTTTAAGTAAAGTATTCATTTTTTGGTTTTAGAGGTAGCATTTATGTTGCTATTTTCGTTTTTTTTTAATCTCTCGTCGAATGATGACATAAACTTTAGGATTTCATTCAACTGTTTGTTGCTATTCATATCTGTCAAGGGGGCTTTCGCTATGCCTGTTGAAGTTGCTTGAGCGTATGAAACGTTTTTAGTTGTTGTTTGCATCGCGTTTTGGCTTGGTTTGGACTTGCTAGCGTCATCTCTTCGGGCAGGTGCACTTTGTTGAGGATTCAAATTTCCTCCTTTAGTTTTTTTGAGTCTTAACTGCTGTATTTCTTTAGCTACAATACATCCCCTGTAGTTAGCCGGATGTGGGGCTCCGCAGTGGACAGGAAAGGAGTAACATAAATAATTTTGTTATGATCGAGAAATTTTTCAGAATAAGATTCATATTAATTTATTATTAGATGTTGTTTTTTTTTTGTACACTATTTATTGTATTCTTAGTGAAACCCTCCTCTCCAAGACCTGGCTCAAACGGTGTGCTATAAAGGACGGCGCGCGCTCCGCAGCGGAGTCGCAAATCGGAGTCCGGTTAAGCAGTAGGCAACCCTATGGTTCAACTGCGAGATGCCATTACCACAAAAAAGTACGAAATACTGGGGATTTAGATCTGTCGCCAGTTTTGAGATACGGTTGCGCATACAATTATTTTCCCCTCGGGCCGTAGCGTCCAAATGCTCATAGTTTGTTTACAGAAATTTCTAAACGGCTAGTTGACACTTCCCGTCGCCCAAGGGCTGGCTTTTACTTTGGCCAGAGGTTTAGCATTGCCATACAAAGTGGCAATGCCACCAGTCTCTTGGGTACATTACCAGTCGACAGTGATGCGGAGGAATTAAACGCCCTAGTTTAATTACTTATTAGTTTTAAATACTGTCTTCTACATATTCTTTTTAGTTTTAGTGTTAGACTATATATAGTTTCTCTAGTGAGAGATAGATGGCGTTGATTCTGATTGATTGATATGCGTAAACGCTTCGACATATTATGTCGAAAAACGATACGATAAACTATGTAGTTAGATTTGACAGCTTACGTTTCGGAACGTCAAGTAATAACTTGGGGATTGTTAGCGTGGAGTAATGGCAACACCGAGCGAATAATCGAGTCAAATGTCGAACCGGAAGTATAATCAGCTATTTGACATTGACAGGTGACGTTGACAGGTAGGTTGGCTAACCTGTAAGTGAGGGGCACAAGTGTGCGGTGACAGTTGAGTAAAGACACTTTGAATCGGTCCGTCGGTCTTAGTGGACGTTCGTTACTCCGCGCTAAACTTCCCGCGTTCCTTAGTTCTTAATCGAGCCATCCTTGATTATTTGTATTCAGTGCGATTTAGCAAGTAATTAAAAGTGTTAACAAAGGTTTTGTGAGTGTTATTTCCGATGACGCGACCCATTGATAACGAATCCCTTCGTCATATACCAATTTAGATTTTTATTTCTGTGATTATCTAATCCCAAAGAGATATGTATGGATTCTCCAGGATAATTTCTATGATGTATTCAACAATCAAAATGATGGTCGGTCTAACTAATGAGTAATGACCCTTGACGTGGATAGTCGACCTAGTAAAGATAAAGGATATTCACTGAATGTTAACGGCCCGGAACAGATCGTTTTAGAACGATTTATTCGGTGATATTTGTTGTCGTTATGAGAGAATTTTTCTTATGACCCTATGGGGTTCATGCGACATTCGAGGGGTTAATAGATAAGATGCCAGCTAAAATAGTTTTTGTATTGTGTCTGCTGTGTGGCAATCAATGACTTAAGAGAAATAATACAAAGGAAGAAAAAATATTTATTCAGCACTGCCTAAAAGACTCACTATACAGGATGCAACAAATCTATGGGCCCAGAATTGAAACCACTTTAATTGCTTAAGCTAGATAATTTAACTTGAAGGACACATTCCTTTATTTAAAAAAAAAAAAACAAAATACCATTCACATATTTTTCGGACCAGCTAAAAATTAAAAAGATAAACACTCGCAATTTTTTTTCTATTGATCGTTAAGATTATTGTTATACTATGTCTTTGTCTGGACATAATGTGTGTACCTTAACCCCTCAAATGCCATATAAACCCCATAAGTTCATAAGAAAAATATGACCTGTTCCATACATTTTATTGAGTTACATGTGCATAAATGTATGGAACAGCTCATATTTTTCCGCGATTTCAGGGTTCATCCCATATTAAAAGTTGTTCGTAACGGTGAGTACAATGCTTCCACGAATATCTTAGAGTCATTTTTTTAACACCTTATATTATAATCGTAAAAATTGTTGAACATGCAAACGGGTTGTAGTAGGCGAAAATTTGACGGGTTAAGGAGTTAAAGTGGTTTCCCTTCGAAGCCCATTGGTTATTTCCAGCCTATATGTTAAGCATTTTCTTATTATTATTATTTTATTTATATTACACACATCAAAAGTGTCTAGGGATCAACATATATTTTTGCAATAACTTTTCTCTTGATTGATATTAATTTAAATTTTCTTTAAGGATTCATCAAATAAAGTGTTTTCGTTTGTCACAGTAACGATAAACCAAGTCACCTTTGCATTAATAAAGAAAGGAGATTGTTCTAGACCGCCCTATAACCAACAAACATTTGACGTGTACGTTAATTTTAATTATGTTTTAATATGCTTTTTAAAAATAATAAATTCAAGCGGACACTGTTTAATTCTTAATAGGTTTTTAAAAGTGACCTCATTGATTTTATTACCAACTGAACTCGCCATCTTTCAAGGAATTGTCAATGTGAATGTCACAAAAGATTTGACAGTGTCGCTCTCGCTCATATTACATAAATATCGATATCGACGACGATGTCCATAATATCTAGTGATAAATAATGGATGTTCGATATTTATCACTTCCAAAACATTGAAAATGTGCAACATAAAAGTTTTTCATGCATATTTTGTTCATGGAATTAGTTCCGTGAACATTTTAATGGATCTTATGATGAATATGGCCTAGCACGATTATGCTGAAAATATAATGAACAAAACAAACTCACAAAATCTACTTACTAGTCGAATGAGGGATTTTCTCACAAGTGAGAAAATATTAGTTCAAAAGAGGCGTTGGTAAAAAATACGTCAATGTCTCAGGTTTTTGACATCAAATAAGCTTTCTTATTTACGGATCTTGTTTTTGTTATCAGTAGCCAGTAAAACAAAGACGTATTTTTTACCCACGCCATCTATTGAACTATGTTTTTTCACTTGTCAGAAAATCTCTCATTTAACGATTGAAATGTCATTTACGACGCAACTCTAGTGAATTATTCTCATAACCATTTCACGACTTCAATAGCCATATTTTTACTTTTTAAGTACTTAAACTCTATTTTTAAATGTCGCAAACTAAAACGTTACACATTGTTCGTTGGGAACAAAATATTTTATTATAGCATTAATTTAATCGAAGTAGAATCGTAGCAACAACGTGTTTATGTTTGAAACGGAACAAATTAATTTACTTTTGACATATTGATCTGTCATTTTGGTGTACTAAATTAAAACCACAGATTAAATAGGTGGTCATTGATAATCGATGTACAATGATTGATCTTTCAGAGAGCATCTCTACGTCACTACGTCAGTCGGAGCGTCTCACCGAGACGAACCTGTGGCTGTGTTGTGTTGTTGTGACTACTACTTTTATTTGGCGATTTCTTTTGGCGTTTTTGATTTTGTTTCTATTTGACGGACTACAATTTGGATTGCTTTCAACGTGACCTGGCTTCGAATAACTGATTCTGTGATCTGCTTAAACGACACCTTAGCATTTTGACAACGGATAACGGACTTCGCTTAAAGTAAACTTCAACCAATAAATAATAACTGTACCTAAAAGGCATAATACAACTGTATGTACGGTAATATTTTACTGTATTTGAAGTTTAATGCTTTGTAGAAACCAGAAATAGCGATTTTAGAAGGAATTACTTACGTTTTCTTTTATTAAAAATAACCTCAAAATCAGTTCCTTTTCGTTAAATAAATCTTTTCTCTAAAGTGTCCGTCAAGAAACTTTGTTCTTATGGGCTAATAAGGGCAGTTTACAAATAGAAAATGATTTTTTCTATGCCGTTGGCTCCAGGGCGAACAATGTATGGACGTAGAACAATCTCCTTTGCCATTTTCCTAATAAAGGGATTTTTGACATTTGAACCACTAACATTAAAGTTCGAAAAAAAGACTGAAATAACAGTTTTCTTTAAAATTTTATTGGGTAACTTAAACAATTAATAATCCGTGTTTCTACCGCGAACACTAACAACACAAGAACATCGGTTTGGCATACTCAAAATGAGTTCATCCAAATCACGCTGTGGAATGGCCGCCCATGTTCGTTGCAACAACAAAAAAAGGTCTTCTTGCAACTGGATACCCTCCATATTCGGCAGAGCTCTTCTCTGTAGCATATCCCATGCATGCTCAATCGGGTTCAAGTCTGGCGACTGAGCAGGCCAGGGCAGGACATTGATGTTAGCTGCGGCGAGAGTCTGTCTTACAACTCTTGCGGTGTGCGGTCGTGCATTATCATGCATTAACTGAAATAAGGGACCGATTTGCACTTGTAGAGGAACGATGACGTCAGATACAATCGTCTCAGCATAAATTTGAGCGTTGAGGTTGCCTCTGATCCAAATCAACTCAGTTCTTCCGCCGATCCAAATACCCGCCCATACCATGATGGTTCCACCACTATAAGGATGGACTTCCTGGCAGGATTTTAATCGCTGTTGGCGTCCAGGGGTTCTCCAGTGTCGTATACGTCTTGTATCCGGTCTCATACCAAAACGAGACTCATCAGAAAAGCACACGAAACGCCATTGTTCTTCTGCCCAATTTCTGTGTTCAAGAGCCCATTGATATCGAATCCTACGATTGTGCATTGCTATAGGTGGTACCCGTAGCGGTCTTCGGGAATGAAGGTTCACTTCATGCAAGCGGTTTCTGACTGTTTGGTCGCTAATTAAGTTCCCTGAAGAGTGATGAAGCCTCACGGCTAACATCATGGCGGTTATTGTTGGAGCTCTTCGAGTTAAGATTTGAATGTATCGGTCTTGTCTCCGTGTCGCCAGACTTGAACCCGATTGAGCATGCATTGGATATGCTACAGAGAAGAGCTCTGCCGAATATGGAGGGTATCCAGTTGCAAGAAGACCTTTTTTTGTTGTTGCAACGAACATGGGCGGCCATTCCACAGCGTGATTTGGATGAACTCATTTTGAGTATGCCAAACCGATGTTCTTGTGTTGTTAGTGTTCGCGGTAGAAACACGGATTATTAATTGTTTAAGTTACCCAATAAAATTTTAAAGAAAACTGTTATTTCAGTCTTTTTTTCGAACTTTAATGTTAGTGGTTCAAATGTCAAAAATCCCTTTATTAGGAAAATGGCAAATTTCTTTATTAATGCAAAGGTGACTTGGTTTATCGTTACTGTGACAAACGAAAACACTTTATTTGATGAATCCTTAAAGAAAATTTAAATTAATATCAATCAAGAGAAAAGTTATTGCAAAAATATATGTTGATCCCTAGACACTTTTGATGTGTGTATTAAAGTAAAGTTTACAAAAATTTGCATTTGCAGTTACTACACTGACACTAAATAAATTGAGAATAGGGAAATATACGAGTAGTTATGGTTAAGTGGCATGATGAGCTTACCTGTGTGATGGGCCGCGCGACCACCGGCGCGGGCAGCGCGGGGTGCACGCCGCTTCCCAAAGCAGTGCTGTGTGAACCGCTGCTAAACACAATCCTCACCTTCCAGTCCATCCAGCTCTAGAACAGAATGGCATAGTTACTGAAGAAGAAAGACACGGTGCTATGGAAAGATTACAGGAAGAAAAGCGAGGGATAGAGTTACACTACATTAGTCAAATAGGAACGATGACGATGTTAATAAAACTGTAGTAGTATTCTGTAACCATCTCACCGTGAAAACGCAGGACAAGTGAGTTGAAAGTGAGCTGTCAATAGTGTCAATCCTTAGCATTAGGTGGATCAACGTTACATTTTACACTCAGTTCACGGCGAGGCTTTTACAGAATCGACTGACTGTACCAAGATTTTTTAGCAATGCTCAACTTTCATACTATTTTATGTTATTGGGGGCAAACAAACATACGGTAAATCTGTTAGTAAGTGGCTGCCGTCGCTTTTAGATATTTGCATTGATAATAATAATATAATAATAATAATATCCTTGGACATTCCACACAACGCCATATCGTCCCAAGCTAAGCAACCTAATGCTTGTGTTATGGTAACGAGATGGCTGATAGACTACTTATATACATTTTTTTTTTGTAAATACATACATATTATAGATAGAAAAACACCCAGACTCGTAACAAATACTTGCAGGTCGTACAAATATTTGTTCCGTGCGGGAATCGAACCCGCGACATAGTGCGCAGCAGTCAATCGCTCAACCACTGCGCCAACCGTGTCGTCAGAAAAACGATAAATGATTTGTTTTTGTAAATAGATTTTTACAAACACTTTTACTCGTCAATAATATTTTTAAGAGTCGACGTGGTCCTAACTGATTACTCTAAGGAGAAAGGCCGAAAAAAACCCAGAGGTCACAGTCTCTTTTGTTATGTCCAGACTTAACCTTGGTCAGATCATGTAAGAACCATGTAAGCTGATGTCTGAAATGTTTTTTGAGGAAAGAACCATACAGTTTGAGTAGCCTTGTTCAGTCAGAGGACGAATTTGTCATTAATAAAATTATGTAGCTCAACGCAAAACTAAATGAGCTCAACGATTCGAAGAAAAATACCAAAGATAGAACATTAGGGTAGGCCGCATATAGTAGGGCACGCCACGATAGTGGCGGTAAGGCCCCTCTTTGAGGAGTGGCTAGAGAGGCGTCACGGCGCCCTCACCTACCGCCTGACGCAGGTCCTCACCGGACATGGATGTTTCGGGAGGTTCCTGCACATCATCAGGCGGGAGGAAACGCCCGGGTGTCACCACTGCGAGGATCGCCCAGAGGACACGGTAGAGCACACGGTGCAAACCTGCCCCGCATGGGCAGAGCACCGCCGTGTCCTCGTAGAGGCGATCGGCGGCGGCGACCTCTCGCGCCCGGCCCTGGTGCAAGCCATGGTCCGGGGCGAGAGGGAGTGGGAGGCAGTCACCTCCTTCTGCGAAAAAGTCATGCTCGCGAAGGAGGTGGCGGGATGGGAGAGAGAAAGGTCCTCCCGTCCCGGCCGCCGCAGGAGACGCCCCGGGCGTCGGGAGCCACGTGACGACTCCCGGCCACCGTAGGCGCGGGCCTGCGGACGGTGAGTAATGGGTGACTCACCGTCCGATCAGCACCAGACCCGTGCCGTACGGCGCGTACATGTTCCACGCGCGCCTCAAAGAGATGTCAGCATATGAAGGGGCCCTTCAGGGCCAAGCCTACCGCTACCCCGGAACATAAAGGGCTACGGAAGGAACATGGATGGGTTTTAGTCAGTAAGAGTCTGACACTCCCTTCCGCTCCACCCAGAGCGGGAGCAGTCATTGGATGATTTCCCAGCCTTAAAAAAAAAGGCCGCATATAGTACACATGCTGCCAGATTATTATGAAGACTAACTGCGAAAGAAAAGAAGAAAGAAAATACCGTTATACCTACATTAAGAACCTGTAATACACCACAAGTGCATCGTCATTCTAGAAACAAAACACAAAGCTTAAATGTGTCTTTTGTAAATCACACCAGCACCCATATCCTTAAAATTAGAACACAGCTGAACTCCGTATAACGTATTTCAAAGTCAAAGTCAAAGTCAAAGTCAAAGTCAAAACATTTATTTCAAATAGGCACAAGAATGGCACTTTTGAACGTCAAAATGAACAAGAAATAGAACTGATTCTAGTCGCCCCTTCCAAAAAGTAGTTTCGTGTGGAGAAGAATGGGCAAGAAACTCCACCGTTACTCTTTTAAAATGTTTCACAATGTTTTGTATACATGTATTATAACATTATATGTGAAGACGATGCACCCAGAATAAAAACAATACATCACAAAAGGTGAAAAGAAAAACACATGTAGCAGTGGCAAGTAAACTTAATTATGTCATAAGTGCATGGTGCTCACATATTTACAAACATTCTAAAAGTTTCACCGGATAAGCTCATTTACAAAGAGTTTTACTACTAAACTAAGCACATACTCAAAAACCACTACAAAGGCATAGTTTGATAGCCTTCAGCATAATATCTCAATACGTGTATTCTGTTACGAAAATGTAAACTTTCCGGCTACTGATTCCAAACAACTTTGGTAGGCAGAAATTTTGCAGTCCGTATTGTTCTAACAGAAGTTTAGTATCGGATTTTATTTACTAAATTGTTCGTAATTAGGTGAGTTGTTAGGTTTTCTCATCAGGAATTTTTAGTAGCAGCCCGTAGTCTGGATTTTTGCTCAGTTGATGGCAATAGGGTGACCCCTTGCATCGTCTTCACATATAATTTTATAATTCATAATATTGTTAAACATTTTAAAAGAGGAACAGTGGAGTTTCTTGCCCATTCTTCTCCATACGAAACTACTTTTCGGAAGAAGCGACTAAAATCAATTCTATTTCTTGTTCATTTTGACATTCAAAAGTGACGAAGACATTTCTAGGGCCTATTTGGATTTTTACTTTTTTGACCACTTTACACGGGACTTAAACATATCTGGCGAAATGTGGGTGTACTATGGGTACACTCTTTGCCTAACCCTTCTGGGAAAATAGCCGTGACGTTATGTTGTTACATATGTTTTTTTTATATAAAGTCAAAATTAATATCAGCCAATACTTGACAGTGTATCTTCAATACTCTCCCAAATAAAATGTTCTACACGAGTTGTAACAAGATGTAAAATACGATCAGGAAAGTAAAGGGACTGAAAGTCCAAGATGTTTCTAATATGAAAAGTTTCAAACTTTTTCCCAACTTTAAAACTAAATTACAACAACAATATTGGCAGACATACATATTTACAAGATATACAGGTTGTAACAAAACTCGGGTTCGACCCGAAAGGGGGTTGATCAGTGTAGTATAAAGAACACGACAACTTAGGTTAAACTTAAAAATAATGTTGATCGTCCATACAAAATGTAGTCACGTGACATAACGTTTTCTATAGGGCGCGACTTGCCTTGGCCAACCTGAAAGGCTTTAAACAGATCCCAGACCCAGGTTGGCCGAAGCAAGGAAAACCTGCTCAGTCGGGGATTCATAGACAACTCCGCCTTGGAGTGTAAATGTGGTGCTGTTCCACAAACGATGGGACTCTTAACATCATGTCCTGCGTGTCCTGCCGTATGCACGTCACAGGAATTGACGGACGCTAGTGATGGCGCCAAACACGTAGCCGAATTCTAGCCGACTACATTTAGATTGCTATCGACACGCTAAAAAGAAGAGAAGTGGATGAAAAAAAACAGGCAAATTTGTAAGCTTCACCAGCCAGTATGTGTTCTAATAACGACACTCAACAATCCGTTTTTGGGTCAAACACAAGTTTTGTTACATCCTGTATAGCACATGTTATTGTAGTTTCTACGTTAAAAACATCTATCTGTCGAAGTCTGCTGGATGTGATAGGTATTAAATTATTAGTGGTTGGAACAGGAAAGTTTCTGGCATGCGTCCAACGTCCAATTTATGTAACCACTGCCGCTTTTACTGTACATATAACCACCGATGATAGCCTAGTTGTCTAGCCGTTAGACTGCCAAGTGTTAGGTCTCAAGTTCGAACCTCATCCAATGACTGCTCCACCCAGAGCGGGCGCAGTCATTGGATGATTTCCCAGACTTAACAAAAAAAAAAAAAAAAAAAGGCACGCACCTGTGACTGACGGATTCATGACATGTAAGATAATTATACATTGTATAATTATTATCACTTGCTTTTAAAACGGTGAAGGAAAACATGGTGAGGAAACCGTCATGCTGAGAGATATTTCAGAGGCCCTTGGGCAGCTTAGAAACTTTGACACCAGGTTAGTCAGTAACCACACGAAAAAGAAAGAAAGACTATCGATTTATATCAAACTGGTTGGCGAGTTATTCATCATTTTTAAAACGTCATATTCCAGATGCTCAACATTTTCTAATGAAGAACATAATCCGATTAAGGAGGATTTTGAAATTGAAAAAAGCTTATTTAATTTGACGATAAATTAAACCCAATTGAATAGGGATGATGAATAAAATTTGTTTTGTCCTTCAGCTAGATCATTAAAAGTTATTTGATACGTGTTTTTTTTGTTACGAAATCAAAAGATTACGACGATACACTGAGTTAAAATTTGGTATAACGTAACGCTTATATAATATGATAAGATGTTATGCTTACTTGTGACGTAGTTAGCCCCAACTCCCTGACTTTAATGCGTTTGAATTGAGACATTTTTTTATTAATATGATAAAGCAAAACCTGTGTGTCTAATATATTTTAATAGCTGCTCCCGTTTCACCGCTGCGCGGCTTCTATTGGTCGTAGCGTGAGGTTATAAAGCCTATAGCCTTCCTCGATCGACCAATAGTTCCAGAGATTAGCGTGTTCAAACAAACAAACTCTTCAGTATAGATAGATTATATAACTGACGGACTAAATATAATTTCTTTTTTAACTTTGTCGTCATCCCTCAGTTCTAAATCAACGCAACGCCCACGACCTGTTCCAGTTACTGTGAGTAATAAATGGTTTTGTTGTTTCAGGCAATATCGGATTTCTTGCTGGGTGTGTTCTGCCTTCCATTCACGTTAGTCGGACAGATATACAGGCGGTTCCTGTTTGGAGCACTGCTGTGCAAACTCATTCCATTTCTACAGGGTGAGTTGGACATTTTTTTTTAATTTGGGTGTTGGATATGCAAGGTCAGAGAAATTAATGTTTAGCAAATTGACAATTTCTCAAATTACTCGTTAATTAAACTTCGATTATATCCAGTATCATCCATATTGTGTCTTTATGTGTCGAATTGTACGATCGGTTAAGATGGGAAAAATATAATTCTATTCGATCGAATTGAGAAACCTCCTCCTTTTTTTGAAGTCGGTTAAAAAGGTGATTAAAAGATAAGTGAGCCTGTCAAGAGAATAACAACAACACAACGAAACAACTCAGAACATTATTTGTTTATTTCTAAGGATCATAAATAACAAGTTTTTCTCGGCAAATGCAAATAAAAGAAAATAATAATAAAAAATCGTGTTGATAAGCTTTTTTGACAATACAAATGACACAAAACCCAGTACTCAGACACAACATAAAATTATAGGTACTGTACTGCTATGTATATTTTTTTAGGATTCCGTAGCCGAAGGGCGATAAACGGAACCCTATTACTAAACCACTGCTGTCCATCCGTCCGTCTGTCTGTCAGTGGGCTGTATCATATGAACCGTAACAATTTTTAATGTGTATTTCTATTGCCACTTTACTAACAAATATAAAAATGAAATAAAGTAAAAAATTAAAGGCGATCCCATACGAAAAACACATTTTTTATATCTGAAGTATTTATATAAAATATTATTATGTAGAGTTAAATGTTGTGGTATACGGTGGATACAGAACCCTTCATGTCGCCACTTTTTTATAAGCCATTTATTTTAAGTTTGGCATTGTTATGTTGTTGACATGCAAATAGCTAACAAACCTCTATATCGCCTTTTAGAATTGTATGTATCTGAAATCAATTTATTCGCAGTTTACAACCAATTTTAAATAAATAAATATCAATTACCTATTCTTATACAGCATGTTACAGAGAGGTGTGATCATATCATCGTAATCGGTAAAAAAAGAATTCGCCATCCGTCATTTGTTTGGTATGGGACGGATTTATATTTAACTAGCTTCCGCCCGCGGCTTCGCCCGCATAATATGTCGACAAATTATACATATAAACCTTCCTCTTGAATCACTCTACCTATTACAAAAAACCGCATCAAAATCCGTTGCGTAATTTTAAAGATTTAAGCATACAGACCAACAAACAGACAAAAATAGCGACTTTGTTTTATACTATGTAGTGATCACATATTGCTGAATATCTGCAAACTGATAGATTGCAATAAAGAACTTTATAAAAAAAAAATGTGTGCGTGTACTAGCGTACACTCGTAAGAAGTGAAACTTCTTTATGACGTTATTTTTCAAAAAATAATTTACTATATGCAACTTTACAGAAATTGGTTAAATAAAGTTAAATTAGATAAAGTTTAATAAAAGGCTTTTATTATCATAGACATAAATACAAATTCTACAATTATTTCATTTACCAATCCCTACTCCGCTGGAGAACGTATACTTCGAATCACGCGTGGTAGGGATAAGAAGAAGATGGCGCGTAACGGAAAAATGTGACGCGTTACGAAAAAATGTTACACTAAATTTTTTTCCAACCCCGATAAAGAAGTTTCACTTCAAAAAAATAGTAATAATTTAGGATGTCCAAATCACACCCTTTAATTTGACCACACTTTCTAACACACGCTGTACATGTATTATATAATTTTACTCTTGTCACAAATAACATTTACGCTTCTGGACATCAATATTTCATTTTGAATATTTCATTCAATGAAGCGAGTTATTAATTCAAACTTGAATGAATCGAATTGAATAATCGACACGCCGATATATTATGTTCTTTTAATATTAAAAGTCGGAACATTTTCCTTCCATCGAATTAACAGAATTCGCAGACGAATTAAGATCTAAGACGATTTGAATGAGATATCAATAATAATTCTTGGAATTCTCAAGGTAGCTTCTGAAATTAATATTTGACGCAAAACGGTTGAGTGGATTTTAACAAAATATCGCAAGACTGGGAGGGTTTTAAACCTCTTTAATCAAGTTACTGATTAATCCGTTACCCATTTTTTTATAGTATATGTACGCTTTTCTTCCAAACCAGTGCTGTAACTGTATATGTGTTGTATTGGGTTAAGTAGATGTAGAGATAAACTACGATAACATGGCTTGCCCACCCCTTCAAAATTCAAAACGTTTGAAAGTATAACCCCTCAAATGTCGAATGAACCCCATAGGTTCATCAGAAAAATCTCTTGAAACGACAACCAATATAACCGTATAAATCATTGAGCTCTTATAAGCAAACGGCTTATAATAAGCGAACATCTAATGGGTTAATTGTGAAAGTAATTACAAAGCGCCACCATAACGCATGTTGCTGTCGTCCTGCTACTTAAGACGAATACTTACAACTACATACAAACTCTTTCGTAAGGATGTGATTACAAACATCAAAGCACTAATTTGGAGGGAGCGCCGTGTTATTGTAGTAAATCTCTACTATAGGTACATCTGTAAACGACCCTTTCGGGGAACAAGGCGTGATGTTATGTAATGTCATAACTATTACTCTCTTTTACTTATCATCTGCCTAGCTTTCGCCCAACTTTTTGGGGTCAGCTACAAATCTAACCAGATGCAGCTGAATACCAGTATTTCATATTGAGCGACCACCCAACTGACTTCTACAACCTAATTAGTGAGCAACACGATAACCCTTGGTAAGACTGCTTATCAGACTTTAACAACTGTCAAAAATCTATAAATGGCAGCCGGAACCAAGGACTTAACCAGCTTTCTGAGGCATGGAGGGATTTTAGTGTGTGAAAATGGTGGTCACCGATCCACAGATCAATCGCGGTATCGACCTGTGTGGCTGTTATTACATAGCCACAAGCCCCTCTTTAGCTATAACATAATTACATTTTTGTTCTATGTTTATGTATCTTTGTTGTACGATCAACAGTTATCTAGCTCCTGTTGGTAGGTATACGATACGCGGAATGGTGCCCGTAATATTCTTTTCGTGTGGTCAGTGACAAACCTGGTGTCAGAGTTTTTATGCTGCTCATGGGTCACTGACTTAGCTCCACATGCTGTTGAGAAATATCTCTAAGACATGCTGGTTTCCTCACGATGTTTTCTTACACCGATTTTTAAACAAGTGATAATTTATACAATACCCTGCATGAATCCGTAACTTCAGAGGTGCGTGGCTTGGGTTTGAACTCAAGACCTATGATTTGGCAATCCAACGGTCACACCACTAGGCTATCACAGCTTAATGCCCTTAATTATTACACACAACGACACATCAAGGTATACTTATCTGTTATAAGCTGAGCTGTTACTACACGAAAAGCTTATACAGTCCGAGTTCAACTTATACTACGTACATGGTTTTTGTGACATCTTGTCTATCCCTGAGAACTGGTATAAACAGTTATGTTTCATGAAAGCTATTAACGAAAATAAGGTTTAATCACGAAGTTAATGAAAAGGTTAAACAGGATTGTTTGAATACCGATAAAACGTCGCATTTACATGAAATCGTATTATTCTAAATTCCAATTAACACGAGTATTTGGTAGGATCAAGCGTATTAGAGAATGTCTGGTATCTTCGAAACGTAGGAGGTACTGCCATTGCGCTGTAATTTCACTAATTGGATTATCATGGTCGAATGAATACATTGAACGATTATGTTGAACGGAAATATTAAGATAAATTATGTTATAATTCATTGCCCACCGTTATTAAATTCTTGGAAGACTTGGATACTATAATTTTATTATTTTCATAGCTGGTAGACTTTGCTAGCTACTAGAAATTTTCCGTCTAAAACTTTAGAGATTCTGTTCAAAACAAATAAAGGCAGCAGGCAGGACTGACGCGGCTCTAGATGAACAATTTCTTTGAAAACTTCATGGAAATAGTTTTACCAGAATCAGTAGCAGGCTTCTTCTTTCTCAAAGTCAAAGTCAAAGTCATATCATTTATTTATCATTTATTAAGGTACCATTAAGCTTTTTCTCCTAGTTCTTATAATATTCTTTATTTTTATACAGCTTAACTTTAAATTGTACTAGACCAAAGTAGTTGGATTGCAAAGTGATGGCCTGAAACACAGGTTTAAATTAACCTAGATCGGGCTGGTCGCTACATAAAATTGCAATTCCGAACAACCATTACTTGCACCTATTATAAAATCTTAGTTTCAGTTTTAGGCACTTTAATTGTATGGAAACCTTATTACTGTTGGCTACATGTACACTTTTTGTAAACGTTTTTATTTGAAATAAATTATTATTATTATTGAAATATTTACAAGAAAGGCACTTTTGAACGTCAAAATGAACAAGAAATAGAATTGATTCTAGTCGCCCCTTCCAAAAGGTATTCTTCTCTCGTAGCGAGCCAGCTCTAGCAAAACAATTGCTTGTTGTTCTTTCTTGTTATTTTTCATCGTATACGCACGAACTATTTAAAAACCTTACCATCAATTTAAGCTCTGCTGGAGTCAGGTAAAAATAGCACATTGTGTGCTAAAATATTAGCCAGTTAATAAAATGGTATCGTTACTGATGGCTTTTTACACTCAAAACTACATATACTATATGTACGTATATATTTCTCTTTGCTAACCGTAATTTAAAAACACCGTGGTAGTCGTTCAAACTAATAATATCTACTGGGTAGGTACATAAGTAAAGAAAGCTATCACTTAGTTCATATACCTTCATGGTATCAATTAATCTGCCTTTTCCCAACTATGTTGGAGTCGGCTTCCAGTCTAACCAGCAGCTAAACTAGTATTTTACATGGAGCGACTGCCTATCTTACCTCCACAACCTAGTAACTGGGTAACACGATACGCCTTGGTATGACTGGATGCCAGAGTTTCGGGTTTCTGACGGCCGTAACGTCTGTCAAAGATCGTCATTTAACGTGCTTTTCCGAGGCAAAGAAGATTATCGTTATGTAAGATGGCAACCCATCCACGGACCAACCCCGGCAAGCATAGCTTAACCAGATGGATCGGTGTAGTGTGCAGCTCGTCTAACCTTATAAATGTAACTGCACACGTATTTAATATTCATTATTACACGGAGCGTTGACCCAAACATATCTCTTTTATTTGCACCTGCGTACCACAACCTACTGTATGGCGACCCTTAGCCAGTTTCTTCTGTGAAGTTCCGAAGCTGCCTCTATTATTCAAGATGTCTGAGAAAAGTGAAGATAAGAAGAAGAAAAATTTGGAAATGAAAAATTTATAGAGAGAAGATGAACATTTATTACCAACTATTTTATATTCTCAAGCAAAACATACCTATGGATGCATAACAACTCACAGAAGACAGCAGTTTACAGAAGAATTTTGGGAACCTAGTCGAGGGCTAAATGTCAATAGAAAAACGAAAAGGATTGTTGGTGCCGGGTGCCGGGAGTATGCTCAAGCCTATTGATGTCAGGAAATGCAGGGTGCCGGGAGATACATTGAACGGGTCCGATGAGGAGCAGCCGGGAGTAGTACGAGTCCATTAGGAGTATTGCAGAAATCACGCTACTTCGGACGTCATCATGACCTACATACCTGCGTCCATTGAACTGCCTACTGTAAGTTAATTTAATTGTTAAGCAAATTTTTTTGCCTGATGTATTTTGTTGTGTATTTTTTAAACTAGGTCAGATAATATTTTAATGTTGTGTTAACTATTATGTCCCAACAATTGCGAGATTTACATACTAAATTAATTTATTTAAAGGAATATTTAGTTAAACTTGGTCCTGAAAGACGTAAGCAAGAATTAGCGAGTAAGAAATTAGAGGAGGCTGAAAAAGAATATAGAACATTAGATACTATTTTGACTCAGTTGAACCGGGAAGTTACAGAGAAAAAGCTAAGCACTGAATCCTGTGAGGTTTACCAAACATTAATTAATGATATTCAGTTAACATTTAAGAAAATTAAGAGTTTAGTTTCTAGTATAGATAATAGTTGCCAAACAAGTTCTGAAACTTTTGTTGAGCCTAGTAGTTTCGAAAACATGGCTAATTCATTTGATATTAAGACTGCTATTTCCCTATTGCCAGTCATAAACGGGTAAGAACAGGTGACCAATCAGTTAATCGATGGTATCTTGCTTTACAGTTCACTTATAAATGATACAGGTAAAAGCCAATTAGTTGAATTTGTTTTAAAAACTCGTCTTTCACCCAGTGCAAAGTTACGTCTTAAACCTTCATATGCGGATGTTCAAACTTTAGTAGGGGATATTAGAAAATTTTTATTGCCTAAAAAGTCAGCAGTGTCCCTACAGTCTCAGTTATTTACAGCTACTCAAGGTCGTAGGAGTATCGAAAAATTCGGTACAGAGTTAGAAGAGTTGTTTGTGAATCTCACTATGACTCAAGCGGATGGTAACCAGTCTGCTTATGAGGTCCTTCGCCCTCTCAACGAGAAGACTGCGATAAAGAGGTTTAGCGATGGCCTGTCCGACAAACGGCTCAGCAATATCATTGCCTCACGTCAGTTCACGTCTCTGCCTGAAGCTATTAGGGCTGCGGTAGACGAACAGTCCATGTCCACCCAGGACCACGACCAGGTCATGCAGTATAGGTCTACTCAGTATTCTAGGCGTGGATTTACCTACAAACCAGGTTTTCGTGGCCGAGGAAATAATTGTAATCAGCCTAATAACATCCAGTATAAGTACGATAATCCTCGTAATAATTATGATTATACTCGTACAATTCAAGACAATTATAGGGGTCAAAGAACTTCATTTGTCAATAATGGTAACCGAGGTAATTACGCGGAGGGACAGCGTCAGCAGTTTCGCGGCGGACGCTCCGGTTTTAAGCGAGTTCAGCATAACGTAAATGTGCAAGAGTCCAACAGTCAGGGCAATGACACTAATAATGAGGATTTAGAGTTTTTTCGAGCCTAAACAATGCACTCATTCTATATTTAGCTTTAGTAATTTTTGTGTAGTTAATTGTAAACTTAGAAACAATGAGGAACTTAACCTATTAGTTGACAGTGGAGCTAGTTTATGCGTATTGAAGTATGAATGTTTATTACAAAATAGTACTTTATTGAATTTGGTACAAGAGGATAAAATAGTAATTAAGGGTATAAGTGGTGATTTAGAGTCTTTGGGATATGTTTATTTAGATATTATTATAAAAAAATTAGTTTTTCAGCAAAAGTTCTATGTTTTTGAGAACTTATCTTGTACCGCAGACGGTATACTCGGTCAAGATTTTTTCACGCGTTATAACGCGGTATTGAATTACAAAAGTGGTACTCTGAGTTTGGAAACCCGAGACCAGTCTGTTATTGTTCAAGTTAATAGTAATATTATTACGGTTCCACCCAGATGCGAAGTAATTAAATACGTTCCTACGTCGTACAACCGAGATTGTGTCATTTTAGCTACGGAAATTTATAAAGGTGTATACACGGCAGGTTTAGTGTCAAAACCACATAGGGGTCTTATTCCTGTCAGAGTTCTAAATACAACTGATAATTCGGTTTGTATTAATATTCATGATTTAAATATAAGTTGTTTAGACAGTTTCTATGTTTGCACATTTGACAGAGATAGTATTACTTCGAATAGGGTTAGAACTTTACTTAAATCGTTAGAATTACATACTTATTTAAATAAGGAGAAACAAAGAGGTATTGAAAACGTGTGTGCCAAGTATGCCGACGTTTTTTATTTACCAGGTGACAAACTTACCACTACTAATATAATAGAACATTCGATTAATTTAAAGGAAAATACATCCCCAGTGTACGTTAAGCCTTATAGGCTTCCTAACGCGTTAAAAGGTGAAATTAAAAAACAGATAGATGAGATGATTAAGAACGATATCATTGAAGAAACCATGTCGGAATGGTCCAGTCCTGTTCTCTTGGTTCCTAAGAAAACCGATAGGTCAGGAGAAAAGAAATGGCGACTCGTAGTGGACTATCGTCAACTTAATAACCGTATACAGGACGATAAGTTCCCATTGCCTAATATTACGGAGATCCTAGATTCCTTGTCAAATAGCATCTATTTTTCAAAATTAGACCTTAGCCAAGGCTATTTTCAGCTATCTTTACAAAAAGAGTCTAGAAAGTACACTGCGTTCACGACAGACAAGCAGTATCAGATGAAAAGGTGTCCTATGGGGTTGAAGACTTCTCCTAGTGCATTTTCACGTCTTATGACTATCGCAATGTCTGGTTTAAATTATAAGTCATGTTTTATTTATTTGGATGATTGTGTTGTGGTGGGTAATAGTCTCGAAACGCACAATAGTAACCTAATAAAAGTTTTAGAATGTCTGCGAAAAGTTAATTTGAAATTAAACCCATTGAAGTGTGAATTTTTGCGCAAAGAAATAGTTTATTTAGGTCATAAAATCACGGCAGATGGTATACACCCCGATCCATCAAAAGTAGAATGTCTTCAAAAATATCCCACTCCACAGAATGTAGACGAAGTCAAAAGGTTTGTGGCATTTGCCAACTACTACAGGCGTTTCATACCGAAATTTGCTGAAATAGCATACCCTTTAAACGCATTATGTAAGAAAAATGTTACGTTTGTATGGACTGATGACTGTGACCGTGCATTTCATAAGTTAAAACAGATATTAATTAGTCCGACTATACTTGATTACCCAGACTTCTCTAATAATAACACATTTACGCTACAAACTGATGCATCAAAACATGGATTAGGCGCCGTACTGTCTAATAACAATGGCAAAGTAGTCGCGTACGCCAGCCGTAACTTGAAACCAGCTGAGACGCGATACCCTGTAATTGAACTGGAGTTACTTGCAATTGTCTGGTCTGTTCGACATTTTAGACCTTATTTATACGGGAAAAGGTTTAAAATAAAGACGGATCATAAGCCACTAATTTATTTATTTAATATGACCGATCCTTCAAGCCGACTGACTAAATTTAGACTTTATCTTGAGGAGTACGACTTTGAAATCAGTTATGTCCCGGGACGGCACAACGCAGCTGCAGATGCATTGAGCCGGATTCCCTTGACTTCCACCGATTTGAAAGATATGCATAGACATGTAGTGTCAGTAATGACAAGGGCACAAGCTCGTAGGTTACGTACCGACTTACAAAACAATGACACCACTGAGGTGCTCCCTACTCCTAGGCCTGATCAACCTAAAGTAGTGGAAATCCTTAAACGACCAACTGATAGCGTTGAATTAATTTTGACTTGTAACAGAAGTACTTTGAGACAAATAGAAAAGCTTAAGCATTTATTAGTGAAAATGGTAATTTATATTATGTGCCTGAAAAATCGGCAATATTTGTAATGTCTCGATCGTTATCGACCGTAAGTGTGTTAGCGAGAGAATTACAACGTTTTTGCAAACTAAGACAATTACACGAGCTCGTATTAATTAAAAGTAAACAAAATGAACATTTAATAAATGTGTTTATAAAGGAAATGACTCAATTACATGACATTCCAAAGTTACTTGTAATTAAAGACGTCACAAGAGTAACTGACAGAGACACAATGACTATTATTTTGAATGATTTTCATCAGTTACCCACAAGTGGCCACGCGGGGGTTAACAGAATGTTAAACAATATTAGGAAATATTATTATTGGCCAGGAATGACTCATGACGTAAACGAATATGTTAAAAAGTGCAAAAGCTGCCAGATCCAAAAGCATTCTAATAGGCATACAAAGGAGCCGATGGTCATCACATCCACGGCATCCACAGCTTTCGAAAGAGTTAGTTTAGATTTAATGGGACCTTTAGATGTAGATAATCTTAATCATAAGTATATTTTAACATTACAGTGTGACTTGACGAAATATGTTGAAGCCTATCCATTGCAAAAGAAAGATACTGTTTCAGTAGCTAGGATGTTTGTAAATAATTTTATTTTAAGGTATGGCATCCCGACGGAGATTATTACAGATCAGGGTACAGAGTTCATGTCATCAGTTTTTACTGAAACTTGTAATTTATTAAACATAAAAAAGCTGCATTCCACAGCATATCACCATGAAACTCTAGGAGCTTTAGAAAACACACATAAGACCTTAGGAGCATACCTTAGGATACAGTGCGATAGCAATAGAAGTGATTGGAGCAGTTGGCTTCCATTTTGGTGCTTTTCTTATAATACGACGGTTCACACTGAGACAAAATATTCTCCATTCGAGTTAGTATTTGGAAAATATTGTAATTTACCTAATAATTTAGCACGTAATTCGTTTATAGAACCATTGTACAATCCCGAATCTTATCCTTTAGAATTAAAATATAGGCTTCAAAGAGCGCAAGCTGATGCTAAAAATAATTTGTTACATAGTAAACAGTTAAGAAAAAAATAATTATGATGTATGTAGCAATCCAGTTAAATATAAAAGTGGAGATTTAGTTTTAATTAAGAATCAGGTTGGAGATAAGTTAAGTAAAATTTATTTAGGACCATATAGAGTAAAAGAAGAAGTAGAACCTAATGTTAAGATTGTAAGAGAAGGAAAGGAATATGTTATTCATAAGAATAATACAAAATTGTTTATAATGTAAGTTAATTTTATATAAAAAAAAAAACTTATTGTAATTTTTTTTTTCTCTTTAAAAAGGGGAGGTGTAGTGTGCAGCTCGTCTAACCTTATAAATGTAACTGCACACGTATTTAATATTCATTATTACACGGAGCGTTGACCCAAACATATCTCTTTTATTTGCACCTGCTGTACCACAACCTACTGTATCGGCCCATATGGCTGTTATTACTTTACCATGAGTTATATTGCTTGAAATTGATATACCGAGTTCCTAGAGGAAGTTAATAACACTACGTAGTTTCGTTACTAATTTAGTTTGGTATCGAAGTTTCACTCTACCGTAGTTTACTCAATAACGCAGTAAATTTTTATGTGCCTACGACCATGCGTTGTTTTTGAACTTTGTAAGAAAAAAAACAAACAATTTCGTGTTCTTTACCTACATGAAATACTGTTGTTATAAAACGGATATTAACAAGAGCCTTTTTGGTAAGATCAGACTTATTAGACATGTCTGTTACATCTTTGAAACGAACGAGATACCTACATTTTGCAGCCATTTCGCTAATTGGATCATCATGGCCGGTTGAATTGAATGAAAGATTATGTTGAACAGAATTATTAAGGAGATACCAACAAAAAAAGGTATTTTTATGGCAAATGTAATGAAAACGCCAGGAGGAAACACCCTTTTTTGAGGGTGGTATCATCAAATGACTGCTCCCGCTCTGGAGCGGAAGGGAGTGTCAGACTCTTACTGACTGACTTCACTAATGCTGACTGCTCTTTGAAGCGTGCGATGAACGCGTACCGCGCCGTCCGGCACGGGCCTGGTCCTGATCGTACGGTGACCTACCCATTACTCACCGTCCGCAGGCCCGCGCCTACGGTGCCCGAGAAGAGACACCTTAGGAGGACATTTATATCTATAGTTTCTTCGTACCCACCTCCATGGGAAAAGGGGATGAATTTATAACCAGTTATACATACCTAACACGAATATCATTTTCCGTTGTCAACCCGCCGATGACATCAACTTGCAGCGTGGCTATAGTGAGGGTCACATTGTGCCATTTTAAGTACTTTAAACAAATTGGAGTCTATTCCCTACTTGTTATAAACTCAAACTCAGCTAAAGCATTTTTTCACTGAGGGATCCCTTTTTTCTGCCGACGAATCTGCTTCTGGTGAACCGAGCCGTACGTTCACCTTTATTACTTAACTTAAAAAATCAATTTCAGAAGTTAATATACTAGCTACAAAGCATTTTATAAATGGACAGTCAAAATGGATTTTTATTTTACAATATTATTTGTTTTCACTTTTTCGTTCTGAAAGCCTCTTTCAACCATAAAATTGTATTGTTCAATGAATTTCAATAGATTATACCGATTTTCGAATTTCCTACTTTTTTGCCTTCAGATTATTTTCGTAGAAATTAAATGAAATATAATGAATTACTGACGGTACGGCTGATCCAGAAACGCAAGGTAGCTCAGCGAGCTATGGAACAGGCCGCGCTCTGAGTCTCTCTGAGGGATCGAAGGTGATCCATCAGAAAACTAAAGTTGTTGACCCACGGAATAAGTTAGCTGAAGTGGCAATGAGCCGGCCATATTAGCCGTAGAACTGATGACCGTTGAGGTAGACGTGTTCTTGAATGGAGACCGCGAATCGGCAAACGTAAGGTAGGAACGCCCTCAAGCTAGTTGGAGCACAATTCGGACACCGAACATTATCAATGAGCGCAAGACGATGCTGGAGGGGCGAAGTGATCATGTTTTTGTACGGACAACCAGGTAACATAACAAGCTTATAACTTTGTGGTTTTTCATAATACAGTTTTGACATTTTGTATATAGTTTCTTTACATAAAAATTATAGACACGTGTATCGGGTTTCGCATTTACTAAAACTAATGTTGTACAATAGGGATGACGCCTATTATACAACACCAAAAAGCGAAAAATACATGTCAAATATTTTGTATAATCTGATTGATGGAGTGAATATAAGTTCTTTTTTTACCTAGGCATCATCTCTGATAACGACATCATACAGATACTAGAATCTGCATTAAGGAGGTATGACAGCCCCCTACATAATATTACGCTATTCACCTGACACCGAACTTGTATTGCGAATTCAAACGTTGATATCGTCGGTTCTATGTTGGACGGCAGCTATAGTACGTGCTAAAGTAAAAATTACCATCTCAAAATATATTGTGTTTAAACACTTTAAAAGTCGAAGGCATTTATTTTTGAGCGCCGAAAAATGGGAATATCGTGTTATGTACAATACTTACATACGTAGAATAAAAGTCAAAGGAGATTAAAAATAAAGACGTAACATATATAAAATAACAAAGGCTCTTCTGAAATAATTTATCAACGTTATGGAAATTACTTTTACCTTCTCTTCATATGGTAGATACTTTTTATTTAATTTAAAGTGAATTATCTGAAAATATTTAGATCACTGGGTATTGGAACGATCCATAACCTTTGTGTCGGAAAAAAACACGGAATATCGGTAGGTATTATGTTTTTTAATCTTTGTAATATTCTGGTCTTCTATTTTATTTATTTCTATAAAATTTTATTAAAAAAATTTTCTCATACTGTAACAAAAAAAAATCTCAATTGTATTTTTAATTAAAACCGTTTGAACGAGTTTGTGTTGACATTTTATCCTTTAACTACATAAATAAAAATGTAATGCTGTTTAGTTGATAAGCGCTACGCTTGAGTGCGGCTGGACCAATTTGGCTATTTGTTGTTGTAAATTGTTGTCCGGTAGGTTTTTATTAAAAAAAAAACATGAAAGAGTAGAGCGAAAAATGGAAAAAAAAATTGAAAGTACTTTTTTTTATACAGTTTTTGCTTACCATCACCTACCTAATCAGCATTTCTATTCATAAAACTGCTTATACATACCGAAAATCTCCATTTCACTTACGCTGGCAAATATTTTATAACATTAAGGCTACGTTCCCAATCTTTAAAATGAACTAAAAGTTGAGCCCCCTTATCGGCTTTACTTATTTTTTCAATACAACTTAATACTATACTATAATAAGGGCAGATTTCACCAATGAAACTGAACGCGTTAAGCACATTTAAACCACGTTTAAGAGCTGTAAGTATCATTGGTGAGAAATAATGACACTGACAGCTCTTGAACGCGGTTTAGATATCTTGATCGCGTTTAATTTCATCGCTGAAATCAGGCCTAAATAGAAAGAGAGAAATCAGAACGATGTTTACACCAAAAAAACAGCAACATTAATTCAACGTTTTCCTAATTGCCTTTTTAACCGTCCAGTTACCGGTTGCCCCTTGGCCAAATGTTCACACAGTGGCGGGTAAATAGCCTCCCTTGTGAATCTTCTCTGCTGAACAAACTCAGTATTTACGGAAGCTGGACAAAATACAAAGCAACCGGGTCGTGTGAAGTCACTAACGCTCACATAAAGGGGTTAATTGAAAGTCGAGGTGCATTCACGTAGAGGTTAAATGAGGTCGTATGTAATTTGAAGGTCATACAGATTTAACTACCCGAAGGAGGAAAGAATTGTACACTAATTATGGTTAATGAGTTTCGGTTTTTCAGTGGTGGCTTTGAAGCTCAATCATAATGTTTTCTTTCATTATTGTTCTGGGGTGTTGGCATCACTTGGCAGAGAAGGACCTTGAGGTGAATGTGGTGACTTTAGTTAATTAAACTTTAAGATTACTAATAAACAGAACTTTAAAACTTAAAAAAAAAACAACTTCCAAAAAACACTACAAGGAGTAAAAGAACTTTAATTTCGAAAGTCGGTGGCAAAAACAAAAATACGAAACCAAAGACCCACTTCACGTAGTAGTAGTCTTTATGTAGTATGTAGTTATCGTACCAACCTAACAGACCCCAAAAGGGATGATGACAAATTTTTTTTTAGTCCGTCAGCATGTGATCGCGACCATAGGTCGTGGTGGAGCAAAATGAAATGTGCAGTGGACTGTATAATATGTATAATTAAGATATGAGGAATTACAACGGTCGGTTGGAACTAATAAGACAAAATGAATAGACGCTAAGAAAACGCGCAAGCGCAGCCGTGCGTGGAGGCGTGCAACAGCTGACTGCTGTGTGGTGCGGGGGCCCGCGCTCGGCCGTCGGCCGGCTGACTCCCCTCTGCCCCGCACCTCTCGTTCACTGCCGCTGGCGCGCGGCGATGTTGAGAGCAGCGGTCTCAACAGCATGATTATTAAAAAATATTGAACAAGTGATTTTTCCTTTAATTACATCATTCAAAGATTACGTCAATACATTTTGGTAAAATGTCGCATGACGGCACTCTTAATATTATGTAGATTTGATATTGAGTTGTGATGTAACGCTTCCCATCTTTAATGCCTTTTATCTAATTATTTTCATATTAATATGATCTGACTGACGCACAATTTTTTTTTCCTGTTTACATCCCTATTCGTATACCACTACTATGTAAACAACAGCGACAGGATGTTTTAGGATAGGTACACTAACCATGCTAAAAGAAGAAGAATAAAATATATATTGAACCACACCGCCTAAGCTTCCTGCACCTCTCAAGCTACAGAAGAAATGTATTAAATCAATCCACAATTTACAAAAATATGGACGAACATCCATAAAAAAAATGATACATAAAAACGAACACAGTGTTTCATCCTTTATGGAAATCGGTTAATAAATAATAGGTGTCACCCTGACTCGTCATGGTCGACAAGTAATCCTCCGCTTGCCCTTGATCTAATTTATATGACGTTTCCCCAACATGACCTCTATAATAAACTTCCTAAGCTACCTTAAAGTAGGTCAATCTTTATAAATGTAATTTTTTATCTATATTAAAAAAAATACATCAGATGGTACCGCTCTAAAGCTGATCGCACATTTGTCAGCAACGTACGCGTCGCACGCGCCTCCGTATTTTACAATTCGTTGTATGATTTCATGTGAAACCTCGCACCTTTCACCCGCAGCGTATGCGCCACATTTCGTAAAATGCTGTAGGCATCCGAATATCATATCAATAAGTTGATTAAGTTTTCAGTTTTTTGTCTGTGGTCTATCCATTGTCCATGGCCGAGACATAATTTTTAATGGTTTTAATGTTTCTGAATACGAGGTTTTTTAGTTGCACGGGTGTATTTAGTGAGTTTTAGTCTATTTTTATAAATGTGCGTTTGGTTTGTGCTGAATAAACATTTTTTCTTTCTTTTATTAATATCGAAAGAAGCATTCTGATGACGTCAAATGCGCTAATTCACCCTAGAGTTTAGAAAAAGCTGCAAAAGTTGTCGGAAATGCCGTAGGATTTGCGTACGGCGCGTACGGCGCGAACTGCGCGTATGTTCGACGCCATCGGTAAATGCGTAGCGTCCGGCGCGTACGGTGCTGATAAATGTGCCATCACCTTAAATGGTTAAAAAAGGTGTTAAAAATTAACTCTAAGAATTTCTTGGGAGCATAAGAAATATGAGCTGTTCCATAAATTTTTGCTTTACAGCCGCCGTCATAACCTGTTCGCACAACCGCTATCTAGATCGGTTGCTAGAGCGGAATCCCCGGTATGTCGAACCCTAAGGATGCTAAACGCCCTCCTTTCTGCCGACCCTGAATGTGATGTGTTTGCTGATGAATGGAAGAAAATAATGCGTGGCTGTCTGGTGTTTTGCGAGAGACAATATGCGACGCACTGTTACATGATAGTTTATTATGTTTTTAATTTATTTAACTATTTACTCAAATAATTATTAATAATCTTATCCACGAATTTTTTTAATTTGAATTTAATTTTTGTATTGTATGTTATTTGAATGCTAATTTATTTTAATCTTTATAATTCTATGTTAATTAATGTAATTGGACCTGTGCCGTTTTAATTAACTATAAATAAAAATAAATAAATAAATTTTATAATGTTATAGAACAGCTCATATTTTTAACGATTTCAGGGTTCATTCCCATACTAAAAGTTGTTCGTAACGATGAGTACAATACTCCCACGAATTTGTTACCGTAAATTTTTTAACACCTTATAATTATACTAATTTTATCTCCACTAATTTTATCGTAAACACAACATTATTCTACACAACTAAACACGGAACAAACACCGCTCACAACACGACCCTGTCGATCAAGAATCACGAAAAATGTCGAGAACAAAGCTTTCTGAATGTTTTTCTTGATACAGAACATTATTGAATCTTATACAGTGTGTTAGGTTATAGTGGGTTAGTACTCAAGAGAATCAACAACTTTGTCCATGGAACCAACTGTGAAATATGAGAAAAAAAATCAGCTGTTTTATACATTTTGCGAATTATACGAACAAAAATGTACTGAATGGCTGATTATTTTTCGTGATTTGAGGTATAGTTCCATAGTCCAATTATTCATTTTCTTGAATATAGTAACCCCTGAAATTATGTCTATCGTTTAACCTGTATAAGATTGCGCTAATATATGCCTGGCCTTTTCCCGGATGCAGCAAAATACCAGTATTTTACATGGAGCGACTGAATATCTGACTTCTACAACCAACTATGTAGTAGGTAACTAGGTGACACGATACACCTTGGTAAGACTGGTTGTCAGACTCTCAGGCTTCTGACGACCCGTAACGACTATCAAAGATGCACAAATGACAGCCGGGGCCAACAGCTTAACGTGCTTTCCGACCATCCACGGACCGTCTCTGGCAAGCGTAGCTTAACCTAAGAGATCGAGCTGCGCGACTGTTATTACTTTACTACGAGTTCTTCGCTTAAATCCCTATAAATAATAGAATAGTATGTGTATCAGGATACAACCTTGTAGCTCTCTATGAAAACTAATTGTTTACAGTAATTAAAACACATCAACGGTTTAACTAAAGATGTTTTCGTAGAACCAAAGTCAACATATTATACCCCGGGACGGCGCTTGATAAACTGTTTATTTTGAAGTGTTCAAGTACCTCGAAGCCTCAAACCAAGGATAAAATAAGTACTTAAGTAATTTTGCAAGCACGATACAGGAATTAAAAACCACATTATAAGATTGTCTCAAGATTGACATTGTTTTTTATGGTATAAGACTACCTCGTTGGTCTTGTAGTCGTAGGCGCTTCTGCAGCGAGGTCCTGGGTCCCGGGTCGGGTAATCAGGATTTTAATAGAAATTCAATAGCAGCCCTGTGTTAGGATTTGTGTCCAGTCTATGGCAGTAGGGCATGTAACTTAACACCTAACAATAGTCATAACGGACAGTCCTCTGCAGAGCTTGTATGGAGGCTGAGGAAACCGTTGCGCATGTGCTCTTTGAATGCACAGGCGTCACCCTGATCAGAAAAGAGATCCTCGGGGCACCCGGATCTTTCACAGATGTTTTATACATACCAGGAGGCATGATCAACTCCTGAAAGGAGGTAGGCTGGTTGGAATAACCACCGAAGGCCACCATGGACTACGCACAATGGTCCGCCTGAAGGACTGAGTGTGGAAACCATAACCCCCCTTTTTTTTTAGGGTGGGAAATCGTCAAATGAGACCTACCGCTCTGGGTGGAGCGGAAGGGAGTGTCAGACTCTTACTGACTAAAACCCATCCATGTTCCTTCCTTAGCCCTTTATGTTCCGGGGTAGTGATAACCCTTTCGGACAATTCCGCTTACCCGGCAGGCTTCGGCCCTAACAGGCCCCTTCCTTGATGTTGACATCTCTTTGAAGCGCGCGTGGAACACGTACGCACAATCCGGAACGAGCCTGGCCCTGATCGGACGGTGGGCTACCCATTGCTCACCGTCCGCAGGCCCGCGCCTACGGTGGCCAGAGACTCGTCATGCGGCTCCTGACGCCCGGGGCGTCTCACGAACCATAACCCCCAAACATATGGCATAGAACATAACTATGTGGTTACTGGTTGTATTACAAGTAAACCTCAGGGGCCCAATTCTGTAACTTTGAGTTAAGCAACACGACATTGACACTCTATCGACACACTACAGACACTATGTTGCAATTCTGCAATTACTTCAATAGCCTTTCAATGGTGGCTCAGTAGTGTGTCGATAGTGTGGCAGTACAACAGTTATGAGTTAAAATATTTACAGACTACCTTAACTTTGGCCATCACGATTACATTGACATATTATAGTGGAGCAGACTACTAATTATTGCAACAGTCTTATTATGGCGTTTCAATGGCACCCCAGTGGTAAGCAATGACCATAAATAATTTGTAGAATACCAAACGGCAATGATTAGTCTATTGAGACACTACCTACACGCTGTTAACAAGTTCGTTATTTTACAGAATTGGGCTCCTGGTGTGATGTAGATTATACAAAATACCTGTGCGTCCTGTGTGGCTGCCCCTAATCACGCAGGCTGTAGCGTCCTGGCTGGAGCTCACCGGGGGTGGAGTAGCCTGCTTGCACTCCGACTTCTCAGAAAAACACGCCCTGAAACATTCAGGAACGTTAATATATCGCTGACGTAAAATGGAACGGGTCGTTAAAGACGGTTCGATACCCTCGTCTGAATAGGTAACGATTTGTCGGTACTTTGGTGGGATTAAAAGTGTTTAGGAGGCTTTCTGAAAAACAGCCTTTAACGCTATGTGTTAATGTTTAAATCACTTTTACAGTCCTTTCACAGTATTTTTAACTCTGATTTCAACTTTATGGTGACCTTTATTCTCATTGGTATAAGGTTACTGTTGGGTTGCCACGAAGAAATCAGTCAAGCTCACAGCGATTTTTATTTTCGTTACTAATTTATGGTTTTCATAGAGGTATAAAGACTACAGGGCTGTACAAGTTGTTTATCACTCAAGAAGACTGTATCTGCGATTGATTTACTGGCCGTAAGCGTTTCGGCGACCGCTATCCTAAAAATAAATGGTCGCATAACATCATATACAAGAGGTGTTTGCCCTTGGAGCAAAAGCGATAACATTGAACTTGGCTTTTAATTTGATGCGTTGTTTGCGCGTCACTAATTAATAATGCCCCTAATAGCACGCACATGTTATTATTATGACGATCACTTCTTTATCCTGTGGATCTCCAGAATACTAATTAATTATATTAATAACTAATATTAAATCTCTCCATAGTATAAAACAAAGTCTTTTCCCGCCATCTGTGCGCTTAGATCTTTTAAACTACGCAACTGATTTTAATGTGGTTTTCATCAATCTATCTAAGATTCAAGAGGAAGGTTTATACGAATAGTTTAACAAGCTTTCGCCTGCGAGATGGTACTATAGACCTTAAGAGCAACCTCGTGGAACGGGAAAAAAGGCTGGTTGGTTAGAATATAACTGACAGCATTCGACCTTTGAAACTAATGGAATAGTTTGATAGGTTTATATAAAAGAAAAGGAATTCCGTCAGTAGCCACGCGGCTTGACGCATGGACTCGTTAAAAGAAATATAACACACTAGCACTTTGCCCGCGGCTTCGCTCCCGTGGTCTTTCCCGTGGGACCCGTTATTTTTCCCGGGATAAAAAGTAGCCTATGTTACTCCTAAAAAACTAAGCTTTCCAGCGGTGACAGAATTTTTAAAATCGGTCCAGTAGTTTTTGAGCCTATTCATTACAACCAAACAAACAAACAAACAAACAAAGTTTTCCTCTTTATAATATTAGTATAGATTAGCTGCTACTCCTGTGTTTGTATTTTGTAGGATACAAAAACCTACAACACATAACGCAAAGCTCTGCCAATGAGCCCCCCCTAAGTGATGGTTCCTCTAACCTTCACAGTAGGTACCTAAATTGCACCTGTGCGAAGCCGAGACGGGTCGCTAGTAAATATTCATCAATACTAGCAAATATGTTTGACGATTTTTAAATTCATAAAAAAACGTCAAACATCTGTTATTCTGTTTTGCACGTCGAAAATTATTTTTGACAATGAACTAAGTGACGTGACATGATAGTTTTCGACATTGTGCACAAAGTGAATTTTATATACAGACGCCAGCACATCAAGCTATCCCAAACTGTCAAATATTCCAAATAGAATTTGGATTTGGTAAAGCAAAAAGACTCCAAAGTCGATCATCTATCTGATACATGTTAGGTACAGTCGGGTATTTATCTTAATACACAAATTGAACTTCTTCTTCTTTTCGTGTGGTTAGTGACTAACCTGGTGTCAGACTTTTTATGCTGGTCATAGGCCTCTGACTTAGTTTCACATGCTGTTGAGAAATATCTCTCAGACATGCCGGTTTCCTCACGATGTTTTCCTTCACCGATTTTTAACACGTTGAACGCCAACGCGGTCACCGTGTGTCCGACAAACAATAGTTTTTCTATTGTGTCTGCTGCGTGGCAGTCAATGACTTAAGCAAGTAATAATTATACAATACGCACATGCATTCGTAAAATCAGAGTTACGTGCCTTGGGTTCGACATCGAGACCTATGACTTGGCAGTCCGACGGTCACACCACTAGGCTAGTTTATCAATGAAATGTAGGCAGGTAAGCACTCTACCCATATAATAATAAATATTATGAAGTGAATAACGGATGACTATAATAAGCGTTTGATTTATACATATTATAGTCGAAGGGTGGAGAAGAAGCCACAAGAAGAAGTTATAATAATATCTCCCTTAGAAAAGCTAAACCCCTTAGGTTGAAATAGAATAAGCGGGATTGTCCGAAAGGGTTACCGCTACCCCGGAACATAAAGGGCTAAGGAAGGAGCATGGATGGGTTTTAGTCAGTAAGAGTCTGACACTCCCTTCCACTCCATCTAGAGTGGGAGGGGTCATCTGATGATTTCCCACCGTTAAAAAAAATAGGTTCAAGTAGCAAAAATAAAATAGAAAAATGCGTTTCACGTAACCGATTTTAAAATACCGTGAACTCGAATCGTAGGTATGAACTTCGTATACAAACCACAAGTTGCTAGTTTCTTAAAAATATAAAATTCTGATGAATCGAACAAAGTTGGACGTTTTAGTGCTTCCCCGTTCTCGCGCATTTCAAAAGGTAATTTTCTGGGAAAATGCTTCACTACCGATGAAAGGTGTCGCTTTGAACTAAATCATATATGTAACCTTCTTCAGTAGTTTCCACACAGTGTTGATTTTTCATCGCACACTTAGGCACTAATTTAATGTTTTAAAGATTTACTCGTATTACCGAATAATTCTTGGAAATATGATAATTTTTTTTTTTTCTTTCGGATTTAACGGAATTGACTATTTGAAACGGTCAAAAATAAAATATGAAATCACATAGCAAAAGACCGCTCATCTAAAAAACTTTCATCACCGTAAAGAAATTAAATATAATGCGAAGGTAATTGTAAAATAGAATTTAATGCTTATAAGTATTCCATTTGATTCTAAAAATTTGTGACGTCACAATTTTACATTTCATACAAATCATTTACAAATGCCGCGTTTTAACAGTTCATAAAAAGTAACGTTATTGACTACCCTTTCAAATACCCCATTATTGACGGAGTACTTGTTGACACCTTTCAGAAGGTACATTTCTAGTCTTTTGAAAGAAAGTGGCAGAACAATATACAGGGTGTAACCGAAAGGGTATATACATACAAAAGGATATGCTACAGACCACCAACTGAACAACTTTTACTATGGGACCAACTCCGAAATCGTGAAATTAAAATCTGCTGTTCTATACATTTTTGGTCAGGTGACTCGTCGAAATATAGGGAACAGCTGATTTTTTTTCTTAATTGTTTAATTTCTTAAAATAAATTGATTTCTTAAGCTGTCAAAATCTAATAAGTTAGTTTATAGTCAACCACAAGTCAGGTACTGGTAAGTGGTAACACTTCGCTAGCGCATCAAGATATACCTAACTGAGGTGTTGATTATTAAGTTCAAAATCGCTTGAGAAAACTTGATTTTTGTGGTAACTTGATGTGCTGGCGACTTCACGTCAATGCAAAGTCATATAGTACCTACCAATGTCAATTTGGTACCATGAAATGGTGGTTTACTTTACATGATTAAGCAGTTGTTCGAATATTGTAAGATATACACGGTGATTTATAATTCACTATTAACCTTTCAGGTCGTGACAGAACCCATGATTTAGCAGTACCCGCCTTTTGTGGTGTAGTGTTTTTATTCTGGGTGCATCCTCTTTATAATGTTATAATTCATGTATACAAAATAATGTAAAACATTTTAAAAGAGTAACGGTGGAGTTTCTTGCCCATTCTTCTTCACACGAAACTACCTTTTGGAAGTGGGGACTAGAATCAATTCTATTTCTTGTTAATTTTGACGTTCAAAAGTGCCTTACTTTTGCCTAAATGATTTGACTTTGACTTTGACTTTGATAATGAGTAACTTTAACTATAAAGCCAACTCTGATATATCGAAAAAAAAACGTATTTTTCATACAAAAGTGCAATATTTAATTGATGAAATTGAAACAGATATATTTTTTTTTTGTTATTTCGTAGTTGGTCTCACAGTGTAGGTTGTTGATAATCATCGGTACTGTCACGCCCTGAAAGGTTGATAGTGTATTAAAAATCACCGTCTATAATATGTATGTACCTTCAAGTTTCTTGGTAAAATCACATCAAATCAACCGCAGTCGAGTCTGAGTCTTTTAATCCAATATATGCTCAGACGGCAAATGTTTCTAAATTGTATGCACATTCGACATTTACACTGATTGAATTTCTCGTCACTAAATGTAACGAGCCAAACGTGTCGATGTATTTGAAAATAGAACGCATGAATAGGGACGATGACTAAAATATTTTTATTAGACCGTCTAATAAAAATATTTTATAACCTATTATTAAGAAATATTGGACACGTATTTTTTCTTTTTTACGTAATTGAACGTTACATTGTGTTAAAATGTGGCATGACGCTACTTCTATGTAGGTACAGACGCCAGCACATCAAGCTATTCCAAACTGTCAAATTTTCTCAATTAAAAATGAACCTTATGCCTTTGCAATAAAGTTGAAATACTACCTATCATAGAAATTTGACAGATTGTGGTAACTTGATGTGCTGGCCTCTGTACTTAGATTTTATACTGAGTTGTGATGAAGCACACCCTCAATGCCCAACTTTAATGCGTTTTATTAGTCCTTTTTTATTAAAATGATAAAGCATAAATACGTATCCAATATTTTTTATTATCTAAACACAATTTCTTTTTTCACGCTGTCATCATCCCTATTGTTTCATAGAAATTGCAGTTTCTAAATCCCATTTAGATCACAAATAGCGCGTATTTATACAGGGTAAAATTGAATTCATGAGTAATATTTTAAGGGTTCATTGTGCTCATCATGATGAACAACTTTTACTACGAAAAAATTAGCTGTTCCCTATATTTTGACGAGTTATGCGAGCATAATGTATGGAACAGCTGTGTTTTTTCGAAATTTTAGTTTTTTGCCTATAGAAAATGTTATAAAGTAAGGATCAGTACAATGACCCCTTAAAATATTTCCCATGAATTAAATTTTACCCTGTATATGAAACTAGCTTCCGCCCGTGGCTTCGCCCGCAAAATATGTCGACAAATAAATCTTCCTCTTGAATCACTCTTATCTATTAAAAAAAACCGCATCAAAATCCGTTGCGTAGTTTTAAAGATTTAAGCATACAGACAAACAAACAGACAAAAATAGCGACTTTGTTTTATACTATGTAGTGATGATGACAGCTCTATAGAAACAAATGAAATCGAGCGCTTCGATGCATTTAACTAAAACAACTCATTTCAACATAATACATATACTGTAAAATAATGTTAACGTTTATCGTATAAGTTTAAATTGAATTTTGCGAGCTGATGTCAACTTGTTTGTACGCAATAATGGCATAGCACCCGGTTTATGAGTTGCTGAAGTATAAAACTGCATGTTTTACTGAGGCGGATTCTTGCAATATTATGTGCGTCATTTTATTACCATAAATATACATAAATGTCTGTTACAATTAACAACAAATCAACGAGTACGATTATTTCTACGGGGTGACTAACGCTAAAGAAAGGGATGGTCAATAGTTTTATACGCACTTAACTTAACGGAAACTAAGTGATATTTCCTCTACGCGCGCTGCGGACCTGAACTTATCATACCCATTCCCTTCAACCAGCTACGCAGATGGCTGCAAAAAATCACCCACACACAAGCGGAGAGCTGGTGGACCTGGTCACCAGGCTACAGGCAGGGATGGCATAGCCACCCTGGGCAAACGGTTGACCAGGTGCTTACTCCGCCTGGACAGAACCGGCCTGCGCCTAATGACGGGGACCATCACAGGACACTGCTTACTAAATAAACACTTCCACATACTAGACATAACGGACAGTCCTCTGCTGCACATGCTCTTTGAGTGCACAGGCGTCACACTGAACAGGACACAGACCCTCGGAACTCCCAGATCTTTCACAGATGTTCTACACAGGCCAGGAGACGTGATCAACTTCTGGAGGGAGGTGGGCTGGCTGGAATAACCACCGAAGGCCGCCATGGCCCACGCACAATGGTCCGCCTAAGGACTGAGTACAGAAACCATAATCTCAAGATCAAGATCCTCTACACGCTACAATCTGAACAACAACAACTCTGCAAGTATACGAGCCAATATTTGACACTTGACGAACACTTTACTTTAGTATTAGGTAATTAAGGTGAAAGCTCAGGTAAATTTTGAATTTCGCGCAACATAGAAGGAAGCACTTTAAGTAATGCTAAAGTTTGACAAGTTCTAAACTTCTCAATTCATGAGCTGGTTGTACCTGGTTTAGACTAGTTACACGTACATAACCGTGGTTAGATAGTAAACTGACTGCCCAAAGAGGACCAGAATGATTTCAGAATTGACAATCGTGTAGGCTCTTTTCATGCATACCAAACTGATAAAACAAAAATTAAAATCAGAAGTCATTTATTCAAACTAGGCTGAAAATCTGCACTTTTTCGAGATCAGAATTACATAAGACAGTCTACCAAAACGCCCACCCTTCACCACTTGCTAGTGCTTTGTGATATGCGCGTGAGCAGTGACTTGGGAGATCGAGCCCAGGCAGGCACTTAACTTTGTGTATTTAATTTCATCTCTCAAAACGGTGAAGGAAAACATCGAGAACGTGAGGAAATCGGTATTTCCTGGAACTATTAATTCGAAGATATTTGACATCATTCCACCCGCACTGTATCTGCGCGCTACGTAGAGAACTAAGGCCTAGGGGTGGGCCATCCCAAGCTGGAACGGACTGGGGCCGCCTTAAAGCGGCTCTTGCCCAATTTGAGGGGGCCAAACGCCTCCTGCCGGAGGCTTTACGCGGGAGTCGTGCGGTCCATGGCCCTTTACGGGGCCCCGGTGTGGGCGCGTTCATTGCGGCGGCGAGCCGCCCACTACCTGAACGCGCCCCAAAAGGTGGTAGCCATTCGGCTAATCCGGGGGTACCGCACGATCTCGGGCGAGGCGGCAAGCCTCCTTGCCGGACTGCCGCCGTGGGATCTGGAGGCGATAGTCCTCGCGCGCCTGTACGAGTGGCGCGCGGAGGTACTAAGCCGGGGGGAAACTCCGTTTCCGCAGCAAATTGCGGCGGAGCGGACGGACCTCCGGCGCGATCTCATGGCGGCCTGGAATCAGCGACTGTCGCAACCCAGCGCAGGGCACGCCACGATAGTGGCGGTAAGGCCCCTCTTTGAGGAGTGGCTAGAGAGGCGTCACGGCGCCCTCACCTTCCGCCTGACGCAGGTCCTCACCGGACATGGATGTTTCGGGAGGTTCCTGCACATCATCAGGCGGGAGGAAACGCCCGGGTGTCACCACTGCGAGGATCGCCCAGAGGACACGGTAGAGCACACGGTGCAAACCTGCCCCGCTTGGGCGGAGCACCGCCGTGTCCTCGTAGAGGCGATCGGCGGCGGCGACCTCTCGCGCCCGGCCCTGGTGCAAGCCATGGTCCGGGGCGAGAGGGAGTGGGAGGCAGTCACCTCCTTCTGCGAAAAAGTTATGCTCGCGAAGGAGGTGGCGGGATGGGAGAGAGAAAGGTCCTCCCGTCCCAGCCGCCGCGGGAGACGCTCCGGGCGTCGGGAGCCACGTGACGACTCCCGGCCACCGTAGGCGCGGGCCTGCGGACGGTGAGTAATGGGTGACTCACCGTCCGATCAGCACCAGACCCGTGCCGTACGGCGCGTATATGTTCCACGCGCGCCTCAAAGAGATGTCAGCATATGAAGGGGCCCCTCAGGGCCAAGCCTGCCGGGTAAGCGGGATTGTCCGAAAGGGTTACCGCTACCCCGGAACATAAAGGGCTACGGAAGGAACATGGATGGGTTTTAGTCAGTAAGAGTCTGACACTCCCTTCCGCTCCACCCAGAGCGGGAGCAGTCATTGGATGATTTCCCAGCCTTAAAAAAAAAAAAAAAAAAAAAAAAAAGGGGTGGGCCATATTTCCAACTAACAGATAGCAGGCCTGTGTAGATTTTAACTTAACAGGAAATCTGCTGATCCTCCGTAAACATTGGTATCTAAGGCCGCTTGCACCACAAATAACTAAAACTATTTGTCACTAAACATATACTATTTAAAAACATAATTTTGTCTCAGTCATCTTCAACGGGCTGACAGAAACGGCACGATGTTTTAATTCGTTAAGCACTAAAGATATTTATTGGTTTCTAGGTAGAACCTAGCCTAAAACAATGCGAATTTTGAGCTAGATTGCAATGAAAACAGACTCTCCCTGTCATTTTGTTTGTTTCGTTTGAATTTCGAACCGACAAAATGATTCTCGTAAGCATTAGTTTCATGTTTTGAGAAAACTGAATGAAATAAACAAAGTTAAATAAAAAGCTACACTAAATTATACTTTTTAAATATTTTAATTATTCTTAAGGCTTAAAAATGATGGCTTTTCTTCTTGTCCAGAAAAACAGATTCATGCAAATGTATGGCAAAGTGAATAAATTAATTTTGAGTGTTTTTGAGGAAGAATTTTTTTTCGCGCTGTTTCACCCTCATACATCCCAATCCCATGGAAGTATCCGGAATGTATCCTATGTCCAGGTCATGGTCTACCCATGTTCCAAATTTCACCCATATCCGTCCAGCCGTTTCAGCATGAAAGCGTAACAGACAAGTCAACCAACAAAGAAACTCGCTTTCACATTTATACCTAATATTAGTTAGGATTAACAATAAGAAAAGATCAAGAACAACATACCTATTATATTATATGAGGAGGTTGTGGCTAATTAATAAGAGCAGCACGGATACATTAGGTTAAGCAACGCTTGCTGGGGTTGGTTCGTGGATGCATGACCATCTTTACATATCGAGACTCCTCCGTGGCTCGAAAAGCACGTTTGTTCCGGCTGTCATTCGTGATGAATGAATGAATCTTAGGCAGTCGTTACGGGTAGTCAGAAGCCTGAAAGCCTGACAGTCAGTCTTACCAAGGGGGGGGGGGGGGGGGTTGTGGAAGCCGGATAGGCAGTAGCTCCATGTAAAATACTGGTATTCAGCTGCATCCGGTTAGACCGGAAGCCGATCCCAACATGCTTAGGAAATGGCTAGGCAGATTGATCCCTTTGTTCTATTATTTATGGTCAATGAACATTTTTTTTTCATAAACATTTTCAAAGCAGGTGCAGGTGGTGTTTTGAAAAGGACGCATATTTTAAACGTCTTTAATAATGAACGGACATACATATTTACCTAAACTTTTAATGGAATAACAAGCTATTAGCAAACTTATTCGTACCACTACTAACCAACGGGTCCCTAACAGGATGAGACCTGAAAATTTGAAATGCTAATCTGGCCTTCACTGCGAGTATTATCCAGATTTGTGTAAAATAAAAATCGTAAGTCATTTCTAGTCGAGATGGCAGTCGTTCTGTGTTAAATATGGATATTCTGTCGCATCTGTTGAGGCTGAAAGCCTGAAACTCAACCCTAACCTAGTTAGGAAAAGTTTCAGCAGATGAGAACCAAGGGTACGTACTAAATTATTCTGATATGTGACATTTTCCAAAATTCGTTTTCATGGTAGCAAATGTGCAGTGTGAGCTGAGTTAATATCTGACACATGTCTGACAGTTTTTAGGGTTCCGTATGACTGAACGAAAAAACGGAACACTCGTGTGTGTTTTAAATTTGGTATGCATAATGCTTTTTTATGTATTCAACTCGGAGGTGTAACGTAAATAAATGAATTTTTAATATAGGGGTTACTTTCGGGGGACGAATTCGGAAAACTTTCATTAAATAAAAGGATGTAATTGATTATAAAGTGATTTAAGAAAATTTATAAAAATATACCATTTCGCCCACTTATCTCCTTAACTACAGTATATCGGAAATAATATCACTCTTATCAATAAATGATCGAAATTTATTTTTGATATTAATTAAATTAGAATCTTTTGACATTATATTTAAAACTGTTTAATTTCAAATATACGTAATTCAACGCAATGTAAATTGTTTATGAATAAATGAAAAGAAAAATACATTAAAAGCTACTAAACCAAAAGTTTTGAAATTCTGTAAATATCTGCTCAAATTCTTTAAATAAAGATCATGTTTTATCATAAATATCGACAGTTTTGGTATATACCAGTCATCCCTCGTTTCAACGTCGTCCCCTGCGAAGTTATTTCCGTATCTTAAATTAGTTCTACACAAAGATGGAGGGATTATAATCAACTTTCCTACTTGAATACCAAAATGTGACGAGTTTACTCTATCATTTAATTCACCATATAATTACATTAATTTAACTCTAAGACACGGCAAGTATAACTTAAGTTTTAGAATAAGGATAAAATTATAATGACGGCAGCGGCTAGAAACGCTGAGGGGCCAACCACTACTTCAAAGAGCAGTATTATTTTAATATTACTTCAGTGTGAGAAAGAAATGAAGTTAAACAGGAGATATAGCTCCATCTCTTTCCCAATGTGAATCAATAATTATAAAAGTAATACTGCTATAAGAGGTGGTGGTTAGCCCCCTTGTTTTTTGCGGGTGGGAAATCACAAAATGACTCCTTTTGCTCTGGGTGGAGCGGAAGGGAGTGTCAGACTTTTACTGACTAAAACCCATCCATGTTCCTTTTTTAGCCTTATGTTCCGAGGTAACGATAACCCTTTCGGACAATCCCGCTTACCCGGCAGGCAGTGGTTAGCCCCCTGTACATATAATATTAATGCCTGCGTAATTAATGTGCTTTAGTGAGCAGGATTGCCTGATAAAGGCATTGTAAGAATTGTGACCAGCAGCCAATTTCTACAAGTAAATAGTGACATCCTGTATACTGTCACACAAGTATGGGAAGGAAAGAACATGTTGCCATCATAATAACGCCTCCAGCGGTTGTGTTGACACGACACGATGCAATGCGACGCGATGCTACACGCGACAATTGTCATACGTGATTTTGGTCATTAGAAATTCCGTCAAAAGATCATCAAAGGAAATGTAATACTTTGGACGCCAGAGTTATTATGCAAAGCTTTATTAGCCGTGTCTGAAAATGTAATTGCAGCTATTTTTAAAGCACTCAGAATAAACCTCGAAACGTTCAATTTTCTCTTAGAAAAGTAATTTGCCCGAGTATACGTCATGTTGCCAATATAACTGAAATTGCCTTTCCAGATTTCTCATTATTAGCAATAAGTAGCACCTGTTTCGTGTGAAAGAATCTTGAAATACTCTCGTCAATTTTCATAAATATTACGGTTGGTGAAAAATCTGTAATAAGTACCTACCTAACTGTCGTGTATTTTATTCATAGTTAATGCAATGAATACTGTTTTTTTGGTAATTATCCCCCCAAAAAACCAAATAACATAACGGACAGTTTTAAACTTAGAAAAAATACGGTTTTGGTTAGGTAAGGTTTAGTGTAGGTATACATGATTCTAAATTTAATTAGTAATTATCTAACACATCAGTATTGTAATTTCAAGGTCCACTCAGTAATTAGGTTCGTCACTAACGACGCTAATTATAAGACACCAGTAATAACCACAAATTAATCATTAATAAGTACCTAGAATGTCACAGCACTAGTATAAAGCCACGGTCAGACGGCCTGGCCTGGCGCGATCTAGCCTGCGAGAAAGCAGGTAGACTGGCCGTAGAAACCGCGCATCCGATGACGCTTGAGGTGGCCACGACAGACCTCGACAGGCGCTGCCGGGTCAGCGGGATTATGAAAAGATTACCGCTGCCCCGGAACATAAAGGGCTACGGGAGGAACATGGATGGGTTTTAGCCAGTAAGAGTCTGACACTTCTCACTCAAAGCGGGAAGGGTCTTTAGATGATTTCCCACTCTCAAAAACCTTGACAGGCGTAGCAACTGCCCGTCCGGCCTGTCACTTAACGGGCCGTGGAACGGCAGCTTTACAATAGCGGTCCATACACGACATAACCAATCACTAACTACATAATAACACGTTAGTACTGAAGTAATTAAGTGTTTAACTAATCAATAGCCACGCGCTATTCAGTTTCTATAAATTGGATACTGCTGTTTACATACAATTCGTCGATTATTAGGGTTCCGTCCCTCAAAAGAAAAAAGGAACTTATAAATAATAACGTAGTAGCGAGCAAAAATGAAGTTTATTTCGCATATTTTGCAATTCCACAAGGGAATCGCTAGAACCATGAAATTTGGTTAGAAGATACCCCGATCAGTCAAATATCTTTGATAGTTTTTCAACTTTATTACAAAAACATAAGGTTCATTTTAAATTTGGATTTGACAGTTAGGGATAACTTGATGTGTTGGCGTCTGTACAAACCACGTACAGCAAAAAATAAATTTGATCCGTTCCGTCAGTTTTGATAGTAAGCTAGTAAGCTTCTGCCCGCGACTTCGTCCGCGTGAAATAATTTGTTTCACCGACCCACCCCATTGCATCGCATCGCCGTTCTGTTTTTTTTTGTTTTTGCTCGGCTCCTGAGGGTCTCAGCGTGATATGAAATACCCTACAATCTTTTTTAAGAATTAGTCTATCAAATGCAAAATAATTCAAATCCGGCCTTTACTTCCCGAGCTTAGCGCGTTCAAACAAACAAACAAACTCTTCAGCTTTATTATATTAGTATAGATTTCATGAACACTATTTTCAGTCATACAAAGAACAGTCTCGGTGTAAACCCACTGAAGTATTTTATATCCCGTTGAGAACAAATGGAGCTTACCCCAGATTACGGAGACGCTGTGTGACTTCTCTATTTGAACTTCTTTCCTGAGAAATCCCTCAGGATTTCTTCACGTATCTTTATATTTTAACTAGAGTCGCGACTCGCCCGCTATGAATGTTGGAAATTGTTACATTATTGGAGTTTTAGTAAGGACCCCTAATTTTTTTGGAAATATAATATAGCCTATGTCACCCGGGGATAGTGTAGCTTCCCAACAGTGAAAGGATTTTTCAAATCGGTTCAGTAGTTTCGGAGCCTATTCAATGCAAACAAACAATCAAATCTTCCTCTTTATAATATTACTAGCTGACCCGACAGACGTTGTCCTGACTGAACTATGGTACCTACCTAACCTACCCTACCTACCCTACCTACCCTACCCTACCTACCTAATCACTTAAGGGTATGAAAAATAGATAGTAGCCGATTCTCAAACCTACTGAATATACATATAAAATTTCATAAAAATCGGTCAAGTTTCGAAGGAGTATATAAGATTATTATTATGGATGACAAAACATAATGCCTGTATTCACCGAAGCGATAGTCTGAGGTGTATGGATATGATGATATGTCTATAGTACTCCCACATTTCGCCAGTTACGTATTTAAGTACCATGAAATAGCGAGAAGGGTGAGCTTTGTATTTCCTTTCATCCATCGGGATTTTCTCAGTAGTAACAGCCACGAGTCTGGAGTTGTGCCCGGGTGATGGCAATAGACTCGCCCCTATTATATGGGACTTAAACAGAAGTGGCAAAATGTGGGTGTATAGGTATACGTACAAAGGTAACGCTATCAATCTGTCCGTTCGCCAGTCTGTTTTTTTTTTTGGGTTTTCTTGCAGTACAACTTAGGTGGTTGTCGGCTACTTAATCGGACTTGTCGGCGGATGCCTCATAAATTGAGACCTTCAGGCAGGCGCTAAGGGGTAGGTACGACGTACGCAACCTCTGTGGGGTACGGACCTCGGCTTAGGCCGTCGATTAGGGAGGGCAGTAAGCGACAGGCTGGAGAGGTTAGACCGTAAGTCTGTCACAGGGCTATATTATTTTACCGGAATAAGCAGTTGTAATTTTTATAGAGCCTTCCTACTACTATGACTGGTATAACAACAAAAAATATGAAAAATTTTAATGAACCAACACTGGAAACGTAGAAAATATTGTACGGTACGGAACCCTTCGCGTGCAAGTTCGATTCGCACAAGTTCGACTCGCACTTGTTTAGAGTATTAATTTCTCGATTTTTGGTTATTTAGAAAACCTACGTAGTTACACGACAATCGTCTACTTTTCTGGAGATTTAACGGTTTTTTTTTCATCCACTGAAGTATTAAACAAGACTTCGATACTATCTCTTCTATCTCTACCATTACGTTACTAAGGCTCTGGAATACTTTAACGGAAGACCATCAAATTACCGTCGGCAGCTTTCATTCAACAAAATAATTTCTTTGCTTCGACAGACTTTACAACTTCAAAAGGTCACATTTAAATTAATTAATCTCCTTAATTGAAGCCAAAAATATCACTAACTCGCTTCTGCCGGGGACATTGCCCGCTTGGGTGACAACTGTAGTATAAAACATACCACATTATGGTACTCAGTAATAGTATAGCTTTTTGCCAGTTAATGAATTATCGAAATTGAATTCCCCCTAATCCAATTTCGAAAATTCCAGCCAGCCAGCACCTCAAATAACAGTATTATTTCAATATTACTTCAGTGTGAAAAAGAGATGAAACTAAAATGTACTATTTATTCTGTGTCAAAAGGAGGTATAGTTCCATCTCTTTCCTAATATTATCATCATCTACCTAGCCTTTTCCCAACTATGTTGGGGTGGGTTTTCAGTATAACCGGATGCAGCTGAATATCAGTATTTTACATGAAGCGGCGGCCTGTCTGACCTCCACAACCCAGTAACTGGGCAATACGATACACCTTGGTAAGACTGGCTGTCAGATTTTCGGGATTCTGACTACCCGCTACGACTGTCAAAGATGCACAAATGACAGCTGGGACCAACGGATTAACGTGCTTTCCGAGACACGGAGGAGTCTCGGTATGTAAAGATCACCCATCCACGGCCTAACCCGGCAAGCGTAGCTTTACCTGATGGATCGACCTATGCGGCTGTTAGTACTTAGCCACAAGCTCATCTCTTTCCTAATATGAAGCAATATTAAAATAAGGAGCGGTAGGTAGTCGCCAATACTTCCAGATGTAAAATCTCAGATCGAAACTTAAAAACATTACCACTTTATATTATTAGTGTAGATTTATTCGATAAATTGTATTTCCGTTTTTAAAACATTTATTGTTTCATACGAGTAATAGTGCAGGCTCCTGGCTTCGACTAACTGATAAATCTTTGCTGCTACTATTAATCACGTGTCTGGCTTCGGCAAAAACTGCAAATACAATTGGCGTAATGATCTTTTTTTTTTACTGCATGCGTACGGTTCTCATGAAGGAGCTCGTGGCTAAGTAATAACAGCCGCACGAGTCCATACTTCAGGTTAAGCTACGCTTGCCAGGGCTAGTCCGTGGATAGGTGACCGTCTTTACATTCCGACACCTTAATGCCTCGGAAAGCGCGTTAAGCCGTTAGTCCCGGCTGTCAATCGTAGATCGTTAACAGTCGTTACAGGTCGTCAGAAGCCAGCCAGCCAGCCAGGCAGTCTGACAGCCAGTCTTACCAAGGTGTATCGTATTACCCAGTTACTGGGTTGTAGAGGTCAGATAGGCAGTCACTATGTGCACAAAAATTGCTCCACCAATCAATATGTTGCACTGACCAATCTGCCAGCTAAATAGAAATAATGAAGCTTAGTTAATAAATTGATATATTTGGATGACCCACTAATATACGGACGAACACTCGTTTGTACACATAAAACCAGTAATTAATCAAACCAACTAAATTTAATTATTTGTTTTCACAGAATTCATCTCAAATTAATTATTACCAATTAAATTCATTCGCGGAAAATTAAAGGACAAGGCTTAAATGTTTAGCAACTTTAATTGTAATTTGATTTGGTAAACATTGATCACATATAAAGTAGTTTTAAGTTTGATAACTAAATTTTAAACAGATAATTTAATGAGCCCTTTGGTCCCGGCTGTCATTTGTGCATCTTTGACAGTCGTTGCGGGTCGTCAGAAGCCCGAAAATCAGACAGCCACTCTTACCAAGGGGAATCGTATTACCTAGTTACTTACGTCTACTAAATCACGTTTGTTGTATGGAAACCCCCTTTTTTTTTTTTTTTTTAAGGCTGGGAAATCATCCAATGACTGCTCCCGCTCTGGGTGGAGCGGAAGGGAGTGTCAGACTCTTACTGACTAAAACCCATCCATGTTCCTTCCGTAGCCCTATATGTTCCGGGGTAGCGGTAACCCTTTCGGACAATCCCGCTTACCCGGCAGGCTTGGCCCTGAGGGGCCCCTTCATATGCTGACATCTCTTTGAGGCGCGCGTGGAACATATACGCGCCGTACGACACGGGTCTGTTGCTGATCGGACGGTGAGTCACCCATTACTCACCGTCCGCAGGCCCGCGCCTACGGTGGCCGGGAGTCGTCACGTGGCTCCCGACGCCCGGGGCGTCTCCTGCGGCGGCTGGGACGGGAGGACCTTTCTCTCTCCCATCCCGCCACCTCCTTCGCGAGCATAACTTTTTCGCTGAAGGAGGTGACTGCCTCCCACTCCCTCTCACCCCGGACCATGGCTTGCACCAGAGCCGGGCGCGAGAGGTCGCCGCCGCCGATCGCCTCTACGAGGACACGGCGGTGCTCTGCCCATGCGGGGCAGGTTTGCACCGTGTGCTCTACCGTGTCCTCTGGGCGATCCTCGCAGTGGTGACACCCGGGCGTTTCCTCCCGCCTGATGATGTGCAGGAACCTCCCGAAACATCCATGTCCGGTGAGGACCTGCGTCAGGCGGTAGGTGAGGGCGCCGTGACGCCTCTCTAGCCACTCCTCAAAGAGGGGCCTTACCGCCACTATCGTGGCGTGCCCTGCGCTGGGTTGCGACAGTCGCTGATTCCAGGCCGCCATGAGATCGCGCCGGAGGTCCGTCCGCTCCGCCGCAATTTGCTGCGGAAACGGAGTTTCCCCCCGGCTTAGTACCTCCGCGCGCCACTCGTACAGGCGCGCGAGGACCATCGCCTCCAGATCCCACGGCGGCAGTCCGGCAAGGAGGCTTGCCGCCTCGCCCGAGATCGTGCGGTACCCCCGGATTAGCCGAATGGCTACCACCTTTTGGGGCGCGTTCAGGTAGTGGGCGGCTCGCCGCCGCAATGAACGCGCCCACACCGGGGCCCCGTAAAGGGCCATGGACCGCACATGGGAACCCCCTTAAATAATTATTTTTATATAAAAAAAAAAAAAAATGTTCCACACGTATTTTTTGCTATATCATATTTGTTGCGTAGTTTGGAATAATGCAGTTACAAAGACAGACACGACAAGTGATTTTAATTTCTATGTGTAGAAAAATAGAATATAGAATTGTCATGATCAAACTTACAACCCGTGCTACGAAATGGCTACGGCGTAGCGCAATGTGCTACGAGCAACAGACGAAAAGCTCGGTCGTGCGTCTGTAGTTACTTATGTTATTTACAGTATTTAATTATTTCTAGAATTAAGATGTAATTAATGCCTGATGTTAATAGTGGTATCAAGCACATCACAATTAATTATCTAACCTACAGATTTACTGCAGCATTTGCAATGTTTCAATGTTTAAAAACATTGCAAATACTGCTTGCAGATTTATTTGTAATGAGTTGAAAAGGAAGAATTATAATCAGATATCTGTGACTGATTATTATTTTGGCACTCACTCACCTACTTGATAGATTCGAAAATGTATCCTCTATTATGTTATTTTCTGCTGTAAAAGTAATAAGTAGCCACAATGTAAGTACATAATTGTTATCAGCACTTACCCAAACATCCTGAAAGACTTGATCAGACTGATGAAGGCTTGCCTGAACTTCCTGTTCATGAAGCAGTAAGTGATAGGATTACAACACGATGAGCAGTAGGCGAGGAGTTGCAGCAAGACCACGCCTTTGGACCCTATGTACTGGTACAGCTCGTCAGGGTAGAACAAGTAGATCTGAAAAGAAACATGGAGTTAGGGAGTTTGGACTTGGCGATTGGCGGTGACCTCTTGCGCCCGGCACTGGTGCAAGACATGGTCTGGAGCGAGAGGGAGTGGGAGGCAGTCACCTCCTTCTGCGAAGCAGCCATGCTCGCGAAGGAGGTGGCGGGATGGGAGAGGGAAAGGTTCTCCCATCCCTGCCGCGGGAGAAGCCACAGGCGTCGGGAGCCACGTTGTTTTAGTCAGTACGAGTCTGACACTACCTTCCGCTCCACCCAGAGCGGGAGAAGTCATTGGATGATTTTCCACACTCAAAAAAAAAAGGAAGTTCGGACTTAAGGTGAGAAAGCCAGGTAGCCCGCGAGATTTAAAGTTAAGGCAAAAGCGTCAAGGCTAGCCCATGAAATTCAATGTGCTACAATTTATAGGTCAGTTAAATGTTTATTTCGCGTTCTATGTAAGCGCATTCCCGTAAAGTGTATCATTTTTATGGTCCAACAGATTGTGGCGACATCTACAATCAAAACATCAAACTACGCATCACACTTGAGGGGCGATTCTTATTTTTTTAAGAAGATTTGTACTAATCTCCATCTCGATCACAAAGTAAAGAGCCTTTCTGGATTAGAACTTACGTCCTACAACTCGTAAGTCGAGGCCAATATTAGGCCACTACTGCTCCCAGGCAGACATTTTACTTTGTGTGTTTAATTTCATCACCATTGCTCCCAAAACGGTGAAGAAAAACATCGTGAGAAAACTGATGTCTGAGATCTAAAAATTTGAAGACATTGGCTTCTATCAACCTGCACTGGGTTAGCGGATTACGGCCCACTCCCTCTCATCCATAGATAGACCTTAGTCCCAACAGTAAGAACATTATATGCTGATTGTGGATGTTGTAGCAAGTTTATTTTACAAATATAATAAAATCCCACTTGTTCTTCGTAATCGTTAGATAAGGCTACTTTATGTCATTTATCAAAACAATAAACAACGAGGAGTATAATATATTATCCTCCATTTGAAAACCTCAGGAAGGGTCGTCTGACACTCATTGTCTATGTCCAGCAAAGATAAGAGATAATCCGTCTAATTTAAAAGTTTTGCACCCAGTGTTGACAATTTGTAGGATTTTTTAAGTGGCATCATTTTTCTCGTTTATGAGCTAAAAAGGTACCGTATAAAGGTTTATTTTAAAATAAAGCCTTACTGATAGTGTTATTTTTGCTAAATGATTCAGATTAAACAGAATAATGTAGGTTGGCCCTCAGGGGACACAACCGGTCATAATATGTACGTGGGCCTTGTAGGTCCATATAACACACTTCGGTCCACCGCTTCGGGGAATTAAAGCGTTACGCTATTTGTTATGCCACTATAAAAAAAAACTCCCCAAACAAAAACTCATTATTAGTTTTAAAAATAATCGAGCTTTTGACCTTACTAAATGCTTCAGAGAAGTTTTTAGATCAAAGTTTAAATCTACCCTCCAATTGAAAAGAAAAAGTTTTTTTTTAACTTTTGAACTTGCGATTAGCCTTTTAAAATAAATATTCGGCTGTTATCGTGTTTTGAATACTTCAGATAAACTTTAAGTAAATAGGGTTGAGAGTTTCCGATTTCGCTTAAGAATACAAAGGAAAATGATTTATATTCCTAGTTTGTTAAGTGCTAGTTTATAGTGGTGCACTTTACGAAGTTCACCACCTTTTCTGACAACTAAACAATGGAAAATATCATAAAATATTCGTGTACCATTAAAAATAATAAAATCTGGTTCTTTAAGATACTATATGTTATTCAATCAATCTGTCGAGCCTTTGTCCAACTAGTTTGGGGTTGGCTTCCAGTCTAACCGGATGCAGCTGAATACCAGTATTTTACATAGAGCGACTGCCTATCTGACCACCACAACCCAGTCAGTAACTGGGTAATACGATACCCCTGTATGCTATTGTTATTAAATAAAGCTTTATTTTCAGACCAGACCGTTTATTTGTTGTTGGCGTGATTGCCAAACTATAGGAGTGCTTCACGCTGGTGCAGGCAAGCATAATCAAGATTCTTAAACGAGTTTGTGTTACATGCAATATGCGGTTAGTGACTTTAAACAAATTCGACGCTTCACACTAAGTGCCAATTTCACTACTTAAACTGAACGCGATCAGTAGATCTAAACTGCATTCTAAACCTGACAATAACAATATTCCATAGAAAATAATGACACTGACAGTCCTTAAACTGGTTTTACGTTTAATTTGATTTGTGAAACTCGCCCTAAAACCGGCGTATATCTAATTAAATTTCAACTGGTATATCCTAGTGCAGGCATATTTTTAACATTATGTTACCAATTGTTTTTCCTAAGTTTTTATTTTTGTATTCTGCCACTTTACTTTTTTGAATAAATTATTATTATTATAACTTAAACCACCATTAAATAAAGAAAAAAACTGGCTTCCTAGATTTCTAGGAAATGCATTAATAAAACAACCTGTGGCCTTTACGTTTGAAGGCTAGACTTCCCAGTTAACTGTCGGTTCAAACACTCGAGGTAAATGGCCATTAAAATACCAACGTTCACTAACATTTTAACTGCTAGTGTCCCTGGGGCCCAATTCTGTAAAATAACCAACTTGTCAATAGTGTGTAAGTAGTGTCTCAATAGACTAATCATTGACATTTGGAATTCTACAAAATTATTTATGGTCATTGACTTACCACTGTGGTGCCATTGAAACGCCATAATAAGACTATTGTAATAATTGGTAGTTTGCTCCACTGTAATGTTTCAATGTCATCGTGATGGGCAAAGTTAAGGTAGTCTGTAAATATTTTAAAACTGAAAACTATTGTACTGCCACACTATCGTCACACTACTGAGCCACCACTGAAAGGTTATTGAAGTTTTTGCAGAATACCAAATTTGCAACAGTCGCGACATAATGTATGTAGTGTGTCGATAGTGTCAATGTCTTGTTTCTTAATATCACCATTTGTAGTAAAAGTTTTTCAAAGATTTGACAACATACCAGCTATTAAAATAAAAAATTATCGACAAGCGGTCGATAATTTTTTATTTTTTTTAATTAGATAACAGCGAAACTATGATTCAATATATTTTATTGGTCTAAGGAGCTTGATAAGAAAAAAAATGCCATAGCATAGTTAACGGGGAAAGTAATTACCAGAAAACAACTTTAAATGAGAAAATCTTATAAAATTAAATTAGTCATTAGTCTAGAGCTCAACCGCTTAACTAAAACCGTTCAGTTAAGCGGTCAGGCTATAGTCCAGGTAAACGGGGTTTGTCAGAAAGGGTTACCGATACCCTGAATCATAATGGGCTAAGGAAGGAACATGGATGGGTTTTAGTCATTAAGAGTCTGACACTCCGTTCTGCTCCAACTACAGCGGGAGGGGTCATTTGATGATTACCAACCCTCAAAAAAAGGTTATTGAAGTTTTTGCAGAATACCAAATTTGCAACAGTCGCGACATAATGTATGTAGTGTGTCGATAGTGTCAATGTCTTGTTTCTTAATATCACCAACTACACTCCGTTCTGACACTCCGTTCTGCTCCAACTACAGCGGGAGGGGTCATTTGATGATTACCAACCCTCAAAAAAAAGGCTATACGGTGATTATAATTTGAAAAAATCAGTAAAGATTAAAACCTAATTTATTGATAACATGTTAAAGTGATTTTTTATAAATATCATTGATCTTTCATTATAAATCTTCTTCTACCATTTTAGGCTGACTGAGTCGGAGCAAGTTGTCTGCGGTATTTCGCCCTCGCGCTGACTAATGTTTTTATGGCAGCCATTATGGCTCTTATTACATCTGTAGATATTGCATCTACCCTCATTTTGACGGTTAATAAAATTTTTATTATTATTTAAATAGCGTTCATCGAGTACAGTCCTGATTTTAATGGCAATGATTTTTTTTATATACCTATCTATATAGTTATGACTTTCATAATGGTATCGATAATGAGTGTTCAATTATTTAAAATTAGCTTTTGCCAGCGGCTTCGCCCGCGTGTATTTTTATGAAGTAATCCCATAGGAACCGTACAATTTTTCGGGATAAAGTAGCTCATATGCTATTCCAGACTATAATCTATCTTTGTGGCAAGTTTCATCCAGAACCAAATTGTAGTTTATGAGTTTATTCGAAACCGACACATACAAATCTTTCCTCTCTATAATATTATCTAGTATAAATTAAGTATGCAAGTGTGGGATGTGTTGGTGGATGGGGTTTTTTAGTAACATAACATAACGCCTGTATTCCACGAAGGGTCGGCAGAGGTGCACTTATGTACACCCATCGCCTGTGATGTTTAAGTCCCATGTAATAGGGGATGAGTCTATTGCTATCAACCGGGCACGAATCTATACTCCAGCCTGCTATTGAGAAATTCTAGATGGAAAAACCCAACCACACTTTAACCGATCCGGGAATTGAACCCAGGAATTCATACTCAGCAGCGCTTGCGACCACTAGACTAAGGTCGCTTTCACATTGGGACGTTAGCAGCGCGACAGTAGCTCGGCAGAAAGCACATGCCTTCACCGCAGAGGCCCGTTAGACGGTGATGGCATGCGCTTCTGCAGCGCTTCTGTGGCGCTGCTAACGTCCTAATGAAAGCGGCCTAAAGAGGCAGTCACGTCAATAAAAAAATATTTTGTCTTTTATATTCGATTTTTAAAATAACGATTGCAAAAAAGGCTAGTTACATTTAAACCAGAGGGGCTAGACAAGTGACAATCACTTCCAAAGAGTTTTATTTTATTTTCTCCAATGATTTTCAACACGATACTTATAAGTTTTCGATAGATTAAGTCAAAAATGTCACACGGTCTAATGCCACTCAGTAGATACTCAAACATATTGCTTAGTATTAAAATTAAAACTACTATTATAAATGCGAAAGTATGTTTTTTAGTTAACTTTTCACCCCTAAACTACTGAACCACTGAATACGTTGTACAGAAACGGACATGGGTTACCTTTCATCCCAAAAATATATACTGTTCCCAAGAAAAACAACAATAACGTTCTTTGATAATAGATGGCGCCACGTGTCTTTCGAATCATGATTGAATTATATTATTATAGAAACTTTCGTAGTGTCTTAAGAGTTTTTTTTATTTAAGTACCTAATATATTTTGTGAGTCTTAAGTGTCAATAGACCGGTTTTTCATCCTCCTAACTATAATAATATCATAGCGGCCAAAGAACAATCAGAGTACAACCGGATTGATTGTCAAATTCTAAATTAACGCGAGTGAAACCGCGGGAAAAAGTTAGTAAGTAATAACAAGTCATTAGCTGTGGCGCAGCATTGAAATTGAAATAAATGATTTGACTTTGACTCTGACTTTGACAATAAGCTGTCTGATTTTAATCGAATCGAATGATGAAATCAAGAACTTTCTTGTTTCCATACTTATGAGCCAAAAATTTCTTACACAGTGTGAAATTGAATTCATGGGCATTATTTTAAGGGGTCATTGTAGTCATCATTATGAACAACTTTCACTATGGGAACAAATCCGAAATCGCGAAAAGAAAATCACCTGTTCCATACATTTTGACGAGTTATGCGACCATAATGTATGGAACAGCTGATTTGTTTTTCAGACGTACCAGATTTGTCTTTACTTTATTATATTGAGAACTATCGAAAACTAGAGAACGGAAAGGTTGGGACAGCGGATCCATATGGATGGAAGGTGCCATTTCCTACAAAGGCAATATCAATTATTGCAATGCTCTCACTTTTTTTTTTTTTTTTTTTAATCTTTATTTTAGGAGCTTGGTCAACAAGACTAAGTCGCTCCGTAATACTTTCTTATAGTTTAATACATTATTTTATAAATATAATACAGTTATTTTATAATATGAGTCACTTATCTTCTACGAATACCAATCTGCACAAGTTTATATAATAGCCTCGCTGTTTCTGACAAGGGGAATGCTAGGATATTATTGCATCTTCCCAACTCTCTGACATCAATACCAAAGTGTGTCAATAACTCAGCTCTCAGATCTTCGTTACGGGCACACTCCACCATGATGTGAAGAACGTCTTCCACGTTCCCACACTGTGTGCAGTTGGGAGAAGGAACTTTTTTCATCAAATATGCGAACTTATTTAAGGGGATATGCCCAGAACGGAGTCTGAGAGCTGTAACAATTTCTGTTCTGCCTAAAAAACATGAATCGAACCATGGAAATTTCCATGGTTCTCCTTGTATTGTTTTATACCACAACCCCTTCTCCACGGACCTCTTATCAAAGTGTTCCCTCCAGTTTAAAAAACAATGTTCACGTATAGATCTCATGCAATCTGTATAAAATGGGTGGATGTGCAATGGTATGCCGTCACTTGAACCTAATCTTGCTAATTGGTCTACCCTTTCGTTACCTACTAAGCCCACGTGGGAGGGGATCCACTGTATAATGATATTTTTTGAATTGGCCCTCAATCTGATAAGGGATTCAATAATTTTGTAAGCTATCGGTGTTCCTCTGAAGGCAGAGGTACATCGAGCTAAATGTTGAACTGAACTTTTAGAGTCTGTTAAAATGATAAAATTAGTATGTTTAATGGATTCTATGTATGCCAATGCTTCACTAATTGCTAAAAGTTCTAAATACATGATTGAAATGTCGTTAGAAATATTAAATTTTATAAAGGTATCAGATTGAGGGTCAAAGAATGCTACACCCATGAAATTATTGATATCTTTAGACCCGTCGGTAAAAATTTTATAGTACCCTGTATATTGGCTTTCAAGGAAGTTCATGCATTTATTACGTAAGCTTGTAGTATCACATAATCTTTTTGGACAGGTGATGGTGGGTATTGTAGGTTTAAGCATGTCTGCGATATTATTGTAAGTCATCCAATAGTTTAATGTGTACATCTCTAACAAATCAGCAGAATGAATAACCATGTCTTTAAATGTATTGTGAATCATTATAAGTGTAGGAATCTTTTTTCGCCTCCAGTATCTATGATCTACAAGAGAACTTAGTTCGTTCAGTACTGAAATGGTAGGATTATTAGTCAGAGACTTGGATTTCACCCAAAATTTACCAGCTAGATACATTCTACGAATATATAGGGGCTGCAAGCACAGGTCGCTTTCCATAACGTGGATAGGGGTGCTTTTTATGTATCCCCCGATAATGCGCATAGCTTGGTTTTGAATTTTGTCCAGCTTATATAATTTAGAATGACAGCTGTTATCAAATAAAAAACTACAGTAGTCTAAACGACTTCTTATAATTGCAAGATACAATCGTCGCAGATGTTTAGGGTGAACTCCCCAACCCGGGCCAGCCAAAACTTTAAAAATATTCAATAATTTCATCGTTCTTTCTGATGTCTCATTCAAATGTTTTCCCCACCTCAAAGACCGGTCAAGCCAAAGCCCCAAATATTTAACATTTACTTCTTCTTGTAACTGTACACCACTAATCATGAGGTTGACTTGGGATCTATTTGGACTTTTCTTAAAAACACAAATTTTACTTTTAGAGGGAGAGACATTTAAACCCAATTCCTCCAATGACGTAACCATAATATTTATCGCTGATTGCAGCACATTACAAGCGGTTTCAATATTTTTATTTATAACATAAATAGCAAAATCATCTGCATATTGAGAAACATATGCATTATCCATTGAATTACAAATATCATAAGTCGCAACATTGAACAATAAGGGAGATAAAGGGTCACCCTGAGCCAAACCACGACCAGTACTTCTTGTGATGTCCAAGTTATCTGTTTTAATTTTAAGAAATCTTAAGCTTAGGAAGTTCCACAAATATATGCATATTTTTGAGCCAACTCCCAATGTATCCAAAGTTAATAAAAGCTTTTTTAGGTCAATATTATTATAGGCATTGTCCACATCAAGGAAGCACGCAACAGTATTAAGATCCCTTGAAAATCCTGATTGAACTCTGGAAACCAGACGTGTTAAACTATCCAAGCAAGATTTAGACTTTCTAAAGCCAACTGTCTCCTCTGAAAACATACGATTACTCTCAAAGAACCATTCCAACCTTTTACTTAGGATTAAATGCAGAATTTTACAGACACAAGAAATTAAAGAAATTGGTCGAAGAGAAGAAACCAAAGTGGGGTTTCGGCCTTGTTTGGGAATAGGGACAACAGTAATATCTCTCCACTGAGTAGGAGCGAAACCTGAGGACAAGAAATAATTATATAAATTTAAGAGAACGCGTTTTCCTGACGGAGGAAGGTGTTTGATCATAGAAAACGAAATATCATCATGGCCTGGGGCGGTGTCTTTTGGTTTTATACATACCTCAAGTTCATGCATAAGTATAGGCAGCTGTAATTTTAAGTTGTTCGAGGCGAAAACAGGATGATCTGGCAGTACAAAGTCGGGACAGAGGCTATTAAGTAATCTTTGAGCTTTATCCTCGTCTACATGGGTTCTCTGGCATCTGAAACCCTTTAGCCATCTCATCTTTCTCCACATTTCTGCAGAGGAAGAGACCTCACTTAGCGAATCACAAACTTCCTGCCAGTTTTTATTTGAAGCCCTCCTCAAAAGTCTCTGAGCTTCCGAATTACATTCATTTAATGCATCTAAATTTAAAGGGGTAGGATTACTTCGAAATGTTCTCAATGCCAATCTCCTTCTGGCTACTGTACGGGACAGCTCAGAGTTCCAATATGGTTTTGGTTTAAATGTATTTGTAGGATCTAAACAAAACTTAACAGTTGGAATGTATTTGTCAGCAGCCTTATTTAATTTATCAATGAACTGATCATAAGATAGTTGAGGGTCCGTATGGTAGTGAAAATCCAAATATAATTCTTCTAAATAATTACTATATTCCGACCACTTGGCTGCTTTAAAATTCCTTTTTTTATAAAACGATGAGGTTAATGTCATGGCTAGAGAAAGCTTGAAAATGGTCCCTAGTATAAGCTGTTTAAAGGAAAGCCCCTCTGTCGTATCAACTCTGTATATGTTATAGTGTAGCTGGGCTCTTGGAATTCCACAACAGGTACTCCAGATCTTAAATTTTTATGCGTCAACAGAGAGTGCTCATCAGGCTGAACAACTTTTGCTAAGACGTCATTCCAATATCTGTTATAGTGTAGCTGGGCTCTTGGAGTTCCACATCAGGTGTTCCAGATCTTCAAATTTATTCTCTCAGCAGAAAATGCTCATCACGCGGAACAATTTTTGCTACGGTATTATTTTTGTATCTCTTATAGTTTAGCTGGTCAGTTGCGGTTCTGCATCAGGTGTTCAAGTTTCCAATATAAATTATAGTCTATTTGTTGCCCAGACTTAATACCTACACAACAAAAAAAAAATCATTCAAATCCGTCCAGTAGTTCCGAAGATTAGCGTGTACAAACAAACAGACATACAGACAAACAGACCGAATATTTTTTTGGATTCGTGCTCTATTACTGTTTCTAAACCATTCAATCATTATTTTTTTAATATATTCAATGTTCAGACACAGTTTTTTTACTGTTTTATTTTATTATATAGATAGATTTTAAGGAAAATTTAGAAAAAGAACCTATCCTACAAACCCTAAAAAATAAATAAATAAATGAAATATGCAAACAGCAGTGTCTAATCACTAGCGGTGTGATTGAGACGTGTTTATCGTACGCTCGTGATCGGCCTGAGACTTTGCGATAGTATATTAACTTCGGCTACCGCTGGCGGTGGCGGCACGTACGTGTGCGTATCGCCAATTGCCAACATTCATGTTGTGCGGAATGATACATCTTGTGGCGACATGAATGAAGACGCAATGGAAAATGACACGGATAGACATATTCAGATAGATATGGACGGTAGAAGTAGAACTGAAGAGGACTTAACACAAAACGTTGAACAAACTGATACCGATATTGAGATTGATAGGATTCAGGATGTGAATGGTGGAGACAGACAAGTTGAACAGTGGACGGTAGTGGGAGTTCAGAAAAAAGCCAAGGTCAGCAAAATTGAAGTCAGTATAGCTTACAAAGATAAATTACCAAAACAGTTCGCCTTGGCCAAAATATTTAAAGCTCAAGGAATTTCTGGAATCAATTGTGTGAAATCATCGATCACTAATAAAATTAGTGATCGATGTGTGAAATACATAAATCCATTTAAAGTTTTAGTTAGTTTTTCTGACGAAACATGTGCGGAGAAATTGATGAAATGCCAGGAATTTGAAAAATTGGGTTGGAGGATAGTTACGCCTTGGGAAGTTAATGTTTCCTATGGAATAATAAAAGATATTGACATCGGCTTATCTGAATCTGAATTATTAGACAGTTTATCATGCAACGGACCCGAAATTCTTTCAGTCAAAAGATTAAACCGCAGAGATTTTGAGGGTTCTGGGTGGCAAGAGAGTGAGACTATACGAATTTGCTTCAAAGGGAATTCCCAGCCTCAATATGTATATATTCATAACCTAAGAATCAAAGTGGAAAGTTACATATTCCCCGTCACACAATGTTCAAGATGCTGGCGGTATGGGCACACATCAAAACTATGTTCTTCTAATAAGGTTATTTGCCCTAAATGTGGTAAACATCATACAAATTGTGAGACGACTTCGTATAAGTGTTCAAATTGTCACGGAAAACACATGGCCTTAATAAAAACTTGCCCAGCCTATTTGAAGGAAAGGAAACTTCGAGAACTAATGTCTCAATTTAATTGCAGTTATAGACGTGCACTTACTTTATATGTTCCACCTTTTTCTCAAAGGCGTAATGAACAGAATACTATAGACGAACGCCAACAACCCCCGCAACGTAGTTGCTCCCCAATATTACCTACATCATATGCATCAGTTATAAGTATAACACCAAAAATCAACCCTACACAAACTATGCAAACTAACAAGAAGAAAAAGAACAAAAAACGGAAGAAACGTGCAAGTACATCAATGCTCTCACTTTCTGAATTGGGTTTTTATCCCGATCCAGTTTGGTAATATAATACCAGGGATACACTTGATATTGAGTGGGAATGCTTTTGAGAGTTCTTATTAAGAATATATACGCGTAGTTAATTAAAATAAAACTAACTTCTGCTTGCGATTTCGTTTGCATGTAATGGCGGATCTCTTCGTAATTATTATATATTACATTAATTCATTTATTTCAGGTAACTTTAATCCATATTAAAATTAAAAAGGAAATTCACAACTGCCATGCTTGCACTATAAGTGTTGAATAATATTAATTCATTTAAATTGAATTTAGAATTATAAGTCGAATACAAAATATTCAAAAATGTCAAATAATAAATAAAAATTATTTATTATAGCTATCTGTGTGCCGAATTTCAGCTCAATCCGTTCAGAGCTATGTGTTTAACAGGAGGTATTCCTCGAAGCACTCCAAATGATGCGCCAACCAAACAGTACCAAAAGTATTCCTCGAAACCATTCATTTCGGTGCTCTAAAGAAATTAATAAAAATTTATATAATTTTATTCCGCGAAACGCCCCAACGCACAACGATGAAATATAGACAAGAGATCAGTAGCTACAGTTCTACAGAATATAATATACATACAGATATCAACGAAGTTAAAACTGTAACATGAATATAAAAAAGTAGAGTAAAAATAAGTCTATTGCCGAAAATATAGTTTTATGAAATTTTAGTCCGTTCGTGTGTGCTTAGATGTACGAGTATGCTCTGGATTGACGCAAAAACGAATGAACGGATTTGAACGTAATTAACCATATACATATGGTACATATATGTACTACTATAGCCTGCCTGGTTATACTAGTTTATAACCAGGGCTTACACAAGGGGTACTTTTAACCCTGGTAGTACGTTCCCGTGGGATATTTTCCGACATCCAAGTGCTCAAAGACGCAGGTAAAAGCTTACATATTAAAACATCTGTGCTATTGGAGCGCTAAAAGCGGCGCAAGTGTGCGATAAAATGTATGCAAACCGTTTGTCATGGTATGGGCAATACAATGTGGAAGGGTCCCTTGCCTCTAATCTTATAGACCTTTCATTCATCTAGCACGTGGTTCGTGCATGATAGATGAAAAGTGTCAAATATAATTCGTTAAAAACCCGCCCCGGCTTTACACGTGTAGCCAGAGCATATACAGGGTGTAACCGAAAGGGTATATACATACAAAAGCATATGCTACAGACCACCAAACTGAACAACTGGGATCAACCCCGAAATCGCAAAAAAAATCACCTTTTTTTTTTTTTTTAAGGCTGGGAAATCATCCAATGACTGCTCCCGCTCTGGGTGGAGCGGAAGGGAGTGTCAGACTCTTACTGACTAAAACCCATCCATGTTCCTTACGTAGCCCTTTATGTTCCGGGGTAGCGGTAACCCTTTCGGGCAATCCCGCTAAGTTCTACTCATTTTTGGTCACGTGACTCGTCATAATGTTGGGAACAGTTGATTTTTTTTCACGATGTCGGAGTTGGTCCCATAGTAAAAGTTGTACAGTTCGGTGGTCTGTAGCATAATTCCTTTTGTATGTATATTATACCCTTTTGGTTACACCCAGTATACAGATTTTTTTTCTGGAGTAGGTATGCTGTATCCTCCTGTTATGTCAAACATGTGGGTTTGAGTAAATGTAAATGTTTATTTTACTTGGACTATTTTGAATGTATTTCATTTTTAATTGTACAAATATTTAAAGAGTAAACAGCAGATACAAATTGTGTTTTAATAACACTATTGGTTTACGCGGCACACGACAGTTACGCTTCCAGTGAGCATGTTTTTTTTTCATCATCTTCGATAATCGTCGTCATATTTCAACTAATTTTTAATGATTCAACTCTTTCTGTCAACATTTGAAGGGGCCCGTTATGGCCGAGCCTGCCGGGTAAGCGGGACTGTCCGAAAGGGTTACCGCTACCCGGAACATAAAGGGCTAAGGGAGGAACATGGATCGGTTTTAGTCAGTGACAGTCTGACACTCCTTTCTGCTCTACCCAGAGCGGGAGAAGTCATTGGACGATTTCCCCCCCTCAAAAAAAACCCTTTCTCATGAATCGTCATCGGTTTTACGGCTAAATTGGCCGGCCCATTACCACTTCAGCTTGTTAATTCTGTGAGCTATGTCGACAATTTTGGTCGATCCCTCGGAGTGCTCGCTAAGTGACTATGACTGTGGACCAGCCATACTGAGTGTCCACCTTTCCGCATCGTAAGTCATAACAGGCAGGCTGTACGGGTTGAAAACCTTTATCTTTAGGCTCTGTAGAACACATAATGAGAAGACTCGACGAGGTATCCCAAACACAGCACAGCCCAGCTTTTTTTTCTTTTTCGTGTGGTTAGTGACTAACCTGATGTCAGAGTTTTTATGCTGCCCATGGGCCTCTAAAAAGCTACACACGCCGTTGAGAAATACGTCATAGGCATGCCGGTTTCCTCACGATGTTTCCCTTCACCGTTTTTAAGCAAGTGATAATTATACAATATGCACATATATCCAAAAAGTCAGAGGTGCCTCGGGTCCCTTGGTCCAGCTGAATTCTTCGGTTAGCCTCCTTCTCTAAGTTCTTCGACACTCAACATTCATTCATAATTATGATAGTAGCAGTGATAGTCTAGTGGTGTGACCGTCGGACTGCCAAGTCGTAGGTCTCGAGTTCGAACCCAAGGCACGCACCTCTGATTTAACGGATTCATGTGTGTATTATATAATTATATCAAAAAATTATAGGCAAAAAAATATAACATATATATCCACACTAATATTATAAATGCGAAAGTAGCTCTGTCTGTCTGTCTGTTCCCGTTTCACGCCTAAACCACCCAACCGATATTGCTGAAATTTGGTATGTAGATAGTTTGCATTCATGAGAAGGACATACGCATATTATTTTTTGGAAATTCAACCCCTAAAAGGGTTACAAGGGGTGGCAAAGTTTGTATGAGAAAAATATTTTTATTGCACATTTTTGCTACGGTAGGTAGGGTAGGTAGGGTAGGTAGGGTAGGTAGGGTAGGTAGGGTAGGTAGGGTAGGTAGGGTAGGTAGGGTAGGTAGGGTAGGTAGGGTAGGTAGGGTAGGTAGGGTAGGTAGGGTAGGTAGGGTAGGTAGGGTAGGTAGGGTAGGTAGGGTAGGTAGGGTAGGTAGGGTAGGTAGGGTAGGTAGGGTAGGTAGGGTAGGTAGGGTAGGTAGGGTAGGTAGGGTAGGTAGGGTAGGTAGGGTAGGTAGGGTAGGTAGGGTAGGTAGGGTAGGTAGGGTAGGTAGGGTAGGTAGGGTAGGTAGGGTAGGTAGGGTAGGTAGGGTAGGTAGGGTAGGTAGGGTAGGTAGGGTAGGTAGGGTAGGTAGGGTAGGTAGGGTAGGTAGGGTAGGTAGGGTAGGTAGGGTAGGTAGGGTAGGTAGGGTAGGTAGGGTAGGTAGGGTAGGTAGGGTAGGTAGGGTAGGTAGGGTAGGTAGGGTAGGTAGGGTAGGTAGGGTAGGTAGGGTAGGTAGGGTAGGTAGGGTAGGTAGGGTAGGTAGGGTAGGTAGGGTAGGTAGGGTAGGTAGGGTAGGTAGGGTAGGTAGGGTAGGTAGGGTAGGTAGGGTAGGTAGGGTAGGTAGGGTAGGTAGGGTAGGTAGGGTAGGTAGGGTAGGTAGGGTAGGTAGGGTAGGTAGGGTAGGTAGGGTAGGTAGGGTAGGTAGGGTAGGTAGGGTAGGTAGGGTAGGTAGGGTAGGTAGGGTAGGTAGGGTAGGTAGGGTAGGTAGGGTAGGTAGGGTAGGTAGGGTAGGTAGGGTAGGTAGGGTAGGTAGGGTAGGTAGGGTAGGTAGGGTAGGTAGGGTAGGTAGGGTAGGTAGGGTAGGTAGGGTAGGTAGGGTAGGTAGGGTAGGTAGGGTAGGTAGGTAGGGTAGGTAGGTAGGGTAGGTAGGTAGGGTAGGTAGGGTAGGTAGGGTAGGTAGGGTAGGTAGGGTAGGTAAGGTAGGTATCATAGTTAAGACAGGACAACGTCTGTCGGGTCAGCTAGTATATATATATATATGTCTGAGAGATATTCCTCAACAGCATGAAAAGCTAAGTCAGAGGCCCATGGGCAGCATAAAAACTCTGACACCAGGTTAGTCACTAACCACGCGACAAGAAGAATTCACAATTATTATCATGCTACGCAAACCTCGAATGAATAGCAACAAGCAAAGAAAATTATTAGTTTTATGTTATTTAGTTTAAGTGGAATTTGTAATAGAGCGCATAGAAGACGATATTAAAGCAATACAATTTCCCCGGGTAAATAATTGCCTATCCTGCAGAGTTTCATGGTTCGAGGGTATCCGTTGGAGAATTTTCTTTGAAAATAAGGACTTCATAATAATGATTACCAATGCGGCCGTATTTCAAAAGAAAGTTAGTTAGTGATCGCAATTTGTTTCTTCAGAATCGCAAATAAATATTTTTCTGTTGAATATAGAATTTATACAACAACATGTTGCAATTTGTTTTCATTGTTTTTATACGAAAGTATTTTTATTACAAAAATAGCTGCATGGTTAGTATGTTCTTCAATAGGTACTGATTATTTTCCATTATTTGTTTATCTAGTATTACTTGTTGAAACTGAGGACCTTGTAGCTAAGAAATAACAGCCGCATGGGTCTATCCATCAAGTTAAGCTACGCTTACCGGTGTTGGACCATGGATGGGCGATCATATATGTATATATACCGAGATTCCTACGTACCTCGAAAACCAAGTTAAGCCGTTGGTTCAGTCAGTGAAGCAAAATAGCTCGTAGTTAAGTAATAACAGTCGTATGGGCCGATCTATCTAGTTAAGCTACGCTTGCTGGGGTTGGTCCGTGGATGAGTTACCATCGAGAGTCCCCCGTGTCTCGGAAAATACGAAAAACCGTTGGTCCCGGCTGTCAATTGTGGATCTTTCACAGTCATTACGGGCCGTCAGAAGCCCGAAAGTCTGATAGCAGTCTGTATTACCCAGAGGTTTCGTGTTACCCAGTTACTGGGTTTTGGATGTCAGATTGGCAGTTGCTCTATGTAAATTTAGCTGCATCCAGTTAGACTTGAAGCTGACACCAACATAGCTCGGAAAAGGCTAGGCAGTTAATTATTTCAAGTGCAATGTAGAACCATTAGGTACTATCTATTAACCCTAATTGGTTGTAAATAGGTGCACTTTAAACAACACATTCCTGGTATACATTAACTGGTTGCATTTTAATTAGGATAATTGCGTCTGATATTGAAATTCATAGAAAACACTGGAGTACATTAAAATTGATGAAGAGTGGCGATTATTAATCGTTCGTTCAGGGACCACTCATGTACAGAGGCCAGCGCATCACGTTATCCCAATCTGTCAAACTTCTTTGATAGATTTTCAACTTTATTACAAAAGTTTAAGGTTCATTTTCAATTGGAAAAATTTTACAGTTTGGAATAGCTTGATGTGCCCATATGTACAGAGGCCAGCACATCAAGTTACCACAATCTGTCAAATTTCTTTGATAGTATTTCAACTTTACTGCAAAGACATAAGGTTCATTTTTAATTGAGAAAATTTGACAGTTAGGGATAGCTTTATGTGCTGGCGTCTGTATAATTAACTCAATATGTTTACCATGGCGTGAGCTATTTACTTAAAAGTGTTCAATAGGTATATGAGAAAAAAAAGCGTTTTTAATTCGGCCTAAAACCGAACCAATAATTACCTATTGGAAAAACTTATACAAAGTATTTTCTCTTTATCTTTCAAACTATGCATTCAACCTGATCCTTTAGCGCCTGCTATCGTTGGAAGTCTGTGGCATAATAATTTAATAAAAACTTTATTATAACTAGCGGTAAGCGGTAGAAAATGCCAGCAGTTTTATAGTATTAAAACAGTTTTTCAAAACTTTTCTTGTTAAAGAAAGGTAATATTTCATAATACAGTCGCGTCTTAACCAACGCGATCCTCGCGTGTGTGTGCAATAGTCGCGTTCATTTTGTTCGGCGAAACGAAACGCGTGTTCGCGTCGACAGAGGTCGCCTTAGTTTTTTTTTTATTTGGTTCGGGAAAATAAAACGAAAATGAATACTTATTTGACAACCCTTGGAACTAGCATGCCTGTTACCTCGAAAAATAATAATAAGTTGCAATACGAGTCAGTGTTAAAGTTTTGTTTTTTACCAAAATGAGTGTGCCACTATCTCGCGATTTTAATAGTACTTTTACCCATTTTAAAACTTTCTAATATTAGAGATTAAAAGCACTTATTTTGGGTTATTACCTGAGTGCCCCGATTTCCGAGGGCCCCGTCCCTTAGAAACCCAAATACGAAAAAAAATGTTAATTTTTTTTCTATTGTTTTCATCTTCTACAAAAATAAATTACTTTCTAATTGATTCTTCCTTTTTTATCTCTCATTTCTCAGTAGCCTGGGACCTGAATTTGGGCCCGGTTGATAGCAAAATGCTCGCCCACTATTACGTGGAACTTAAACATAACTAGCCAATAATGGCTGTGTTAAAATGTAGCTACCTTTTCCTCCGGGGGAAGCTAGATTTTATGTTATGTTAAAATTAATATTCTATCCAAATATTTACTTTACTAAAATTTTGTCCTAATACATAATTAAACCTTTACTTTACTCACTTCGATTAGGAATTTTCCAAGGAGTTTACCGTAGGAAAATTCCCAAAGCAACTAATCAAAAGACTAAATTAATTCTTACCCTTCGTCATTATATGAATAACTGCTGTATAATTAAAATTCGAGGAAAAGAGGTAGACATTTTTTTTTTAATTCGTAGCAAAAATATGAAATGAAACAATGTAAAAAAAATCAAATAATATTGTCTTTACCGTCCTATCACGATGAATATGTAATCAACTCTGTTTACAACCGACTTCCAAAAAAACACTACAAAGGGGAAAATGACTTTTCACCTCACAGGCTCGGAAAGAGTCTGTTTGTCATTCGAAATCTGAGCCCAAAATCGCTTTTTGCTCTCTAGCGTGGAAAGAGTTTTTAAAATTCGAACCTTTCTATTTAATAATTTTCTATACTGCCAGTCCACTGAAAATGCAAGACACCGTCTAAAATAAAATATTAATTTATACCGCTCACCTTAAAAAAATCCATCACAGTACAGAAATTAAATATTTTACGAGGATATAATTGTAAAATTGGAATTAATGTTAATAAGTATTTCATTTGATTAAAAAAATCTGTGACGTCACATTTAAATATGCCATAAAAATACTACCCTGTCAAATACCCAATTGTGTAGTAATTTAAGTTAAATTTTTTAAATAAAATAAATATTTTATATAAATATTTTATAAATATTTTTATAAATAAATATTTTATATATTCATTTTTTTTAATCCTTTTGTTTGATAATTTAGCATATAAAATCAGTGTGTTTTTTGTTAAAAAATATGTGTATAATCGTGTAAGTAGTCTTTTTTATTTATGTTTAACTTTGTTGACACTGGTGACGCCGTACGAAGTGCCAGTCAACCTACCACATCGCTGGATGTCCTAGTGAGATGCCCTCAATGTTCCCAAGCACGCTTTTTCAAAGGTGAACGTGGTTTGAAGATACATTTGGGTAAGAAGCACAAACCCCATAATGTACCTTCATCTTGCCCGACAATTTCCACCTCCGTCACACCTAGTTTACCCGCTCAACCCTTTTGGAAAACTCTTGCAAAATTGAAAAGTTCAACTCCAGTTTTAAAGAGAGTTCCTCGTGGCGCGAGACCATCCGTGGCTTCAAGCTTATCGCGTTGTATCCATCTCGTCGCCACAGAGAACTCTCAACGTGCCTGGGAGCAATTACTCACCTTCCCTTTTAGAATTCTACATGTGCAAAAAAATTTGGCAAATAAAAAAACTTTAACAGCGCAAATTAAGGATAATTGTAATATTTCGGACCACAGTTTTGACCCAAAATTCACAGCACATCTCCCTCAAAGAGATGTTTTGCACTATGTGGAGTCTAAACTAGGCGAGGGTGATATCAGAGGTGCAGCTAGGATCATCTTTAGCAGCGATGTGGTTGCGCCGTACTCTCCAGAGACTCTTACGGCTCTGGAAAGCAAACACCCTTCTCCGGCAGATGACCTCTTCTTCCCTGACGCACCCGATCCTGATTGTAACTCACTCCAAATTACAGCTCATCAAGTACGTGCGGCCGTGTGCTCTTTTCGAAGTGGCTCTGCCGGCGGCCTCGACGGCCTGACTCCTCAACACCTGAAGGACTTAATGTGTTCAGGCGCCGGGGCGGCTGGTGAGTCCCTTTTGAAGGAGCTGACGGCCCTCATCAATCTCATGCTCTCTGGTAATGTGAACGAAGCCGTCATCGATATCTTGTATGGTGCAAATTTGTGTGCCTTACGCAAGAAGGATGGCGGCATTCGTCCCATTGCCGTAGGGTCCATCTACCGACGTATCGCAGCCAAAATTTGCTGCGCTTTCTACAGAGAAACTTTGGCCAGCAAATTCCAGCCCCTACAGCTGGGCTTCGGATCTAAAGGGGGCTGTGAGGCTGCGGTACATGCTTTATCCACCTATCTCAATAGTGATAAAGGTGAGGTCATCCTTAAGGTTGACATTAAAAACGCTTTCAATTCCGTAAACAGGGATACTTTGTTGACAGAGGCTCAAAAAGAAATACCCAAAATTTACAGTTTCCTTTATCAATGTTATAGAAACCCCACTAAATTACTTTATAAAGACAATCTTCTGGAATCAGCTGTTGGATGTCAACAGGGTGACCCTCTTGGGCCAGTCATTTTCAGTTTGGCAATAAATCCAATTATTCGACAACTAAATTCTAAATTCAACGTATGGTATTTGGATGATGGAACCCTGGGAGGTGATGTAGACACTGTTTTAGAAGATTTAACTTTTTTAAAAGAAAAATTTAATCTCATTGGCCTAGACCTTAACCTTTCTAAATGTGAAATTTACCTTCCCCAAACTACTGACAGACAGACTACCATTACAAAATTTAATTCCATAGCTCCAAATATTAAAATAACGGAAAAGAACTCTCTTCATCTCCTGGGGTCCCCAATTTTTGACGAATCTTTTCCAACTTTCATTGAAGAGAAAATTCAAAATTTTAATAACGTGTCGGAAAGACTTTTCAAAATTAACATCCATTCAGCCTTCACACTCCTTCGATACTGTTGTTTTGGTCCAAAATTTACATATAGCCTTCGTTCCTCCCCTCTTTGGAAGCATCCACAACTTTTAGAAAAAGTAGACCAAATTATTAGAAATACTCTAACTTCGATGCTAAATGTGGCCCTGGACGACCGAGCGTGGCAGCAAGCCACACTCCCCATTCGCCTGGGTGGTCTCGGTGTCCGCAAAATTTCAAGTATAAGTTTACCGGCCTTCCTCTCCTCGGTCCACAGTACCGATAAATTAACCAGGAATATTTTATCATCCTCACTGGTAAATTTTGAAGTACCGTGTTTGTCCGATGCGTTGAACGCTTGGAAAATGGCTTGTCCCAATACGGATTTGCCCGACAACCTGTCCTCCCAGAGACAGTGGGACGTGCCACTCTGCAGTATTATACGGGATAACCTAGTAAACACGTCACCTAATACTGTTGAGCGTGCCCGTCTGCTGGCTGTGGGAGAATGGGAGTCAGGCTTGTGGCTTCAGGCGCTCCCGTCATCCACCATAGGCACTATGATGGATGACTCATCGTTTCGGCTCGCTACGTGTCTCCGCTTGGGCGCACCTTGTGTTGCTCCGCATCGGTGTCACTGCGGTGAAGCTGTTGACAGTCTCGGGCACCATGGCCTGTCCTGCGGCAGGAGTGCAGGTCGCATATCACGTCACGCCAGCATCAACGACATTATTCGTCGAGCCCTTGCCACCGCCGGCGTACCAGCGGTATTAGAACCAAACGGCTTGGTACGTGACGATGGTAAGCGACCAGACGGAATGACTTTGTTGCCTTGGAAGGTGGGTAGGCCTCTGGTGTGGGACGCAACCTGTGTCGACACCCTTGCGCCATCTCATGTTCTTAGCACGGCGGGCTGTGCTGGCGCCGCTGCTGCCGCTGCTGAGACCCTCAAGCGGCGTAAATACAGTAACCTGATGTGTAACTACAGATTTGAGCCGTTTGGGGTCGAAACTCTAGGGTCATGGGGCCCGAGTGCGCAACTCCTTTTTAAGGAAATTTCTCGCCGATTGGTCGACACTTCGCGTGACCAGAGGGCTGGATTGTTCTTTGGCCAAAGAATTAGCATTGCCATTCAACGTGGCAATGCTGCCAGTCTTCTGGGCACGTTTCCTGATGACAGCGATGCGGATGAGTACTTCGACGCCTAAGTGTCCTTTTTGTCTTTTTTTTTTTATTTATTTGTATATATAGTTAGTTAGATAGTCTTTTAATTTAAGTATGTATAAGTTTTTATTGTATTAGATTGTAGTAATAAATAAATATATAACTCTTTCAGTTTGCTGCCAATAAAATAAATACTAATATAATATGTTATCCAATTCTTTGCTTGGCAAAAATAAATTTAATATTTCATAAATAAAATTAGTTAGTTATTTGTATTAAATTAGTTTTTTTCTTTCATTCTCCTTAGAGGACAAGTAGGATATAGAACAAAATATTTAATTTTGGAGATATTCTATGTAACTCATAAGATACATTGCCAAGTATCTGTTATTTTCTTCACATGAGTCAATGTATCTGAGACGCTCGAACAAAATAAAACTCAACATAAATAATACCTGTTTTCTTGCACCTAGCAGTTTCCTCGCTGTAGTGAGGTGAAAAATTGTGTGTTGCACTCGGCAGCAAAGCTTTTCTGCGTCTCGTACCTTTGAAACCTTCGTTACGCTCAGGATTCTATATTTGAACCACTCGCTTCGCTCATGGTTCAACCCTAGAATCCTTCGCTTACTCAGGTTTCAATAGAAGTACTTGCGCCAAAAATCAACTTTCCAGCCTTGCATAACAAATAACTATTAATTTCGGAAGTCGGTCGTTGCATTTCTATTTTCCTTTTTTGCCACCGACTTCCGAAATTAAAGTCATTTTCCCCTTTGTAGTGTTTTTTTTGGAAGTCGGTTGTAAAAAACATTTTTAATTTTTGAGTTATGGTATTTACCTACCCCACAGTCCCCACACCAATTCATATCCATACTAAACTTGCTATGTCAACAACAGTGACCTGACATATTAATACATCATCAAGATAAAAAATGTCTACAAAAAAAAAATCTAAATCGGTCCACAATTGACGGAGAAATGGTTGACAATCCAATAACAATTAAAGAATTTCCTGGGTACCGTCATTAGATTCTGAGTGACAGTGGGACCAATTTCAAAATATACCCTCTCAAACAAAAAAAAAGAATTTTCAGTATCGGTTCAGAAAACTTGATGGACGGATAAAAAAAACATACGTACGGTCGAACGTAATTATAACCTCTTCCATTTTCGAAGACTGTTACAAAGAACTGATCGTTACGACAGATGCGTAGCCTGGAAAAGAAAAGAAAGAATAAAATATTGCGGATGGCACGGGAAATACCAACAGAAGGACACAGGTCAGTTTTTATCATAAAGATTTTTTTTTAAGTGTTGAAATACGTTGAACTAGACGCAGACAAAGACACGGGCAACAGCTAAATAAAATAAAATAAAATATGAATAATATATAACATAACCAAAGCACTTACTGCGTTGAGCACTTGACAATCCACTCATGATACGTATCCACGTGTTTGGTATTTTATAACGTTTTAATCAATTAAAAAAAAAATATTGTGCTCATAACCTTTCAAAAAATTTGAGTAGCGAAGGAAATTTTAAACTTTAGGTACGTATGTACTTTTAAATAGTACATAATTTTATACGTGGAATGGCCACTCGATAATAATGGTTTTACCAATTTTGATGTTCAAGTTTAAACTTCACTAAAGTTGAAATTATTTGACTCTCACATAGACAAAATGATAGACTTTTGTTTTATTACTTGCAAGTGATATTCAACCGTAGGGTGACAAGAAATTGATTGATAGACTTTAGACAACTATTCCAAATAAATTGCAACGTCTCTGGGTTGAAATTCCTCTGTTTGCACACAAAACAAAGGCAAGTTAAACGTATCGTTATATGAATTACAAATGACATTCAACCTTAAAAGTCTTTGTTATATACACACATCAAAAGTGTCTAGGGATCAACATATATTTTTGGAATAACTTTTCTCTTGATTGATATTAATTTAAATTTTCTTTAAGGATTCATCAAATAAAGTGTTTTCGTTTGTCACAGTAACGATAAACCAAGTCACCTTTGCATTAATAAAGAAATTTGCCATTTTCCTAATAAAGGGATTTTTGACTTTTGAACCACTAACATTAAAGTTCGAAAAAAAGACTGAAATAACAGTTTTCTTTAAAATTTTATTGGGTAACTTAAACAATTAATAATCCGTGTTTCTACCGCGAACACTAACAACACAAGAACATCGGTTTGGCATACTCAAAATGAGTTCATCCAAATCACGCTGTGGAATGGCCGCCCATGTTCGTTGCAACAACAAAAAAAGGTCTTCTTGCAACTGGATATCCTCCATATTCGGCAGAGCTCTTCTCTGTAGCATATCCCATGCATGCTCAATCGGGTTCAAGTCTGGCGACTGAGCAGGCCAGGGCAGGACATTGATGTTAGCTGCGGCGAGAGTCTGTCTTACAACTCTTGCGGTGTGCGGTCGTGCATTATCATGCATTAACTGAAATAAGGGACCGATTTGCACTTGTAGAGGAACGATGACGTCAGATACAATCGTCTCAGCATAAATTTGAGCGTTGAGGTTGCCTCTGATCCAAATCAACTCAGTTCTTCCGCCGATCCAAATACCCGCCCATACCATGATGGTTCCACTACTATAAGGATGGACTTCCTGGCAGGATTTTAATCGCTGTTGGCGTCCAGGGGTTCTCCAGTGTCGTATACGTCTTGTATCCGGTCTCATACCAAAACGAGACTCATCAGAAAAGCACACGAAACGCCATTGTTCTTCTGCCCAATTTCTGTGTTCAAGAGCCCATTGATATCGAATCCTACGATTGTGCATTGCTATAGGTGGTACCCGTAGCGGTCTTCGGGAATGAAGGTTCACTTCATGCAAGCGGTTTCTGACTGTTTGGTCGCTAATTAAGTTCCCTGAAGAGTGATAATGCACGACCGCACACCGCAAGAGTTGTAAGACAGACTCTCGCCGCAGCTAACATCAATGTCCTGCCCTGGCCTGCTCAGTCGCCAGACTTGAACCCGATTGAGCATGCATGGGATATGCTACAGAGAAGAGCTCTGCCGAATATGGAGGGTATCCAGTTGCAAGAAGACCTTTTTTTGTTGTTGCAACGAACATGGGCGGCCATTCCACAGCGTGATTTGGATGAACTCATTTTGAGTATGCCAAACCGATGTTCTTGTGTTGTTAGTGTTCGCGGTAGAAACACGGATTATTAATTGTTTAAGTTACCCAATAAAATTTTAAAGAAAACTGTTATTTCAGTCTTTTTTTCGAACTTTAATGTTAGTGGTTCAAATGTCAAAAATCCCTTTATTAGGAAAATGGCAAATTTCTTTATTAATGCAAAGGTGACTTGGTTTATCGTTACTGTGACAAACGAAAACACTTTATTTGATGAATCCTTAAAGAAAATTTAAATTAATATCAATCAAGAGAAAAGTTATTGCAAAAATATATGTTGATCCCTAGACACTTTTGATGTGTGTAGTATAATCAATCTGGCAACAATGTGAGCAGTGAAATTCAATTAATCTAATGTGACTTCAATATCAGTGCGACCTACAAACAGCTGCTATTTGTTTAAATTACGACACCCTTTTCTAAGTTAGGAAACTGTTGACAACCTTATTATTGTTTAACATCAAAGGGGCAATGCCCGCATTTTTTAAGACCGATTGCATTCTTATCTTAATCTGTCAAGTTGACAGCTATTAGACATTGTTTCTCGCCGAGATAAAATTGGGACAATATTTTGAACGATATTAATTACACCTCCAGAAATGCTAGATCAAAACTAAAATAGAATAACTTCTTCCCATCTATTTTATTTAAATATTGCCCGCAGTTATATAACTTTTAACCGCAGCTTCGCGATTGGTTGGCCGTTGCAATCATGGGCTCAGAACTAAACGTACACGTGGCGCCATCTATTATCATAAAAACGTTATTGTTGTTTTTCTCGGGAACAGTACTTTGTTTTTTTTTTTTGGGGTGAAAGCTATGTTAGTTTCTGTACACCTAACAAAGTAAATACAAATTTTGAGATTCAGTGGTTTAGACGTGCGTCCTTGACTGGCACGTAGTAGAGGAGGTGGAGACCTACTCCGATCACCGGTATTATCCGGTTCGACGTCTCCACCCAGACCTCAAGCGCGCCGGTCCGACAGGCCCCGAGAGGTCCGCGGTGGGCGCTGAAACAGCTGGACCGGGAGCTCCTCCTGGAAGCCTCGATCGTACAGGCCTGGGTGTCATCACCGGTCAGGCCTGCCGACATCAACGACGAGGCAGAGTGGTTCCGGGAGGCCTTGCCGAGATCTGTGACGTGGCAATGCCCCGAGTCCGGCCAGGATGCGCCCGACGTCAGGTGTACTGGTGGTCGCAAGAGGTGGAAGCACTTCGCAAGGCGTGCGTCGAGGTGCGCCACCTGTACACCAGACACCGCAGGCTCCGCATCCGCCCTCCGGATGCGGCAGCCACGGAGGCGGAGCTGTACGAGGGGTACAGAGCGGCGAAGACCGCCCTCCAGGAGGCTGTCCAGCGGGCCAAGGATATGGCCCGCGAGTAGATGGTGGGGACTCTGGACCTAGATCCATGGGGGCGCCCATATAAAATGGTGCGGAAGAAGCTCCGCACCTGGGCCCCCCCTCTGACGCAGAGTCTCCGCCCTCAGCTGGTGGAGGAGGTGGTGAGCGCTCTGTTCCCTTCACGGGGGGAGCATACTCCCCCGCCTATGGCTCCGCCCGAAGCGGACCACGAGGACGACGACGACATCCCCGCAGTGACTGAGGTAGATCTGAGAGCGGTGGTTGGAAGGCTCAAGGCCAAGAATACCGCCCCAGGACCCGACGGCTTGCCAGGTAAAGCCTGGGTCCTGGCCTCAGGGGCTCTCGGTCCCTGACTGGAGGCGCTCTTAAGCGCATGCATGGAGGGAGGTCAGTTTCCGCTCCGTTGGAAGACGGGGAAGCAGGTCCTCATACAGAAGCCAGGGCTGCCCTGCGGACTCTCCGTCCGCATTCTGGCCCATAGTGCTGCTCGACGAGGTCGGCAAACTCTTTGAAAGAATTATTGCGGGCCGCCTCGTCGGGCACCTTGGAAGGACGGGGCCGGACCTTGCGGAATGCCAGTTTGGCTTCCGCAAGGGGCGCTCGACGGTGGACGCCATCATGCACGTTAGAGCCACGATCACGACGGGGGACGCGGTGTCCCAGGGTAGGGTCGTCGTGGCGGTGTCACTCGACATCGCCAACGCCTTCAACACCCTGCCCTGGAGTTTCATTGGGGAAGCACTCCGGTATCACCGGGTGCCGACCTACCTCCGTCGAATAGACATACTTGACGGACAGAGCCGTCATCTACCCCGGTCGCGATGGGGAATGGAACCGGCGAGAGATGTCGTGCGGTGTCCCGCAGGGATCGGTTCTGGGGCCGTTCCTGTGGGACATCGGTTACGACTGGGTGCTGCGGGCCGACCTCCCTGACGGCGTCAGCGTAGTTTGCTACGCTGACGACACGCTGGTCCTGGCGCAGGGGAGGTCGCATCAGGCGGCGGCCGACGCGATGACACGCGGGGTTGCGACAGTCATTGAGAGGATCCGGCAGTTGGGTCTCGAGGTGGCATTGCACAAATCCGAGGCCATGTCCTTTCATGGGCCTCGGAATAGGCCACCATCGGGATCCCAACTTAAGGTAGGAGGGGTTCACATCGGCGTCGAGACCACGATGAAATACCTGGGTCTGGTCCTCGACAGCCGATGGAATTTCGGTGAGCACTTCCGACGTTTGGCCCCCAAGCTGGAACGGACTGGGGCCGCCTTCAAGCGGCTCTTGCCCAATTTGAGGGGGCCAAACGCCTCCTGCCGGAGGCTTTACGCGGGAGTCGTGCGGTCCATGGCCCTTTACGGGGCCCCGGTGTGGGCGCGTTCATTGCGGTGGCGAGCCGCCCACTATCTGAACGCGCCCCAAAAGGTGGTAGCCATACAGCTTATCCGGGGGTACCGCACGATCTCGGGCGAGGCGGCAAGCCTCCTTGCCGGACTGCCGCCGTGGGATCTGGAGGCGATAGTCCTCGCGCGCCTGTGCGAGTGGCGCGCGGAGGTACTAAACCGGGGGGAAACTCCGTTTCCGCAGCAAATTGCGGCGGAGTGGACGGACCTCCGGCGCGATCTCATGGCGGCCTGGAATCAGCGACTGTCGCAACCGAGCGCAGGGCACGCCACGATAGTGGCGGTAAGGCCCTCTTTGAGGAGTGGCTAGAGAGGCGCGCGTCACGGCGCCCTCACCTACCGCCTGACGCAGGTCCTCACCGGACATGGATGTTTCGGGAGGTTCCTGCACATCATCAGGCGGGAGGAAACGCCCGGGTGTCACCACTGCGAGGATCGCCCAGAGGACACGGTAGAGCACACGGTGCAAACCTGCCCCGCTTGGGCGGAGCACCGCCGTGTCCTCGTATAGGCGATCGGCGGCGGCGACCTCTCGCGCCCGGCCCTGGTGCAAGCCATGGTCCGGGGCGCGAGGGAGTGGGAGGCAGTCACCTCCTTCTGCGAAAAAGTTATGCACGCTCCGGGCGTCGGGAGCCACGCGACGACTCCCGGCCACCGTAGGCGCGGGCCTGCGGGCGGTGAGTAATGGGTGACTCACCGTCCAATCAGCACCAGACCCGTGCCGTACGGCGCGTATATGTTCCACGCGCGCCTCAAAGAGATGTCAGCATATGAAGGGGCCCCTCAGGGCCAAGCCTGCCGGGTAAGCGGGATTGTCCGAAAGGGTTACCGCTACCCGGAAAGAAAGAAAAGAAAGAGTCTGACACTCCCTTCCGCTCCACCCAGAGCTGGAGCAGTCATTGGATGATTTCCCAGCCTTAAAAAAAAAAAAAAAGTGGTTTAGACGTGAATAGGTAACAAACAAACTGTCTAAACTTACTTTCGTATTTATAATATTAGTTAGAAAGTTGAGACACAAAAAAAACAAATTAAGTTCATGCAAAAAGATTCTATCTCCCCTTTGGGATTCGAGATGCTTTGATCCAGCTCTTGATTTAAAAACTAGGTCATATACAAGTCCAACTGGAGCACAGCAACATTTTTTATTCACAGTATGCTAAAAGCTAATATGAAAAGCTAACAGAAATACGGATAACGGAATGTAGAGTGTCACTCGTTCGACAGAAAATATAAACGGTAAAGGCATACTGGTCATGTTTATGAAGTTTTTTTTTTAATGGCATCTCGCATCGCAACAGAGAAAACTGTCAGTTGCGTATCTAGACTTTCATGTGGTCCTCAATTGATTAAAGCCAGCCTATGTACAGTAATAAACTACCAACGAACCGCCCCGGCCTCGCACGGGTTGAATGTAGATACTAACCTTTCTCTTGAATTACTATCTATTGATAAAACCGCTATAATCCGTTGCGTAGTTTAAAAGATCTAAGCGTACAAAGCGACAGACGGCGAGGAGCCACTTTGTTTTTTATGATGTAGACACGCAACTACCTAAGGTCACCCCATGTCCCTTCAAAATGGTTGAGCTGAATGGTGCTAATATATGCGTCATGTTCGTGAACGGGCGCTGTCAGTAGGGACTGGTCATCTCTTAGCGGCTACGGCTTGTTTTAATTTAATTATTGAATAGTTTTTACATATTTTATATCTGATGCTTTTAACGTTCTGCATCGTTCTCACATGTATAATAATAATAATATGATCTATGTAACCAATATTTTGTAACCATATTTTGTTTAAAAGAGTGTCCTTGGAGTTTCTTGGCCGTTCGTCTCCATAAGTACCTAATGCTTTGGAATGGGCAACTAGCTTCATCTCTCTGACTGACCGACACCTTGAAAATTCAAAAGTGCCTGTAATTGGTTTATTTGAAATAAATACTTTGAGTTTGAGTTTGAGATTGAGTCGTATCCCACAGAGTTGACCTTAGCATCTTAGCTTAAGGCGTCACTGGGAGAGGCCAGCAAGGAACCAGCTGGATCGTATTAATGTATGTAGTTACACTGTGTTTCATTAAGACTAACTGCTGCCCGAGGCATCGCCCGCGTGTATGTCGGAAATTATCCCAAGGGAACGTACTATCGGGATAAAAAGTCCTATGTCCAGTGTGTGTGTGTGTGTGTGTTATCCTGGTTATAAACTACCTCTGTGCCAAGTTTCATTCAGATCCGTCCAGCCGTTTGAGCGTGAAGGACGGACAAACATTAAAACTCACACACTGACAAACGCCTTAATAATATTAGTGTGATATGAAAAGTAATCAATAAAATATTGCAGAATACCCATAATAAGTGGTCCATGTTTATGTAAGTACATTTTACCTACTTAGTAACTTCAATATAGGTAAAAAGTTAAATACATAAAAAACCTTTAAATTACGAAACCAATCAATATTAATACAATTACCCTAATCTTTAATTCGTAATGTTTCAAGTCCTGTCAAATTTTAATGGATGGGCGAAAATCCACTGTAATTCCACCAAGGAATATCTGAACTACATTTGGATCAAAGCCAGCATAGTGTTCTCACGTAACGTACTACTTGATTAGGTTTTGTGTGTGAATAAACACTGTTTCTATGCTCAATCAGAACTCTGTTCTGATGTTGCCATAATTTGCTAGTCAGTAAGGACTGGTACTAGTAAGATAACACATAATTTTTAAACTGCTGACAGTTAAAAAAAATGCGTGCTGTGTCGAGCAAAAAAAAAAGAGTGGTCTTGACACAAGTTTTTTTGCTGTGTATACCATGATTTACTATTGGTAGAAATATTTATTTCACAAAAAACCTGGAACAAAATTTTCTAAATTCTGAAATTTGTTGAAATCTATATTTCGTTATTAAGAAGAATTTAGCCGTCACACAAACAGACACGAAAAATGGCTTTGTTTATGTCATGTTTAAATGTATTGTATAACGATTACGTTATATCGCAGCGAAACACTTATCTTTCCTTCTTTGGCACAACCAATCTGAAACATGATGTGGGTTCATTTGTGTAAATTGACATGCTTTCATTTCCTAACCATAAAAAGTTTCACCTTACCTAATGGCTAATATTAAGATAATGTAATAAGAAAGGGAGGCATGGTCTGAATAATGGCGGGGAATTTGAGAAGGCAGAAAATGCCATCAAGGTATTCACATTTAGAAAAAAATATATCAACGACCCGCCAGTACTGCCTTATACTTGAGCTACGTAAAGACTACCGGAGACCGGCGTGAGGCGACACTGCGACGCGACTCTGTTAGAATAATTTTTAACTAACTTCATAAAAGAGATGGTTCTAAATACGACTGTATTTTTTTAAATGTTTTTTACCTCAGAACTTTCGACTAGGTGAACCGATTTTGTTGATGAAACCGAAAACACAAAACCAAAGCCACCGACTTCCAAAATTCAGTTTTGGTACTTACCTACGTACCCTACAGTCCCCACACCAAATACTATCCACTACTAAACTTGCTATGTAAAAAAGACTTCTTTTAACAACAAAGAAACAACCGACTGCCGAAAAAACACTACAAAGTGGAAAATAATTGAATTTCGGAAGACGGTGTCTTGGGCTTTGTATTTTCGGTTTTTGTCACCGACTATTTTCCATTTTGTAGTGTTTTTTCAGAAGTTAGTTGTAATTTTTTTTTGCTGAAAAGTTTTTTTAATGTAATCTTTATGGAAATTGTGCTACCAGAATCGCGTCGCACCGCCGTGTCTTCTGCGGAAGCTTCTAAACTTACTAGCACAAAACAAAAGTTCTGTAAGTAAGTGTAGTGTAAAGTAAATGTTTTGCCATTGATGTGTTGACTGTACCTACGGGTGATCAAAGTTGTTATTCGACTTCTATTTACGTTGTTTTTAAATTGAGAGTTTTTAATACACTAGCATAATTATTAATTCGGGCGTAAATATTTTATGAAAACTTGAAAAAATATTAGGTTCTAAATAAAATTCCACTAAAGGATTTTCCATTTCTTTTTATCAACCGTGGTATAGTACTTTTAATCCATTGTATATGTCGACTTCACATTTAATTAAGTAGGTATATAACAACGGAGTTTTTCGCCCATTCTTCTCCATACCTTTTTGAAAGGGCAACTAGGATTAATACTATTTTTGTCGTTAATCTTGACATTCATGCTTGCTTATGCTCTATACAGATTAAGAAGCACTGTCAACCAGTCTGTACTACTAACTGCCTATCATGGATATGCTGCTTCAATCATACGCTACGGAATAATTTTCTGGGGTAACTCAGTAGAAAAAGAGCGTGCCTTTAGAGCTCAAAAACGCTGTATTAGATCGATGTGCAACATACAACAAACTGATTCATGTAGACCACACTTTATAAGTTTAAAAATATTAACTCTCCCTAGTGTTTACATACAGGAAATTATTATGTTCATAAAATTGAACCCCAACTTATTTAAATTTTACACTAGGGCCAGACACAAAGATATGCTACGCACGGTTGCCAGTAAAACAAAGCTTATGCACCAAAGCATGGGGAATGGAACCGGCGAGAGATGTCGTGCGGTGTCCCGCAGGGATCGGTTCTGGGGCCGATCCTGTGGGACATCGGTTACGACTGGGTGCTGCGGGCCGACCTCCCTGACGGCGTCAGCGTAGTTTGCTACGCTGACGACACGCTGGTCCTGGCGCAGGGGAGGTCGCATCAGGCGGCGGCCGACGCGATGACACGCGGGGTTGCGACAGTCGTTGAGATTATCCGGCAGTTGAATCTCGAGGTGGCTTTGCACAAATCCGGGGCCATGTCCTTTCATGGGCCTCGGAACAGGCCACCATCGGGATCCCAACTTACGGTAGGAGGGGTTCACATCGGCGTCGAGACCACGATGAAATACCTGGGTCTGGTCCTCGACAGCCGATGGAATTTCGTGGAGCATTTCCGACGTTTGGCCCCCAAGCTGGAACGGACTGGGGCCGCCCTCGAGCGGCTCTTGCCCAATTTGAGGGGGCCAAACGCCTCCTGCCGGAGGCTTTACGCGGGAGTCGTGCGGTCCATGGCCCTTTACGGGGCCCCGGTGTGGGCGCGTTCACTGCGGCGGCTCGAGCCGCCCATTATCTGAACGCGCCCCAAAAGGTGGTAGCCATACGGCTTATCCGGGGGTACCGCACGATCTCGGGCGTGGCGGCAAGCCTCCTTGCCGGACTGCCGCCGTGGGATCTGGAGGCGATAGTCCCCGCGCGCCTGTTCGAGTGGCACGCGGAGGTACTAAGCCGGGGAGAAACTCCGTTTCCGCAGCAAATTGCGGCGGAGCGGACGGACCTCCGGCGCGATCTCATGGCGGCCTGGAATCAGCGACTGTCGCAACCCAGCGCAGGGCACGCCACGATAGTGGCGGTAAGGCCCCTCTTTGAGGAGTGGCTAGAGAGGCGTCACGGCGCCCTCACCTACCGCCTGACGCAGGTCCTCACCGGACATGGATGTTTCGGGAGGTTCCTGCACATCATCAGGCGGGAGGAAACGCCCGGGTGTCACCACTGCGAGGATCGCCCAGAGGACACGGTAGAGCACACGGTGCAAACCTGCCCCGCATGGGCGGAGCACCGCCGTGTCCTCGTAGAGGCGATCGGCGGCGGCGACCTCTCGCGCCCGGCCCTGGTGCAAGCCATGGTCCGGGGCGAGAGGGAGTGGGAGGCAGTCACCTCCTTCTGCGAAAAAGTCATGCTCGCGAAGGAGGTGGCGGGATGGGAGAGAGAAAGGTCCTCCCGTCCCAGCCGCCGCAGGAGACGCCCCGGGCGTCGGGAGCCACGTGACGACTCCCGGCCACCGTAGGCGCGGGCCTGCGGGCGGTGAGTAATGGGTGACTCACCGTCCGATCAGCACCAGACCCGTACGGCGCGTATATGTTCCACGCGCGCCTCAAAGAGATGTCAGCATATGAAGGGGCCCCCCAGGGCCAAGCCTGCCGGGTAAGCGGGATTGTCCGAAAGGGTTACCGCTACCCCGGAACATAAAGGGCTACGGAAGGAACATGGATGGGTTTTAGTCAGTAAGAGTCTGACACTCCCTTCCGCTCCACCCAGAGCGGGAGCAGTCATTGGATGATTTCCCAGCCTTAAAAAAAAAAAAAAAATGCACCAAAGCATCTTTTGTATGGGCCCACGTATCTATAATAATCTTCCGCCACCTTTAAGAACTATGAGCAATATAAATATCTTTAAAAAAAAACTCCACGAATTATTGATAAGTAAATGTTGTTACTCTGTTAGAGAATTTCTAGATGACAAGACACTGAAACAGCCGGTTTATTATAACAAACTATTAGGTATAAATACTCACAAACTGTAAAGTGACATTGTCTAATTGTTTTTATTACTATTATTATTACTATTATATTCTATAGCATGTATAATTAATAATTTGACATTACCTATTATATTACTCATTTAATTTATATTGCATGACAATTTGATATTTATGTTTTTTTTTTTTTAAATTAGATTGATGTGCTGAATTTTGTATGCCTAAACGGCGGGACATAGCAGATTTACCTGTAACCAACCTAACATCCTATGAACCTATGATCCACAATAAATTATTTGAATTTGAATTCAAAAGTGCCTTTTATGTGCCTATTTCAAATAAATAATCTGACTTTGAATTTGGCATAAATCAATTGCTGTATTTGATTGGAACGTTTAAAGTCCTACCTATACATAATATTCAGTTCCAACTATAGGTAGAAGCCGACAAAGAGGAGTACTTAAATCGCTACATTTTATGAAGATTTAGGTAACACTTAACCTCAGTAAGTACTTTTTTACGCTTGATCGAGACCACTTCAATCGGCCAGATGGACAATTCGTACTATTTTCGTCTCACCGTCCGTTCCGTTGAATGAGTAATTTGACATCAAACATATAAACCCCTTTTTTCAGGATTTCTTCATAAGGTCAAATATTTCAAATTTTGATCACATGACTAGCCTGTCAATACGCCAGAAATGGTCTCGTGGACGTTGGGTTCAACTCGATATATCGCTCTTTTTAAACTCAGGTCTCAATTTATAAATAACGAAGGCCTAGCCAAGCTGAAGTTTATAGGACAAGTAGTTTCTTTACCACAACAAAACAAAGAGCAATATCATTTTTATACTAGCTTCTGTCAGCGGCTTCGCCCACGCGGGGAAGTACCACTGGGATAAAAAGTATCCCATGTGCTATGCCAGACTACAATCTATCTGATTGATTACAATATTAGTAGGATTATTTCAATGCGAACAATCTAATTCGACGTTTTGAAGTGGGTCAAAATCCCTTTTTTTTTTTTGTAATGGCATCTCGCAGTTCAACCAAAGGGTTGTCTACTGCTTAACCGGGCATGCCTGTGGCTGCCACAAAAGAATTGTAGCCTCCAGCCAGGGCTTAATAAAAACTAAACCTAACTTACAAAACTAAGCGACTACACGCTAAGGGCACCCCCTGCGGGGTTCGGACCTCGGCTTAGGCCGTGGTCAAAATCCCTTTCGATGATTGCATTATATTCATACTTACATACCAAGCTCATAATATGTATGTATTTACGAAAAAAAAAATGTATATAAGTAGTTTATCAGCCATCTCGTTACCATAACACAAGCATTAGGTTGCTTAGCTTGGGACGATATGGCGTTGTGTGAAATGTCCAAGGATATTATTATTATTATTATAAAAGCCTGATAAAAATCTAAGTGTAAGTGGGTATAAACACCCAATAGACTAATTTGTGATGCATGCTGTGCTTGCCTGTAAGGGATTGGTACACTAGTCCATAAGTTCCTTCAATTGTCTCTCATATATGTTTCAGTGTACTCAATTGTTGGTGAGCCAAATAAATAAAATAGAATGAATGAAGCTATACAGGCGGTGTATCTCCATCTCTTTCCAATATGAAGTAATTAAAATAATATTGCCCATTTGACGTGGTAGTTGGCCCCCAGAGGGCCAAGTCAAGTGGCATTCGGTTTTAAAGCGTTTCGTATTTCTTCAACGACTTTCAACCAGATTTTCTTTGATTTATGAGAAAACCAATACATTTTTTACGTTCCCATCACTGACAACATAGATTTTCCACATATAATGGAACCTTTATTGTCTAGGTTCGGCACGACGATGACTTTGTGGCAATGTGAGTAGCTTTCCGAATATAATTTCCACAAATTAAACATCAATGACACACGTTTGACACTTTACTTTATTCAAATTATTGCCAATTCGATAGTCAGTTTTAAGCTCTAGCCAAACTAAAGCAATCCTTGCCGGGGATGCAGGCAGAATTTTGCTTGCGTCGATTATATCACCCAATTTTGTACGAGGTCTATAAACTGGTACGTACGAATATTCGCGAGCCTTCGTAGGGCAAATTTCATCTATGAAACTGAAAGCGATGAGTAGAATATCTAAACTGGGTTCAAGAGTTGTCAGTGTGAAAATTATCACCGAATATTAACACTGTCAGTTCTTAAACGCAGTTTAGATGTGCTGATTGTGTTAAGTAGGTATCATCGGTAAAATCATTTGGAGCATTTAGCTCCCTTCAAAATGATTGAGCTGAATGGTGCTAATATATGCGTCATGTTCGTGAACGGGCGCTATCAGTAGGGACTGGTCATCTCTTAGCGGCTAAGGCTTGTTTTAATTTAATTTTTGAATAGTTTTTACATATTTTATATCTGATGCTTTTAACGTTCTGCATTGTTCTCACATGTATAATATTAATATGAACTATGTAACCAATATTTTGTAACCATAATTTGTTTAAAAGAGTGTCCATGGAGTTTCTTGCCCGTTCTTCTCCATAGGTACCTACTGCTTTGGAATGTGCAACTAGCTTCATTTCTCTGACTGACCGACCCCTTGACAATTCAAAAGTGCCTGTAATTGGTTTATTTGAAATAAATACTTTGAGTTTGAGTTTGAATGTCGTATAGCATCCCGCGCGACATTCGTGTCAGTTTCGCTCAAAGCTTAAAAACATTTCAATTAAAAAGAAGATTAAATGATATTATGCCAGAAAAGCTTTTATCGAGCTTTAAGTCATAGTTAATTTATTTTATGTGAAATATCCGTTTAAGCTGCTTTTGTATTAGGCGTGTGTGTGCATGCGTGTAATGTGTTTGTGCCTGTAGGATTCCTATCGCCCCTGTTTGTGGGAGCCTTTACAAATGCTCTCACTAATAATATTTGGCTCTGTAAAGGGTTTTGTAAAGGCGCCGCACCGGTGTCACGTGAATCTAGTAGTACGTAATCCATTTATATAAACATTATAAACGCATCCCACGGTCGCGTTGCTCCTGTCTGTGGGTGCTTTAATTTGATAACGTTGTTATGCAGATATTTCAGCATTGGAACTGATTGACTGGATTCTGGAAAAACTTTGTGGTTTATTTTTCGCTAGTATTTTTCAATTAGGTACAGTTAAGCAAATCATTGTTCATGAAATTGACACACTACTGCCTGGTATAGCCATTTCATGCAACTATGACAGTTCTGATTTGAATATACAGTGTGTTAGGTTTAACAAAGGATATACTTGCAGGGGGACATACTTTCTTTTAACTTACTATACTCATGAAAATGAATAACTTTGACTATGTAATTGTACTTACCTGAAATCATGGAAAAAAAACAGCTGTTCAGTACATTTATGTTTGCATAATGATGATGGTGATGTCTCTGACAGGGACAATTATAGGCCGATATCGTTGGCCACGGTAACAGCTAAGGTTCTTGACGGTGTGCTTGAGCGGCGGGTAACTGGACAGCTTAATCTACATGATGCGCAATTCGGTTTTAGAGCGGGGCTGTCCACGGAAACTGCTATTCTGGCGCTCAAGCACACGGTCAGGTACTACACCGATAGAGACACACCGGTGTATGCTGCGTTCTTGGACCTCTCCAAGGCATTTGACCTGGTGGATTATAATATCTTATGGTCGAAATTGCGTGAGCAAGGTCTTCCTGATGAGCTCATTAAGCTATTAGGTTACTGGTATGGCCACCAAATCAACCAGGTCAGATGGTCGGGTGTTTTGTCTGGGGCGTATGGGTTGGAGTGTGGCGTGAGACAGGGAGGTCTGACTTCTCCGGCGCTCTTCAGTCTATACGTCAATAAGCTGATCGAGGAGCTCAGCAGCACTGGTATCGGATGCTCTATTGATGGTAAGATCATTAATAGTATCAGTTATGCAGATGATATGGTGCTGCTGAGTCCCTCGATTGACGGACTCAGACGGATGCTGGAGATGTGTGAGAGATACGCCACGTCTCATGGTCTGCTATACAATGTGCGGAAGAGTGAGCTGGTGGTGTTTAGGGTAGGTACTAAGAAGGCTAGGACGGTTCCTCCTGTGTTTCTGTATGGTGTACCACTACAAAGAGTGTCGCAGTTCAGGTACCTTGGTCACATGGTGAATGAGGACTTGAACGATGACACTGATATTGAAAGGGAGCGAAGAGCGTTGTCGATCCGATGTAATATGCTGGCCCGTAGGTTTGCACGATGTACTAGAGAAGTGAAGATAACTCTGTTCAAGGCATTTTGCCAGTCCTTCTACACGTGCAGCCTTTGGGTTAGACATACGCAGAGGGCCTACAACGCTCTGAGAGTCCAATACAATAACGCTTTTAGGGTGCTGTTGGGGCTACCGCGGTTCTGTAGCGCATCGGGGATGTTCGCGGAAGCGAATATAGATGGCTTTCACGCTATTATGCGAAAAAGAACAGCATCCCTGATGCGGAGGATTCGAGGGAGCACCAACAGCATTTTAAAAGTGATAGCGGGAAAGCCAGATTGCCCCTTCCTGCGGCACTGGACCTGTATGCACAGCTATAGGTCTGGTGCAGCGGGAAGCGGACATAATTATAGTTATAGGTTTTTAAATTAATGTATGTATCTTTTCTTGTCCTAGTTTTTAATGAAAATTGTTACTAAATAGTTTTATAAGTATTACTAACAACATATGAATCCTGTATTTGAGATAAATAAATAATAATAATAATAATAATAATAATAATTCGTCAAAATGTATGGAACAGCTGATATTTTTTTTTCATATTTCAGAGTTGGTCCCGTCGACAAAGTTGTTGATTTCCATGAGTACCACCTGAAAATATGTCCCTCGTTTAGTCTAACACACTGTAGATACGGATAAATGGCTCTTGGAACAAACTCACACTTCTACTGAAACAACCTTTAGTATCAACAAATAAATCCAACTTACACGTAGTTTGAGACCAACGCTTTGTCCATAATGTAATTGTAATAGGTGTTGAAAGAAACTTTTTTTACTATTTATTTATTTAAGAAGGTAGGTAAGGTATAAAGTCTAGGCTCTGTGACCTTGAGACAGAACTCTACACGTGTCCGAATTCAAAATGGACACCAAATAAATAATAGGCAGGTCTGGATTTCGACCCTGTCAGAATTGTTTAATCAATGCCGCCCTCAATAAATAAATAATTAAATATATTTACTCTTCTTTGTACATGCCACACGATATTTTTGTAGCTTTATTTGTAGTACACATATTTGAAAAGATTTTTTTTGTAAAATTGGTAGGCTAAATATTTTATATACACACATCAAAAGTGTCTAGGGATCAACATATATTTTTGCAATAACTTTTCTCTTGATTGATATTAATTTAAATTTTCTTTAAGGATTCATCAAATAAAGTGTTTTCGTTTGTCACAGTAACGATAAACCAAGTCACCTTTGCATTAATAAAGAAATTTGCCATTTTCCTAATAAAGGGATTTTTGACATTTGAACCACTAACATTAAAGTTCGAAAAAAAGACTGAAATAACAGTTTTCTTTAAAATTTTATTGGGTAACTTAAACAATTAATAATCCGTGTTTCTACCGCGAACACTAACAACACAAGAACATCGGTTTGGCATACTCAAAATGAGTTCATCCAAATCACGCTGTGGAATGGCCGCCCATGTTCGTTGCAACAACAAAAAAAGGTGTTATCAGTCGACTTTGGACACGTTACCGAAGCACTGGTACCGTGGCTGAGCGCCATGAAGGACGGTATCGCTGCACCACACGGAGACAAGACCGATACATTCAAATCTTAACTCGAAGAGCTCCAACAATAACCGCCATGATGTTAGCCGTGAGGCTTCATCACTCTTCAGGGAACTTAATTAGCGACCAAACAGTCAGAAACCGCTTGCATGAAGTGAACCTTCATTCCCGAAGACCGCTACGGGTACCACCTATAGCAATGCACAATCGTAGGATTCGATATCAATGGGCTCTTGAACACAGAAATTGGGCAGAAGAACAATGGCGTTTCGTGTGCTTTTCTGATGAGTCTCGTTTTGGTATGAGACCGGATACAAGACGTATACGACACTGGAGAACCCCTGGACGCCAACAGCGATTAAAATCCTGCCAGGAAGTCCATCCTTATAGTGGTGGAACCATCATGGTATGGGCGGGTATTTGGATCGGCGGAAGAACTGAGTTGATTTGGATCAGAGGCAACCTCAACGCTCAAATTTATGCTGAGACGATTGTATCTGACGTCATCGTTCCTCTACAAGTGCAAATCGGTCCCTTATTTCAGTTAATGCATGATAATGCACGACCGCACACCGCAAGAGTTGTAAGACAGACTCTCGCCGCAGCTAACATCAATGTCCTGCCCTGGCCTGCTCAGTCGCCAGACTTGAACCCGATTGAGCATGCATGGGATATGCTACAGAGAAGAGCTCTGCCGAATATGGAGGGTATCCAGTTGCAAGAAGACCTTTTTTTGTTGTTGCAACGAACATGGGCGGCCATTCCACAGCGTGATTTGGATGAACTCATTTTGAGTATGCCAAACCGATGTTCTTGTGTTGTTAGTGTTCGCGGTAGAAACACGGATTATTAATTGTTTAAGTTACCCAATAAAATTTTAAAGAAAACTGTTATTTCAGTCTTTTTTTCGAACTTTAATGTTAGTGGTTCAAATGTCAAAAATCCCTTTATTAGGAAAATGGCAAATTTCTTTATTAATGCAAAGGTGACTTGGTTTATCGTTACTGTGACAAACGAAAACACTTTATTTGATGAATCCTTAAAGAAAATTTAAATTAATATCAATCAAGAGAAAAGTTATTGCAAAAATATATGTTGATCCCTAGACACTTTTGATGTGTGTATATATTTTTTTAAATGCCTCTGATAGGCTAGTTACTGGTAGTCAGATAGGATCTTGTTTCAGACATCACGACACCACTCTTTTTTGTCTATTTTTCTGTGTTAAAATATCTTTCTTTTAGAATTTGAGGGAGGCCATTGTAGCAGCAGTGGGAAGTAACAGCTGACTATTGACATTTTTATAGCTTGTCATAAAATTAAGCCTAGTTTTAGTGACATTGTGGATGCGGCCCCTTAGAACTGTGTGATTTCCATTACCATTCTCTGTGTCAACTCGACCCAATATTTAATGTAGGTTATGAGTTTTCTAATCAAACATGATAGAGCGTTTTAACACCATGTGGGTTGTTTCCGTTTCTAACGTGTACTATTATCATAGTCACTGTTGAAAGTTTCATGGTTTTATACTAAAAAAAATATAATAAAGAGTTTACATACAATTTTGTAACATGGCCAGTAATGAACGACGTCCTTGATTTTAAAAATAGAAAATTGTATTGTAATACCGGTACCGGCGGGTAATACCGGGAACTGGTTCCCAAGTTCCCGGTATTACCTGGACAACAATTTATGACACAATTTTACACTAGTTGAAATGTAGATATAGATATTAATTTTTTTTTATTATTCAACATTAAATTTTTATCAAGATGACTGACGTCCACAGCTGGACACAAGCCTCCCCCAAACACCGCCTCTTTTATTGGTTCTGTGCTTTCCATATCTGAATTTGAGCGGCCAAGAACAAAAATTAAGGCACAAAAGTTGTAAAACTTTTGTGCCTTAATTTTTGTTCTTACATATTGCATAGGTATGTTTTTTTTTTGTTTTATGGTGATAGTTGTGTTAAAATTATAAATTCTTACCGTATTTATGACGTGCAGTGGCGTCCAACATACGAAGAATTCCATAATGATGACGAACAGCATTCGTATTACCTGGAAAATAATAAAATTAAATATTGTTGATCCATTTGCCACTGTTCGTATTTTAGCTGTGTAACGCAAATCGGGTTTAGTCGGATAAACTCGTACATTCAGAGATGGGGAAAGTCATAATGTCTTGAATTTCGATTTGCGGGTCTAGCAACCGTAATCTTGCTACTATTTTATTAGCGTAGCCGTGGTAACGTTAGCATACGGTGAAATATTATGATTGTTCTTTCACATAGATATTTCAACTGCCACGGATAGGTTTTCAGAACTAACGTTTATCTAATGAGCTCTAATACTATTGAGATCAGCAACAAAATTGATTGGAAAGACGTATCAAACCTACTTTACAATCTCTACAACAATAAACCTCTATGGAAAAGACTATTTCCGATTATTAGTAATTTGTCATCTTATTTGCGAACATGCGGTTTCAGTTCGTGTTTAAACCGTGTAAAATCGTGTAATCTCATGAATTTATAAAACTGCAAAATTAAAAAGTTTGTAAGTGGCTCATCAATTTAAGCCCGTGATTGTACACCTAACTCTTTGGGGATTACAGGCGTGAATATTATAATGAGAAAACTCATGATGGCTGTGATTAGTTCACCAAACTAACAACAGCCGATAATCCGATTTGACAGCATATTTAATGAATTTGGCGTTCGAAATCTGAATAATTCACTATCTTGATCATACTAAAGTACGCGCCACGAGAAGCTATAAATTATGTAAACAAACATCTTTTACTAAGTAAACATTTTATACTGCGAGATAATAATAAATTGACCATATTCAATCGACATGAAATATAGACGGGTTATATGAAAGTAACAACCTATTTAATTTAGTCGGATCATATTTTAACGACGCAAAGCGCTATCGTTTGTGTTTCTTGGTACCGGAACGCGTCCGTCGCAGGGATTGTAAACTATCGGGACGCCATTTTGAAATAAACGCGTCATTCGAGTTTCGAATGCGTACGAGTTTGTTTCACACAGAAATGGAAAAATCTGAATCTGACGAATAATTATTCTTAAATAATATATGTTAATTAATATTTGTTACTCAATAATTTATTAAATCTTAAACAAATTCATTTTTTTTGTTGGTCCAAATGTTGTGAACTCCTGAACACTTGTTTACAAAATTTATAGCTTCTCATGACGGTTACTATAGAGGTAACAAATATACACGGTGATTTTTAATTCACTGTTAACTTTTCAGAAGATTAGAGTATTCATGATTAGAAGTAACAAAAAAATATATAAATCTGTTTTATACATTTCCATCGATGAAATATTGCTTTTTTGTATGAAAAAAGTCGATTTACTTTGATTTGTCTCATAGTGAAAATTACTCATAATCATGGGTACTTTCACGTCCTCAAAGTTTAACAGTGAATTAAAAATTACTGTGTATGTTTGTATGTATGGGTGTCTGAGGATGGACAGAGCCGTCGAGGCCGGCCTAGGAAGAGGTGGCGAGACGACCTAGATGCATGAGAAAGATGTCTGGAAGGATTTGGGGAGGCCTTTGCTAAGCAGTGGGACAGAGTAGCGTAAGTAAAAAAAAAACAATTGAAATCACCGTCCTGTCTTGAGCAACCGTGGTGATCAATGCTTGTGCCTTTCTTTAAGCGAAGAGTTATTTGTTCTGTAGTGGAGCAATAACAGGCCAGTATTATTCCTATTATAAAGGTAATTAAAATGGCTGGCACCTACGTAGGCTATACCCTACAAAGGCTAAAGTTATTTTTGGGCTGTATCTAAAACACGAGCTAACAAGTGCACATTAACCTTTTAGTCAACACGTGATGGCTCAATTTGTTTGAAATCGCTATAGTACTATATAATTATACCATAACCAACTACACTTGCTTAATAGCAAGTGTAGTTGGTTATGGTATATGCTAGTTTATGGTACCCTCACGGTTCATGGGATACAGCCTGGTGACAGATGGACATACGGACGGACGGACTGCGGAGTCTTAGTAATAGGGTCCCGTTTTACCCTTTGGGTACGGAACACTAAAAACGTCCCTGTGAGCTGTGGTGGTGTTAGTCTTTAAATAGTGTTGAATGCGGGCCTTTTTGGTAGGACGTGCGGTCGTGGTATTGGCCGCACTTCGTGGTGAGGCCCAGGGGAGGGGGCGCTGATTCCAATCGTGGCTGTAGCGAATGTACAGTCGCCAGCACATCAAGTTACCACAAACTGTTAAATTTTCTCAATCGATTTTAAACTTAATAATCAGCGACTTAAGGTATAAGATCATTTGGAGAAATTTGACAGTTAGGTATAACTTGATGCCCTGGCGACCGTACCAGTACCTTCAGGGCCACCGAGTCATATCAGTGAAAACAACGATCTAACATAACCGTCCGTTCAACCCAGGTAAAGGGTATAATATAATAAATATGAATATTTACACACACACAGGAAAAAGGCTGTTCTTTTGGAAATCTCCCCGTGAGATATTTATATCTCGAATAATATGTGAATGAAGTAGCTATGCAGCCTTTTTAGGCAATTTGTTGGTCAAATAAAGCCACCCCATAATCAACCCGCGTAAAGTTCCATGAAGGCTGTCTGTCAAGTGCTGGGAACTGAATAATACTCAGTTTACCAGCCCAACAGGTTTGAATGGTCGGAGATGATATCTATTGAACCGTACATGATTTTAATTATTGATAGGTACTGCAATACACGTTCTTTGTGAGTAGTTCTTGACGGTTGAGTGTATGAATAAGTTTCTAAAATAATGGCATCATCGGAAAAAATATTTATAGTTTTCGAATTGGATTCCATATTCAAAATAAAAATTCTAAGCGTACGTTAGAGGGACAGACAAAGAAACATCATTTACTTAAAATATGGACAAGAAAGGCACTTTTGAACGCCAAAATGAACAAAAAATAGAATTGATTCCAGTTGCCTCTTCCAAAAGGTAGTTTCATACGGAGAAGAATGGGAAAAGCCCCTCTGTCGTATCAACTCTGTATATGTTATAGTGTAGCTGGGCTCTTGGAATTCCACAACAGGTGTTCCAGATCTTAAATTTACATACGTCAACAGAGAGTTCTCATCAGGCTGAACAACTTTTGCTAAGACGTCATTCCAATATCTGTTATAGTGTAGCTGGGCTCTTGGAGTTCCACATCAGGTGTTCCAGATCTTCAAATTTATTCTCTCAGCAGAAAATGCTCATCACGCGGAACAATTTTTGCTACGGTACTATTTTTGTATCTCTTTTAGTTTAGCTGGTCTGTCAGTTTTTTTTTGATAATGGCATCTCGCAGCTCAACCATAGGGTTGTATACTGCTTAACCGGACTTGCTTGTGGATGCCACATTAGAATTGTAGCCTCCAGCCAGGGCTTATAAAAACTTACAAAATAAGCGACTACATGCTAAGGGGTACGGACCTCGGCATAGGGCGTCTCTGGGGGAGGACAGCAAGGGACAGCTGGATCGGGGGAAACAGCGGCGCGGCTCTCAGCGCGCTATAAATAGCCACGGACGCGCAGGAGCGATGCGTATACGTACTCTGATAGAATTCCTTAACAAATGTTTGCCGTGATGCTTTAAATTGACATAACTTTTTTATTTACGAACCGATTGACATGAAATAAACACTAAATGTTAAGTGAAGCTTACTACAATATATTAGTGAAACCCGTATCTAAATCGAATAAGCCGTTTCTGATATTAGCGTGCACAAACACACAGACAAACAGACAAAAAAAAAATAATTACAATTTCGGGTTCAGCATCGATATAATAACAACCCCTGCTACTTTTTTTTATATATTTCTATTGTACAGACACCACTTTCCTACAAATTTATTATATGTATAGATTGACACTTTGCCCGTATAACAACCTCACTCAATACTTCTCGATTAAAGCCATTTCATTGGTTAAAACTATGTAGTTTTAAGTAATACTTGGGTCTTGAGTGAGGTTCTGTAATACATGCCTTAATTTCCGTTTCATTTTGTTAAATTTTTAAAAAATAATTATTTTAATTTAAGTAATCATTTGCACGTCTTATATAAGAATAATCAAAGGTTCGGTCAAGGCTTAAGCGGAATTGTCCGAAAGGGTTACCGCTACCCCGGAACATAAAGGGCTACAGAAGGAACATGGATGGGTTTTAGTCAGTAAGAGTCTGACACTCTCTTTCACTCCACCTAGAGCGGGAGAAGTCAATGGATGATTTCCCAGCCTGAAAAAATAAATAAAAAGACTGTAGCCGATCTCATGAATTTATGTACAACATCTTTTACCTGTACCTACATGCAAAGCAAATAAAGATCTGATTCAACGCCATCCCATTATTACTTAGCCTAGGGCGTATGTCAGCTTTCCACAGAGATATAACTTTTAAACCGCAATGAGCAACCAATTAATTTTTCTACCGTGTTACCTGCCTTTGAACTTTTTAATATAAAATCCTATTATATATTTTCTTTCGAGAACTGAGCTTTTAGCTCTAGTTTGTAATGTACAGAGGCCAGCACATCAAGCTACCACAATCTGTCAAATTTCTTTGATAGTATTTCAACTTTATTGCAAAGACATAAGGTTCATTTTTAATTGAGAAAATTTGACAGTTAGGGATAGCTTGATGTGCTGGCGTCTGTACATTTTATTTGAGTAGGTATACAGAGTGAAATCTAATTCAGGCAATATTTTAAGAGGTCATTGCACTTATCATTATGAACAACTTTTACAATGTTTTACAGTTTACAGTCCCATGATATTAGGCCTCCAAGGATCGCCACTTCGACCAATTTTAAAGTTCTCGCATCCAGCGGATTGCTGCGGCTTTTATAAAGTTACCTGTCCACGTTGTGGGAGGCCTTCCAACGCTGCTTATTTAGGAAACGATCGACACACTTTTTCAGACATAGGCTTTCAATAATCAAAAACCAAAAAAAAGCGTTTGATAAACTCGAAACTTATCCTATCTCTTAAAAAGTTCATTCGATCATCAAGTAAAATTGTATTCCCTTGATTCAATTAATAATTATGGCTTATTTTTCTCTTAATTCTGTTTTCCATCAAAAGTATTCATCGTATTGAAAGTCTCTTATAACTTTATGGAGGTTTTCTGGTTACAGCTTATTACGGAGACGGAGAGAAATCGGCACAGCCATTGAAGCATTTCGAATGCAAAGTTTATAAAGCAATCACATTCCTATTCATCACAGTAAAAGGATATCCATGTTAAAATTTGTTACGCACAGGTGGAGGACTGCTTTACTAAAGAGGATGACTGCTTTAAGAAAAGTGTTTTTAAAGTGGTATCGACTATTTTTCACATAAACGTGGAACCCAGAAATGTTCAAAAATTAAACTAACTAAACTTTCTATAAATGAATGCTACTACTCTGTAACGGATTTTCTAAATGATACATTTTAGTTGTGTGTCAAAGTTTGTATGTTTGATGGTGAACTGCATCAATGTTAGCAGGTTTAAATGGTAGAATGTACAATGATTCTCTGACATTATTGTAAACACCGTATTGTAAATACTTACATTATTGTTTGATTAGATGTTAGATTTCTACATATTCGTACGTAATACAAGTTCAAATCCAATTAGCACGTTGGAAAATCCTTATCTCGCATACAGAAGGTACAAGATTGTGTAAGTTTGCTCAACTTCAAGCCATAAAAATTCGTGTTTCGCTGTGTGGAAAAAAAAATGAAAATCAAGCTTACTCCCCAAATACCTCGAGAAAGAACTCGTAACTTTAAACAATATTGTCCTTGTTCATAATACCTTGAATTTTCAATCCGCTCCAATTCCCGAGCGTATTATGAAATGCTCTGACCGGAAACATTACCTAATTGCATTTCACACTGATCATAAAGGGTTCATAATAAAAAACACGAGCAGCCTTGTGAATCAAAATAAATTATAATTAGACACGAGGAAGTATTTATATTTAACCAATTTCTAAAAAAAGGAAGAGGTTCTCATTTTTTTCTATATTTATGTTTATGCTGTAGTAGCCGCAAGCGCTACTGCTGAGCAAGTCTTGGGTTCGATGCCCATTTCGGGAATTTCTCAGTCGTAGCCCAGTGTTCAATAATAGTAACATGCTTTTTTTTGAGGGTGGGAAATCATCCCTCCCACTCTGGGTGGAGTGGGCGGGAGTAACAGTCTCTTACTGACTAAAACCCATCCATGTTCCTTCCTGAGCCCTTTCATACCCTCGTTGCCCCCGACGATGCCACCACTCTCCTCCAGGAGAGCAGCCCGGCTACTAGCACTGTTAGATCAGCATACAGACACAAATTTCCGTCGTTCCGTCCTCGCCGTCGAGGCCCGTCGCGACGACCCTGTCCATTACCATCCCCCCGACCCTTGCTCGAGCCAGCCCGCGTTGCCGCTGAGCCAGTAGTTTTAAAAACCCCCGATCCAGCTGTCCCTTGCTGTCCCCCCCCAGCGACGCCCTAAGCCGAGGTCCGAACCCCGCAGGGGGTGCCCTTAGCGTGTAGTCGCTTAGTTTTGTAAGTTAGCTTTAGTTTTTATTAAGCCCTGGCTGGAGGCTACAATTCTTTTGTGGCAGCCACAGGCAAGCCCGGTTAAGCAGTAGACAACCCTTTGGTTGAACTGCGAGATGCCATTAACAAAAAAAAAAAATTCCTGAGCCCTTTATGTTCCGGGGTAGCGGTAACCCTTTCAGACAATCGCGCTGACCATGGCAATAGGCTAGCCCCCTATTGCATGGGACTTAACAATAACTGGCCAAATATGGGTGTACCTACTAAAGTATCTCTGCCTTCACCTTTGACGGAACAAGCGTGATGTTACGTCATGTTTATGTTCATCGATATCGGTGTCAATTGTGAACCGATTTCGAAAATTCTTTTTTCATTTGGTAGAGGCAGCATGCGCGGTGGTCAAATATAAATTGTATTATATTTGCTTTATTAGTTTTTGCGTTAGTTACAAAAATACAATACATACTTCCTGGCACTGTTATTTACATAGCAAGTAGTGGTGTACGAACTTATGTGAGGCAACGTGAGCACCATGTATTTATGACATAATTAATTTTATCTGCCATTGTTATATTTTTTTTTCTTTTCACGTTTTCTGGCGCAGTATTTTTATCCTGGGTGGGTACATATAATTTATGTAAACAAAACATTTTAAAAGAGTAACGGTGGAGTTTCTTGCCCATTCTTCTTCATACGAAACTACTTTATTGGAAGGGGCGACTAGAATCAGTTCTATTTCTTGTTCATTTTGACGTTCCAAAGTGCCTTTCTTGTGAATATTTGAAATTAATGATTTGACTTATACTTTGACAACTTCTAACTAAAAGTGAAAAATCTAAACTTTTTCTAACAAAAAATAACAGACTGCCAAAAAAAAAACACAACGTACTAAAAATATTTTAATTTCGCAAGGTCGTGACACGAACCGAAAATATAAAACAACGACACCGACTTCCGAAAATAAAATTATTTTCAGTTTGAACTGTTTTATTTTTTTAAGTTGCGTGTTTTAGTTAGTCAGTAGTTGGGTTAATTTAGTTTTGCGTGGGGTCTCCGTGTATCTGTTTACCGGCCACGTCGCTTTATTTCTAGGTAATTGGTTACGTGTCTAGTTAAAAATTGACGCGTACGTGTTCCACGCGCGCCTCAAAGCGATGTCAGCATTAGGGAAGGGGCTCGTTAAGGCCAAAGCCTGCCGATGCCTGCCGAAGCCTGCCGAATCAGTGGGATTGTCCGAAAGGGTTACCGCTACCCCGGAACATAAAGGACTAAGGAAGGAACATGGATGGGTTTTAGTCAGTAAGAGTCTGACATTCCTTCCATCCACCTAGACCCCTTCTGCTCTAGGTGGATGGAAGGATAAAGGTATTTTTAGTGTCATCGTGGGTCCTCCTGGCTCGCGAGGGGTCATTTAATGATTTCTCACCCTCAAAATATGGCATCAGCGCCGGTGCTAGTGTGGGTATAAGCTTACCTCGAAGAATATACTTTCTTTGTTGTGGTACACGGCTTTAAATATAGTGCTCGAAATATTACGTCTGGTGTGCCGCAGGGCTCCCCACATCGGCCCGGTGCTTTGTAATGTTATTACTAGCGATTTGCTAACTTATTTTCGATTCTCTGTAAGTTTCATGTTCCATGAAGCTTGGAAGGATGATAGACTCAAATTAACCCTTTAACCGCCCCAGTCGGATTAATACGACAAATGTTGTCGTGCCCGTGCCGCCTGAGTCGTGTTTATACGACTGAGAATCTATGTTCGGATTTCGTTGTTTATGTAATTGCAAGACCATATTCGTCTGAAATAAAAGTTTTTTTTTTATGAGTTGGGCGCTGGGGGCACGACAACTGATACTTAGTCGGGCGGTTAAAGGGTTAATGATACCGTGTGCCTACAAAGAGATTTAAATGGTTTGATAGACAGCATGCTTATAAATGGCAAATAATGCTAACACATGCCCACTGCTGTTGAGAAGTACTCTCAGACATGCTGGTTTCCTCACGATGTTTTCCTTCACCGAATTTTAAGCAAGACATAATACGCACATGAATCCGTAAAACCTATGCCTTGGCAGTCCGACGGTCACACCACTAGGCTATCACTGCTGCTGGCTGTATAAGCACTAAATTGCCCTGAATGTGTCTTCGATGTATTTGGAGCAAAAATGCAAGTTTACCATCAGTTTTATGTGTCCAGTTACCAAAGTATTAGGATAAGTTGTTTATTTAGCAAGTTACTCACTTTCCTCTTGGCTTCTATGCTCTTATCGATGTGCGTGGACCTCACAACGTGCCTGAACTCCATGTCAACGGTGTGCATACAATACGACTGCGCGCTGGTATTGTCCACATCTAGTCGTTGCTCCGATTCGTCCTGGAACAAAAAGATACATTCAGAATAATATAACAAAAGGTTATTTATATGGGTATACACCACTTTAAAAACCTTTATCTACAATCTCAACAAAAAGTTTTTATTTCCACATAATTATATGAACCATAACGTCATCACCAATACACACAAAGAGAACAAAATGCGTCCAATTGAAGCTAATTCAAAAACCACATATCAGAAGTTGACCTTCATAAATAAATGTTAAGACTTTATCCACGTGAATTAAAAAGTTTATAAAACCTTTTTTTTAAGTGCTACTTAATTAAGATCATACCCATAGGTTTGAACAGAATCCGATGATTTTAGTATTATCTGTGGTGGAGGTTGCTGCGACTTGTAACCCCGCGGTGTAGCTATGGGAATGGTAGCCATTTTGACGACATTATTTATTGTGTTATTAATAAAATTGCATGAGTTTAGAAAAAGTAGTGTATGAAACTGCACATAATTAGGTATTAAAATAGTCGTGTTATATTATTATATACCTCAGCTGCGGATCTGTTTGTAAACATACACACGTATTTGAAATACCCCTGGTGACAGTTTCATAAACTAATACTCGATTTTTTTTAATTAAGAATACAAGTGAATACAAAAATGTGGCCAGTTGAACAATCGATATTCCCGCTACCGACTGTTTTTTTTTGAAATTGTAATTGTAGTGATTATAAAACTAGTGATTTTGTGTGTTTTAAACAATATAGTGTGTAACTGTGTAATTACTGTGATTCTAGACAATTGAAACATCGGACTTAAACGTAAGTCGAATATCGTTTATTATTTATCTTACTTATGAAACATAAATGTTTCTTCCAGACATACATACATTTATGAATTTGCTTTTTCTACGTAGGTAGAAATACGGAACTTAGTATATTAAATCAATGTACAATTTTACGTAGTACTTACATAAAAGATAAAAGCTATACCGAAAGACAAATACGATTGCACTTTGTGCAGACTTCAGCACATCAAGCTATTTCAAACCGTCAAATATTTCCAATTTAAAATGAACCTTAAACTTTTGTAATAAAGTTGTGCTGGCCTCTGTTCACATCTCATTGCGTGAAGGTATGTTTACATTTTAGCTGTGTTAAATTATTATCGACTACCCTACACTTTATAATATTTTGGCATGTTATATTTTTTTGCCAAAACTGTACGTTAAATCAATATTGTTTTAAAATTATTGAAATATTTCTTATGTAAGTGAAATGAGTTGTAGTAAACAACTCAAACACGATTTTACAGACATCTATCCAACTGAAGAAAACATAAGAATGTGATAAACGCGAAGTTATTCATAGGAATAATAATTATGATAGTAAATCAACTGCTTGTTTGATTCATACGATCCGGTGCCATAATAATAGATAATTAAATGAAAAATCATACTGCATAACAGTTTGAAAAGTTTGTTTGTTTATGTGTTTATATTTCGGCGGTTCTTTATATTTCGGTTGTCATTCTTGAATCTTTGACGGGTCATCTGAAGCCCAAACGTGTGACATCCAGCGTTATACTATATTTTTTGTAGGTATCTCAAAACATGTTATTTTATTCAGTAGCAAAAGCTTCGAGATGTTAGTTTCCATCAATTTTGTATACCTTCTTATGTTGCTAAGTATTAGAAACCTCTTGTTAATTGAAATAAATTGAGCCTAATCTCCAATTGTTTCACAAGCTACTAAAAACCTTTTATTACACCAATTTCCGACCAGATTCATTCAAACTAAACCAATAATAATTAACAAAAACTTGAACACTTATCGTTAACAATAATTAACAAACTTTATAATACGCCTTCCGTGATTAAAAGTTATTATTAAATTTCGTTCGATAAAGATGTTTATTTAGAAGAGCTCATGAGTAATAACAGCCGCACGGATCGATTCATCAGGTTAAGCTACGCTTGCCAAGGTTGGTCCGTGGATGGGTGACCATCTTTACATACCGAGACTCCTCCGTGTCTCGGAAAGCGTTACGGGTACTCAGAAGCCTGAAAGTCTGGCGGCAGTCTTAACAAGGGGTATCGTATTACCCAGTTACTGACTGGGTTGTGGAGGTCAGATAGGCAGCGCTCCATGTAAAATACTGGTGTTCTGTCGCATCCGGTTAGATTGGAAGCCGACCCCAACATAGTTGGGAAAAGGCTAGGCAGACTGCAGATTAAAAGAGGTTTATTTAAACCCCTGTCGAAGGTGGTAATCAATTTTAATCCTCGACTGCCTTGTTGTTCTAACCGTTGTGGCCACGGCCTGTGAATCAATCCTGTACGCGATCGGATCAGGCAGTGTAATCTTTATTTATTTATTGAACACTCATACACTATTATTTCAGGCCGATGTTTATACCTAATACAATTTTGTAGTTATATTCAGGACGAAATTGATTTAATGGGCAATTTTTAAGGGGTAATTGTACTCATTAGAAATCAGCGGTTCCCTACATTTTAACTAGTTAATGAACGAGCATAATTTAAGGCACAGCATTTTTTTTTTCGCGATATCAGACTTGTTCCCATAGTGATGATCCCATAAGTACAATGTGGCACCTTAAAATAATGCCCATGAATTCAATTTCACCCTGTACATAATAGTTAGTTTACAAAATTACTTACCAATTAAATAATTGTTAATAAGTAAGAGTAATTTTACAAAATGCTGCGTGTGAATTCACTCAGAATGTAATTTTAAGCAGTCAATCTGTTGAGGATATGCAGCGCGCGCGTCAGCAGCGTGTGCTGTATTAGGTTGGTGTGAGCTGGTGGCACTCACAGCAGCGCGCCGCCTTGATCGCCCCGCATACCCATCAGGGACACACAACCCAACTGTGCGTAGAATGTCTTTTTTTTCGGGGGTGGGAAATCATCAAAAGGTTAAACTTTCCTTTACTGGACTGGCATTTATGGGGTGGGATGGGGAGGGGGGGAAAGGGGGGGGAGGGAGGATGTAATTGCATAATATTAAGTAAAAAAAATGACATTTGGTCAAATAAAATACACCTTTACTGTAAACGGAACGAGAAATGTCAAATTGACGTCTACCATCGTAATTTATCTAACCTAAAAATTGAATTTGTATGGAAACTTTGAATAATTATATCTCGTAAACCGTGAATTTTCGCATAAAAAAAACTGTGTGCTTGCTTTCTATTTGTGAGTATTATCTACAAACAACATATGGAACTTTCAAATCCCAGTCCAGTAATGGAAAGTTTAGCCCATCAAATTTTAATGACTCCTCCCGCTCTGGATGGAGCGGAAGGTAGTATCAAACTCTTACTGACTAAAACCAATCCATGTTCCTTCCTTAGCCCTTTGTGTTCCGGGGTAGCAGTAACTCTTTCGGTTGTGTATTTTACCACGCATTTCTCGTCGGAACTCAATTTTAAAAGAGGTTTTCTAACAAAAACATTATTCACCCAAAAGCATTTCAGCGGACTAGCTGTTATGCTAACATAATATGTGTTTAAATAACATGTTTTGATAAAACAAATGATGCACGAATTCTACAGCCGGGCCTCTGCTGTAGAATTCGTGCCAATACGACGAAAAAGAACAAACAATCACACTGCTGAAACGCATTTATTTTAAGTTCATACGTGGGAGATTGTTCTTCCAGCTTGACCATTACCTGGGCTGGTTTGTCCGTTTGCGGAGCGTACGTGAATGTGGCATAAATGGTCCAATAAGCTCGTAGGTACGCGCAATACTAGGGGAACCGACCCAAACACTAGTATTAGCTTAATTTAGCTTCAATAAGCAGTGATAGCCTAGTGGTATGACCGTCGGACTGCCAAGTCTTAGGTCTCGAGTTCGAACCCAAGGCACGCACCTCTGACTTTTCAGATTCATGTGCGTATAGTATAATTATCAATTGCTTAAAAATCGATGAAGGGAAACATCGTGAGAAAACGAGGATGCCTGAGAGATTTTTCTCAACAGTATGTGATGCGGCCCATGGACAGCATTAAAACTCTGACACCAGGTTAGTCACTAACCCCACGAAAAGAAAAAGAAGCTTAATGTAGGAAAAACGAAAATTTTATCAGCCTGGGGTAATTTACCTCCTACTTGTTGCATTATTATTGTTTTAAGTTGCAAGCTTCAAGAAAGTAACATAGAGCAGTTGTTAACTGGAATTTATTTTCGGAGTAAACTTCGTTAATAATTTATTATTGTTGTTTGGTTCTTCTTAATTTTTGCAAGATGGTAAATAATAGTATCGTCATCAAGTAAATACACACAATAACTTTTCAAGAATTTATTTTCCTAAATGTAAAACAAAGCACTTTAGTTTAACAGTTTTGGTACACAACCCTAAAATTTAACACAATTCTTAGAATTAATAATATATTACCCACGGATGAAAGTGCAATAAATAAATTGCAATTCAATATATACTGAGACGTCATGTATAAGATTCCAGGATTTTAGAGGAGATATTATCTACTCTATATTACTTATCTCAAAGTTTAGGTATACAACTGCCTATTCCGATCTCTGCCAAATTTGTTTGATAGATTTTCAACTTCATGACAAAGGTATAAGGTTCATGTTCAACTGGGCATATTTTACAGTTTGTGTTTGTGTGTACAAACTGTAAAATACACAGACTAGTCTGTAGTCTATCATCGCTGAAGTAGCAATTAACGGTTATTACAGCCAACATATATTACAACCTATTGTGTACACGCTTTAAACACGGAGAGTTCAAGTGGAAAGCCATGACGTTGGCCCATTGTGTAATATGAACTCAATTTCATTTGGGAGGCTGGAGATTACAATATGTATATAAGTTGGCAATCGTAGGTCGCTACGTGTGTATGACTTGATCGTTTAGAGGCTTTATTTTTAGAGGCTTTGCTTTATACTTATGTTTGGCGAATTCAGGTCAAAATTTTATATTAGACACACACACACTCTTTTACCTTTATTTGGGAATGATTTTTCAATTTTGTTTTTTTGCTGACGGTCTGACGGACAGAGATCATTTTATTATATTTCTTTGATCGAATGTGATAAAGATACGTTTAAATGTTAAAAAATTCATACAAACTTTCACACCCTTCTTTAACCCTTTTACGGGGTATGGGGGTGGGGAATCTACCTTTGTGCCAAATTACATACATCGTCGTAAGTCCAGTTGTTTTGAGATTTCAGTCATTGAATGTATAAGTGAGTGACAGCAGTGGAACGTAGATTATGCTCGCATAACTCGTTTTTTTTTTTGTATTTCTCTTAACTCGACTTTCGTGATTTCAGATGACCCCTTAAAAGAATGTCTATGAATTCAATTTCACTCTGTATAAAGATTCTTATGGAAACTAACTCTTGCTTTTAGGAATGTAATTCTTTTAGAGGTAGCGTTTTAGAGAGAGATATTTAGCAACTTGTGATAACTTCATTCGTGAGAAACTGTACTTGAAAATATTCAGATAGAGTTGAACAGATCGCTATCAAAACTTGCGTAAACTTCGATCGCAAGGAACTAACCGTTGACACTACTTCTTGTGCAAAGTTTGATACAGTTCCAGTTAAAGTTTGTATTCGAA